>JBCNJP010000010.1:81537700-81854709 GCA_039602395.1 Deinandra increscens subsp. villosa | reverse complement strand
ATTACATCCTGGGATAACAATTAAATAAATTATAAGCAGACATCCTGGGTTATGTTACCGAAAACGCGTTCCCTGTATGTTCGACATACAGGGGTATTAACCTGTCGGAGATCAATAGTAAGAATTTGAACGAAAATTCAGGGTATAACAATTGCCCCCAAAATTCGCAGCTTGTAGATAAGTTTTTTAAAGCTGTGAATTTTTTGAATCGAGATGAGTCATCGTCTTTGGTTTAATCTCGTCCGCTTAATTTGCTTTTTCTGTTTCAATCTGATCCTTTGATGTCTTCTGACCTCTGTAACTTCTTTCGCCCATAAATACCCGATTACTCGAGTGTTTTACCTCACCCAAGTCGAGAATTGCAAGCTCCGATCGTCTCTTTTACCCATTCCGGCCAGGTAATCTTCTCCTCTTCGATCTTTCTTTTCTTTTTCGAACCATGACCAAGCATCGAATTCATCGGGAGCCCACTGTTTCTCTCGCCGGGGTGGAGGACTTTCTCGATAAAAAGTTCCTCCTCCATCCCGAGCAAGAAAGATACACCTTCACCAACGATGAAATCGCATTGGTGAAGAACTCTGGTCTTCTACCTCCTTCTGCAGCCATTAGGGCTTTCGACACTAGGTTGAGATTAGACTTCGTCTCTCCGACCTGGGTCTGCTTTCCGTTCACCCCATTTAGCATGGGCTTATCCTTCCCTTTTTCCGGTCTCGTCGTCGAGTTCTTTAAGGCCACATGCCTTTCTTATGCCCAGACCCTTCCTGTTATATGGCGCATCCTGGGAACCTTGGATCGCCTGAATAATTCCTTTGACCACCTGGTTGCCTGTCGGAGATAGCCATGGCCTATAAGCTGAAATCGTATGGTTCCAGCCGTTTCTTGTTCAAAGCCCTTTCTAAAGACATGAAACTCGTGCCTAACGCTACCCAACACGGTGAATGGAAGGGTAAATTCTTTTTTGCCAAGCGTTCCAGCATTCCCGGTGGTTTCCAGCTTCCACAAGCCTAGATTGTAGAGGGTAGGCATACCTGCACTAGATGTTAGGATTTTATTTAATATCATATAATCTGACCTTGAATGTCATTCTTTGCAGCCAAGAGTTTGAGGGAAATTGGTCCTGAGGAAGAGGATACTGAGAGCAACTTGCATAAATTCCTGGGTATTCCAGAGTTTGAGCGCGCATTCAAAGCATTTGAGCATTCACCCATCTCCCAGCCTTCCGTCAGTATGTCCAGTTTTAAGTTACCCTGCATTTTGTTAATTTTTTTCATACCTGATTTGCTGACATCCAGGGTCATGTTTCTTTTCGTAGCTGCCCCCGCTTACGACATCGACGACCTCGAAGCCGCCCTCTCCTCCAAGCAAGCCGACGACCAGGATCTTTTAATACTGAGCACCGTCAAGGCCGAGCCTACTCCAGCATCCAAGGCTACCACATCCAGGGCTGAGATGTCTCCCCAGGAACTTGTGCAACATGATGAGGTTGTCGCCCATCAAGTACCCCTGGTTGTTTCCGCTTTTCTTGTATTTCATAGTCTGTTACTGTTATGCCCTAAATCTTCGGCTGGTAATCCAGGGTAGAGCCATAGACCAGAGGCAGGTATGACCCAGGAATCGTATGACACTGAATTTGGCAGGTAATGTTCGGTGACCCTGAATGTGTCAATAGTAAAGTGATGACCCAGGATGATGACTTCATACAGGGAAGTTCACATTCATTTTATTCTATGTTAATATGATCTAAAATGTGTATAATCCAGGGTTACCCTTATTTTATAGATGACCCAGCATGTGGAAATGACGCTGCATGCTAGGGCATTGTCGCTAACAGTTTGTGTGCCTATATTTGATCAAGGACAGGTTGACGAAGTCTACTAACGGTCGCATAAAACAAGCTAAAGACTTATTTCGCACGTGGTAAAAGTCAGTTAGCTGGAAACTCGGTCAACCAACTGAAAGAGACGTTGAAGAGGAGATCCCTGGAATATCGGACAAGTTGTTGAAGATTTAGGAGTATATATAGGACACTTAGTCGTTTATTCAGCTCATTCGAGCTTCACTCATTATAATCTCGTACTGATTCCTCTGCTTACTCATTGTACTCAAACATTTACGTGATCAATAAATTGGTAGCGTGTGTTATCGCTACCCGGGGTTTTTATGCCGGCGGCGCCTTAGAGACATCTAAGGGCTAAGGGCTTTTCCCTAGTAAAATTCTCGGTGTTCCTACTTGCATTCAAGGCTTCATTTGTGTTATTAACTTTTTCAATCGATTTCATAACTAAACTTACATTTTAACCCAGGATTCCGGCTTTTGTCCCTGGAATTCAGTTGTTGTCCCAGGATTTTTTCAAACAGTTTTCGTATCTTAATCTTAGGCACCAAACCTCACAATCTTATTTGGTTCAAGTTTTACTAATTTTGCTTAAGTAATTTTTAGCCAAAACAGTTACGTAATTAACTTCTATCTTGAATTTACCCTCTCACAGGCTAACTGCCGTCTTCTGGAGCTGCTCGAGGACGCCGAGAGGCGCGTCGCTGAATCCGATACCCTGAAATCCAGGGTCGCCCAGGCTAACAAAGAAACATCCAGGACCAAGGCCCAGCATGACAAGGTTCAGAAGCTCCTGCTCGAGAACGAGAAGAAGGCAGTGGAAACTCAGGAACAGCATGAGAAGACCCTGAAGGAATACGTGGAGACGTCCAGGAACTCGGCCATGATCTCGGTGTTTCAGACCAAACTGAAGACGGCTAAAGAAGCCAAGGATGAGGGTCACACCTGCGCCAACTGGACTGTTTCTTTATGGCTAAAGCAGTAACGCGCCTTGGGTGGTTCAGTCCCCCAAGGGTACGAGATTGCTGAGACCTAGGGTGTTGAGACGACCCTGCTTGCTGGCGTATCCGAATCTGGGACTGGAGAAGGACAGCCGATGGCCGAGGGTGCTGGGGACGAGAAGGGTCCTGGTGATGAAGCCATGAAATAAGGAGGTGAAGGCGCCGATGATGCGGCAGCCATGGATACTGTTCAATAATCCATGGTCTTTTATCTCTTTCTTTGTTTATCGTGAAGCTTTTTCTTTAAACGATGTCTTTTGTTGGTTGCCGGAGGTTTGATTCCAGGTGTTACAATGCTCCATCCACGGGTTCATCACCTGTTGTTTTGACTTGAAGCCACCCTAAGGTGGTTGGGCACCTTGTTCCAACCAAGGGGTGGTTTCTTTATATATATATATATATATATATATATATATATATATATATATATATATATATATATATATATATATATAGGGAGAGGATCATTTGAGAACCAATTTGATTTGAGAACTAAAAAGAACTAATTAGAGCCACAAGTTTATTTACATGTATTCCCCCTCCCATGAATTGTAGTGGTCCCCCCCTGAAATTTGTGGTTGAGATTTAGTTCTCAAAAGTTCTCAAAATAAAAAGTTCTCATTTGAACCTAACCCTATATATATATATATATATATATATATATATATATATATATATATATATATCTGCTTATGAACTATATGCTTGCATGATATCTTTAACTTTTCTGCACAAACAAATACATAAGTACGATAAGAATGTTAAGTAATTAACCCATACCTTCTACATCCTTGGACAGTCCCCGAATGCTAAACTCTTTCTTGTGCAAGAAAATAATTTCTTCTGTCCTTGGTGCCATTCCACTTTTAATTGCTCAGCGACAACCTGAAATGTTGCTTAATCGACCCCGAAATCCTAGGATTTGGCACTGCCGTGCCATCCTAGGGTATGATCATTCAGGTGGACCATGCATAGGTTAGGAACAAATTTTAACAATTAGGATCAAACCCAAAAAACCTGGGGTCAAGTCCAAAAAATCCTGGGGTCAAGCCCAAAATTCCTGGGCTTAAACCCAAAAATCCTGGCGCCAAGCCCAAAAATCCTGGGGTTAAACCCGGTGCCGATCCCTGGTTCCATGCATCCAGGTGTAGCTATTATAGATTATAGATAGGGGGAAACCCACGCGATGCGGCGACGACGACAATCAACCAATGCCTTACTTGTTTTCAGTTAATTTATCAATCCTCTCGTGATATATTGTATTTTATGTCTGTTAGTTTTCTCATTTGGAGTATCGGTTTAGTCTATCGATATCATTAACCTTGCAAATATTAGTTAAACAATAACAAACACAAAAATAAGGTTGGATAACTTGTCATAAATATAATAATTCAAAAAATAAGTATCTTTACACAGAAATAATAAAACTCGTTTGTTTAAAAGACACAGAGAAAACAAATTTGTTTTATATTTCTTGCATACTTGATAGGAGGATGCGGGTGACAATTTATAGTGCATTATTTGTCTTCTGTTCGCACGTTTGGTGGCGACGACAATTTACAAGGCGATGTGTTTTTGTTAGCATGATGTGACGTGGTGACAATTTATACTACACTACATGTGCATTCGGCGACGACGATACTTTACAAGACTCATGGCATGAGGTGAAACCCGCGTGATGCAGTGACGGACTAATAAATCGTTTCCAAAATAAATGACAACTAATACCAATTGTCCATATAGGCGTGCCACCATCCCATCATACCATTCTAAATCCAAAAAACAGAAACTTCCTAATACCAATTGTCACTTTAATACCAAAACCAAAAGTTATTACCAAATATGCCACAACCAAAGAACGATCTTCAAAATGTACAACCGAAAACATTCTGAATCATTTAATCTTGTAGTTTGATTGACCACCCATATATTAACAACGGAACCCGGTTGCCCATAGATTTTCTTATATTGATTGGTATTGGTTGTTGCTCTCTAGATGGATATTAGTGATGGAGGTTTGCCATATGACTAATATTTATATATTTTACTGGTTTGATTCTAATTTATTTGGGTGAATAAAATTTTACCGGACTTAGACTTTAAAAAAAAAAGTCCAACACTACCCATCTTAATATAGTGCATGCAATTAACAAATCCTAACACCCAGTCAGTCCAAATTTGGAAAAAAAATCATCCAATGCCCATACAAATCAACCAAAATATACAAAATCCATTAGTTGACCAGCAAAAGTCAACTGTTTCCCAAAGAAGTTAACAGTGCTTAGCAAATTTAACTTGCATATCAAACCCCAACTAATAAGAACTATACCTAATTTCTTCGTACACCACTTCTGTTGACTTGTAGAACCCAAACATTTCTTTCCAAACACCACATATTCCTTAACTTAAGGAATCTAATGTTGATAGATCCAATTTGCATCCAACCTCTAATTTCAATCCAGCTGCACTCTTAACATATCAGCCAGCAATCCACATACATAAGAAACTGGGATCGAATAAGCAGCTCCATCCTATGCCATATTGACCAATAAATGTCAATTTCTTGCCTCAAAAAGTCAAGAGGCACCCAATAAGCATATCTTTGGATTCTTAGGCAATCAAGTTGCGTTCTAAGGTTGGTAAATATTCTGCAATCATCCAGTCAGATTATTAAATATTTTTTTACGGGTATGGTAACAGGTCAAATAGGGGGGGGGGGGGTTGTATATAATTATTAATTATAATTATGCATACCATCAATAGCTAAACTATTTTGAATTACCGTCCATCCTTGCCAGTTTCCTCTTTGGATTGAGTGACTACACAAAAAGTAGAGGGTGAAGTTTCTAGCAAAGATTTCAAAACCTAAAATAAAAATAACATATATGGATATGCCATGTTGATTTCTGCACGTGAAGTACCTCAAGTAGGATGACAATTAATTCTAAAAAGGTTAATCCATTTCAGACTTCTATGACAGACCTGCATGACCAAGATGATATTAGATTTTAGAAAAGGAACATGAAATGAAGTATCATAGGGAAATCCTGCCAAAATGATGTTCTAATTTTGATACCAACAACCGCATGCATCCTTGAAAGCAAGCTCAGAAAGTTCAAAAAGGGGGAAACTATGATACATAACTCATGATATATAGAAGGCTTAACCTCAATTTCCAGAACGTGACAGACATCCGTTTGAGAAGAACAAAGATACAAGTATTAAGTTCTGATAGCATTTGGCAACTTATCTATTAAACATGATAGTTCGATGGGTACAACTTTCTGATGTTTTTTCCAAGTGTAAACGGGTCAGGCATTAATTAACTTGAATGCATGCAAGTCATAAAATTTGAATGCAAGTCAAAATACATTAAATCTGTGAATGAAGTTAAGATTCAATTTACACTCTTTACTAAAAATTGAATGCAAGTCAAAATACATTAAACCTGAATGCATGCAGGTCATCCCTAGCTAATCCATTTATCAGGCAACCACATACACTTAACAGATTTAGTTACTAAACCAGTTTAATCCCTTTAACCCTTTTTTACTTCAAAACATCAACTACATACTTCTAACAAATTTAGTTACTTCCACAATTTAAACCCTTTAATCCTTTTTACTTTGAAACATCAACTACTTTTTTGATCACCAAACTTCTTGAATCAACTACTTTAGCAGGGATTCAACATGTATAGAAGATATAACAATCAAGATTAAAAAAAATGAGTTGCAAGTGCTACAGAACTTCAAAACAACTTCAGGCAATGACATACACTTAACAGATTTAGTTACTAAACCAGTTTAATCCCTTTAACCTTTTTTACTTCAAAACATCAACTACATACTTCTAACTCCAACATTGATATTGAGGCTCCAAAAAATGCAAGTGTGAGTGTGTGTGAGTTCAACAACTAAACTTGAACACATTAGTAAACCACTTTTTATATATTATAATGCATCATTCAGCCTTCTCATTTTGGTGCTCTTTCCCATCTTTTCACATTTTGAATAGAGATATAAGTGATGCTTTAAGATGATACTCTTTCTTTATCTTTACATAGGAAATCAGAAAATGAAACCAAACAACTTGTACAACAAACCTTATTTCAAGGAACTATAAAAACTTAAAAAGACCATACACATAAAAAAGTTGAGTTCAAATCTGTATATCTTAAAAAGTTGAAACTGATCCCAAATCCAAAGTAACACCTCTTTCTAACCATATAAGTAACTAACATCCAAACATACTTTAACTAAATCAAATACTTTATGTAAGAACATTTGGTGAGTAACTAAATATATTTTAAACTAAATGTCATCAAAGACTTTGGTCATCACATTCTAAGAAATGTGTTCATGTAGAGAAATTGTAGCTATGTATAAACAAAGAAAGATTTTAAGAAATGTGTTCATGTAGATGTTCAGTGGAGATTAATCAGTTTGTATCTTTAGTTCGAATTTAAAGGTTCCTATACCATGTAAATTTTCAAGTTATTGCAGATTGAATAAAGAGTTCTGTACACGTTCAGACTAATCTGCAATTCTCTGTATTGGTTTAAAAGTATGTATTCATAAACCATATTCAAAGATTTAATTTTTTTTTAATTTCCACATAGGTGAGTTTTGATCCACATAGATAGTCATATTTGTTGCATTTTACATCACAAAAATCAAACAGATTGGGAAGACATTACAGGATCAATCATATTTGTTGCATTTTCCAGTGGGTTGAACACTTCAAATGGGTCAGAACTCACCTACATGGTCAATTGGTTTAAAAGTATGTATTCATAAACCATATTCAAAGAAACAGACTATATACAAAAACTTTCAAAAAAAAAATATACAAAAACTTTCAAACCAAAATCAAAACTAAGAACCATTTTAACTAAAATAAACTATTTACACACTTAGCTCACAATAATAGCTTTAATAACTAACTTAACTAAACCAATAAGATGCTTAGTAACAAACACAGTCAAATATACTCAACTAAACCAAATAAACTGCTTATTTTAAAAGCTTTTAACATCTTTCTTTTTGAGTTATGACCATTTGATAAGGTATCATGTAAATTTAGTATTTTTTTTCTTTTTAATTGTAAATCTCTCAAGTCTTATGAGATCTTAACTGAAAATCACATAACATATTCAAATACCTTAATCATGAAATCATTAAAATCAACTTACCCACTGAATCAGAGTTGAAATATGGATTTGTGAACTCACAGTATCTTCTTGCAGCTTATGTGATTCTTGTAAACACTGCTGAAACCAAAGAAAACAAAG
Source organism: Deinandra increscens subsp. villosa (assembly GCA_039602395.1). Classification (NCBI taxonomy): domain Eukaryota; kingdom Viridiplantae; phylum Streptophyta; class Magnoliopsida; order Asterales; family Asteraceae; genus Deinandra; species Deinandra increscens. Next base: position 81,846,581 of record JBCNJP010000010.1, on the reverse strand, counting down.
AACCCAGAATATTAATTTAAAGCATATCAATTCAAAGAAACCAGAATTTCGAGCTTTACAATAGAGAGCTAGTTGAAACGTACCTCAAATGGCGAAAGATATTCCGAGTATTTGAGAGGATAAGTCTGAACTTATAGAACCAATTTGAAATGAGATTTGAAGTTGAGCGCCATTTCCTGATTACCCAATTCATGTATTCTCTATTCTTCCCAAGGGGCGATGTCTGCATTTGTGACTCTTTTAGATTTTAAATTGTCGTTTTTCTGAAATCTCTCTTGCTTTTGCGAAATCTTTTACGAAATAGGGAGATTCCCTGATGAAAACACTGTGGCCCTGATGAAAACACTGTAGGCGCCTGCCATGAAAAGAAATTGAACGATGGATTCACGATGAAAAGCAATTGGACGATGGATCAGCGTAGACTTTCTGAGATTAGGGTTGTGCTCTCTTTTGGTGGAAAACGCAGAAAAGCTGGGCTGCAATGAAAGCAAACTGAAATCACCCTCAAAATGGGAGATTCCCTGCCTCTGCCTCTGTCTTCAACCTGCAATCGTTGTTTTGTTCTGATAAGGTCGCAGCGATCTCATTTCAAGAGGACTGATGAAGAAATTTTTGAAGGGACGGTAATGGTTTGGGAACGGATGAGCTTCGCCGAGTAACCTAAAGGAGAAGGCGTCTTAAAATTAAGACGGTCTTAATTACCAAAATACCCTTTTTGACAATATGTATTATATAGTAGTATAGATATATCTGCTTATGAACTATATGCTTGCATGATATCTTTAACTTTTCTGCACAAACAAATACATAAGTACGATAAGAATGTTAAGTAATTAACCCATACCTTCTACATCCTTGGACAGTCCCCGAATGCTAAACTCTTTCTTGTGCAAGAAAATAATTTCTTCTGTCCTTGGTGCCATTCCACTTTTAATTGCTCAGCGACAACCTGAAATGTTGCTTAATCGACCCCGAAATCCTAGGATTTGGCACTGCCGTGCCATCCTAGGGTATGATCATTCAGGTGGACCATGCATAGGTTAGGAACAAATTTTAACAATTAGGATCAAACCCAAAAAACCTGGGGTCAAGTCCAAAAAATCCTGGGGTCAAGCCCAAAAATCCTGGGCTTAAACCCAAAAATCCTGGCGCCAAGCCCAAAAATCCTGGGGTTAAACCCGGTGCCGATCCCTGGTTCCATGCATCCAGGGTTAGCTATCTGTTTTCATCCAAGTATCTCAACCAAAGGAGTTAGTAATTTTCATGGGAATTGATAAAAACAGGTAAAGTAAGAATATAGTAAAAGTATTTGATAATAATAAAAACTATAAGAGAAATACCTCGATCAATTCATTAGTTAGGATACATACCTGACGTGCGGCATCCTGGGTGCTATACTTACATGAAATAAGCTTTCAAATGGATTGCATTCCACGGTCTCGGTAGTAACTCACCATCCATGTTGGCAAGCCAATATGCCCCTTTACCTGCCTCTGAGTCGATTAAGTAGGGGCCTTCCCATTTGGGAGCCAACTTACCATCCCCTGGATTCGTCGTGTTTTGGAATGCCTTCCTTAAAACCATGTCTCGTACCCTGAACCTTATGATTCTTACATGCTTATTGTAGGTCTTGGATATTCTTTGTTGATACGCGGCCATTCTCCAAGCAGCTTGTTCTTGTAGTTCATCCACGGTGTCAAGATCGTCAGCCAGGGACTCATTATTTGCATCCTGGGTCTGCCTGATGACCCTGAATGTTGGGACAACCATTTCCGTTGGAATGACTGCTTCCGTACCAAAAACCAAGGAAAAAGGGGTTTGGCCTGTAGCATTCTTGGATGTGGTTCTATCAGCCCACAATACTAATGGTAGTTCCTCTGCCCATTTTCCTTTCTTCTCCTTGAGTCTTTTCTTCAAATTGTTGATGATAATCTTGTTACTAAACTCCTCCTGGCCATTAGCCTGGGGATGCACTGGTGTAAAGTTATCATCTTTATTCCCCAAATTTCACAGAATCCAGTAGTCCTCTTGCCAATGAATTGAGACCATTATCACACACTATTTCAGAGGGTATGCCGAATCTTGTTATGATATTCCTCTTGATGAATGAAATAACTTCCTTTTCCCTGACTTGCACATATGCTTCGGCCTCTATCCACTTCGAGAAGTAATCAGTCATAGCTAACATGAACACTTTGCCTCCTGGCGCCTTGGGTAGCTTCTCCACAATGTCCATTCCCCATTTCATAAAGGGCCAAGATGCAGGGATAGGATGCAAGGGTTCGGCAGGTTGATGGGGAATGTCGGCGTGTCTCTAGCAAGCAGCACATTTATGGGCAAAATCCTGGGCATCTTTTCTCAAGGATTGCCAGAAGTAACCTGTTCTCAATATTTTAGACATTAGAGACCTGCCCCCTGTGTGGTTTCCACAGTCGCCTTCATGGATATCTTTGAATACTTCCTGAGCTTCTTTATTCTCCAAGCATCTTAGGTATGTTCCTGCCACATATTTTCTATATAATTCACCTTTAATGAGAACGTAGTTGGCCATTCTAGTTCTGAACGCTCTAGTATCTTTTTCTTCTTTTTGGATGGAGCCGTTTTGTAGGTTTTCTATGATAGGTCTGGTCCAGGATGACAAGTGTAAAACCGAGATACGATCTTACTACTGCATGCTTTGATTAAATGTAGAGAACACGAGAAGTAAATAAGAGATTTTGTATTGATCACTTGAAGATACACACACAAACTCTCGTTGGTTTCTCTCTCTAGAAAACACACACAGAAAGTGTAGAATGACTGAACTGGTACCAACTCATTCTAACACACACCTATTTATACTAAGTGACTAACTACTCAGCGTACCACGTGGTACGCCGAATCATATGGTCCGCCGGACCATATGATACGCCACCTATGATATAGTCACTACAACCCATTCTAAGACATGCTCACATAGATACAATACACGAGACACTCATAGCATAGGGATATGCTCTAACAAACTCCCCCTTAACGTGTAGTGTATCTATTTTCTAACTAAACTCTAGTCTTCAATCTTCAACATTGCTGCATCCGATCTTTGACTTGAAATCTTGTCAGAAATAGAGCTTGCATGGATGGATCACTCTTGAATCATCTTCAAACTTCAAGATCCACTTGTGAAAGATATAACAAACTCCCCCCTTTCACCATGCTTGAGTCTTGACACATATAACCTGCAATTTCAGAAGACAGAAATGCGGTTTCCTTTTTCTTTTGAAAATTAATTTAATCTTGGCACAAAACTTCTCTTTGAGAATCCAAGATATAGTTTTTTGAAATTTGATTTCGTATCACATGTCGATCGGACGAAAGGAAATAAGAAGCAAAATCTTTTTGACTTTTTAAAATTTTAAATCAAAACACTCCGAAAATCTTTTTGATTTTTCTAAGTTTATGTAACACACCTAATATCTTTTTGAACTTTTCAGATATGAAACATAAATGCAATACAGAAATGAAATACTGAATCAGACACTATTTTTGTCTTTTGCGAGAAAGATCACAACTTGGGATCATATTAAACATAACATGCTGAACAACACTTCAATTTCAATTACTTCAGCACATAAGTCATGTCGATTATTGGTATAATTTGTCCATCTTAAACTCAGGCAAAATCATACTCATAACATCTGGATATGTTATTGTATTGATTAAGTTTGCTTTGACCAGTGTACCCCACACTATCAGACATACTCAGATATGTTTTTGCTTTTATATCACTCTTTGTGATTTCATTTGTGATTTAATCACATAATGATTATATTCATGATTTAGTCAACTGTGTTCCATGCAAAAAGAAATAAGAACGTTAAATCGTCTACCTTAAGGTCGATCTTTCGATACGCATATAAGGCCTCGGATTTAACAAAATAAGAAAATAAAACAAGTTGAAATTGTATAACCCAACAACAATCAGGTCGGTACTTCCGTACATGCAGAGAAAGTCCGATGAGTTATACGAAACACCAACGAAAAATAAAGCAGAATGTCAAACGAACAACAATCAGGTCGATCTTTCGATACGCAAAGAAAGTCCGATCTTTTGACAAAATAAAGAAAATCAAACAAGTTTAAATCTTTGCAAAATGAACACATGTATACACAGTGACTTCTCATTTTCTTTTTCACATATCTTTTCTTGATATATCATGAGATACGCATCAAGATGTTGTCCACTTGGTCAAGCATTAGTATTTAATGTGTTTATCACATCTGATTACTTTTTGATTTAATGCCGAGCCTACCAAGCACATCGAACAATGATCTTATGGCCTTTTCATCTAATTTATCCACGAGTCAGACACGTAAGCCAATGTACCATCATTTCCCAATTATGTCGGATACAATTTCTCATTGTTCAATGTTTTTGTATTTTCTGTTTTTCAATGTTTTTGTATTTTTCCTTTTTCTCCCCCTTAAAATGAAAACTCTATTTTTGGATTTTCATTTTAACAAAAACAAAAAGACACTATTTTTGGTATTTTCAATTTTCTCCCCCTGAACTACATATGAAATGTAAAAAGAAAGAAAATTGACCTTTCGACATGGATACCTTTCAGGTTTAGCTTTCAGAAAAATTGCAGTTTTGAAATTGATATCACATGTAATTTAACTTAAATCAGCAGAATGCTCCTCCATCAGCAACTTTGCAATCACCGATAGGTCTTCTAGAAGTACCCGCACACTGGTCAAACATGTCAGTTTATAAATGACCCGAAGCGAATCGCTTCTGGTCGACCAGTATCTTGGTTTCCTTTCGAAACCACTTTAGGTTTCCAAATTTGTTGTTTTGGTAAATCAGTATTTGATGAACCAGTCACAGTTGAGATTCATCAAACACTCTGCCATATTCATCAACAAACTTGTATTTGGCAGATTTACCAACATATGGAACCTTTCCTTTTCTTGAACTAGAAGTAGCAGAAACCGGACAATCTTGTGCCATATGCCCTTTTTGTCGGCAATTGTAACACAAGCGATTATTGACATTTCGGCGTTTCGGAATCTGCAAAGCTTCACAAAAATATTCATCGCCAAAATGATCATAAAAGGAATTAAATACCTGATATTGATGATCATGAACCCATTTCGAAGTCGGGCTCTTTGGAGCAGAATTTGATTCTCCAGAAGAATATGTAGCACCCTGTGGCTTCTTGCTTTTCAGATCAACATTCTTGACAAAAACTTCGGCAATTTTCTGAGCATCCACACAATGGAGTGGGAATTCTTTATCAGAAAATATTTGTTCAGAACCCTTGAGCTTGTAAAACCTCTTGGGTTGAACCTTGTCAGCTTTATAAACAACTTTCTTGACTTGTTTCAGCTTGACTTGCTTCAGATTTTGTTGTTTTGAACCTTGAGACCCATCAACTTTAACATTCTTGGTCTTTTAACCCAACCCAACATGTTTACCCGAAACCTTTTCATCAGAACCAGAAGATTTATGTCCGTTCTTTGCAAGACGCGAAAACTCAGCTTTCACTGCTTTAACATTCTTTTGATCATAGAAAATCCTTTCATCAATAGCAGTCTTCTCAGTTGAGCTTGCCGATTTCTCTTCTTCAGTAGACATAGAAACAGACACAACCCTTTCATCTTTCTGATCTTTCTGTGACTTCACAACCTTTTCCCCATCAGAATTCTTATCCACGAATTCAGAATAATCACCAGTTTCGTCCTTTTCCTTTAGATCATTAACACCTTCTTGGGGAAACTGTTTTGGTAAACAATTTCTCAAAATTTCCATCTTTGGCCAGGAAACTTGTAAAAGATGTAGAATTGGTAACATTGTTCAAAAGACGTTTTGAATCAATGACTTCAATCTTTAGTTCAGAAATCTGTTGTTGAGCCTTAGCCAATTCTGTTTTCGTAGCAATCAACTTCTTAGCCACTTTATGAGTTTCATACTTTTGCAACCTCAACTCATCTAATCCAGCCCACAATTCCTTCGTCAGCTTATCTTCATTTCTTTTCTGAATATCCAAATTTGAAGTTTGCAACTTATTTACTCTTGCCAGTTCTCGCTTCTCATCTAACAACTTCTCCATATCAAGCTGATATGCTTCAATTTTAGCAACCGATTCATCAGAAGCCTTGGTAAGTAAATCAAGTTTAATCTTGGACTTTTCAAACAAATTATTAAAATCATTGGCAGCATCCTCAGCTTCTGCCTTCCATTTCGCAACTTCCTTGACTAAATCATCCCTTTCTTCAGATAACTTTGTAACTTTCTGTTCAAACTCCTGTTTAACACTTTGAAATTTTGATTCTTTCTCAACAAACTTTGCTTGAAAATCTGAAAACTTTGCTTTTTGAGAAGAAAATTCTTGAATTAGATCTTCTAACTTTTGTTGTTCATTTGCCAATTCTTCTATCCTTCTTTTATTTTCCTGAATCAACAACTCATTTTCCTTTATCAATCCTTCTATCTTCTTGTCTTTCTGAGAACAAAACTCATAAACCGATTCGTAGCCACTATTTCCAGAACCACTTATTTCAGATTCAGAATCAGATTTAGTTAATTCTTCTTCAACATCATTATGAACAATTTGAGCAATCATTGCAGATGCGGGAATCCACGTAGACTCATCATCGGAATCGGGAGTACAATAAGTACCTTTATCCGAAATAATAGCAGTTAAAGCAAGAGGTGGAGAATCATCAGAAGTTCGTCCCCAGTCATATTGTTTATCAACTTGAGGAACTAAAGCTGTTGGAGACTTGGATCAAGATGCATTTGATTTTGAACATTCACGAGCAAAATGTCCGAAATTAGAACATTTGAAGCATTTTGCTTTGGATTTATCTATTCCAACCTTGCCATCTGGATTTAAACTTTGAAACCCTGTCTTCTTTTTGAATCTTTTAACTCTTTGAGCTAACATTGATAATTGCTAATTGATATCCATTTGCTCAAGATTATCAGGATCAATCTGATCAAAGTCTTCTTCAATCAGATTAGATATTGTCAACCCACCATTCAACAATCCATAATATGAAGATAACAAGACTGAGATTAATGCCAAGTGCTCATCCGGTGTTTTTGTAGAAAATGAAGTCTGACTTGAATGATTTAGAATGGTGAAGTTACATCCTCTTGATGAATTTGCAGAATTTCCTGAACCATGACCAGCAACAAAAGCTGTTTGAGGTGGATTTAATGAATCAACACCAAATGATTTAGACTTTGCATTGATGCTTGCAGAATTTTGACCATGATACACTTCAGGATTTTGGAATTGAGCAGTTGACTTGTTTAATGTCATCTTTTCCATCTCTCTAGCATGAAGCTTTCCGGTCAAATCATGAAATGATAACGCAGAATATTCTTTATCATGAGTAAGCAATAATACATAATTTTCCCACTTTTCCGGTAATGCTTCCATCAATTTTTCTTTCACTTCCTCGTCTGTCTTGTCAATTTAACCACTTTCATCTCACTAATCAAATGTGAAAACCTTGAAACAAGAGCAGAAATATTTTCTTTTTCATAATGTTGAAAATTTTCAAATTCCTTGTTCAATACTTTTCGTCTACTCTTCTTATATTGATCATTACCTTCACATCGAGCAGATAAAGCATCCCACAACTGTTTAGCTTTCTTGCAAGTGCTGAATTGATGCAACAACTCGGTAGGTAAAGCCATGGTAAGATAACCATAAACTTTTTGTTCAAGCTCATAACTTTTTCTTTCATCCTTATCAAAATCTTGAATTTCTTTATACTCGCCATCTGCAGTTGGACGTACATACAAATTTTGAATTGGAATCCATAAATCAATATCGTTTGTGCTGATGTATGCAAAAAAACGTTGCTTCCAATTTTGATAATCTTCCATCTTTAACAGCTTAGGAACTTTCTGACTTGTTCCTATTTCATTATCAAAATTGAGCATAGCTTGTACAAGTACTAGATCTCGTCGAGACGAACGTTTTGGCTGGTATTGGGTTTCGTAGCTCTTTACGGTTCTCAAGTTACGTCGGTTTTAGTGAAGGTCACTTTTCTGCCAGCGGACCAAACCAAATTTAGCGGACCAAATTTGCACTCAACGGACCAGTTCCGGATCAATTTAACTAGCGGACCAGATTTGTACCTGTGGACCACTTCCGGATCAAATTCACCAGCGGACCAGATGCGGACCAGATATCATCAGCGGATCAAATTTGGTACGGCGGACCAAATAAACCAGCGGACCAGATGTGGTACGCCAAAACCACCACGGACCAGTTCGTTGAAGCTTGCCTGCCGGACCAGTCAGCCGACCAGTTGTTCTATCAGCGGACCAGACGCAGATGAAGCTGAAATCGACTGATTTTCACAATTTTGACAATTGAAGCTAGAAACTGGATTAGTATGATGCGAAAACACTCCAGGAACATCCAGAAATCATTTTTGTCCTCGGAATCAAAGAGAATTGGAAGAATTTGATGAAAAAGTGAAGAAACCCAAACTTTCTCTCTCTAGAAATCCGAAAATTGATCAAAAACACAGCAGTAGAGCAACCAAATGCTCTGATACCACTTGTAAAACCGAGATACGATCTTACTAATGCATGCTTTGATTAAATGTAGAGAACACGAGAAGTAAATAAGAGATTTTGTATTGATCACTTAAAGATACACACACAAACTCTCTCTGGTTTCTCTCTCTAGAAAACACACACAGAAAGTGTAGAATGACTGAACTGGTACCAACTCATTCTAACACACACCTATTTATACTAAGTGACTAACTACTCAGCGTACCACATGGTACGCCGGATCATATGGTCCGCCGGACCATATGATACGCCACCTATATAGTCACTACAACCCATTCTAAGACATGCTCACATAGATACAATACACGAGACACTCATAGTATAGGGATATGCTCTAACAAAAAGGTATTCTGGGACTTAGGACGCTGTGCATCCTGGGTATCAGGACACCGTGCATCCTGAGTGTCAGGACACTGCGCATCCTGGGTATTGGATGCCAAAACCATGCCCTCAGGATCAATGTCTTCCAAGTTCTCTTATTGATTGATTGCTGGACTTAGTATGTGGATTATGGGGATATGTGTATCCTCCATTGCTTTGAATGCCGACCCCAAGTTTGCTAGTGCATCCGCTTCAGCATTTTCATCCCTGGATACTTGCTGAATGTCGAAAATGTGAAAATCCTGGTATATGGCTTTCACGACTTTTAGGTACTTGGCCAGTTTCTCCCCTTTCACTGCATAAGTTCCATTAAAGTGGTTAGCTAAAAGTAGGGAATCGACGTATACCTGGATGTTTTGGATCCCAAGATGTAGAGCTAGTTGTAGGCCAGCAATCAGGGCTTCATACTCCGCTTCATTATTGGTTGCCTGGAACCCATACCTAATAGCCTGGGGTATCATGTCCCCCTATGGCGATTTTAGTATGATACCAAGGCATGTCCCCCTGACATTGGAGGCCCCATCCGTGAAAAGGGTCCAACATCCTGAGAATTCTTCTTGCTATAGGCTCTGGAATTCTTGGTCCGCTTCGTCTTGGATATCATTACTGAAATCAGCCACAAAGTCTGCTAGAGCTTGTGATTTTATGGCTGTTCTTGCTTCATATACCAGGTTGTAAGCACTCAACTTCAGAGACCATTTTGCCATCCTCCCTGACATTGCAGGTTTCCTTAAGACTGACTTTATAGGATAATTAGTTTTCACATGTATAGTATGAGTTTCAAAATAGTGTCTAAGTTTAGTAGAGGCCATACTTAGGGCTAATATAAGTTTCTCTAAATGCGAGTACCTGGGTTCAACATCAAGAAGACTTTTACTTACGTAATATACTGGGTGTTGTTAACCTTCCGCATCCTTGGTTAGGACAAAGCTCACCGTGTTTCTTGAGACTGCAAGGTATAATGATAAAGGAACCCCTGGAATCGGCTTCTTTAGAAGGGGTGCCGAGGATAATTATGTTTTCAAATCCTGGAAGGCTTGTTCGTGTTGGGACGTCCATTCAAACCTTTTATTTTTCCGCAAAATATCATAAAACTCCCGACACCTCTCCGAGGATTTGGAAATAAATCTATTCAGGGCTGCAACACAACCTGTCAGCCTTTGTACATCCTTGGTTGACTCTGGCAATTTCAGGTTCACTATGGCACAAATTTGTTCTAGGCTAGCTTCGATTGCTCTTTTGGTCACCATTTAACCCAGGAATTTGCCAGCACCCACTCTAAAATGACATTTTTCTGGGTTCAGCTTCATATTGTACTTGTCTAAGATGTTAAAAAGATTCTTTAACATCCTGGACATGGGTGCTAACATCCAGGGACTTTACCACCATGCCATCTATGTATACCTCCATAGTCTCTCCCAGCTTTTCTTTGAACATCATATTCACTAATCTTTGGTAGGTTGCCCCTGGATTTTTCAATCCGAAAGGCATAACAATATACCAATAAATACCTGTTGGTGTGATGAAGGTTGTATCCTCTTGATCACTGGGTTCCATTTGAATTTGTTGAAACCCAGAGTTGGCATCCATGAATGTTAGCATTTCATGACCTGCCGTTGCATCCACCATGGAGTCAATGTGTGGTAAAGGAAAAGGGTCTTTAGGGCATGCACGGTTCAGGTCTGTATAATCTACATAGACCCTCCATTTCCCATTTTTCTTTTCCACTACTACCACATTGGCCAACCATCTTGGGAACTTAACTTCTCTGATCATCTTATTCTTCAGTAGACGGTCTACCTCCTCTTGGATTATTACATGCTTCTCAGGAGCGTACTTTCTCCTCTTTTGATGCACGGGCCTGTAAGAAGGATCAATACTAAGTTTATGTGTTATAACATCTTTGGATATACCTGTCATATCTTCAGTGTTCCATGCAAATGTTGACATTCTGGACCGGAGAAATTTCACCAGTTCTTCTTCAATGGGGCTAGGGATGTTAGTGCCTATTGACACCTTCTTCCCAGGATGCAAGGGATCTAGGACTACTTGCTTTACATCCTGCTCCCTTGCCTCTAGGATGTCCCTGGCCTTTTTCTTTAATTGCTATCCTTACCGGGCTTTCGCTGAAATCTTCATGGCTGAGGTGTAGCACTCTTTCGCTTCCTGTTAGTCTCTGTGGATGGTGACCACTCCCCAGGGTGTTAGCAGCTTGACGCACTGATGATATGTAGAGGGGACAACTTTCGTGTCGTGAATCCAGGGTCTGCCCAGGATAATGCTGTATCCGAATGGAGCATCCATAACACAAAATCGTTGCATCGAGTTCACCCCCCTCAACATAAACTGGAAGCTTCACTTCTCCTAGGGTATTCTTTGTTTCCCCACTGAAACCCATGAGAACCGTGGATTTGGCGATAACTTCATCCTGGGGTATCCCCATCTTGGTCAACGTTTCAAGTTGAATAATATTGATAGAACTGCCTCCGTCAATCAGGATCCTCTTCACGAAATGGTTGGCTATGTAGAGTGTGATCACGAGCCCATCATGGTGAGGGTCCATGACGTTGCATCTGTCATCTTCACCGAAAGTAACATCCGTCACGTCTGTTTGTATTGAGGCTTTGATAGATTTCCTGGGTACGTCTGATTTGGTTTCCCTTGCGTGCCTTTTAGCTGTAGAATAAGAAGTACCACATATATCAGATCCACCAGATATAAAATAAATTACCTTTGCATCTGGGGATGGAGACGCTGGCCTTTCAGGATGCCCGCGTGATCTGTCTGCATCCTGGGTTGGGTTAGTGCCCCTGGATTTCGCAGACTGATCAGCGCCCTTGGATTTGTCTTTCTTCATTCCTAGGAGTTCCTTTAGGAAGCCTTTGCTCAGTAAATAACTGATTTCCTTCCGCATAGCTATGCAATCCTCGGTTACATTGCTAAAGTCCTCATGGTATGCACACCACTTGGACTTATCTTTCCAGGATGCTTGTTTGTCTGTCTTTCTGGGCCACCTTGCTTTGTCCCCCAGGTCCTGCATAGCATTAATCACACCTGCAATATCAGTAGCAAAACAAAACTCATTGAAAGTAGGATACTCTTCATCATCCTCGTCTTCACCCTAATCGACCCTATTAACCCTGGATTATCGGGTTTGGAATAGGGTTTAGGGCTCTGGGACCTTGGATGTGTCGGTTCTGACTTCCTGTTGGAAGAGCCGTATCCTGGGACAACGCCAGCTTTTTCATGTATTTTCCTATCCTCCTCAAGCCTGATGAATCGTAGGGCCCAATGCCTTACTTCATCAAGTCTGTGATAGGGATTCATTACAAGATCTTGATAGAAGGGCGAATCCTTCTTGAGACCCATCTTAAATGCTTGGACAGCAGTAACCATGTCCATGTTGGGAATATCCAGGGTCTCCTTGCCGAACCTGTTTACATAATCCCTGATAGACTCGTTAGCATTCTAGGTAACCCTATAAAGATCACTCGTTAGTTTTTCAAAACTGCGACTACAAGAAAATTGGTTATTAAATAAATTAATTAAATGAGAAAAGGATGGGATAGAATAGGGCGAAATACTCAGCAGCCATTTTTAGGCTGAACCTGTTAGTGTTGACCCAAAGCCCTTACATAAGCATGCCTCCTTGATATCAGGGGGCATGTAGATCACCTACATTCTTTCCATATACTGAGCCACGTGTTCCTCCGGATCAGTCGTGCCATCGTACAGTTTCATACTGGGAGTCTGAAATCTCTTAGGTATCTCAACGTCACATATTGGGGAAGTGAACCTCAAAAGTCGATGGCTCGATGGTGCTACTTCAGGGATAGGCTGGACCACCCCAGGAACACTCGAGATCATCTCCTTTAGTTTCTTGAGTTCCTTTGCCACTGCCGGGCTTAAACCTGTATCCTGCACAGATTCATTAACATGAGCATTAAGGTTAGGGGTTCCAAGGATGTTACCATTATCCTGGGTAGGGGTGCCCCCAGGATTCGAGGCAGAATCCCTGAATGTAGACATCCTGGCCTGTCAGACAAGGTAGTATGGGTAGCAACATATGTAGGCCTCAGATCAATGATTTGAATGTCATCTACCAAACTAGATCCGTTCCCATGACTGTCGTATTGCAGCCTCCTGGCCTGAACAGGAGACACGGGTGTATGATCCACCCTGTTCATCTCTGACCTCAGCTTGGCTACCTCACCAAACATGTCCTGGTTTACCTTCTGTTGTTGTTAGGACCGATTTTCACTACAAGAATCTCGATCTTGAGCAAGAACATGGTTCGGATGAGAAAAACTCAAAACAAATGAAGAAGATGATAATGATGAATCATGAATAATCATAAACAAGAAAGATGATGAACATAGTCGAATGATTTCATATAACCGAATGATTAGTTACAAGAAATCATGAAGAACACACAATCTCTCTCTAGAATCCATGACTCACTCTCTCTCTAGAATGGAAACCTCACACTCTACAAGAAAATCATCATCCCCCCATTCGGAGACTCCTTTACTTGTAATGGGCACCCTCACTATATATAGTGAGGGTGACTAACGACAGAAAAACATAACTGAATAAACGAAATTACAAGTAAAGTAAATAAACATAAACTGTAAATTAAATCGAAGCTGATTAAATTAATCCGAAGCTTGACTCGTTTGAACCGATCTTCCGTTGACTTTTACGTTGACCGTTGACCCGAACGGTTGACTTTTCTAGAAAACGGTCTTCGGTCCAAACTGCAAGCCTCGAGCATCACAACTCAGTCTCTAAATCGATTCACATGGATTCTTCAGTCAAATGCTTCGGTAAACAGATTTGATGGCGTCAGTCACATAGATTTTTGTTCCAACAATTTCCCCCTTGACTGATGCTTTCAAATCTGTTCAACTGCTGAAGAATCGCTCTGTCGTACATCTTCAATGAGAAACTGATAAACCGGAGACAATCTGTCGTAGAAGTTCCCCCTCTGAATAAGCTTCTTCTTTTCTTGTTGCTCCAGTTCGAGATCCAAGTGTTCCGCTCACTCGGTTCACACGGTCGGGTACAATACTGAGAAAATGCTACATCTCGGAGTCAAAACCGCAACAAACCGAATCAGATAAACCAATCAAACACTGAAAATGCTCTAACTCCGAATTAATCGACCCGATATCCAAATCCATAATAATTCCTCCTATTTCTCTAAATCTCTCCAAAAACATCAAGTCGGAAGCGTAAAATCAGATGCGGAGAGTCGAACCGTCGCGATCGGTTGCCTAGAGAAACCGGATAAAAAATCTTGAAATCGGACAGTCTTGCGAAAAACCGGAAGCCGGATGCTGACAGTTGTGAATAATCTGCGCGACTGAGGTTGGATGCGAAAATAAAATAAACTACCAAATATTTTCAATAAACGGTCATCCGAGAGATTTAACCGGATAAATTCCAATATTTAACTGAGATTCCAGTTAGTCCGGTTAGTTGACATCCGCGCTGCGTCCACTAAAAATAAACCGTGAGATATAACGAGAAAGCCAAGTAATTAACCGGATAATAAAGCTAACCCGTCAGTGATCGATAGCAAACGTTGTGCGCGACGTCAATAAACGAGAACCCCAATAAAATAGAATAAATCCGCGACTAATAAAATATTTCTTGAAATTCCGTCGCGGCATTATCTCGTTTGTCTCGAAAAACTGATAAGAAAAACGCCCGCGTTTAACGAATAATACATAAAAATATTAATTGGTGTAAAAATCTCTCAAAGAAAACCTTAATCCATGTGACATAAAGCTGACCAATCAGAAAATGGTCTTGGAAAACCATAATCCGTATGCATATTTTTCAGCCAATCATGAAAGAGAATCAAACAAAATCTATGGTCGAGAATAAACAGATCCAACGACCTAGAGGCTGATCTGCGTGAACATGAGTCAGCCAATGAGGATGCGCAAGTGGAAGCACTTTCAACGGCTCTTTCCATTTCTCGTGGGTCCCATCGAAATTCTCAGCCAATTAGAGATAGACAGTAGTAAGCTTGTCAACGTCTCTTTCCTAGTAGCCGGCCCCACAAGACTTTCTTTTCCTCTACCCAGCCGACAAGATGAGAGAGAATTTAATTCTCATGCAGCCAATTATCGCTAGACACGTCAGCGTCACTACCATGAACCATCCTTCACACCTGAAAAACCTAATACGGTCGGAAATTACCACCGGAAAAACGAGCCACCGCCGGAAAATCGTATTTGGCCCATATCTCAGCGAATACTCAACGAAAATTCACGAATTTTATGTCCCCGGACTCGTAGCTCGAAGCTCCACAACCCTGGACGAACAAAACTCGCTGAAACGAACTCGAACGAAGACCCAGAAACAAGTCCGCTAACGGAAAACAAGTCCGCTAAGCTGGAACAAGTCCGCTAAAAGTCTGAGAAGTTCGCTAAGATACTCCTGAAGTCCGCTAACAAGCTGAGAAGTTCGCTAAAGCATGAAGAGGTACGCTAACTTGAAGAAGTCCGCTAAGACTTAACAAGTGCGCTAAGAACATCTTCATATCTTCAAGATCTGATGAACAATTCTGGAAAAACAATGAACAGTGCAGAAACTTACTTCATGAACTTGAAACTGCCCAGAAACAATCGGAAATCTCGATATGATGCACGAGATGTGATAATAAACCATTCACGACATTGTTGTGGCCACCAACAACACATAAACAGCAGCAACTCGGATCAAATCAGCTCCAAAATTCTGCAAATCTTCAAGAACACGAAGAACACACACTTACACCGTCAGTGTGTGTTTTTCCAGATCCGCTCAAACCGTTGAGATTCAGACGAAACGGATGCTTCCAATGGATCCGGAACGCGTTTTCCACTGAGAATCATACCTCACTTCATCCAAAAACATGAAGAAATGCCCAGAAAACGAAGAATCAAGCTCCAAAATCTTCAAAAACCCCAAATACGGGAAAACCCCAAAAGTTCCGAAAAAATGAGCTCGGATCTTCAATTTTCCAACAGATTTGAACAAGTAGAAGATAGAATCACATCTAAATGAACTCCCAAACATGAATTCATCATCCATATCATCATAATCCATCCAGAAATGAAGAAAAATAGAAAAAAGTCTCTAAAAAATAAGTTTTCTCATCTTCACCATTCAAGCTCAAAATCTCAGATTCGAGTGACCAGATTCACGGTGAGATGAATCTGATCGGTACCCGCTCTGATACCATTTGTTAGGACCGATTTTCACTACAAGAATCTCGATCTTGAGCAAGAACATGGTTCGGATGAGAAAAACTCAAAACAAATGAAGAAGATGATAATGATGAATCATGAATAATCATAAACAAGAAAGATGATGAACATAGTCGAATGATTTCATATAACCGAATGATTAGTTACAAGAAATCATGAAGAACACACAATCTCTCTCTAGAATCCATGACTCACTCTCTCTCTAGAATGGAAACCTCACACTCTACAAGAAAATCATCATCTCCCCATTCGGAGACTCCTTTACTTGTAATGGGCACCCTCACTATATATAGTGAGGGTGACTAACGACAGAAAAACATAACTGAATAAACGAAATTACAAGTAAAGTAAATAAACATAAACTGTAAATTAAATCGAAGCTGATTAAACTAATCCGAAGCTTGACTCGCTCGAACCGATCTTCCGTTGACTTTTACGTTGACCGTTGACCCGAACGGTTGACTTTTCCGGAAAACGGTCTTCGGTCCAATCTCGCAAGCCTCGAGCATCACAACCCGCGTCTCTGAATCAATTCACATGGATTCTTCAGTCGAATGCTTCGGTAAACAGATTTGATGGCGTCAGTCACCAAGATTTTAGTTCCAACAGTTGTTGTTCCATATATTGCTGTACTTTTGCGAACATGGTAAGGAGTTCATCGTCGGAGACCATTAGTGGAATTTCTCCACTACGTCCTATGCCCGTGACACCCTGATTGGTAGCCCTGCTGGTATTGCGGTTCACGGTACGTCGCTATGACCCGGTGACCCGTGGCGGTGGTGGAGGAAGAGCAGTGCTAGTAGTAGTAGAAGTGCTTGCAGGGGTAGTTGCATTCGAGGTACTTGGTTGTGTTGCCATTTTTTGATAGATTTTGATAAAGATCAAGTTGAGAATAAATCTAACAAGAGTTTAGAAAAATATTGACACCAATTGCCCCACGATGCGTGCCAAATTGTTTTGCTCAAAAATTATGAAGCTAAATTAGGTAACCAAATTCGTTTGTGAGGTATGGTGCCCTGGATGTAGGATACTAAAAATCAGATTAGTTTGTTGAAATTCAAGGTTTAGTTTATATGAATGGAAACACAAGTGAATACCTTCCTGAATGCAACTAAGAACAACGAGATTTGAAAGGGGGAAAAGCCCATAATCCTTGAATGTCTTCAAGGATTGCCGGCTCAAAAAACCCCTTCGGCAACGATAACACACGTTGCCTATTTATTGCTAAGTAAAATATTCCAAGTACAATTGTTTGCGGCTTGATTGCTATGTGGTAATGTGAATACAGGTGATCGAGAGAGTGAAAAACTAAGTCCTATGTCGCGTATAAATACATAGGAAACCTAACTAACATCTCGAGATTCCTGGGACCAGGTCTAACGGCGAGTCTCCTTTTCCACACGTGCTTCTGACCTTGACCAGGTCTATATGACCGTTATCTTCCTTTCTATTCCTGGCTTAGACACATGGAAACTAAAAGAAAGATTAGTAAAGCTTTCCTAGCATGCAGGGTACTCGTGCATGCTGGGATTAAATAGATAAACAGATTCAGATTGCATTACACCCTGGGATAACAATTAAATAAATTATAAGCAGACATCCCGGGTTAAGTTACCAAAAACGCATTCCCTGTATGTTCGACATCTAGGGGTCTTAACCTGTCAGAGATCATTAGTAAGAATTTGAACGAAAATTCAGGGTATAACATTAACCATCCTATAGCTGAAATTCGTTAGATCATTAACCTGGTGTCTGAGCTCCGCATTTCTCATACTTGTGCCCCAACCGTCTGGTGTGACAATTTGGGTGCTACCTATCTTGCCGCCAACCCCGTCTTTCATTAGAGAACAATACATCTAGAGGTTGATTTGCACTCCATACGTGACATGGTTCTTGCTCGCACCCTAAACATTCGTTATGTTTCTACTACTCATCAACTTGCAAATGTGCTCACTAAAGGATTGTTAAAAAATCGTTTTGAAAGTCTTCGCTACAAGCTTCACATTGCTCCACGCATCCAGCTTGCAGGGGCGTGTTAGAAGTATCTTGGCTTTCCAAATAGTTATTTTCCTTTATTACTCATTTAATATCTTATATTTTTCGTCTATTGGTCTCCTATTATGGAGACTATTTATACCTTGTTTCCTTGTCATGTAAAGATAGATCAATACAATAAAACATTAGTTCACTCCTTGATCCTTTTCAATATCTGTTTGCTAATCTTGTCCACAACATTGCTCAAACTATTAATCTTGTTCATGTTAAGGCCAAGGTGAACCCTAAGGTAGGTTAAAGGAATAGAGCCCATCATGCACCCTAACCTTTCAGCCATATCGGAAAGACTTGTTTGATTGACACAGACATTAAAAAGTAAAATTTTCTTAAAATTAACCTTAAGCCATGAAGCAAGGTGAAAACATCTTAACATCCTTCCGAGGTTGACCATATTGTCACTTGAAGCTTCAGCAAGAAGTATAACGTCATCCGCAAAAAACAATTGAGAGAGGGGTACCTAATTAGGCAAAGAAAGCCCCCTAAATAGCCCAAGGATTTGGCCTTGGATGAAAGGACATGAAGAGCCTCCACAATCATGGAAAATAGGAAAGGAGACATAGGGTCGCCTTGACATAATCCATTAGACACGTTGAATTCCAAAGTAGGAGAATTGTTCGCTAGCACCAAAGCTCGCCCAGATTCTAAATAACCCTTAATCCAAGCCCTCCACTTGGTCGGGAACCCCATGTGAAACATGACATTTTCCAAAAAGAGCCAATTAATGGAATCGTATGCCTTCTCAAAGTCCACCTTAACATGCCTCCTTTTTTATATGTTAAGCCAAGCAATCACCTTATTGACAATAAGCTACCCATCCAAAATAAACTACCTATGACAAACATGAATTAGCACTCACTAATGACATCCCCAATGACGTTGCTAAGGGTATTGGCCAACGTCTTGGCAATCACCTTATAGACGGAGCCCACCAAGTTGATCGGCTAGAAATCATTTTCTCAACTCTAGCAATTAATGCAATGAAAGATGAGTTATACCCATGACTAATTTTACCCGTAGCCGCAAAATTATCCATAATGGTGAAGAAATCGGCCGCAAAAATATCCTAATAACGCTTAGAAAACCAAAATTAAATCAATTGGCCCCGGGCTTTTATCATTACCACAGTCCCACACCGCACTTTTGTTCTCTTCCAACAAAAACGTTCGAGTAAGAGACGTCGCTTGTTTAACCCATTTTTTTAAACCACACTTGTCGAGAAGAGGCCGCTCAACTAATTTTTCATGGAACATTCCCTGAAATGATTAAAGGTCTCCAGTTTAATGGTCTTCAGGTTCCTACACCATACACTATCAACCATAAGACCTGAAATCCGACAAGAAACCACATTTTTATTAATCATGCCGTGAAAAATATGTAGAATTGTCATCCCATCAATAGCCCATTTAATTCTAGACTTCTGTTTCAAATCTAAAGTAGTTTTGTTTTCCAAGTCCAAAAGTTAAGACTTGACAAGTTATAACGTGTCTAACTCATCTCTTTTTAATTGTCTAACCTCTGCGACCTTATAGATTAATAAAATGCTATCTCAAAGAATTAATGCACATGTCCTCATTATTTCTAAGCTCCTGCCTCCATAATTTAATTTGATCTTTGACAAATTTAAGTTTCAAAATGAGCGACCGATCAGGTAGAACTCCTACACTGGACACCCGACAGCCATGCGGAGCACCCCTTAAGCGGCCTCCTGACCCATCCAAGAATTGAAAAGGCGAAACGGTATACGCCCGAAATTAGGAATGGCCATGTCCAACAAAATGGGCGAATGATCGGAGCAGTAACGAGGAAGCATAACACCTGATAAAGACAACCAGAAACTGATGAAGTCCCTACACACAAGGCATCGATCTATGTGACTCATTTTATCCCCCTTTTAGAAGAGTAAATGAAACAGTCTCCACCCAAGCCAAGATGAATCACACACATGAAGTTAGTGAAATCAATGAAATATGTTGCTGAAGACTGACAAAACTATGAATTAAGACACTCCAAAGGATCCCTGACCACGTTGAAATTCCCCATGATAAACCAATATCCATCCATGCTTAGCTTAGGAGCCAATAATTTGGACCAGAGAGTTCATTTATCATGTATACCTTTAGGCTCGTAAACATTAACCACCACAACTATTTTATGTATACCCGAAACCTCCCTTCTAACCAGAAGGAAATTACAGTCTCTAATTTTATCCAATTTTCTGAAAACGGAGGAGTCCGAAAATGAAATCAACCCCCCCCCCCTCCCGATCGACCATGAGCATCAATAGTAGCAAAATCTAGAGGACCACACAAGCACATTTTCTCCACTGGAATTTTAGATGAGTCGACTATTTCCTAAAGAGCCACAAATTGAACACCATAATCTCTAATCAACCGCTTCACCTACCGATGTTTCCGATCATCCACCACCTCTCTAATGTTAAGGGAGAGACAAATAATTCATTAAATAACCACGACGTCTCCTTCACCTACAATAATATTCTCAAGTTCTTTTACGAAACCCTTCATGCCGCGGCACAACACCTCTCCTACGTGAATCAATGTATTAACTTCCTCCATGTGAAAATTCAAAGATTCTAGTGAGGATACGACAGTTCTCCACCTTTATCCATAGCACATGCCAAAGCCACACTAGCATGAATGAGGGGACCCCATAAGGCCGATTTGCTTCCACTTCTAAACATATGGCCTTGTAACCGGAAATATTTTAATCTAGCTACTCCGTTTATCAACTTTTTCGTAGCACCTCAAGAAAGGTAAAGAAGTAGTGTCCTGATACTCCTTCAAAACCCTAGACGAAGACGACACAGAGCTCAACCCAGAGAGGGAGTTAAAATAATTAATATTATTAAAAGGAACTCCTAAAGATCCATCTGCTCCAATAGGTCCACCATGACCAATTAATGTTTCTCCCATCACAACAGCCCCAAGAGAAGACCCAATAACATTAGAGTAAGATTTGAAATTGCGGCCCACATCCTTGGAAACCCTACCCGGCCCCACTTTCCACTACTCGGTGAACCGTGATGCACATGAAAGATGTGACCCAACATTTAGAATGTCAAACCTCTCTGTGGCATGAAGATTATCAATCCTAACAACTCTTGCAAATGATTCTCATCAAAAAGCATGTTTGTCATGTTATACAAGGTAGACCTAAAGTCAAACCGTTTATCTCCATCCTCGTAACTAGTAGGTCTGTGGGTGAAGCCCACACCAATTGACATCTCATCCCCAACGTCTATGTTCTCTGCCACAAGTAGTTTATCAGCCCTCGAATTGACCTCCTACTTTGAAGAGACATCGAAATGTATGTCTCCCTCTTTTCCCGATACTACAACATTACTAACCTCCATTTGACTTTCGTCTCTATCATCCTCTCCCTACGCCATGTCAACGAGAGCCAGTGCCGGAATAGAATCCTCCTAGACCAAGGCTGGAATCCATGGCTCCGGGTCTTCTAAGGTCAAAAGTTTGGAATTTATTATTCCTCTAATGAACATGAATAACATTATCAAAGTTCTTAGAAGCCTCTGTAAGAACGAACAGTGGCAGGAACTAATATATTAAATCGTCCATGAAAACTTTGAAAGCCAAATTAATCTCCCCACAGCCTCGGCGATACAGTTGAAGGTTCTATCTTCTCTTAAGTGTTTGGGGACCCCCAAAGTTCTAATGCGAGCTATTCTCTAAATTTTTTTATATAATTTTTCCATCCCATACCTCCAGGTATGCGAACACTTTTGACCAAACCTCTTTCTTGGTGGCGAGGAAGGAGGTGGCTCATCCATCTTATGTCCCGCAACATGCCCCCCACCCCTTCTTAGACCCCATCGACATTGAGGTTTTCTGGCCAACAATATTTGTACCCCCATCGAATATACTATCTTGTGCGCCACTCCTCCCCTACAGCTGGAGGAACACCTAGGGACCAATGACACATTCGACTTCAACCTCTTCTTCGCAATCCAAATGTTATTGAGCTTACTCTCCACTGATACTTCATAACAAATGCCTTTAAAACGAACCAAACCAAATATCTAGTTGTTATATCTTCTTTTCCTTGGAATGTTGACGTCAACAACCCTTTTTACTATAATAACCCTGGTCGAAGTTTGGTTGTTAAAATAAATTGAATGAAGAACTAGAAATTTTCTATGTTTTAGGGCCATACAACCATATCAAATAAGGAGGATACGCCCGTATCATGGTGCGTATCGTATTGGTTCAAGGTAATACGGTTGGACTGGGTCGGGTCAGAATCCGACGTATTTTGATGCAGCTATACCACTGTATTGGGTAACCCAATACGCCCGTAGTGGTCATGGGCAATATAAACTAAATTTGACCAGAATCTAGTCATTTGTGCAACTCCAAAACCAGCAAATTTACTCTCTTTATCTGCTCAGTCGACTAGAGGATTCCAGGAGGCTGGTTTGGGATATGAAGAACAAGATTCAAGTCTTAGAATCTTTAAGGTAAGCTTCTAAGCATTACATATTCAAATTTGATACGTGATTGGTGCAAGAAATATGGTGTTTTCTTGTTATCAGAAGCTAGTTGATTCATCAGGAGTTGCCAATGTGTTCCTGAAGCAGCAAGATCACTATGTAAGTGACTAGATCATACCTACATGTAATAAAAAGTTACAATTTGGGGAAAGTTGTGAAATTGAGGTTTTGAGCACTAAATCCTTGCATGCAGAGGTGATTTGTGGTTACTGGAAACATCAGAGAGTGATATTGAGCTCAGATTGGAGAAGGGAAGCCATGATTGAAGTAAGATTTGGATTTATGCATTTAGGTTCAAAAATGAGTGTATGCATGAGAAATTGGTCATAGAATGAAAATATGAGTATTAGACAATATGTGTTGGGTTTAAAAGTACTAAACATAAGATCTAGTAACAATTGGAATTGGGAGAAATGACTCAGAATGATTAAAATGACCAATTTTCACTTCTGGCCAAATATGAATACGACCGTATACCTACATGTATAATACGCTCGTATCAGGGGTCGATAGAATTGAGGAAACTGATTTTTAGGACGATGTGACCGTATCAGTTTATTATAATATGTCTGTATCGCGGAGTAAGGCCGTATCAGTATATATAAAATACAATTGTATTGCAGGGTTTCATAAAAGTAAAATATCATTGAATACGACCGTATTAGGGAAATGTAATACGCCTGTGTTCATCACCAGAACATAATTATGATTAGTATGTTTAGCTAAATTTCGAGGATTTGGAATTGTGAATTATAAAACAGAATTATTGTTATGTTATGAGGGACTGATTGGGACAAAGATTTTGTGTTAATCTCAATTATTGCTCGAGTGATCATATGGACACCAATCGTGAAATTGAAATTATTGTTGTTATGATTAGCATATAAACCACTGATGTGTGACTATGATATCATAAATTAATAGGTTTTCTTGGCATCATTGATTGAGGTGGAACTCGTTGATTATCTACATTTCCTACAAACCTACGAGTAGCGTTAGCTTCCCCTATTTTAAACTTATGTTTTGGGGTGCACAAGATGTCACACTCCAACCGACGACAGAATACGTCAGGGCGCGAGGATTGTCCAGAGCTCACAATACTAAAACTAACGTTGCGATATATCTTACAACATATAATCCAAACATACAAGTTACATGAATACAGAAATTGTTCATTAAGGTCACCACTAAGTCCAAAGGAATCCTATGTGTCCATATCAAGTTCTTCACATAAAATATTGCATCCTACAACATGTACAAAGTATAACATGCAATATGACATACAGTTCACATACAAGCAAAACACACAATAAAGAACAAGAATCGCATTTGAGTTAAATAAAAAAAATATATAGTATGAAAGTTCGATAAGTGTACATGTTACACCCCAAAACATAAAAAAAATGGGGCTATGAATACTCACTTGATTAGAAGTGCAAAAATCGATAGAAAGCACCGAGAAGCAAGGAAATAGCAAACTCCGAGATAATCCTAAAGATGTGAAACGACTGAATGAAAACGAGGCATAAACGACTAGGGATTACGTTCTTGAGGAACTTTGGGAAAGATATATATTGCTTAAAAAATTATATTGTATTGGCCTTTTAGACGTTCTGAACATGTTTTGGCCTATAGGTTAGTACACTTTCACCGAGTCGTCCCAGGTAAGCGCCTAGGACCGACTATGGGATTTATACGAACTCTTACCTAGACAAAGACCCCGACTACCGGTGCGTTCACCCTTCCAGTTAGTACATGCCCAATACGTTTCAAGTACTAATACTAAAACTTCTTATTAAAATAAATTGTTTTGGACTTTAATAATGTTGTATAAAATATTCCAAAGCATAGGGTCCTTTGAGTAAATACTAAAACTTAGGTTTAAATATAGAAAATCCCAAACTATAGGGTGAAATATGTACTCTTTAAAACTATAGGGTTCAATGTGTATTTTTTTTCAAAACTATAGGGTCCAATATGTGTAAATAAGTTTACGAAGATTTACAATAGAGAACATTCTCATACATGATTACGAAGAGCCCAGAAAAGATTTACCACGTTTAAATCATCACGGAAACATTTGATTGATGGATTGTATAAAAAAAATCTTAGTTTTTAGACCATTTAGAATGTTTAAAGATTAGTTGCAGAGTGCTGGATTTGACTTATTGTGAAATCCGCAATTATATTCAAGAATATTAATTAAAAGAATATAGATGAAAATTGGATAGGTTGGTTTGGACTCGTTAGGCCTAACGAGACTCTACAAGGCTACATCAAGCCTAAAGGCAGCCTAAGCAAGGCTACCTAAACGGGCCTAATGCTCCATAATTAAGAACCTAAACTAAGCTAACTAAACTAGGAAAGCAATAGATAAAAGAATAATGAAAAGAAGAGAAAAATAAAAAAAAAGAAGAGAATTTACCTCGAAGAAGCTTTACAAACGAGGCGAGTTCAAAGGGAGCACCTCCTCGTCGGGAGCGTAAAAAAAAGACTACGTACGACACCCAAAGGGATATTGTACTTGTGGAACCACCAAAATTTGGTTATTCCATCCGTTTATACTCAAACTAGGAGTTACAAGCTATTAGAGACCAAACAAGGGTATTTATAGATGTAGGAAGGATGTAATTTTCACTCCTTAGGCAATGTGGGACAAAATTTCGTAACTTGCAAATCAACAACAACATCATACTTGTTTTTGCAATTCCCGTTTCGTTATAACTCAGTTTCGCTCGCGGTTTTCGCCTACGCTCATCATTTTTAGAGTACTATCTTATGGGAGAAAGTAATCCAACATTAATGATGTTGAGGATTGGGCCAAAAAAAATAAAGAACGGGTCTGGTTTCAAATATGGGAAGTAGACGAATGTTAGACATGACCTGTTTTTAATTCGATTATTCTCTATTTCTATGCCTATATGTTTGAATTGTGTTGGTTGACTATTGCTGGGTAGTAAGCTTTCAAGAGGATACTTCTCGAGTCATTAGGGTCTACAGTGGTGACCGCGAGGTATATAGTTAGAGCCTTACAGCTGTAGAGATAGGTAGAGCCGCCTCATACCCTTATGTTGCTTTAATATTAAGTTATTTGGGAAAGGTATGTTATTATGTGTCGTGTACATGAAAGGTATACAGAGGCATGCGCCAGTGTTTGCTAGATTGAGTTTTGACTTTAGGCAAAGACCCATGATTTGAGATATAGTATATGTAATGAGAATAATAAACTATTTTGCATTGAGTAGACAAATGCAGAGTCACTAACAACATTTTTGTTGTTCACTCGTTTTAGTTCATGTTGCAGGCAAATAGCTGGTGTACAGGTAATGGGTGAGGAGAAAGGTATATGTTTGGGAATGGTTGGAGTAGGTTGTTCAGCCTTTGTTGTTATGTCACGACTTGTCTTTCTTTTTTGTATCGAGAAACTATTAAACTTGTATTGTGTCTTAGAGTCACCTGGGACCTAGAACAGTATGGTTGTCACTTGGGTTATGTATTAATCCTAGTAGTTTATATTTATTGATATGTTGGACGGTTGTCTGTGTGTTTGTGTATGCTGTGTACTCTGACTTATTCTGATGCGTCCGCAAGAATTCATACAGACAACTGTCCCACACCCATTCTCCACATCCCTGGCAGGGGGCGAAAATGGAGGGTGTGACACCTACCGCTTCAACGGTTTTCCATGAGTCGATCTTTTGTGGTCTCACCAAGTTGGAAATGAAAAATGGTCTGACCTCACTACAATCCTTATTGCTCTGAACCATCTTCCATCCTTCCATGATCATACCTTCTTCAAACTCTCTCCCTTCAAACCCTCTTACACGCTCTCTCTCTCTCTCTCTCTCTCTCTCTCTCTCTCTCTCTCGTCTGTCTCTCTCCTTGTGCTTGTCTTTTCTTTTTTAAGTTAAAATGCACACTAGATTGTAGATTAACTAGATATCCACATTTTGCGGTGTGAACAAAGCGGCTATACAAAACAATTGTATTGCTATAATATGTAAAAAAACAGAAACTGAAATATAAAAAGATTGCATACAAGATTATACCCATTACACCACCAAATCTTATGTGAAATTCATTACCCTTGGATAAAAAAACAAAATGAACAAAAAATAAATAAATAAAATTATGATGTCACATGACATCCACAAAGTACTGCTACCGCTACATGGCCCAATGGAAATACTTCGGTATTTACTCTTTATAATATACCAACTCATGGGCCAGTGATGCACAAAATCTTGGATAAAAAGCAAAGAAAATCAAAATGAACAAAAATATAAATAAATAAAATTATGATGTCACGTGACATCCACAAAGTATCGCTACATGGCCCAATGAAAATACTTCGGTATTTACTCTATATAATTTACCAACTTAGGGCTAGTGATGTACAAAGTCTTAGATAAAAACAAAGAAAAACAAAATGAACAGATAAAGAAATCAAGGTTCAAATTGGATTCAAGAAATCAGAAAGCCAAGACGGCGTCGCTGAGTAAACCCAAAGACGGGTTAAAAAAAATCTACGTCAAACACTCATCGAAGATCAACATAAACACCTCAAACGAACAAATAGATTACAAGATTACATCGAGCTTACTAAAAAAAATCACAAATCCAGCAACATAAATGTTATATAGAAACCAACTCAAAGGAAGATATCAAACCTAAACCTCAAACATTTCAAATCACAAACAGAACCAAATCCTTAGGGGGCTCTGGTTCAAGTGGCCGGTGCAAAAAGACGCCACGCCGCCGCTATACCATCTTTGATGAAAACGAACGTCGACGGCTCGCACGATTCAAGCCTCTAATGTCGTGCAAACCGTAAGCCGACCACCTCAAAATCAATAGTAGCGAAGGATGACGGCAAAGCACTGGAATCATCGTCAGCTGAAACTCTTAGAGAGAGAAAGAGTATGAGTAAGAGAGAGCATTCTTGAGGAAATAATGAGATGATGAAAAAAATAAACTTAGCCTCAAGCTACATTGCCCATCCTATGTTCTTTAATTACAAAAATTTTATTGGACAAATGCTTTAGAGGTGGAATTTACCCATTGGCTTGAAAAATGAGTTGTCACATTTTCATTGGTGCAAACGATGCATAGTAAACACCCTCACGAAGGCGTAAACGCCTTTTGTAATATTATAAATATGATCTTGATTGGAAACTTCAAACCACTGGTCAGTTAAAGTTTGTAGTTAATGTAACCGGTGAAAAATTAACCGAAACCGACTTGCATGCAGTAAGTGTGGCTCTGATACAACTGTTGGATATTCAGTGGTATCTTATTAGTCGTTTATGGTTTTAGGGTTTATAAAAAGTTAAGGTTTTGACAAAACATATGTATAGTAGTTAAGATAACATATCTAAATGCAACGAATTAATAAATAAGAAAAATGATAGCAGTGAAAAACCCGATAGGATGGATTGGTTACAATATATGTAAATACAGTTTATAAAAACACCTATACTACACGATTTTGATATACCTTCACGGTTATGATAACCGTTTAAGACACCGAGGAAGAATGAAGGGATGCTACATGCGAAACCATAATAAAATGAGAAACCAGATGCGATGCATGGTGGCAACAACGATGGTGGATTACGGTGACCGGCGAAGCAGCAGTAACTGGCCGGTGGAGTGTAGTGGTTGTGTGCGGTAGTTAGCGGCGCTAGGCTGTTTAGGGGTGGCGGCGTGCGGCTTGTTATGACACTACGGCAACTGATGATGGTCGCCGGAAAACACCCAAAGGAAGGGTTGGCGACCTGGCTTCAAGAAAGAGGAATCAGTTGTGAGATTTAGGTTCTTAGTTTTTCTTCTAGTTCGTGAACTTGCGAGGAGGCTTAAAAAATATTTATAATCCTTTTTTTATTTCGTTTCTGTGAATCGACTTGTTTTGAGGGTTGGATTACTTATTTTTTTGAACGACCATATATTAAAAGAAAAAACTGACAAGATGCTAGAGTATAAGAAAACGAAAAAATTAAACACAGAAAAACAAAAACACCTAAGAAAACATTCAATGAACAGCTAGAAAACTTACAACCCCAAGAATGGAAATAACCACCAAATTCCAATTCCTCAAAAAGTTTTAACTTTTTAAATTGAGTCTTTTTTACCCAACTAAAAATTAAGCCGCCGCAAGTCTCTCTAAAGCCCTAACGTTTTCAGCCAAGAACCTTCCCGGCACATTAGATGAATCACCACTTGATGAGTTATTGGGAGACGAAGAAAACGCTCAGAATAAGGAACCCCGGATAAGGAACTTTCCTTTTATAATTCTACTATGCAGTTTGATAGTTTTCAAATTATTTTTGTTACCTAAGAGTTTGGGTCTCCTACCTCGATTGTAGAGCCCCAACTTTGTGCCCAAGTCTTTGGGCCCACGCCTAATTTATAATCCTTCATACCTCAACTCAAAAATTCAAAACTCAATATCTATCCATCTAAATCCCCATCCCGCAATTCTGTCAGGACCAATTTGGAGCCTTTACTCATCCAATACACAGATCCAAGTGCGGAAATCATGAATCCATGATCAAATCATAGTGTTTGCTTGTTGAAATCCTTAGATTTCATGTCTGAAACTCAAAAAAACACGAGGGTTTTCACACACAAGTGCTCTCTCTCTCTTCATACAGCCGTCCAGGAGCTTATTCTAGGGTATTTCCATGTTGCTATTTATAATGGAGAGAGCACGGGTCGTGATTGCACTGAAATCAAGAGAATGTTATTGAAGTTAGTGAATTTTATGACATCAGACTGACGAGATCGCCAAGAACAATGTTGAGATCGCCAAGGCTAATGCTGAGATCGCCAAGGCCACTTGGTGAGCTCGCCATGCCTTGGTGAGGTCGCCAAGACTTGGTGAGCTCGCCAAGGGTTGGCGAGATCGCCAAGGGCAAACCTCCAGATCGCCAAGAGCAAAGGCCAGATCGCCAACATTCTTGGTGAGGTCGCAAAGAATGTTGGTGAGGTCGCCAAGAATGTTCAGAAATCACTAAGTACACTCCATAAATGTCAATTATCATTATTGAATTGCTAAGGGTTGTTATTACGAAGACACATTCAATTATTAACATTTGCCAAGTAGATTATCAAGAAATGACCCAGAACTTGGATTCAGACTTTCACACTGCAATTGAGATGTACAAGGGCAATTTCTTCAATATCAATGATCAACACAAGTTAAGACATTACATATGAAGCACAAAACATCAAACACTTGAGTGATTATCATAACCATTAAGAGAATTGTCCAAATACAAAATACAAGTTAAAGTGAAAGTTTTACAATTTGAGCACAATAACTAAGGATGCTATGTTTGAGTTGCCACCAATCCTATAAAGATCTTACAAATTCCCCCCTTGGTGGTAATACAAAAATAGAAAAGAGAAACTGACGACTATCTGAGTTGTCCAAGCAGCTTTAGCAAGAACCTCCAGTATTTGCGTGCAAGATTCCTGTATCGATAATCTACGCACATGATCTGTGCCTCGTACAGTATCCAAAGGTCTTCTCGAGCGAACTTTTTCAAGTCAGAATAGTGCCACATCTCCAACATCCTTTCACAACCACGGGAGAGATAGCAGATCCTGTGACCACCCATGACCCAGTCTTTCAAGGTACTCAGGCTTTCCGTTCTCATCTTCCCGGCAGTAATGCACTCCCTGTACCACCATCTTAGAAACAAACCAAAGTAGTTTGCATCCACTATCTCGTATGGCCTAAGCCTTAGAGGGATGGTGTCCAGACGACTGTAGAATAACCATTTAAGGTAACTTCTATGCAGCAATCTCAGTTCAATTACAGCGAAGAGCCTTATTATATCGTCGTCTTCCCTTTCAATGACCAACTCATGAGTGTCTCCACTATAATACCAACATTTTATTGGGTTGCTTTTCTGATCTCCCTTTATTTTCTTTGTGATTAAATCCTTACTGATACTTTTGTACATGACCTTATGTGGGACCACAGCTCTCTGTCTTCTGAACGTTTTGTACTTCTTTTTCTCTGTCTTGAGGGGGCGAGTAGAGCTAACATTGTAGATAGATCTTATTTGTTCTTCAGCGTCTCTACCCACTGGATTATTTGAGTGGTTGATCAGCTGTCGCCACCTAAGTTGTTTCAACTCCCAAGAGAACAGATTTAAAAGATCTCTTATTTTGGCAAAGAACTGTACAAATCCGTTTCTGCGTTTGACAATAAATGCCTTAAACTCATGATCATATTTCCAACCAAGGATTTTCATCCCATCATCAGATTCGACGTTAGGAGGCATATCTTTGAGCTTTTTAGCAGTGAACTGCACCAAGGCTTTCCGATAAGGTGCCATTTCCTTCCAGTCGTCAATCAAGGTAGGGGCTTCCTTCCTTCGGTATTTCTTTACCCTTATTGCTTCTCGTTCATCTTGCTGAAGCTTAACCTTTTTATTTTCTTCAATAATGTGGTTTTTGACCATTTTTCGAAGACCAGGTAGCTGCTTTTTGCTATAGCTTTGCGAGCATATCCCCACTCGTCTTGAAAATTTTGCAACTCTCTTTTGGTCAATTGGTTAACACCAAGCTTAGCTGTAGTGGGACTGGGTGGAGGTGAAACATGATCAAAGATGTCAGGAGGTGGGGGCATATACTGAGCATGCAACTCTCGGATCTTTTCCCGTAAATTGTCATTGAATTGTACATATTCAAACTTTTTATCGGTATCCGCAAAGGGATTTGCTCGAGGATCAGTAAGCTTATCTGGAAGTTTGTAGTTGTATAGATGTTTCTCCATATCTTGCTCGTCGGTATACAATTCAACTAGTTGTGCATCCGTGAGGGTCATCAAGTAGGATAATGGAATCCCACGAGATATGAGCTCTCTGACATATTTTGCAATTTCTGATGTATCAGATGGATCAACATTGTCTCCAGTTAAGTTGGGGATAATTCTTATTTTAGGTTCTCCCTGATCTGTGTTTTGATCATTTGGCTCAAAGTTTTCTAATCCAAGGCTAATTTTTGATTGAGGACCGCTGGATTCAATCAAGTTCCTGATAGCCTCTTGTCTGGCAATCTTATCCAGCTTCCTCTCAAGAATAATTTCTTCCTTAGCAGCTCTGATAGATTCTTCCTTCTTCTTTTGTTTCTCAATTTCCTGTTCGTAATCTCTTCAGGAGTCAGTTTCCTTTTACCTTTATCAGGTTTTCCTGAAGGGCCAGCTTCTTGTGTTGAGGCTGGATTATTTGTGGCTTGACTACTACCAGCACTTGTTATTGGATGCATTTGAACGGTTTCATTTGCAGCACTAGTGCCGGTTTTAGTAGATGCTGGCACAGAAGATTGGGATGAGACTCCTTCCTGATTTACTTGACCTTCTTCTGAATGATGAACTGGTGAAGAGATTGATGTCATGTCAACATCATCTATTGTTTGAGGAACACTTTCCACAGGTTCAGATCTTGGATGAGTTGGAGATACAATCTCAATTGGTTCGTCTTTGATCTCAAAAGTGATGTCCACGTCATATTCATCGTCAGTTGTAAATCCAGGTTTATGAAGTTTGTAGCACTGGAGTCATAAACAAGATTGTTCAGACGCTCAGCCAAACTTATATCATTGAAGATATCATCTGGAATCATGCTGAGAGGCTGAATCTCCAATGCTTCTCTGGCTTCAACTGCTTCTCCAGTAACAACTACAACGCTTCGGCTGCTAGGATCAGTAGCAAGAGTGTTTGCATAGAATTCCCGAAACGCGTTTATTCCAAGATCTAAGAACTCACTTTCAACATGCAGGTGTTTTAGTTGTTCAGAAATCTCAGATTTAGCATTTGCAGGCATAACCATGCTTATTGGCTGTTGTACTGGAGGAGCCAATTGGAGTTGCAATGACATTTCAGGAATGACAGGAGGAGCATCTGGTTCACCCATGGTCAAAGCAAGGATCTCTTCTGAAGATGATTGATTTATTTCAAGTGCAGCTCTGGAGAATCTCAGAAGTTTGATATTCTCAGGAGGTGGCACCAGGCTTATTACCGATTGGTATATTTCATCTTCATTTCATCATTTGGTTCATCATTTAGAAACGTGTCGCCATAGGAAATATCAACTTCAGATTCAGAAGATTCATTATCATCTGATGGGAAATCAGCAAGATGAGTTTCGTCTACATCTTGTTCTGTGACAATGGGAAGAGTTTTTCCTTCAAAGGCTATGCCAGCTTGGTTTGGACTTGGCTCTTTATTTTGTTGAATGTGTTTAGCAAAGGGAGCTAGTTCCTGCATCCGATCATCACCTTGATTACCACTTCCACTACCACCCACATCATCAACATTATTGGCTCTGGTAGTTTGATTATTTTGGAGGGCTTCAGCCAATAACCTCTTCAGTCTTTTAATTTTTTCTGCCTGCTCTTTTATTTTCTCATTTGCTTTTAGAAGCTCTTGATCCTGTTCTTTGATCTTGTCATTGGCTTCTTTAAGCTTATTAGCAGCAAAGGAGGTAGAAACATCAAGATTTTGTTCCAAGAAAACCTATTGATTAATCAAAGAAGTAACTGCCCTGGACACAATTTCTTGAGCAGGAGCAGTTGCAATAAGCTGAGTCTCAACTTGAGTTACCGGAACCAAGATTGTGATGTTGATTTCAGGAGTGGTGTCAATATCTTGAATTGTAGCTTCAGTAGTGGTGATGGGAGCAGATTGATTTCT
This sequence comes from Deinandra increscens subsp. villosa, assembly GCA_039602395.1. NCBI lineage: Eukaryota > Viridiplantae > Streptophyta > Magnoliopsida > Asterales > Asteraceae > Deinandra > Deinandra increscens. The sequence continues at coordinate 81,813,063 of JBCNJP010000010.1, read as the reverse complement.
TTGTTGCTCAAGGACTTCTGGTTCAGCTTGTGCTGGTGTTTGCATACCATCAACAGTTCTAGTTCCAGAAACAGGTCCTCTTCTTATTTCAAGCTTCTTCCTTTCTTGAGCATACTTTGATCTTTACTCTCTGTTATAGCCAGGCCTAACATCTCCCTCAAGTATAAAAGAGTCTGATCCTGGCATAGGTGAATCAGCTTTTGAGGAATTTGATGAGATGTCATCCTGAGCTTGCCTTGACTTTATTTTCTTTAGCTTCTTATGACTTGAAGCTTCAGGTTGTTTACTAACTTGGGTTTGATCTCCTTTTTCTATTTTCTTTCTTTGGGGACCCCTAGCATCTGAACTAGAAGAGTCAGAGCCTGATTCAGATCCAGGTTGGAATCTTGACCCAGATTCGGGTTTGGATATTGAAGCATTTGAGTTATTTTCATTATTATTTCCAGACGCATCATCTCCACTACCAGACTCTTCATTTTCATCTCCTGATTTGTCTGATTCAGATGCATTTTTGGATGAAGCTCTGTCTTTATGTACAGAGGGCATAGGGTCATCATGAATTGGAGAATTCATTGGATGATCATGTTGGAGATTTTTTGTATTATTATCAAATTCAGCAGCATTAGCATCCGCCATTTCAGCATCAGCTTCATCATTTCTTTGATCTTCTTCCATATCATCATCAACGTCAATTCCCTCAATCATGTTTGGGAAAAATGGAACATCGGGTCCATCATAACGACCAATCTGATAACACGTGTAAGAACCATGCACCATCCTCCTAGGAACCAAGTAGGGTTATGTCTTCTGCAAGTTCGGGTAATAATGGTCAAGAATGCCTCGTATGAATCTGGGATACATCAGAAATTTCTCAGATTTCCTGGTGGGATGAAGGTTGTAGTCCATCCATTCGATTATTTGCCTGGAGAGGTTGAAACCGGCACCGGAGGCTAAACCATGTAGAGCCCAAGCAGTTTCTTCCACGAAGTCATCAGTCCCTGACTTTCTTGGAGCGAAAGTTGAAATGAAGAAAGTGATGATACACTTCCAGTTTTGCCACTCTTATTTTGGAAAAGAAACAAGACAAAGTGCATCATCTAGCTATAGCACTTCTCGGACCTTTTCTTCATTGATTTCAACATACGACCCTTGAATCCTTGATCTGATAGACTTGGAACCATTGTCAACAACGAATCTGTTGGCGTTGATCCAGAAGTCATTTATTATACCCGAGCTTATGACAGGGTTCAACTGGATGCTAGTGATCCAGTTTGAGTTTTCTAGGATTCTGAAAGCTTGTTCATATCGACCGGCATCAGTCCAGCTTCTGTTGATTTCACAGCATTGATTGTGAGATTTTGAGATATCCATAGGGGCATTGGCTGCTCTTTCCTGTCTGGGAGCCATCTGCACATAAGAAATCACATGATTACATAAAATTTGACAGGTCAAATGAATGTGGTGTCACACTAAATTTGTGATAGTGACAGAGCTTTTCAAAATAACCTACAAAGATATAAATGAAATTTACTCAAGGCATAGGCTCAAATTTCTTCAAAGCATAATCAATTTAGTTCAACAGAGTTTATTAGTGACATTGACCGAAATTCCAGCAATTTCCCTTAAAATAGTAACTTTTATTGTAAATATTGACTTTGGCTATGGACAAGGTTAATATTGACTCAAGAATGTTGTTTGATGTTTATTTGATGAAAAACACAAGTAAAGGAAAATTATGATAGAAATTGAGAAATTTATGTAAAAAATTCACTCAAATCAGTGGACTCTTGTTAAATGGTCAAAATTTTGATTCAAATGACTCAAAAAGCTTCAAGAAGGAATCAAGAAGTGATTCCCCCTAAACTTGAGTTTTTCACATTTGAAGATACTTATTTGGGATCAAACTGAATTCTTGAATCACATTTTCTTAATTTAGCATGATTTGAGCACATTGAGACACTTACCAACACAAATATTCTATTTAACTACTTGTGCATGTATAAAATGAAAAATGCCACTTAAGCACATACAAGATGTCAAATGATGAATCAGAATACATGTTTGAGGTTTTGTCATGCTTAAATCACATAACCAAAGTAAGATAAAATCAGGTAAAGGAACAAGAAGCATTCAATATCAGACATTTAGTATTATCATCCAGGTCATAGACAAATAGGAACAATCAGCCCTATAAACTAACCTTGCAAGCATTTATTTTCTTATAGGTGTGACATGAGCTTCATTAGTTCCTAACCTAAACATTTATTTAGAATAAAAGATAATGACTCATAGAATAATGACTAAAATGCATGTTATTTCATTAACTCAGGTATGATTGTAAACCTTACACAGAATGGCAGAAATTTAACATGCTAAGTCCTATTTCATGAGACTTATTGAATTATTGCATAAAACTCAAGTAGGACAATCCACCTGAATAGACAGAAATCAAATATCCAATAATTTACTAGAGATCAGAAGACATACCTCAAAGAAGATCTAATGTTTGCTAAGATCTAACTGAGAAATATCTAGAAATCAACAGTTTCAAAGCTTGATCCTGTTTGTGATCAATCATACACAGATTAGAGATTTGACTAAGGTTACTCAAGCTGATTGAAAGAGTTTAATGAATTTTCCTGTGTAGCTTAATAGTTGTATAAAAATTGCCAAGAATTCATGAAACATACCTCTCTGATAATCTAATTTGAGCTAAGATCAATGTAAGAGACAAGGTAATCTTGTGGTGTTTCTGGACAGAATCTGTTATTAAATTAGACAAAATTTGTTAAACAATTGATTGAAAGCCACACACAGCCTAAATAGGGTCAGATTCATTAAACAAGAGTGAATTACACCAGATTTGACTTAAAAAGTCAACTATGCAAGCATTTGTCAAAAACCAAGTCAAGACTAGTCAAACATTGTAGATTTAACCTATATTGAGTTCAAACCTATGTTAGACAACTTAAAGTCCAGAACTTAACTTATTTTATCAATTTAAGTTGCATATCCAGTGAAATTCAATTGAAAAGAAGAAATCTAACAAAATGGTCAAAAGTAGCCTTTATGTTGTTAATTTGGTCAATTTTATTCTTAAAGCAACATAAAATCAACAATAGTTACCATTTCATGTCAAAGATTCCATTCCTCAAGTTATTTGAGTCAAATGACTCTTATTGGATTGAGTTTAAACCATTTAAAATCCAATTTTGGTCATACGGATAAAATTTGAGAAAAAATTCACCATTAGAACCAAAAGGATGAGATTTACATCAAGTTTATGTCATTTAGGACTTAAACTATTTACTAAACTCATTATTTTTGTTTCTTTTCAAAAAATTAAAATTTTGACATGGATTGTTCTAAAAATTCAACTTATTTCCTTAATGGGTCAAACTAAGACAAAGTCTAGTTTAGCTTCCAATTTTGAAGCTTTTGAAACCCGGATTGCATTTAGAAACATCCTAATACAACACAATGGTGTTTTTGGAACATCCATAATCAAAACATCTCATTCATGTTTAGGGTTTAAATAAACCAAGATAGTTACAATGAATTGTTGAAACCAACAAAAAATGATCATTAACAAATAACTATCATTAAACAAGAAATTTGTAAATAAACATCATGCTAATATCACTGTAATTATTCTCAGCCTAGTTTGATTCCAAACACCACAAAATATCCCATCCTAACTCCCACATTGTATTGAAATTCACGGCCCTGTTCTTGATAAACATATTGAATAGAGATTCAAGTGCTTATGAGTGAAATCAATCCGCTTAGACTAGATTCAATCACAATGTACCAACATACATCTACAAGTTTCGTATGATATCAAGAACCCTTTTATCGATCACGGTAACCTACCCCTGTTCACATGTTCACATTTAAATGATGATGAGTTCGACGAGTTCAATTACCTCAAATTGGTGAAGTGGATGAAAAGCAGCAATAGAATGAACCTAATCTGTGAATCCAACAATAGAAACAGAGATGAGAACCCTAATTTGATTTGTGAACCGACAGCCTCAATTGTTACACCCAAATCAGTAAACCTCAAATTTAACCTAGAAATTTACTAAGCACAAACCTGAAAGTGCAGAGAGAAAGTTCGGACCAACCCTAAGTGCACGAGTGCAGATTCGGCGATCGGATGGGAAGAGAACGGAGGTCGGCGGTGAAAGGGGATGATTGTCGGAGGTTCGCCGAGAGAGAGAGATGGAGCGGGTATGTGTGATATGTTTGAATGAGAATAAAATTGAACCTCCTCTTGTTTATTTAAGTTGGCGAGGTCGAAAAGAAAGGGGACTTAGGGTTTTATTACCAGTTAACCGAGATCGCTGAGGGTTGTATCGGATAAGGCGAGATCGCCAAATATGGAGAAGGTCTTATGCGAGATCGCCAAGAAGAGAATAAGTGAAGTCGCCAAGGCCAAACTTGGTCTTCATGAAATTTGCAAACTTTTACCCGAGATCGCCAAGGGTTTATATCTTTTGGCGAGATCGCCAAGGATCGAAAGGGACGAAGTCGCCATGCTTAACTCTCGGTTTATTTTATAAAAACTACCCAAGTATATTCCGAGATCGCCAAGGCTTATTTGCTTATGTCGAGATCGCCAAGTTCAAGTAAGGCGAGATCGCCAAGAGCAAAGTCTTGGACTTATGAGGTCCAAGGGCAAATTCTCGGGGTACCTTGCCTTTCAGGCGAGATCGCCAACAGCATAAGAAAAAACTTAAAAAGTTTTAACAGCAGGTTCAATTTTTGAAAAAACTTTCTGGTTTATGATCCATTTTCAACCAAAATGAGAACACCGAAAGCAAGCACACTAAAGAATTCTCAATTGAGAACTCAGTGATTTGCAAAAACTTAAATGAACTCATTAAGGGTAATTTGGGAATTAATTTAATTTACTAAGTGCATAACATGTTGAAAACACCATTTTGACTCAGAAAGTTTAAAAATTCACACACTTGACCAAAAACCTTATTTAAACTGATTAACTTGAGTCAGGCCAGCCCAAACTTACCAAAACGGTTGAGCTTTATTTAAAACTGCAAATGGACCTCAAATTTCACAAAATTCTCCCAAACTTGATGTTTTAAAGCAAAAAGCACCCAAATTCACATTTTATGAAAAATTTGGTTATATCAAAGCGTAGTGCTTTCATTTGCACAGTTAAAGCCTTATTTTCTGGCAGTTTCAAGTTATTTGCTTAATTTTGCTTGTTTTTGCTCAGTAATGGTTGGACTATGTGAAATTGCTTGAGCGTGTGGATCTTCTACTTAGTTGTAATGAATTCAATGTAAACGTGTAAAACACAGAGAGTAAATACAAATGACTTGTATTAACCATAGAGATAACCACAAAGTACACAGAGAAGATATGACTCGGAAGCTTAGACCCTTACTGAATACAACACAAGACGCACATATTTAAACTAGAGAAACCCGCTGGTCCGAACCTCAGGTTCGGCCCAAGGTTCGGCCATGTCTGAACTCCAGGTTCGCTGGGAGTTCGGACCTTAGCTATAATGTGTGTTCCGTCTTGTATTCGATACTTCACATGACGATCAGGAACCATGTATCAACAAACTCCCCCTCGGCATGTGTAGTATCATCTCCTATATTCAAACTTGCATCTTGTATCTTCAATCAAACTCTTCCTCCTTCTTGACGATGAGTTCAACCTTGAATACTTGATATTGCATCGTGCGTACTCTCCCTATCAACAATCTTCAGAAGACTTGAAGTTGTGATATTCTCTTCTCACTTAGAAACCTGCCAACATAAATAATCTTGGTGCAAAATGTCTCTTCGAGACTCCAAGATATTTTGATTTTGAAACTTGATTTTGTATTTCATGTTGATCAATCGAAAATAAAATAAACAAAATCTTTTTGGCTTTTAGAAATTTTATATCAAAACACACCTAAAATCCTTTTGGTATTTTCTAATAAGAAAAGTAAAGGCATTACAGAATTAGACACTATTTTTGTCTTTTGTGAGAAAGATCACAACTTGGGATCATATTGGTCATAACATGCTGAACTACATTTCAATTTCAATTATTGAAACACATAAACCATGCCGATTGCAGATATAATTTTTCCAACTTTAAACTCTGGCAGAATCATACTTATAACATCTGGATATGTTAAGGTATTGACTAAGTTTGCATTGATCAGTGTACCCCACACTATCAGACATACTCAGATATGCTTTTGCTTATCACATTTTGTGATTTCATTTGTGATTTTAATCACATAATGATTGTAACCATGATATAGTCAACTGTATTCCATGCAAAAAGAAATAAGAACGTTAAATCGTCTACCTTAAGGTCGATCTTTCGATACGCAGATAAGGCCTCGGATTTAACAAAATAAGAAAATAAAACAAGTTGAAGTTGTATAACTGAACAACAATCAGGTCGATACTCCCGTACACGCAGAGAAAGTAAAATGAGTTATACGAAACACCAAAGAAAATAAAGCAGAACGTCAAACGAACAACAATCAGGTCGGTCTTTCGACACGCAGAGAATGTCCGATCGTTTGACAACATAAAGAAAATCAAACAAGTTTAAATCTTTGCAAAATGAACACATGTATACACAGTGACTTCTCATTTTATTTTTCACATATCTTTTATTAGATATATCATGAGATATGCCTCAAGATGTTGTCCACTAGGTCAAGCATCAGATTTAGTGTATATCACATTTGTATACTTTCTGATTTGCCGAGCCTACCTTACACATCGATCAAATGGTCTTATGGCTTTTTCATCTACTTTATCCATGAGTCAGACAATGTCAGCCAATGCACCATCATTTCCCAATCATGTCAGATACAATTTCTCATTTTTCAATGTTTTTGGATTTTTCCATTTTTCGATGTTTTTGTCGTTTTCAAATTTCTCCCCCTAAAAATGACACCTCTATTTATAGATTTTCTTTTTTACAATTTGAAAAACAAGACACTATTTTTGTATTTTTGCAAAAAAACAAACTCCCCCTCAGAATGAGACGGAATGAAAAACAAGAAAAATTGATCAACCAACACGAATACTAGCAGTTTAGCCTTTTGAAAACAAAATTGATTTTGAAATTCAAGTTAATTAGAACAGATATTTCACAATCAGCAATTTTACAATCACCGAAAGGTCTTCCTGAAACACCTGCTTGACACCAAATAAAACATTAGTCGCGTTGGGATCGACCTGAATCAACAGTGTCGGGTCGCCCAGTGTCTTCCACAAAGTCCTTGTTGGCCTTAGAAACAACTTTTGGTTTCCAAATTTGTAAAAGTTTTAATTTTTGATCGGAACCCGAATCAGATTCAACCGTCGTACTTGATTTAGACCAAGACGATTTACGAGTTGATTTAATCGTTGGAGACCATGGTTCATTAAAAATTTGACCTTCGGTATCCACATATTTGGCAGTTTTGTGGACAAATGCAGTCGTCGGACAATCAGCAGCTAGATGTCCCGGTTGACGACATACATAACAAAGTCGTTCTCTAAAATTGTTTTGATTTATGAGAATCAGATGAATGTTCAGATTGAAAGTTATTAAAGAAATCATCAGAAGAATCATACCTAGGAGACGGACTCCTTGAAGATGAAGATCTTCCAGAATAATAAGAAAAATCCTTCTGAGATGGTGATTTCTTTGCAACTTTTGTCTTAAGAACCTTCTCAGCCTTCACTGATTTATTAGCTTGAACCGGTTCTTCTAACACTTTGTAACCTAAACCTTTATGTTTAGATCCTTGAGTTTTTGAAGAATTGGACGAAGAACCCGAAGCAACTCTTGACTTAGCGTCACTAGTGAATTTTTCTTTGATATCTTTCAGCTTATTCTTCTCAATCAAAACTTTTTCTTCTTCGGTTGCAGATGAAGAACTCGAAGCAACCTTATCAAACACTTTCTCATTTTCCAGTAATACAGACTTTGAAGCAAATTTTGGAGCTTCACCCAAAGACTTTTCCTTCTTTTTGGACTTGGGCTTGTTCTTCTTGGGTGGAGTAGCAAACTTTGAATAGTCATGCAATTCATTGTTTAGATCAATCTGAGCAGAAGTAACTTCAATCAAATCCATTGGTTGAGGTACCAAATGAATATTATCTTCCTTAGACTTCTCGGAACTCTGATCCTGCTTGTATAAAAAATTTAGCAATGTCGGTGACAAATTGCAATTCTTAACTTGTCTTTTCAACTCCAAAATCTCCAATTTCAAGTCATTAATTTTCTGTTGACCTTCAAACACCTCTTTTTGTGACTTGGTGAATTTTGCATTGAGATCATCATACTCATAAGTTTGTAACTTCCTGATCTCACATTCAGCATATAATTCTTCAAGTACATTTTCTCTCTTTTGCTTGTAGATCTCAACAATTTTTGTTAATACTTCATTCTTGTCTCTGTAAAGAACATTTTCATCTTGAAGCATAGAGATCTTATTTTGAAGTTTTTATACAGTAACAGCAGTTTTAGCAATAATAGCAGTAGCTTCTTCATATTTTTGCTGAACCGGATAACTCTTCTCAAACAAATTTTCAAAATCTTGAGCTGCGTCTAACGCTTCAGCTTTGGCTTTCTCACACTCTTCAGCCAATTGAGCCTTTTCCTTCAAAACATCCTCATTAATATGAACCAACTCATAATACCACAATTTCTTCAGTTGATAGTTGACATCTTTGTTCAAAACCTGCAACCTGCTGAAGCAATCTTTTACATTTAAGACATTCAAACTCGTTAACCTTTAAACTTGTAGAAACCTTAGGTAATTCTTCTTAACACCTTACTATATTGAATTTAGAATAGTGGTATTTTTTCTGCAGATATGGAGTTTGTTGAGAGGACTTGCATCCTTCGTTCGTAGTGGTCATTTATAGCTGTTTTTCCAACTGAACCTAATTTACTATTTTGCGACAAGAGGGATCAGACTCAGTTAAAAAGCTATCATCATCAGCATGTTGAACAGTTAAAGCAATTGAGATTGGAGTATGATTCTTTTTAACTGCTGAATCTGCATTCCTAGCAAATTCATCTGGATGCATAAATGTATCAGTCCAATCATGAGCAAGAGTAGCAGATTTCTGTTCAACCTTTCAGCTTTATCTGATGGATAAAAAACTAAATGTGCATGCTGACCAATCTTCAATTTAATTTCCGAAGAACTTGGACATTCTCGAGCAAAGTGATCATAAACTGAACACTTAAAACATTTCACCTTAGACTTGTCCAATCCCATCTTCCCTTCCTGATTCAATCTCTTCTTACCAGTTCTATTGAAAATTTTCTTTGTTTTACGAACCAACATAGCATATTGCCAATTTAGGTCCATTTCCTCAAATTGATCATAATCAATCTGATCGTAATCTTCATTTGCTAACTCAGCATTACTCACCGCACCAGTGATAACACCAAAATATGAAGATACTAATGCAGACATCAACGCATTATAATCATCGACAGTTTGAACAGACAATGCACTTTGAGTCGAAGAACTTGGAATTGACACAGTACAACCAGCAGAAGAATAACTTGGAATTTCAGATTTACCTGCCAGAAATGCTGTAGGAGGAGCAGAACTAAGAATATTAGACTTCCCAGCATTCATTGTAGAGTCATTTTCACCATGATACACTGTAGGATTCTGAATTTGTGTAGGAAGTGATTTATTCACCATTAATTCCATATCTCGAGCCTGAATTCTTTGAACCAAATCATTGAAAGACAATCCTGAAAAATCCTTATCGTGAGTAATCATCATCACAATTCTCCCATTTTTCAGGCAAAGCTTCCAAGATCTTTTCTTTCATATCAACCGATCTTTAGTAAGATTCACCAAACGCATTTCACTCATCAGATGAGCGAATCTTGCAATCAGATTGGGAATCGTTTCATTTTGATAATGCTTAAAACTATCAAACTCTTTCTTCAAAACCTTTTGTCGACTTTTCTTGTATTGGTCATTGCCTTCACATCGTTTTTCCAACGCATCCGATAGACTTTTTGATGTGTAGTTACCAGCAAATTGATGAAGTAACAATTTAGGCAATGCCATCGTTAAAGTACCATATGCCTTTTTCTCAGCTTGATAAGTTTTCTTTTGTTCAGATGACATTTTTCTTTGAAGAATAGGTTCACCAGTTTCATCTTTAGGGTAAACATATTGCTCAGTGAAAGCTAACCACATATCAATGTCATTTGTATCGACAAACGCTTCGAACCGTTTAACCCAACTATGATAATCTTCCAATTTTAGCAGTTTGGGAACTTTCTGACTTGTTCCGATTTCATTATCATAATTCATCATTGTTTGCATCGTAGCTTGAACCGAATTTTGAATAGCCGCGAATGCTTGAAAATCGGACATTTTCGAAAAACTGGTTACTGTTCACTCTGAACCTCGTCCGAACCTCCTCCGAGCTTAGTCCGAACCTAGCTACACCGAACTCTCTCCGAACCTGACCTTCGGACGCGCACAAACCAAACAACTCCGAATACTCACCGAACTCTATCCGAACGTTGACTGAACCCTCACCGAACTCTCACCGAACCACAATAATGGCCGATCTTCGTCTGAACTTGAAGTTCCGAGCGGTTACTCCGAAGTTGTCCGAACCTCAGACGAGACAAATTTCACTCGACGTCATTTTCTCGATTTTCAACGTTTTTGACTGGAATTTTTGACCGGAATTCAAGCAAACTTGATAGGAACAACTCAGGAATGAATTTTTGACTAAAAGCACACACGAAACAATCAAACGAACTCAAAAATGATTGACATTTTCGCAAAAACATGAATTTGAACTCAAAACTCCGAGAAACACTGATTTCCGACTAGTAGAGCAAACCAAATGCTTTGATACCACTTGAAATTGCTTGAGCGTGTGGATCTTCTACTTAGTCATAATGAAATCAATGTAAACGTGTAAAACACAGAGAGTAAATACAAATGACTTGTATTAACCACAGAGATAACCACAAAGTACACAGAGAAGATATGACTCGGAAGCTTAGACCCTTACTGAATACAACACAAGATGCACATATTTAAACTAGAGAAACCCGCTGGTCCGAACCTCAGGTTCGGCCCAAGGTTCGGCCATGTCCGAACTCCAGGTTCGCTGGGAGTTCGGACCTCAGCTATAATGTGTGATCCGTCTTGTATTCGATACTTCACATGACGATCAAGAACCATGTATCAACACTATGTTAGGAATTAAACCGGTCAATTACGTGATCATAGACACGTACAAGTCAAATCACCTCACAGATTCAGTAACCTAAGTCAGATTGTCGGTATTGTTATCCACTTAAGCTCAAGCAAGGAAATTTTCAGCAAAATCACTGTGACGTCATTTATCTTGTTTTAATCCGGTTTAATGAGAGTTGTGTTGACCTTTTATTCCACTAAGTCAAACAATTATCCTAGTTTTGTCTATTTAGCACTTCAGTCATGCCAAACACACCTATGGAATTTCTTCCCCCTATTTCTTTAGAGGGAAGTACTGATTTCTAAGTGGATGCATATTTTTGAATCGCGTGAACACAAGGTTAGAGTTTCCTCAGCAGATGTGTCACGAAATATTTTCAATGATAATGATGGGACGCGTGAACACAAGGTCAAAGTTTCCTCAGCAGATGTGTCAAGGTCAATGGATGGATATGAAATATTTCTCACTTATTCATGGATGTGTGATGATTCACACTTATTGGATGATGTGTGATGAATCACACTTATTGATGAGTTTGAAATCAACACTTTCCGCAAAAGAAATACTCGAGTGTGTTGGTTAACTTACTTAGCACAGACTTAAGCAAATTTAAAGGATTTCACTAACTGTTTTGACTTATAAGTCCACGATTTCATGGTTTTAAGTGTTTAATCACAGGATTTGCCTAATTCTTATTTTGCTAAGCCTACCGACACATCAAATGATAGAATTACTGATCGATTGGATCATATCCTATGGTCAAATCACAAGACCAGAATTATATCACGTTCCTTATAGTTTGCCCAACCAAAAACCAAAACTTTTCTGGTTTTCTTTTTCAAAGTATATTTTAGGCATTGCAGAATTGCAAAGATTTTGTGCTTAGACTCAAGTGCCCATCAAGTGCCTTTACAAAAGTTGTTTGGAATCACTCGATTCTAATTTACATGATTTTTATTTATTTTTTCAAATTTTTGTATATTTCTCTCCAATTTTTCAATCATTTATTTCAGCATCACTAAAAAATTCAAATTTTTGAGATTTTCATCAGGTATTGTGACATCCGAGAATTTCAAGGTTTACTTCCGTTAGACAAATCCGTTAGTTACGTTATAAGTGTTAACTTAGTAACTAATGCATAACTAGGCCGAATACGTCCACGTCCTTTGGTTGATCACCGAACCCGCCCATATGTGCTATGTGTTCATTATTGTTGTCATTATGTGCAATATGATTCAAAATTCATGCTTTAATATTATGAATAGCATGACGAATTGTAAATCCTTGATTATGTGAAAATTGCCTGAGTTGTGCTGTCAGCGAAACTACCGGGCGAAACTGTAGTGTCGCCCGGTAGCCAGTTAAACCAATCAGATAAATGTGATCGGAGCCAGTTTCGCTTGGCCAGCGAAACTAGCCCCTGATATAAATAATCTTAATAAACCCTAGTTCTCCTATTTGCCTCATTCACACCACAAACACACATATTCTTCTCTGGAAATCTGGTCAGCCGAAAACCATCAAGAGAAACCAAGATCTCAGCCCAAGACAACATCCATTCGATTCCCTGATCGAATCGTGAGTCCCAAAACCTTTCCTTTATGCCATTTTCTATGTTTTTCTATGTGTTTCTTCATAAAGCATGCCTAGACCTCTATGTTATTGTTAGATCTTCTGATATGTTGTTTAGGATTGCTAGATCTACCATAAAGTTGATAACTTTACGTGTGAAATCCATCCATGATAAAGATTTATGCTATTTTAGTCATTTTAGGGTTTTATATGTATTTTGGGTGATTTGATGATAAAATGCATGTTTAAGGTGTTAAAGCTTACTGATTTATGTTGGTAAATGCCTATGTATGCTAAACAATGAATTGCATGTAAGATGGAAGCTGTTAGGTTGATTTTTAGGCTGATCCGTATGTTTTTCGCGACCAGCGAAACTGTGGTGTTCTCTGGGCGAAATTGTCCAGCGAAACTATGTATATCTTCAACCAGCGACACTATGCAGCGAAACTGCAGTGTCGCCGGGTAAACCAACCAGACCAGCTCGAGCGAATCTACCGAGCGAAATTCCCTGAACGAAAGTTCAAACCAGTTTCGGGCGAAACTAGGCTAGCGAAACTGTGTCAACAGTTTTGAGCGAAACTAGCCTAGCGAAACTGTGTCATCGGGTATTGCCTAGCGAAAGTGCTGCCCGTGCACACAACGAAACTACCTAGCGAAATTGCTAGCGAAACTGAGACCAGAATCTAAACTTATGCAATTTGCTTGAATGCTATGCCATGACTTACATGATTATGCCATGATGATACATGCTTGACTTCTGATGTATATGAACCCTTATTTATGATCAACCATCGGTGTCGTGTGTCTGTATGTCGAGTCATAGTTCCAACGTGCTATGTTATGGGCCATAGTGACGTTAAGTAAATATTAGACACGAAACTAATACTTAAGACCTAAACGTGTTCATAGGTCTTCGATAAGCGATACTTGGATTATTAGCAAGTGTAGCAGTGCAACCAAAGGTGAGTGTCACTAACTCGTTCACCGTGAACCCGCTTGGGTCACACCAAATAACTAAAAGTGAAACAATGCTGACAAACTCGAGAGTGCTAGGCACCTCCCTGATGAACTTGAAAACCCGGAGTGCGCGGCACCCGCTTGATGAACTTGAAGTGCTTTATGGGAAGCACTTGTGAATTACTTAACAAACTATTTCTGAAACGAAAACCGTTTTAATATGGCTAGTGCAGGTTAAAGTCTAAACCACATGATATCACATGATTTCTAAGGGTGCCTTGAAAACTTAAAAGTCCTCAACTAAATTGTACCATTAATTGTAAAGCGAGGGGATGTTGGGTAGATCTACTGGAGTTTGACAAACTCCGCCCCGTGGCACGGGGAGTGCACGGAGGTACAATATCAGCCTATCTGACCGTGATCCCGAGAGGACACGGGGGAGGCAAATCCGCGATGACGTAGGTCCGCAGTACTAGATGGCTCGGCCACTACAATAAATTATAGTCAGCTTTGGTGCAAACTTCCTTAGTGCATGGAACAACGGATTAGCTACCCGCGATATCGGTTGAGCACTTTAACTATACAAAACTAGTACATACCCGATAACGTAGGTTACGGACAATACTTTTATTAAACCACGATACTATGTTTTGATTATCACAAGCATTGGTTTTCACAAATTTATATTACCCAAAGCATATGCTGAAACGATTATGATTATGAGACCGGGCCACTGCGTGACAAGCCCACTGTGAACTCACCAACCGTTAGATTGACACTTGCGTGGTTTAAACTTTTGCAGATCGCTAAGGAGTATTCCGGAGCAGGTTGGCATGGCACGTGAAGACTTTTATTTTTAAATTAAACTTAATTGGGAATTTAATACACTGATTTGTAAAGCACGTGGTTAGTGCTAAGACAATATTTTATTCCGCTGCGTTTGTATTTGAGACTTTACTTTATAACTAATTTTTGAACTAACTCTGATTCATTTAGTATTTGTAACTAATGGTTGTGGATTCCTGGTCTAGCCGCACCCCTTAATGGTATAAACTCCGTTAGTGGTTATTTGGGGGTGTGACAGATTGGTATCAGAGCCATAGGTTGCAGAGAACTGGAATCATTTTTGAAAACGATTTGGAAACTGCAACTTGAAAACCTTAGTTACAAACGAACAAACAAATTCTCAAAACCCAAAATAATTACGTGCCAACCTGGGATACTCGCTCTGCTGTGTAAGTAAAAGCTTAGTACGTATGTATATATATATGTATATAAATATATATATAGACCGTGTCTAGGAAGTCTAACGGAAAACCTTAGGGGAAATTTTCACACACGAATACGAAACGCGAACGCTAATACGCGCACTAAGCCGGGGGAAGCGACAACGAAACGACACTACACGCTACGTCCTGATTTCTACTGCGATGACTACGCCGACGGTGACCTTTATGGGAAAGCCGACCTTCGACGATAGCTACTTACGACTTACAACGTTCTCCGACGACGCCTCGACTATGCACAAAATTTTTCTGGACTAATAGAGGGATAACGGGAACTGGCTAATATACATATTATGGGATATGTATAAAATATAACTGAGACTGAACATTGGCTACTTTAACTGTTCAGCAAGATGTCTGGACGAGGGAACGGAAGAGGCAACATAAACATGACGCCTGCACAGCTGCAAGCAATGATTAATGAACATGTGCAAGCCGCGGTGGCAGCCGTCCAAGCTGCATATGCCGCACAGGGTAACTATTATGCCGGTTAAGGCACAAAGCAACTATATTTTGACCTGTTTAATTTTAAAAAAAAACCCGAACTATTTATGCATCAGGAAACCACCACCACTGCACATTCAAGTCCTTCATGGACTGCAAGCCGATGACATTTTCCGGCGAAGAAGGAGCTGTAGGACTCCTCAGATGGATTGAGAAGTCTGAAAAGGTTTTCTCCATGTGTAATTTCCCGGCTGAAAGCAAAGTGAAGTTTGCTACTGGTACCTTTGAAGGAGCTGCACTCTCCTGGTGGAACGCTGAGATCCAGATGGTTGGGCTAGACGCGGCTAATAACATGCAGTGGGCAGCATTCAAGGATCTGATTATGGAGGAGTACTGTCCCCGTGACCAAGTGAAGAAGCTAGAAGGCGAATTCTTGAATCTGAAGATGATTGGGTCTGAAGTCGAACAGTACACTGCACGATATCATGAGTATGAGGTCTTGTGCCCCTCAATGGTTGATGCTGAATTCAAACGCATTGAGCGTTATCTGGAAGGCCTCGCGCCTCAAGTCAAGAGTTTGGTGACCGCCAGCAACCCCGCCACCGTGCAGCAAGCCATTCGTTTGGCTCACAAACTTACCGATCAGGAGGTTGAGAAGGGTACACTTCCTGCAAAGGCCACTGAGAAGACTGCCCTTAGCGGCAAGAGAAAAGCTGATGATGAAGCTCCTGAGAACTCACTGAATAATCAGAGTGTTGGAAACAGCACTGGGAGGTCTTTCAACTCCCAAGGTCAAAGCAAGAGGTCCGGGAATAACAGTGGTAACTACCGCCAGGGTGGCAATGGTCAAGGCAACTACAAAGGTAACCTGCCTTTGTGCAACAAGTGTGGGAAACATCATGCTGGTGTTTGTAGGAAGAATCTGAACTGCGAAAGGTGTGGCAAGGGAGGCCACGAAGCAAAAGACTGTTGGGCAATTTTGCCCGAGCAACAAAACCGCCCCAGGAGGAATAACAACAATCATGGAAACAACAACTATGGGAACAATCGGGGCAATGGGAACAACAACGGTCAGAACCAGAACAACAACAATGGGGGAGCCCGTGGCTGCTTTGAGTGTGGTGCTCAAGGTCACATTAAGAGGGACTGCCCGCAGTTAAGAAGGCAAGGTAATGGTAACCAATGGAACAACGGTGGGAACGGTAATGGTGGAGGAAATGGTAACGGGAATGGTAATGGTGGAAACGGAAATGGTGGGAACGGCAGAGGTCGATGCCTTCGTCATGGGTCAAGGTGAAGCTCGCAATGATGCCAACGTGATTAATGGTAAATTTATTCTTGAATGGTTTCTTTGCTACTGTGTTATTTGATTCTGGTGCTGAGAAGAAGCTTTATTTCTACAAAATTTGCTAAATTGATTAATGCTAAACCTATTGCCCTAGACGCTAAATATGTGGTAGAGCTAGCTAATGGTAAACTTCATGATACGACTCAGATAGTTAAGGACTGTAAGTTAGAACTAGCTGGCCATACATTAGGAATCAACCTTATGCCTTTCCCGATTGGTAGTTTCGATGTTATAGTAGGAATGGATTGGTTATCTGAGAATCGAGCTGAAATCTTATGTAAAGAAAAAGTGGTTCGTATCCCACTCGAAGGAGGTGAAATGTTAACGGTTCAAGGTGAAAAAGGTGGAGCAGTGACTGGCATTATCTCGTTTCTCAAAGCTCAAAAGTGCCTTCGTAAAGGTCACTTCGCGATTCTTGCAAACGTCACCGATTCGACACTTCCCGAACGCAGAATCAACGACTACCCGATAGTCCGCGACTTCCAAGATGTATTTCCTGAAGATCTGCCTGGTTTGCCTCCATTTCGACAAGTGGAGTTTGGAATCGACTTAGTTCCTGGAGCGTCTCCGATTGCACGCGCACCTTATCGTTTGGCAGTAAGTGAACTCAACGAACTTTCCTCGCAACTCCAAGAGCTACTCGACAAAGGGTTCATTCGTCCAAGTTCGTCTCCGTGGGGAGCACCGGTTTTGTTTGTTAAGAAGAAGGATGGAACGTTCCGCATGTGTATTGACTACCGAGAGCTTAACAAGGTTACTATCAAGAATCGGTATCCACTTCCTCGAATCGACGATCTCTTCGATCAGCTGCAAGGTTCAAGCTACTTCTCAAAGATTGATCTACGGTCTGGATATCACCAACTCCGTGTTCGTGATGAGGATGTACCCAAGACTGCTTTTAGGACTCGATATGGTCATTATGAATTCCTGGTTATGCCGTTTGGGCTAACTAATGCACCTGCTGTGTTTATGGATTTAATGAATCGAGTGTGCAAGCCGTACCTCGATAAGTTTGTGATAGTTTTCATTGATGATATTTTGATTTACTCCAAGACAAAGGAGGAACACGAGGAGCACCTACGACTGATTTTGGAATTACTCCGTAAGGAACAGCTTTATGCTAAGTTTTCGAAATGCGATTTTTGGATTCGCGAAGTCCAGTTCCTTGGACACATTGTCGATCAGAATGGAATTCATGTCGACCCAGCAAAAGTGGAAGCTATCAAGAATTGGCCTACTCCGAGAGCGCCGACTGAAATCCGACAATTTTTGGGACTTGCCGGATACTACCGAAGGTTTATCAAGGGTTTCTCGCAATTGGCTCAACCCTTAACGGCTTTAACGCACAAAGGAGTGCAATATAGATGGGGTGAAAAAGAAGAACACGCGTTTCAAACTCTCAAAGATATGCTATGCTCAGCTCCAATTCTTGCGTTACCCGATGGAGTCGACGACTTTGTAGTTTACTGTGATGCATCCATCCAAGGACTCGGTTGCGTGTTGATGCAACGAGACAAAGTGATTGCCTATGGGTCCAGGCAACTAAAGGATACTGAGAAGAATTATACAACGCATGATCTGGAATTGGGAGCCGTTGTGCACGCACTCAAGATTTGGAGACATTACCTCTACGGAACGAAATGCACAATATTTACCGACCACAAAAGCTTACAGCACATCTTTGATCAGAAGGATCTCAACATGCGACAACGACGGTGGATCGAGCTACTGAATGATTATGACTTAGCAATTAAGTATCATCCGGGAAAAGCCAATGTTGTGGCTGATGCATTAAGTCGGAAAGAGTATGAAAAGCCTCGACGGGTACGAGCGCTGCAACTTACCATCCACACGGGATTGCCGGACCGGATCCGTGATGCCCAACAAGAAGCTTTAAAGGAAGAAAACTTCGCAGCTGAAGCACTGCGAGGAGTGGATGGTAAATTCTGAAGTTAAGTCCGATGGACTCCGATATTACAATGACAGAATTTGGGTTCCTTTACTTGGAAATCTTCGTGAGCTCGTGATGGACGAGGCTCACAAGTCAAGATATTCGGTGCACCCTGGATCGGATAAAATGTACCAAGACTTGAAGAACTTATATTGGTGGCCGAACATGAAAGCCGACATTGCTCGATATGTAGCTAAGTGTTTAACGTGCTCAAGGGTTAAGATTGAGTACCAAAAGCCTTCTGGGCTATTGCAGCAACCCAAGATCCCAGAATGGAAATGGGATGATATCTCCATGGATTTTGTGACGGGATTACCTCATCGATCAAATCGACCGGATGCGATTTGGGTTATCATTGATCGTTTAACCAAATCTGCACACTTCATTCCAATGAAAGAAACTGATAATATGGATAAGTTAACGAAGCTGTACATTGACCGAATTGTGGCACGTCATGGAGTGCCTAAGACTATTATCTCTGATCGAGATCCTCGATTTACTTCCCGATTATGGCAATCTATGCAAGAAGCATTGGGAACCAGACTGGATATGAGTACAGCCTATCACCCGCAGACCGACGGTCAGACGGAACGAACTATTCAGACTTTAGAAGACATGCTCCGTGCTTGCGTTCTCGATTTTGGTAAAGACTGGGAAGCTCACCTTTCGTTGGTGGAGTTCTCCTACAACAACAGTTATCATTCAAGTATCGGTGCAGCACCTTTTGAAGCTCTTTATGGCAGAAAATGCAGATCGCCCGTGTGTTGGGCTGAAACGGGTGAGAAAGGACTCACTGGGCCGGAAATTATTCATGATACCACAGAACGAATTATACAAATCAGAAAACGGATAGCCGCAGCACGTGACAGACAAAAGAGCTATGCCGACAAACGCCGTAAACCTTTGAAGTTTGAAGTAGGCGACAAGGTGCTATTGAAGGTATCTCCTTGGAAAGGCGTGATACGCTTCGGAAAGCGTGGAAAGTTGAATCCTCGCTACATCGGCCCTTTTGAAATTATCGGGGAAGTAGGCCCGGTGGCCTATCGTTTACAACTCCCTGCCGAACTCGATGGAGTTCACAACGTGTTTCACGTTTCTAACCTAAAGAAATGTCTGGCTGAAGACATCGAAATAATTCCTTTGGAAGAATTGGAAATTGATGAACATCTGAGATTTATCGAGCAACCGGTAGAAATCATGGGACGCGAGGAGAAAGCCCTCAAACGTAGCAAGATTCCGATCGTCAAGGTGCGATGGAACTCAAAGCGTGGACCTGAATATACTTGGGAACGAGAGGATCAGATGAAGAAAAAGTATCCTCACCTGTTCGAGCAAACGTCCACGGAAACTCAAGGTATGATTTAATTTTGGGGACCAAAATTCCTGTAACAGGAGGAGGATGTGACGACCCTAAAACTTTTGCTTTCTTTCCCCAGCACCAACGACAGCTGATGCTGCGAACGCTACGGCACAAGAATAATTTTCGGGACGAAAATTCCGATTACAAGGGGATGATGTGACATCCGAGAATTTCAAGGTTTACTTCCGTTAGATAAATCCGTTAGTTACGTTATAAGTGTTAACTTAGTAACTAATGCATAACTAGGCCGAATACGTCCACGTCCTTTGGTTGATCACCGAACCCGCCCATATGTGCTATGTGTTCATTATTGTTGTCATTATGTGCAATATGATTCAAAATGCATGCTTTAATATTATGAATAGCATGACGAATTGTAAATCCTTGATTATGTGAAAATTGCCTGAGTTGTGCTGTCAGCGAAACTACCGGGCGAAACTGTAGTGTCGCCCGGTAGCCAGTTAAACCAATCAGATAAATGTGATCGGAGCCAGTTTCGCTTGGCCAGCGAAACTGCCAGCGAAACTAGCCCCTGATATAAATAATCTTAATAAACCCTAGTTCTCCTATTTGCCTCATTCACACCACAAACACACATATTCTTCTCTGGAAATCTGGTCAGCCGAAAACCATCAAGAGAAACCAAGATCTCAGCCCAAGACAACATCCATTCGATTCCCTGATCGAATCGTGAGTCCCAAAACCTTTCCTTTATGCCATTTTCTATGTTTTTCTATGTGTTTCTTCATAAAGCATGCCTAGACCTCTATGTTATTGTTAGATCTTCTGATATGTTGCTTAGGATTGCTAGATCTACCATAAAGTTGATAACTTTACGTGTGAAATCCATCCATGATAAAGATTTATGCTATTTTAGTCATTTTAGGGTTTTATATGTATTTTGGGTGATTTGATGATAAAATGCATGTTTAAGGTGTTAAAGCTTACTGATTTATGTTGGTAAATGCCTATGTATGCTAAACAATGAATTGCATGTAAGATGGAAGCTGTTAGGTTGATTTTTAGGCTGATCCGTATGTTTTTCGCGACCAGCGAAACTGTGGTGTTCTCTGGGCGAAATTGTCCAGCGAAACTATGTATATCTTCAACCAGCGACACTATGCAGCGAAACTGCAGTGTCGCCGGGTAAACCAACCAGACCAGCTCGAGCGAATCTACCGAGCGAAATTCCCTGAACGAAAGTTCAAACCAGTTTCGGGCGAAACTAGGCTAGCGAAACTGTGTCAACAGTTTCGAGCGAAACTAGCCTAGCGAAACTGTGTCATCGGGTATTGCCTAGCGAAAGTGCTGCCCGTGCACACAGCGAAACTACCTAGCGAAATTGCTAGCGAAACTGAGACCAGAATCTAAACTTGTGCAATTTGCTTGAATGTTATGCCATGACTTACATGATTATGCCATGATGATACATGCTTGACTTCTGATGTATATGAACCCTTATTTATGATCAACCATCGGTGTCGTGTGTCTGTATGTCGAGTCATAGTTCCAACGTGCTATGTTATGGGCCATAGTGACGTTAAGTAAATATTAGACACGAAACTAATACTTAAGACCTAAACGTGTTCATAGGTCTTCGATAAGCGATACTTGGATTATTAGCAAGTGTAGCAGTGCAACCAAAGGTGAGTGTCACTAACTCGTTCACCGTGAACCCGCTTGGGTCACACCAAATAACTAAAAGTGAAACAATGCTGACAAACTCGAGAGTGCTAGGCACCTCCCTGATGAACTTGAAAACCCGGAGTGCGCGGCACCCGCTTGATGAACTTGAAGTGCTTTATGGGAAGCACTTGTGAATTACTTAACAAACTATTTCTGAAACGAAAACCGTTTTAATATGGCTAGTGTAGGTTAAAGTCTAAACCACATGATATCACATGATTTCTAAGGGTGCCTTGAAAACTTAAAAGTCCTCAACTAAATTGTACCATTAATTGTAAAGCGAGGGGATGTTGGGTAGATCTACTGGAGTTTGACAAACTCCGCCCCGTGGCACGGGGAGTGCACGGAGGTACAATATCAGCCTATCTGACCGTGATCCCGAGAGGACACGGGGGAGGCAAATCCGCGATGACGTAGGTCCGCAGTACTAGATGGCTCGGCCACTACAATAAATTATAGTCAGCTTTGGTGCAAACTTCCTTAGTGCATGGAACAACGGATTAGCTACCCGCGATATCGGTTGAGCACTTTAACTATACAAAACTAGTACATACCCGATAACGTAGGTTACGGACAATACTTTTATTAAACCACGATACTATGTTTTGATTATCACAAGCATTGGTTTTCACAAATTTATATTACCCAAAGCATATGCTGAAACGATTATGATTATGAGACCGGGCCACTGCGTGACAAGCCCACTGTGAACTCACCAACCGTTAGGTTGACACTTGCGTGGTTTAAACTTTTGCAGATCGCTAAGGAGTATTCCGGAGCAGGTTGGCATGGCACGTGAAGACTTTTATTTTTAAATTAAACTTAATTGGGAATTTAATACACTGATTTGTAAAGCACGTGGTTAGTGCTAAGAAAATATTTTATTCCGCTGCGTTTGTATTTGAGACTTTACTTTATAACTAATTTTTGAACTAACTCTGATTCATTTAGTATTTGTAACTAATGGTTGTGGATTCCTGGTCTAGCCGCACCCCTTAATGGTATAAACTCCGTTAGTGGTTATTTGGGGGTGTGACAGGTATTCAACAAGTGTCTTCACAAAAGTTGTTTGAAATGACCTGATTCTATTTTTAGTGATTTTTATTTATTTTTCAATTTTTTTTGAGATATTCTCTTATTTTTCAACCGAGAGTCGGTTTAGGCTTGACCGACTGACACAAAGGACTGAAAATAAAATAAAATAAAATAAAATAAAATAAAATAAAATAAAATATTTTTTGTGTTTTCTGAGATTTGGTTTTCACTTTATTGAAGTTTTATTTATGGTCGAGAGAGGATGACCAGAACTTAACAGGACTCAAAGAAAATAAATATAAAATCTTTTTGTGTTTTCAGGAAAAATTTTAAAGACAAAATCTTTTTGGCTTTTCAATTTGGTGTCAGAAATATTGAAACAAAATAAAATCTTTTTGGGTTTTCTATAACGAGATTATTGCACGGTAAGGAAGCGAACAAAGACGATACCTCTAAGACTACACAACCTAAGACTAAGGCAATAACTTAAAAGGAACCTAAAGTGAGCTTACTCAAAGTTAATCATTCCTACTTATAGAACTAGGAAATTAAACCTAGAAACATCAAATCCCATGGTGAAGAGATCTGCAAGTTGATTTTCAGAGGAAACATAAACTAAGGTAATAAGCTTTTTCTCATGACAGTCCCTAATAAAGTGATGCCTAATCTCTATGTGTTTGGTCTTAAAGTGCTGAACAGGGTTCTTAACAATGAACATGGCAACAATATTATCAATGTTAATAGGGGTGGACATGAAATTCAAACCATAGTCCAGAAGCTGATTCTGGATCCAGAGGACTTGAGAACAACAAGAGGCAGTTGCAATGTATTCCGCTTCAGCAGGTGAAGTAGACACGGTTGACTACTTCTTGCATTGCCACGAAACCAATCGATTCCCAAGAATTGAGCTCATCCGGTGGTTGACTTCTGATCCATGTTGCAAACCCCCGTAGTTGTTTTGGAGGCCTGTTATTTGCTTGGAACATTTGATTTCCAGAGTTAAAGTCAGACATGGTGAAACAAGTTGTGTTTCTTCACAAAAGTGCTTAATGGGTCAAATGGGTCGAGACCCCGAAATTGCTTCAACGGATGCTAAGATTGAGGTTAACTGCTCACAACCTACAAAACAAACATCTTGAAGCTTATTTAGTCCAATTAAATCAAGCAACAATGTGAAAATTGAGATTTTCAATTATTTTAAGACTTCGAAAATTTTCCAGCCATGTTCTTGAGCATAATCACTAGGTCAAAATCAAATTTCACGAAATCAAGTTTTTATTGCACCAATAGTTTAGGAATTTGCTTAGAAACAGATTTGTTAACTACAACAGGCTCCAAAAACCACTTAATCTATGTGAAATAGGATCAAATAGTGATTCTTATGAAAAACTTCTAAGAACACAATTTTTGCTCTAAAATCTTCAATACTTGATGTTTTGAGTGATTCAAGTTGCTATCATCCCTAAATCATGAGTCTAACATGTATGTATGTTCAATTTTGACTCAAAATCAGTGGAAGATGGACTTTATTTTTCAAAAGAAATGCATAACACGTATGCTCTGTGTTCGCATAAATCTGAAAAACTCAAAAAATTGTCCCATTTATTGTGATTATTGATGAAAACTAAGCATTCCAACAAATTCCTTGGGAAATTTCGTTCAAAAATTGTCCCATTTATTGTGATTATTGATGAAAACGATGGTTCATTAAAGAGAAGGGCACACACCACTAGCAAGGAGCTAGAGGCAGCCAAAACAACACATTACAGCGAGAATGAATACGAAGTTTTCCAATCTATAACCCGAGACTTACATTGATTAACAAACCACAAAAAACTCAAACTCTTAATTTCATACATAACCCTATGGAATGAGGGCGAGCACTTATCAAAGATGATCTTATTTCTCTCTTTCCAAATGCACCAACATCTGGTGAACATGATGGTGTTAACCGGCATCACCTTCCAATCCGCCGTTGAAGTATCTTTATATATCTCCACCAAATTATCGAGCGAGAAAATAAGCATTGGGGGAATACAACACCACTGGGTCACCAATTGCCAAATGTGGTTAGCGAAGGGCCATCCTGTGAAAATATGCTCGATGGATTCCTCACCTTCCTTACAAAGAGAGCAAACCATTGAAGCGATCGAGATGTTCCTCATCACGAGAGCGTCAATGGTGGGTAAACAACCAAGAACCGCCCTCCAGATAAAAACGTCCACGTTAATCAGAACCGCTTTACACCATTAAAGAATAGATCTCCTCTTGTATGTTAACAGCCATAATAAGGTCCCTAATTTCTTTAATGGAAAAAACACCCTAGTTATTACCTTGCCACCTCCATAAGCCATCTGATTCCACCAAAAAATCTTGAAGGTGCACGTCCATTTTCATCAGATCCTCTTCTACATGCGCTATGACCTTCCAAACTCCACCTATATTGCTCCAAATCTGGACGAGGGCTTGAATCAAATTTCTAGAATGAATGCCAAAAATGACCTTGCGCCATAGTCTATTTGCTTCCATCTTAAACGTCCAAAACCATTTTGAGACTCACGACCATGTTAATGTTCAAACATAAATAAATCAGATTCAAACAAGAATTCATGGCTATATATAAATACAATACCAAATAGAAGCTCGAAATAGTGAAAAACACTGACTTTCGACTCGTCGAATGCTTCAAAGGGCTTCAACGAGGCTTTCTCTGTATTTTTCTCTGATCTCCAAGATGTTTTGAATGGTGGAAATGAGCCCTCTATATATAGGGGTCGAATTCTAAAAACTTCCAAAAATGGGTCGTGGCTTCAATTGGAGACTCACGGTCGTGAAGTGGGACTCACAACCTAGCCATGGCTATGAAGTGGGACTTACGGCCACGAAGTGGGCCTCACAGCTTGGCTTGGCTTCTCACGGTTGGGAACTGATATTTCATGGCTTGAGCTTGGCCGTGAAGTGGACCTCACGGCCTGGGCTTGGCCATGAAGTGCTTGTTCTCGATGGCAACTTGGCTTTCCTCTACAATGACCTGGTCAGGCCATACTCACAGCCTGGGCTTGGCCATGAAGTGGACCTCACGGCCTGGGTCAACTTTGACCAAATTTTGACTTTGACTTTCAAGGATGACTTTTTGACCCAAACTTTGAATTTTTGACTTTTTCTCAATTTTCCTCGTTTTCTCGTCTCTTTCTTCGTGACAAGCCTGTATTCACCTGTAACTCATGATATTTATCAAAAACGTTCATAAGTTAACAATTGAGATATATATTCCCCTCGATTTGATCCGAAAATCATCAGCTTTAGTATCCAAAACCACACACATCAAACATCCCCATACTTAAACATGGTTGTCCCCAAGCAATCATTTTATTCTCGACACTACAACAACTCAATTTTAACCACATAGACGTTTAAATGTACATATACGGTCCATAATATTTACAATCAGTACTAGGGTTTACATCCTCGCAAGTTTTAATGATTTGAAATCTCACAAAATCTCTCAACCAAATATTGCGAACCATTTTCCTATTGTTTCACTCAACTCACCATTTCACTCGACCTATGGGTTTGATTTTTGAAGTGAATGCTCAATTCAAGAACATCTAAGTGTTTCTTGGGTTTATATATATGATCGTGATGCCGAGATCGTTATGGGATCCCACAAAAGAATAGAGGGGGATACTCAAACGTTTGCTCACATATAAGGGTGTGTGAGATACCACCCAAACATATAACTTGTCGTATACGTACAACCATGTCACAATTTTCATTGTGATTTATTACTACTTTTTCTTTTGCATGATCTAGGGTTTTGCAACTTTTCAATACAAGACTAAAGATTTTGATTTTTGATTTTTTTGATTTTTTTAATATATATATTCTGGAGTTATGCAGAAAGTCTAGTTTCTTCGGACAATTGACGACCCGGAGAAGATCCATAACGACTCAAGGCGATTAATTTCACATGGTCTCAACATAAATCTAGAACCTATCTTAGACATACGACATCCTTCATATCTGAATTTTTTCATTCTTTCCTATATAAATAAATATATATCTATAGGCTCATCTCAAAAGGGGAATCGGGTGAATGGGTTTTTGTTAGTTCCAAAGACTCGATCGAAAGACTTTGATCATGTGATTTTTGTAAAAACTACTTCTGAGGAAAATCGTTCTTGCTACTTGTAGACACGATAAGGCACGAGTAAATAATCTATGATTTATGTTAAAACGGTGTACTTCTGTGTCATGCGAGATAGGGATAAAAAAATATTCAAAATTTAGGGATTTTCAGGCCTTTGATGTGGTGTGTGAGTTATATTGTATCTGCTTAGCAAACCCTTGCCATCCTCATACTTAGAAGATTGCATTGTTCTCAATGCAGAAAAAATAAAAGCAAGCAAGAAGGGTTGGATAAAATGACTCCCTGATTTGTGATTGCCACATGTCCTCATTTTCGCACACATCAAACACCTGGCTTTTGCATCATTCCATGTATTTAGCAATCGATTTCCTGAAAATTAAAACACACAAAAAAAACACAAAAATAAAATTAAATTAAAAGGTAATTTAAACCATCGGGTTATCTCCTGGAAGCGCTTAATTTATTAACGAGTCGTTAGGTAAACTCGGCCGCCCATCTCAATCAGGCGGCTTCACCTTTATCTGCTTCCCACCGAGCCCATGTGGAGTCTTTCTCCTTTCATTCCAAGAAGATAGTGTGGTGATTGAGTAAATTTTAGCATCATCGAGCCACTAACTTTGAAATCTCCCAGGTCCAAATTTGTTTGACCTGAGATACTGAAGGAGATAGTCATAAGAATTGGGGATGCTCGGGCAGCCCCATACTTCAACATTTGGCCGATACTCCTCAGCAAGTGTTGCAATCTGTGGCTTCTGAAGGTTTGGTGGCGATCCACTCTCATGCTTGTCCACGGGTTGGTGGTCAAGGATCTCTGGAGTTGATGTGAAATATCCCCTAGCGACTCTATTTCCACCACCATATCAACTACTTTTTTTTCTAAGTCATTATGAGGCTTTAGTAGTGCATCGGTTTTCGCAAGATCTTGTGCTAGGTCGAATGGCCCATTTTCCTCAACTACGTACGAGTGGCATGGTGAGGCTCTCATCTCCTGGTTCCGCGATCATCTCGGCCTCAAAGGCTTCCTTTTTGTCTGGCGGCTCTTCCTTAGGATCCCCATACGGGTTCTTCCATATCTGCACCTTCGAACATTTCGTCATCTTCCCCCAGTAATGCTGCATCCAATTGCTCAGCTTTGAATTCAGCTAGCGTTACTACATCCAGTGCCATCTCATTTTCTATCTGTGATTCCTTCGGTAAGTCTTGCAACGTATCCTTCTCGTTGAATGTTGGAGAAGTATAGTATGATTCAAACGAGTCACATGCAAACGCGTCATCTTCATATCAGTCAACGATGGGAATAAATGCCTTCGTTGATTCAGCGTGTAGGTCTGATCTCATCAGTCTTTGGCTCAATATCGGTTTCGCAATGATTGATGAAAGACGGAGGTTCATTTTGCTTGAGGTAATGTGGAATTGGAAGTGGGACATATGCGTTATCTTCTTCATATTCGAATTGCTCATTGTCCATTACCGTCCCCATTTCCAGGTCTTGTTCACACCTTTCTTTATATGCGAAGGTTTGCTCTTCACTCCTGTATTCCTCCTCAGTGATTCCCATGTGTTGCCCGATTACTCTGAGTTGGTCATCCACACGACTAGATAGTTCCTTGGGAAAATTAGGCTCAACTTCATTTTCTCGCAAATGGTGCCTTGTTTCTTCAGATAGCTCAGTAGCTTTCCTGCTATGCTCAGCGAACTCTCCATATAATCAATCATTTATTTCATCATCTCACGGAGGCTGGGTCCTTCCCCTGTATAAAGGCAGTATTGTGTGTTGTGAGGATCCCCGCAGAATTCGCACCATTCGCTTGTAAACACTTCATCGTGATCACGATAGTATTCTGGGTAGTAATCCTCGTAGTAGCGCTCCATGGGAATTATCGCAGATGTCGCTCAAATCGAAGAGATCACGAGTGCGATATAGGATTGAAGAAATTAAAATGATAAATATTAAAAATATATATACACAAATAGAAGAAAACAAATATTCACAAAGCTAAACTACTAATTACAACTATTCTTAACGCTACCGTATCCCCGGCAATGGCGCCAAAACTTGATGTGTTATTTAGTGTATATGAAAAGTAGGGTCCTAGACTATCAAATTTTAAATTTATAAACAGGTTATCCACCAGGGGACTATACCAACACAATAAGACAAGTATACCTGTCGTGCGTAGCACAGTAATGGTAAACATCGGATTAATAATTCAGCCATATTGTATTTTTTTTTAAATTGAATTTTAAATTAAGAAATCTAAATTAGTGAAAATGAAAGATAATGTTGATGTTTGAAAAAGCAGATATTTGGTAAAGGTTCACTCAGGCATAGCTCCTCCAACTTTGGTTTGACAGATGTACCGGTAATGCGTTATAACTTATCTCTGGGATAAACTGGGCTCCTAAGACAAGGCTTACCTAGTTCCTATGGATGGGTTCACAGTTTATGGTTATAGACACGCCCTAGACGGTTACTACTATACCATGGTTAAGTACTGATAAGGTTGCGGTTTATGAAGTGCCCTAGGCTGGATCCCAAGTTATCGGTGGCTCAACTCACAACTAGTTGAGAGGTTAGGATAGGTATGGCCCTAACGGTCCTAGAGTTTTGAAGCAGTTATGATTGGGTTGATAGGTTGACCTAGTAGGTCCTAGACACGACTAAGCAGGAACAGACCCGACCTATCGGTGAATGCTTGACTACTTGACAATGGAAAGGGTATCTACTAGATAAGGGTAAGGTGATTTCTCACTCAAACTCTATGTTGGACTTCTAATTGAGTTTTAGGGTTTCCCTGATGATCGTGACTATTTCTAGTTCACACGTACGCTGCAGATTCTGTTATTCGGCTATACAATAGTCTCCTAATGATAGATGGTTTGCATGCTAGGGTTAGGGTTATGTTGGGTTATATAACTAATTATCGATTTAAACACGAGTACGCAACGGATATTATCCTATGAATTAATCTAACTAACCGGATAGATAATGTGTACCTTTTGGGCTCGGCAAGAGAAGATCTTCTAGGATTTGAAGTAAATCCCTCTACGATCGCACACACGACACACCGATGTACGTATGCTAGTACTTGATCACGAACTCCCCTTCTTTATGAAGGCTTGGTCGAACCACAAGAAAATCGAACCCCTTGGGTTCTTTTTCCTTTGTCGAAAATTAGAGAGAGAAAAGAGAGAGGATTAGGGTTTTTACTTTATCAGATATATGCACCCTTAAACCTTAAACCCATAGGGTCTATTTATAGTGTTTAGGAAACTTGGAAAACAAGATAGGGATTGGAATTGGGAGGCTCACGAATTCGGCCCTAAGGCCCTATCCCAAAACCTTTCCTAATTGTAATCTAATTACAACTCTCTTTAATTGACAACTAACACCCCGTTAACAATTAACTGTTAGTTTTAACAACTCGTCGTTAAATATTCGTGATAAATATTAATTAACTGATTTAATTAATACAAATACATTAGTGTCGAGACGTGTGACCCCGTAGGCTTAAATACTTTCCAGACATACGTTTATTTATACGTGATCATATCCCTACAGCTCCCACTTGAGCTCGTAATAATAAAGGTAATAACATTGGTTAGTGTCTAGCAACACGCCAATGCTCCCGGAAATATTTAAGTACAGTTTCTCAAAGTGTATTTAAATGGTACAGTTTACTATCCCTTTGTTACCGATACTGTTGTTAAATATGAATATGGATCAAGGTCATTTCATACTTTAACGATTATGTTTCTCATTCCATAACTAATTAAAGATTACCAAATTTAAATCGAGACACATCTGGATTTCATTTGGGCATGGCCATGCAAACATCTTAATTAGTCCCAATGAGGGGCCCAGTGGTATCTGCTTCAACTTTTAAGGTGAAGGAACAAATCCTCTTAACTACATGTGTCCAGTCACGTACTTCACTACACTTACTGAAAATAGCCCTTTTGTACTACCTTATCCAGAATAGTTAGAACTATATCAAGTAGGTGCAATCCATATATGCATGACCTGCTTGTATCTCAAGTCTAAGGATAAGTAAAGCAACCATATACGAATTTCACTTAATGACGACGATCCATAAAGCGATAATTCGTTAGTGGGGTAGTCCGATATGCATCCTATGAATACCATGTGAGTTTGGTAGGACCATCCATTATATATTCCAAGAATATTACCAATCACTCAGATTTGTCTTAGTTTAACTATATTCCCATATAGTTAATTGACAATGGACAGTTTAGAATACTTGACAAGTACTCAAGGATTAAACATGCAAATATAGGACACAATTTACTATTAAATGAAATCAAACATATCAAGTACTTTATTTCATTATATACATAGAAATTGTTTAACATCCCTTATCTAAATACCGAACAACAGACATACATGATTTAACTGGCTAATTTTAGTCCCATGCCCTCGGCATGCCTTTCAAGCTTCGGTCACGACAACGCTTTTGTGAAAGGATCAGCTAAGTTAATATCCGTGTGAACTTTGAGTAATCTGATTTCACCTAGTTCGATCTGCTCACGAACATAGTGATATCTCCTGGCATAGTGTCTGGCGCCCTTCTGAACTTCAGGTTCTTTGGCAATGATTAATGCACCAGTATTATCACAGTACATATCAATAGGCAAGTTCCTTGTAGGGATCATGTCAAGCCCATAAATAAATTTCCTTATCCAGACCGCCTCCATTGCAGCCTCCGAGGCAGCAATGTACTCAGACTCTGTTGCAGACATAACAACTGTGGTTTGTTTCTTGCTTTTCCAATCCACTGCGCCTCCATTCAGAACGAAGACGTACCCAGACTGAGACTTCGTGTCATCTTTATCAGTCTGAAATCCAGCATCGCAGTATCCGGTTACTTTGAGCTCTTGATCTGGATTTCCCCCATATGCCAAAAACAAATCTCTAGTAGCCCGTAGGTACTTGAGAATGGTCTTAACAGCAATCAGTGACTTTCACCTGGATTCTGTTGAAATCAGCTAACGATATTCTGCGCAAACGCTATATCAGGTCTAGTGCATCTCACCGCATACATTATAGAGCCTACAGCCGAAGCATAAGGGACTCTTTGCATACGCTTCACCTCATCAGGTGTAGAAGCACCTTGTTTGACCGATAGACCAAGTCCTTCCTGCATAAGTACTGTACCACGCTTGGAATTCTCCATCTTGAATCGCTTCAAGATCTTATCAATATAAGCACTTTGACTTAGTCCAATCAACCGCTTAGTTCTATCTCTATAGATCTTGATTCCAAAAATGAATGCTGCTTCTCCTAAGTCTTTCATGGCAAAACACTTTCCAAGATGAGATTTTACATCTTGCAACATTGGAATATGTTTTCAAATAATCAATATGTCATCTACATATAAGACAAGGAAAGTAACATTACTCCCACTAGCTTTACGATATACACATGGCTCATAGGGATTCTGAACGAAACCAAACTTTTTGATTTCTTCATCAAACCGTTTATTCCAACTCCTCGATGCTTGCTTTAGTCCATAAATGGACCTTTGAAGCTTGCATACTTGGTTGGGATGTTTTGGATCAATGAACCCTTCAGGTTGATCCATATAGACTTCTTCATCCAAGTAACCATTTAAGAAGGCAGTCTTAACATCCATTTGCCATATCTCAAAGTCATAGTACGCTGCTATGGCTAATAGAATCCTAATAGCTCTAATGTCAGCTACTGGTGAAAAGGTCTCATCATAGTCAACGCCAAAACGTTGAGTATAACCTTTCGCCACGAGACGAGCTTTATAGGTGTGTACATTTCCATCCATGTCGGTTTTCTTCTTGAAGATCCATTTACTCCCAACGGTCTTCGCGTTAGGAGGAAGATTAACCAAGTTCCAAACTTGATTATCTCTCATGGATTTCATTTCCACGTTCGCAGCTTCAAGCCATTTGTCAGATTCCAGATCTGATAATGCAGCTTTGAAGTTCGGAGGCTCATCGAGATCTCCTGATACGTTTTCCTCGGATTCGACTAGACCAATCCATCTATCCGGATTATGAATGACCCTTTCGGATCTACGAAGTGGAATCGCAACATCATCGACTTGAGGTTCATCACTTTGAACATTCCCCCCCCCCCCCAAGTTGATGATTGCTAGTTGTTTCAGAAGGTGACACATCTTCTAGTAGTTCTACAAGTCTCCCATTGTTCTCTTGAGCTATAAAATTCTTTTCAAAGAATTCAGCATATCGAGCAACACGAACAGTATTTTCGGAAGGATTGTAAAAGTAGTAACCCATTGTTTCCTTTGGGTATCCTACGAAGATGCACTTAGTAGTCCTGGGTTGTAGTTTGTCAGGCGTATCACGCTTCACAAGTGCCTCACATCCCCAGACTCTTAAGTAAGACAACACATGGACTTATCCATGCCACAATTGATGTGGTGTCTTTTCAACCTTCTTGGTTGGAACCATATTTAGAACACGTACAGCGGTTTCTAGAGCAAAATCCCAAAATGATATTGGGAGAGTTGTAAGGTTCATCATCGACCTCACCATTTCTAGTAGGGTTCGATTCCTCCTCTCAGACACTCCATTATGCTGAGGAGTGTAAGGAGGAGTAAGCTGTTAGACAATTCCACACACTTTAAGATAATCCTTAAACTCTTGGCTTAAGTATTCTCCACCACGACCCGAACGAAGGATCTTGATGGTCTTTCCGAGTTGATTTTCTACTTCGTTTTTGAACTCTTTGAATGTTTCAAACACTTCATGTTTATGTTTAAGCAAGTAAACATAACCATAACGACTGAAATCATCCGTGAAAGTCACGAAGTAGCTAGCGCCTTTTCTTGACACATGCCTAAATGGGCCACAAACATCAGTATGAATGAGTCCAAGTAGTCCTTTAGCCCTTTGCGTCTTGTTCGGAAAGGGTTTTCTTGTCATCTTTCCTAAGATACAGGAAACGCATTTTTCAAATGATTCATCATTTGATTGTAAGATCCCTTCACGTTGAAGTCTTTCAATGCGGTTTTTGCCAACATGGGCAAGGCGACAGTGCCAAAGATAGGTAGAGTCCAAGCTAGTTTTGGCTCGTTTGCTAATATTGTACATTGAATTATTTGAAACACAACCACGCATATCAATTTCATAAATGCCATCACAAGGAACAGCATCAAAATAATGAACATTATTTTTAGAAACTGAAATACCGATATTATTAAATGCATTAATAAATCCTTGGTTTTTCAACAAAGAAACTGAAATAACACCTCTAGTAATAGAAGGTGCATAATGACAATTGTCTAATACAATAATTAACCCAGAAGGCAGAATTTAATGATACTCTCCTATAGCTTCCACAGCCGCTGGCAAACCATTTCCCACGAACAACTGCAAAGCTCCAGGCTTCAGTTTCCTCCTCTTTCTAAGACCCTGTAACGAATTACAGATGTGAGTTCCACAGCCAGTGTCATACACCCATGAATCACACTTAGAAAAGGAAAATAATTCAATTGTGAAGATACCTGAAGTACTAGCCCCACTAGTATTCTTTTTCTTCTTCATCAACTCAGCTAGATAGGTAGGACAGTTCCTCTTCCATTGTCCAACTTCACCACAATGGTGACAGATCTGGTCTTTAGCCGGATGCTCTTTTGCGGCCGGAGGGGTTTGCTTGGTTTTAGGAACAAGCGCAACTGCCTTGCCTTTTCCCTTACCATCATTCTTGCCCTTCGCCTTTTGCGGTCGTTTAGCCTTTTGGATCTTTCCCCCTTTGATCATAAAAACTTGGGGTGTTTCAGTGGACTTCTTAGGAATCGTTTTCTCATACTCGACAAGCATAGCATGAAGCTTAGGTATAGTTTTAGTCATACTATGCATGTTGTAGTTGCGCACAAAACCCTCATAATCCTTCGTAAGAGATTTGAGGATCATGCCAACTGCCACAGCCTGATTATACCCATAATTGAGCGATTCCAATTTGTCAAAGTAGCTCTTCATCTTGAGCACATGACTACTGACCGATTTACCAGTTTCAAGCTTCAAGTCATGGAGTTCCACAAATAGGTCGAATAATTAAACACCAGCTTGTTTTTCATACATCTTCTTTAGCTCTTTGATCATATCACAAGGTGTATGAAATTCGTATTGCTTCTGAAGATCGGGAGTCATACTCGAGGTCATCATGCAAGCAACCTCATCGTATCCGCTATACTCTGCATTGTAGAACGCTTTCTCTTATTCAAAAGCATTAGCAGCTGGCTCGGTCGGCCAATGATTTTCAAGGACATCGGTCCTACGTTCAACTCTAAGGACGATCCTTAGTTGACGATACCAGTCATTGAAGTTAGATCCATTCAACTTTTCTCTTTCAAACATTTGACGAAAAGCATGACCAACCTTGTTTTGAGGAGGGTTTGTTGCCATCTACAAAACAGATTAAGTTCAAAAATCAGTGTTTTTGATAATATTTTCCTTAATAAATTTAATTACCCAATGTTTAAACACTTATAAACAATTAAGCTTATTAAGGCTAGGATCCAATTGACATGCCATCATTTCATCAGTTGATCTGCTAGATATGATGCACTCAAAAGGTAAGTGACGATCAATAATTGTACTCCAAGTACAATTCCTAGATTTTATGGGACCTACAAATAACACTTGTGAATCTTGCACCAAGTAATTTGTAGTCATGTTTCATCCCATCTTTTGCCACCGGCCAAGGGTCTCACCGCCTAGCTCGCTTTAAGTCGTCCAACTAAGAACACACAAATTATCCACCATTGTGTACCAATGAGTGGGAATTTGCCATGTAAATGTCATTTTACCATTGTGTATCAATGAGTAAGATGACATCCAAAAGTGTCCTTTTCACGGTGGATGGCAAAGACTTAAGTTTGGTTTGGGTCAAAACAATTTTGATGTGTGATCAAAAATGTTATGTGTGAAGATTCATGCACATCTTCACCACATATTGTGTTTATAAAAATTCTTAGCTTGTCTTCCAAATCAAAAGAGCTCGGTAGCTTCATTCGCAACACACAAAGAAGCGTAGGGGTGAGGTTTGCACTTTTGCAATTAAAATCCTACCCACTTTAGGGAAGCATGGCGACCCGACTTATACCTCTCTTAGAGTGTGTTCAAATGGGTGAGCCGGTGTTTCTTTTGAGTTTTAGGACACAAATTTTATTTTAATAAACAAAATCATATTTCAATAGTTCATTAGAAAATTTCGATTTTCATAAAATATATTTGCAATAAAACCTTTTATTATGTCACAATTATCACAAATAATCACATAATCTTAGGGTTTCTAATTATCTAACATAATTTAAATTTTTAATTCTCTTTGATCTAAGTAATAACCATGAACGATTTGCATGAAACTTCATGGTTTTTACTTCCTTTTAACATTTAAAACAAAGGTACAACATGTTGTTTAAACAATTATCAAATAACAAAAACTTGGGTTCTTAATTTTAGATCACAAGAATCAAATTTTAGACCTAAAATTAGGGTTTCCGATTCGGCTAGAGGTTTTCGATTCATTATATAGATTTCGATCGGAATTAGGGTTTCCGATCGGGATTACGGTTTTTGATTCCGGTGAATTTTAGTTTACGATTTACGATAGGGTTTACGATCGGGAACCAGGGTTTCCGATCGAAAACTAGCGGCGGGTCGAGATCCGTTTTTCGATCGAGAACCATCCTGCGAGTTGAGAACAGTTTTCGATCGAGAACCGGTTTTCAATCGAGATGCAACCGTTGGGTCGAGAACCGGTTTTCAATCGGGATTTAGGGTTTTTGTTTTTTACCAATTTGCGAAATCCGATTTTCCAATTGTAAAAGTCGATTTTGAGTGGATCGAAAAGCTAGAATCTTCAATAGAAAACATGTTTCTAATCGAATTAGGTTAACCCCCCCCCCCCCAAGTTTTTATTCCTGGTAATTAATTAAAATCATAGGTGGCTCGTGATACCACTGTTGGGTTATAAACTAATTATCGATTTAAACACGAGTACGCAGCGGATATTATCCTATGAATTAATCTAACTAACCGGATAGATAATGTGTACCTTTTGGGCTCGGCAAGAGAAGATCTTCTAGGATTTGAAGTAAATCCCTCTACGATCGCACACACGACACACCGATGTACGTATGCTAGTACTTGATCACGAACTCCTCTTCTTTATGAAGGCTTGGTTGAACCACAAGAAAATCGAACCCCTTGGGTTCTTTTTCCTTAGCCGAAAATTAGAGAGAGAAAAGAGAGAGGATTAGGGTTTTTTACTTTATCAGATATATGCACCCTTAAACCTTAAACCCATAGGGTCTATTTATAGTGTTTAGTAAACTTGGAAAACAAGATAGGGATTGGAATGGGGAGGCTCACGAATTCGGCCCTAAGGCCCTATCCCAAAACCTTTCCTAATTGTAATCTAATTACAACTCTCTTTAATTGACAACTAACACCCCGTTAACAATTAACTGTTAGTTTTAACGACTCCTCGTTAAATATTCGTGATAAATATTAATTAACTGATTTAATTAATACAAATACATTAGTGTCGAGACGTGTGACCCCGTAGGCTTAAATACTTTCCAGAGATACGTTTATTTATACGTGATCATATCCCTACAGGTTACACTAGACCAGATATTACCAGAAACAATAAAGTAATTTAATTTATCAACCATATCAATCAAATCGTAACGTTTACTTCATAAATGCAAAATATAAGCAAAACCGATACGATACAAAGTCAAACCATGGTTGGATTCGCCTCGCCTAAGCGATACGATAAGTTTAGCCAACCATGTTAATGTTCAAACATAAATAAATCAGATTCAAACAAGAATTCATGGCTAAATATATATATACAATACCAAATAGAAGCTCGAAATGGTGAAAAACTGACTTTCGACTCGTCGAATGCTTCAAATCTTTAAATCTTCAAATGGCTTCAACGAGGGCTTTCTCTGGCTTTTTCTCTGTTCTCCAAGATGTTTTGAATGGTGGGAATGAGCCCTCTATTTTAGGGATCGAATTCTAAAAACTTCCAAAAATGGGTCATGGCTTCAATCGGAGACTCACGACCGTGAAGTGGGACTCACGGCCTGGCCTTGGATATGAAGTGGGACTCACGGACGTGAAGTGGGCCGCACGACCTGGCTTGGCTTCTCACGGTTGGGAACTGATCTTTCACGGCTTGAGCTTGGGGTTTGGTTTCTCATGGTTGGGAACTGATCTTTCACGGCTTGAGCTTGGCCGTGAAGTGGACCTCACGGCCTGGGCTTGGGCGTGAAGTGCTTATTCTTGGTGATGACTAGGGTTTCCTCTACAACGACCTGGTCAGGGCCTGGGCTTGGTCGTGAAGTGGACCTCACGCCCTGGGTCAACTTTGACCAGATTTTGACTTTGACTTTCAAGGTTGACTTTTTGACCCAAACTTTGACTTTTTTACTTTTTCTCACTTTTCTTCGTTTTCTCGTATCGTTCTTTGTGCCAAGCCTATTTTCACCTGTAACTCATATATTTATCTGTAACATTCACAATTTAACAATTTAGATATATATTGTAGGATCGTTATTAGTCAAAGTTAAACTTAAACAAAGCCCTTTACTTGCAAATATAACCCTGCGGAATTAAGTTATATTTCACTTAAATTAAACAAAGTCGAATTCTTGTATAATGTAAATGCTTGATTTGCAGAATAGTAGTAACAACAAAGTATCAAATACTCGGCACTATTTGCATTAACTCAAAGCTACACTATTACAAGTAATAACCACGCTGTGTAAACTAAGAGCTAATAAGCTATATATAGTGCAGATGAGATCAATCACAGCCATTGATCTCATGCGATCTAATCTAGATCGTACATTACAAAGTCAAATCTAAGCTACCAAAAGAATAAACTTCGACATTTGAAATGACTTGCGTGTTGACAGCAACAATCTACTTTAGGAGAGCGGCTTGAGCAGATATAGAAGCATACGAGAAGCTTTTGCAGGATGGGACTGCTGAAAAGACATCTCAGGAAAAGTCAGGTTGAACTCATT
Source organism: Deinandra increscens subsp. villosa (assembly GCA_039602395.1). Taxonomy (NCBI): domain Eukaryota; kingdom Viridiplantae; phylum Streptophyta; class Magnoliopsida; order Asterales; family Asteraceae; genus Deinandra; species Deinandra increscens. The sequence goes on along the minus strand of JBCNJP010000010.1, from coordinate 81,773,975 downwards.
ATCTGATGGATAATCGAGTTCATCCGGAATATTCACTAAGTGACAAAACTGCTTCTTTCCGCTTGAACTTGCTGTTCCGCTTGAAGTGGTAGTTCCGCTTCAACTTCAACCGGAATTGACAAAACTGAAGTTCAGCCGGAATTCTTCAGAACTTGAAGTTCCTTACAATCTTGAAGATCAATGTAGGGAGGAATTCATAGTTTTGTTTAGTCGGGCGGTTTAGTTTAGTTTCATTTGTAATGTTGTCTTTTGTTAGTTAGCGAAACTACCGAGCGAAACTGTTGTTTCGCTCGGTATCTAGATTAGGGTTGTCTCAGTGACAGTTTCGCTTGGCCAGCGAAACTATCTACTGATCTGTATAAATAGTAGCCTTTGTGCTCTCATTTGTAACCTTTGCAACTTTAGCAACCCTAATACAAGATTTCTGATTATTGGTAAGTTTGGTGACGGCTAGGAGCATTCTATTCAATCTTTGTAGCTATTGTTCATCTCTTATCATCTATTTGGTTGTAGTTGTGATTGTTCAATACTAAATACCAATTTTAGCTATTGGAAATCATCTTTTATTGATATTTGATTGGTTTTCTTCTCAAAACACCTTCATTAGCACTGATTAAGATCAGTGAGGACCAACAATATGGTATCAGAGCCATTGTGCTCTTGATTTTTGGTGTTTTTGAGTGTTTTTGGTAAAACTTTTGAAAATCTATTTGGATCTGTAATCTGATTGTTTTGGATTGAAAATTGGTTGAATATTGTATGTTTTGATGTCCTGAAGCATATGCAATCAACTGATCATTACTTTGTGATAATTTCTTCTTCAAAAAGAGGGTTTTCTGTTCTGGGCGAAACTGAGGTTCTTCCAGCGACACTATACAGCGAAACTGCTGTCTCTTCCAGCGATACTATACAGCGAAACTATAGTGTCGCCCTGAATCATATAATTGTTTTGGACGAAACTACTGGCGAAACAGCATTATTATTTTTTTTGAACGAAAGTTCAAACCAGTTTCTAGCGAATCTAGCTAGCGAAACTGTGTGTCATCGGGTATTTCCTAGCGAAAGTACTGCCCGTGCATACAGCGAAACTAGTTGGCGAATCTGCTGAATTGGTTCAGTGTTCCCAAGCGAAACTGCTGGCGAAATTATAAGTTCCAGCGAAATTATTCATCTGATCAGGATTTCCGAGCGAAATTGCTGGCGATACTAATTCTCCCAGCGAAACTAACAAATTGTCTTGTTCTTTGTTTGTTTGTGTCTTTCTTATTTCAGGCTGAGATTTGAGATGGCATCAGGTACCAATGTTGCTGACACTGAAAGCATTGCTCCAAACCGACCACGAGGCTGATCAACGGAGACAATTTTGAAGACTGGAAACGATGTCTGAAATCGTTCTTTCTGTACACCGATTACAATCAATGGTTGTCGATCGTCAACGGGCCTCATGTTCCAACCACCACTACTGGTGAAGTAACCCAGATCAACAGCAATCCGTCTTCCTTTAATGAAGGATTTGAAACTTATTGATCGAGATCAAAAGGCTCTTGGTGCTCTCTCTTCTCTGCTTGTCGCAAGAAATCTACAATCGTTTCGCTGAGCACTCTGATGCAAAAAGTTTGTTTGATGCTCTTTGTGAATTTTATGACGGTAATGAAGATCTTGTGAAGGACAAAGGAGCCCAAGCAACTAAAGAATTCAATTCGTTCACCAGCATGAAGAATGAAAAGTTAATTGATTTGACAAACCGTTTTCTGACCGTGTCAAGCAATCTGAAGAAGTATGATTCAGGACTCACTAACTCTGAACAAATCAAGAAGCTACTGGATGCTCTTCCACCCGAGTGGAGCATTCAGGTTCGTATGCTGAAACAAGAAAGGAGTTTCTCCGATTACAAGCTTATGGATGTAATTAACAAGCTTATGTCATTTGAGCTGGATGTTCAAAGGAGAGAGTACAATCAAGCCATGGGTCCTGCTAAAGTTTATTCTCCGAATTCGGCTCTCATCTCAACTGTTACACCCAAAGGAGCTTCATCTCAAATTCAATCTGCTCATTTTGGGTCTGGCTCATCCTCAACTGCTTCTGCCGCTGCTCAGCAAACATCCCAGATCTCACCCGAATTCATGGGTTTGTTCTCAATGTTTACCAACAGTTATCAAGCTTTCGCTGCTGGAGAACTTCAAGGTTTGACTCTGACAGCTGAGGATATGTACCAAGTTGACCCAGTGATTTGGAAGAAACCGACTTAAAATGGCAAATGGCCATGTTGACCGTTCGTGCTAGAAAGTTCTTCGAACGTACTGGGAGAAACACTTTCAAGAATCAAAATGGAAAAGTTGGATTCGATAAGGCTAAGCTAAGATGTTACAATTGTAAGCAACTTGGCCATTTCAAGAGAGAATGCCCGAGTCCAATTGTCACTGAACCGACCACTGAGCCTGCAACTCGAGTCATCCCTATCACCGACAACGCTGAAGCCAAGCCAAAGAAAGAAGTGGCTCTTCTGACTAACTTTGACTGGAGTTCGGAGGTCTCTGAAGCTGAGGAAGCCATAAATCAAGCTCTTTCGGCTAAAATTCATGAACAAAGAAATGACCCCACAGTCAACAGCTGTGAGAAGGGAGAAGCTGAGAAGAAGATGAATGAGAAAACGGCAAGCACACCCGCGTGCACATGTGAGAAAGCTCTTGCTGCAGAAAAGGTTATAATGGATCTTTCATATGAATCTGTTCAAGATATGTGCTCTTATCCTTGTAGAATTCGTTTGTTCGGCATCTACAAGGCCAATCGATTGTTGATTGACAACAACAATGAATTAAAAACCATGAACACCCAATTAAAGAAAAATGAAGCAAAATATTTTGTGAAATTAAATGAGGCAATGCATGAAAATGAACATTTAAAACAAACTCTTCTTGCTAAAAATGTCGAATTAAACATGCTTTCTGAAAGAGTTACATTAGCGCAATTCGAAGCCTCTCAACTTCAGACTAAGTTAGATAGATGGACCGTTTCTCAAATGAAAGTTAAGGAGATGCTCGTTAAACAACGAGGTGCTAGAATAAAAACCGGGGTAGGTATGGAGGAAAAGGAAAAGGTGTTTCCTAAAGTTTATCTTCCTCCAAGCATGCATTGTTACTCACCAACTCCGAAACTCATCCTCTAAATGATTTAATTCCTAGTGATGCTAACAATTTGCATGCAGGTCTAGAAGGAGTGAACCATAAGGAGATCAGGGAGGATTTTGATTATGGATATGGTAACACAAGTGGGCTTGGATGCGGTAGTCTTAAATCTAAGGAGTCTGTTACGAGTAGTAGTTCTCATTCCAAGAAGTCTAGCACAGATAGTAGTATAGCTAGTAGTTGTTCTTCTTTAGATAGCAGTAGTGATGAGTCCGTTTCTGTTAATCAAGAAAGTTTTGTTTCAAATGAAAATGATCAATGTCATGCAAGTACATCTCAAAATTGCTTCAATAAATTTTTTTCTAATCCAATTCCTTCTTTCACTCCAATACGAATTTCAAAACCTACCGAAAATCATGGTTCTCAAGAGAAGAAATCATCTTTGAAAACTAAACCTGACGGACCTGTCTGATGGGCGGTCGACTCTTAGACCGGCAGACATCTTGGTCTTTGGGTGGATGGGGGAAGCATGCTTGTCTGGATCTAACTGGGGTCTCCCCTCTGGTGGGCCTGGGGCTTGGGGAGTTCAAAGTGGGCCAGGCGGCTTCCAAGGCTGCGATGGGGAAAGTGAACAAGCACGAGAAAGCGTGTATTGAAAATAAACATGTGTTTGTTCCTTTTGCCTTTGACACCTTTGGGTTCCTCGCCTCTGAGGCCGTGGAAACTCTTAGTAGAGTTCAACGGGTCATGCATGGTAATGTGGTGACCTCTGGTGCTAGAGATGTTGTTTTCACGAGACTCAGTTTTGCTATTCAGAAAGGCTTGGCGGGGCAGCTTGTTGCCCGCCTCCCTTGTCCGTCTGGGTAATTGTTCACTTGCATTTGTCTTTCAAAAAAAAAAATTAAAAAACATTTGCGAAAGAGATATGAGACTTCTTATGTAAAAAAAAAAATTGATAAAACAAATGTGGATTTCGAAATCAACAGTGATTCTGATTCTAAAACATCAGATTATGAGGAGGAAAGTCTTTCAGAAACTTCCTCCTGCACAAGTCACAAATCTCACTGTTTCAGATGTGGTAAGGATGATCATGTTGTTAAACATTGCAAAGAGAAATTAAATCAAACAAACCATGATAGATCCTTTGGCCACAAGGTAACCAGTTTTGTAAAACAATTCTTTGGAGGAAAGCAGAAAGTTACAAATCCCAGAAGTGCAAAAGTTTAGGTACCCGTTATTAAGTAATTTCTTGTCTTGTATTGCCAGGCACTCCCGAAGAACTCTGCAAATAGCTATTGGCATATAGATTCGGGATGCTCTCGGCATATGACAGGGTTGAAAGACCTGCTTACAAATTACAGGATCGTGGATGGTGGGTTTGTTTCTTTTGCGGGTGATAAGCGAGGTGGAAAGATGGTTGGACAAGGAGATGTGTCATATGGGTCTCTTACTCTGGAGCAAGTCAACTATGTTCCCGAATTGCAGTTTAATCTTCTAAGTGTGTCACAAATCTGTGACAAGAATATACCTGTGTTGTTCAAATCAAATAGATGTCTGTTTCTCAAGCCTGAATTCATTGTGCCCGAAGAGATGGTGGCGATGCGTGCACCTCGCATCAATGACACATACTTGCTGAATATGAAATCCACTGCATCTCACTCTTCCTCCATGACTTGTTTACTTTCAAAAGCTTCTGTATCTGAGTGCTTCTTGTGGCATAGACGTTTAGGACACATAAACTTCAAAATTCTAAATAATCTTGTCAAAAACAATTTGGTCTGAGGTCTTCCGTTCAAAGATTTTTCTGTCGTTGAAAAATGTCTTTCATGTGCTAAAGGAAAACAACATAAAAAGCCACATAAACCAAAAGTGGAAAATTCTATTTCTAGTCCCTTAGAATTGCTTCACACTGATTTATTTGGACCTATTAGTGTCCAAAGTCTGGGTAAAAGATCTTACTGTCTTGTTGTCAGTGATGATTATTCCAGGTACTCTTGGGTTAGGTTCTTGAAGCAAAAGAGTGACACGACTGAAGCTTTACAGAATATAATCCTGTCCGTGGAAAGTTCAAGAAGTAAGAAAGTCAAGGCAATCAGAAGCGACAATTGAACTGAATTTCGTAATCAGATCTTTGACTCTTTCTGCGCAAGCAAAGGGATTCTTCGACAATACAGTGCAGCAAGAACTCCGCAGCAGAATGGAGTTGCTGAAAGGAAGAATCGCACACTTGTGGAAGCTGCTCGTACAATGTTGATTGAATCAAAGCTGCCAATTATCTTTTGGGCTGAAGTTGTGAACTGTGCGTCCTACGTGCTGAACCGTGTCCTAATCGTGAAAGATAAGATGAAGACGTCTTATGAGCTGTATCATGGAAGGAAGCCACTGATTGATTTCTTTAAGCTGTTTGGATGTTCGTGCACATTGCTGAATACCGAAGCTCAAATTACGAAATTTGGAGCTGTCTCCGACGAATGTTTCTTTATGGGGTATTCTTCTTCACAAAAAGCTTATAGAGTTTATAACAAACGAACTCGAATTGTGCAGGAATCCTACTACGTTGACTGGCAAGAATCAAACTCTCCCAACACCGGGTCTGGACCAGAATGGTTTTATGATTCAGATACTCTGTTCAAGTCATTCAATCTTCCTATCCTTGCTGAGGAAAATGATAATCCTCCTCTCATAATTATCACCCCTCACTCCGAAATTCAACAACAAAACCTATCCTCATCCTCACAACCTTCACATCAACCCGACCCTCCATCTTCCTCTCATGAATTACCCCATCAAACCTCCGAACCTGCTCCCCTCAACCTTGACTCAAATTTCAAAACCTTAAAAGATCATCCGCATGACTACGTCATTGGATATATTACGGATGGAGTGAGGACTCTCATCAGTCTGGATTGATCAATGAATGTTTGTTCGCGTGTTTTCTATCTCAGATCATTCCTAAAATATAAAAGAAGCTTTAGCAGATCCAAGTTGGGTGGACTCAATGCAGTCTGAGCTGCAACAATTCAGAAAGCTGAAGGTGTGGGAATTAGTGGATCTTCCAGAGAACAAGGTTCCAATCGGTACCAAGTGGGTCTTTCGGAACAAGCCAGATGATAGAGGTGTTGTGATTGGTGGTTCAAGGGTTTTATCAAGAAGAAGGAATTGACTATACCGATGTGTTTGCACTTGTTGCACGCATTGAGGCCATTCGAATTTTCCTGGCTCATGCTGCACACAAGGATTTCAAGGTGTTTCAAATGGACGTCAAGTGCGCCTTCTTATATAGGGATATTGATGAAGAAATCTACGTGCTTCAACCTCCAGGCTTCGAAGATCATGAGTTTCCTGACAAAGTGTACAAGCTCGATAAATCTCTCTACGGTCTACATCAGGCTCCCAGAATTTGGTACGAGACTTTGACTCGATATCTTTTAGGTAAAGGTTTTACGCGTGGATCCATCGACATGACGTTGTTTAAGAAAGAGGTCAACGGAGAAGTGCTGATTGTTCAAGTGTATGTAGACGATATTATTTTCGGCTCAACAAATGAGAAGCTGTGTCGAGAGTTTGAGGAATTGATGAAGGAGAAATTTGAAATGAGTATGATGGGGGAAATGTGTTTCTTTCTTGGCTTGCAGGTGGAACAAAAGCCAGACGGCATTCTCATTCATCAAGAAAAATACATTCTGGAAATTCTGAAGAAATACAAGATGAACGACGCTTCTGCTGAACTTACTCCTTTCACTTCTCAGGCATGTTTGACTCCCGACAATCAAGGAAAGCAGGTTGACCCTAAGTATTATCGATCAATGATTGGGTCTCTTATGTATCTCATAGCCAGTCATCCGGACATCACTTTTGCCGTATGCTACTGTGCTCGTTATCAGGCTGACCCAAGGGAATCTCACGAAAAGGCCGTCAAGCGAATTTTCCGTTATTTGAAAGGTTCATCAAGATTGGGTTTATGGTATCCTAGGGGTGGAAGCTTTGAACTTAATTCATATTCCGATAGTGATCACGGAGGATGCAAGCTCGATCGAAAGTCAGTTTCTGGAGGATGCCAGTTTCTGGGGGAATGCTTGGTTTCATGGCAAAGCAAAAAGCAAACAACAGTCTCTTTATCCACAGGTGAAGCTGAATACATTGCCGCGTCAAGTTGCTGTTGTCAAGTGCTGTGGATTCAACACCAGATGATGGATTATGGAATTAATTTCCTTCATACACCGCTGTTCTGTGACAACGAAGCTGCTGTTGGAATCTCCAAGAACCCGATTCATCATACGAGAACAAAACACATTGAAACCCGGGTTCATGCAATCCGTGACGCTCAGGAAAAAGGGTTTATTGATGTTATCCCCATTGAAACCAAAGCCCAGAAAGCTGATATTTTCACCAAAACCTTTGATAAACCTCTCTTTTATGAGCCTATAAACATGCCGGGCATGATTTCCTTTTAAGTAAAAAAAAATAAAAAAATAATAATAATAAAAAATATAATAAAAAAAATTAATTTTGAATTCATTTTGTCTTAAATTTTTGTACATATTTTTTAAAACTTTATCTTATCTTAAGCTTATTTTATTTAGATCATCATGCTAAATTTTTTTTGTCTTGTATCAGGTGGTTGTTGCAGTTATGTATGTTGATTGGCTACACTCCTAAATCAAGAAATCAATGATCACGTCCTCTACCTTCAAATGATTTCTGGCCAATCATCACTCGACATGATCAAGGGAGTATTTTAGTTACATTTACCTTGCGTTTCTCTCATTACTGATTATTGATGTCTTTGTTTGCCACCTTGTGGGGGAATTGGGGGTAAATCACATTACAACTGCTTAAAACTGGATAAAAGGTGTCTCCATTCAAGCGTTTTTCAAAATATAAACTGTATGATTGGAATGCCTGACTTAATGATACTATCGGATGAAGGATAAATTGCATGCATCATATCGGTAACTCCTTCGGTTGATTTTCAAAATTGTGTCAAGTATCGATCGAATCAATTTTGTTTTTGTTTTTAGTTTTCCTTATTGAAAATCCAAAAATAAAGTATTTGTGGATTTTGGGGGAAGAATAAATTAATCAAAAATTTCAAAAATGAGAAATTGATCCGACCAAGTGAGAAATGATAATACATCAACATGCGTTATCTACCATGGATAGAGTAAAAATAAAAGCTGTACTGTACTTGTATGATCTATGGGTGTGCATGACTAATATGATATCTATAAGTAGGATATAAACATAAAGCTTGCCTGATATACTCTAGTTTTCATTTCTTGATAAGTGTTGCATTGATTCTGATATCTTATAAAAATTGAATAAGAGATGTTCTGATGTACGCATGCTTTGTAATAAGGCTTTACGCCATTTTTACACTCAACTCAGTGGGTCTTCCTTGCGTGCCTATGCGGCCGACCTGATCACTTGCTGATTGAGTCTCTTCTTTATTTTCTTGGTGTTTAGTATATATCATCGGACTTTCTCTGCGTGCCCTAAAGGCCGACCTGATTGTTGTTGATATATACGTCTTCTGCTTTATTTTTAATTTCTTATTTTCCTATGTGCATCGGGCTCTCTCTACGTGCTTTGCGGCCGACCTGATTGCCGTTCACTTAGGGTTCTGCTTTATTTTTGCATGAAACATCATGAACGCATATCTCATTTTGAAAAGGAACAAAAAAAAAATCAGATAAATATGATGATTTGTTAACTTCTTTGATAGAGTGAGGCTGGGTGATCAGTGCATGATTAATACACCTTAAGCATATCCAAAAATGATAAATACTATTAGTGCATGCTTAATATCAATATGATGCATTCGTGATCTGCTTGTCTTACAGGCTGACTAAATTTGAAATTGAAATGTGTATGATGCGTATTGGTTGATATGATCTCACGTCTGGATCTTTCTCAAAATTAAAATAGAGTTTGTTTGTATAGTTGTTTTACATTTCTTATTAGAAAACTCAAAAAGATTTTTGGTGTGTTTTAATTTAAAGTTAGAAAAGCCGAAATGATTTTCTTTCTGCTTCATTTTTGATAAGATCGATACATTGTGAAGAGTATGATGCTTGCGTGATTGAATCCTGATGTGTGTGAGTTAGTCGGCATTTCCAGAATTTCAAAATCTTATCTGCTTGATGGAACATAATCAAAGTGTAAAGGGTCGTGTATTCGATTGGCTTGCAGAAGTGTTCTGGAGACAAAATTAAACTTTTTAGGGTTTCAGCGAAACTATTGTTTCGCCTGATCAGTTTCGCCGTATGCGCACACAGCGAACCTATACTTTCGATGTCGGCGAAACTAAACTGTTTAATCAAAAATCTCGAGCGAATATGATCTTTCGCTTAGGCGAAACTACTGTTTCGCCCTAGCAAAACTACGGGCGAAACTGCTCAGGTATTTATACCTTTGATCGAGACTTTCGGTCATTATTCCGAAACCCTAACCGAGAAAAAAACCTGCAAACCCTCTCTCGCGAAACTCTTAATTTTGCCAAACCGTTTCCTGTTTCATCTATTTAACCGATAATCGGTTTAAGGTAAGCTGGTTTATGGTCATATCATCGGTTTATTGCATCTGAAATTGCAAATCTTTTGGGGTTTTAAGTTGAATCGGCGACTGCAGGGGTCTCGGCCCCTTCAATCGGTTATTGAAACTGTCGTGGACCCTCATTGTGCTTGTTTGTATGATATATCGACTTAACTGTTGGTTTAGATGCTAAAGAAGAGCTTAAAAATTGATTACCGGATTTTTGAATTCGAAAAGTCGCGACTAGCGAAACTGCATATTCATTCAGCGAAACTAAGTGTTCCTTCAGCGAAACTAGATGTTTCTTAAGCGAAATTAAATGTTCTGTCAGCGAAACTGGACGAAAGTTCAAAGTCACGAGCGAAACTGTCTAGCGATAATGCCCTAATTTCATTGACAGTGTCGCCGTGATTTCCAGCGAAATTGTTGTTTCGCCTTTGGCGAAACTGCTGTCTCGCAGCGAAACTGCTTTTTCTCGGCGAAACTGACCTCGTCAGTGTCGCCGCGACCTTTCTCGCGAATCAAATGGTTTCGCTGTGTTGCGATGCTGTGGTTTCTAAGCGAAACTATTGTTTCGCAGCGAAACTATCTTTTTAAATTTAATTTAATTTAATTTCTGTTTAACTCACAAACTCTCGGTTTCATATGTAGAAAATGTCAACTTTAAAGCACGAGCCTCGAAGCAACGTTATAGCATTTTTGGATGATGGCACCGAGAAGGCAATTGGATTAGCATGGCTGAAGAAATCGTGCATCTCTCACGCTATATCACACATGCCAATCATGGACGAAAGGCATATCAGAGAATTTTGGCTCACTGCTGAGTACGACGTTAAGGCCAAACCAGAACATATTCGAGCCAAAGTTATGAAGAAGGATATCGTTATTACAATGAAAACGATTGCTGAAGCCCTTAAGCTTGAAAGTGACGTAGGTGAAGTCACAAAGATGAAGGAATTGGAAATTTTGAAAGGATTTGAGAGAGAAATGGGTTATGAAGGAGGTGAATTATGGAAGAACAAGAAAGAAATCAAAAAGTCTTTAATGTCGAAGGAATGGAGATACATCGCTCACGCTTTCATTTCCTGCTTGGACGACAGAAAAGGGGGTTCTGATGGTCTTAACTTAATTTGGGCTGAGGCTATTCTTCTGGTATGTAAAGGGAAGAAGGCCAACATCCCTCAGCGTATCTTCGACGCAATGGTTTCTAACATTCAAGCGCTGAAGAAGTCGAGATGGCTACTGTATCCAAGATTTTTGCAAATGATAATCGATCACTTAGAGTCGGAACTGCCAAAGCTGGGTGTAGCTATAAGTCCCGAAACGATCCTTACACGATATCAACGATCAATCGAAGGTGCGGAATCCCGACGATTGATTGTTTCAAGAACAAAGATGAAAACAATAAACGATGAAGAACACAATTAAATAAACAAATGATACTAATCACCTTTGATTCGTGCACACGATTAAATAATCGTCTGGTACACAGATTCGCTACACACCGAAAAGCCTCCTTATCTCTCTTTCAACTGGCTAGCCTCTCATATGGGTAGTAAGATTTGTTTATAAAGATAAACAAATCTTAAACCTAATTTTCGGATTTTACTAAACAGGCCCACTAAACACCCCTTAAACTCTTTCTAATTGGGCCCTAACATGTCCAAAATGGCCCAATGACCCAATACAATGAAACCCCAACTATTTTACACCTATTCTATTACATAGGCCTTCAAAATAGTCCACCAAGTGATGATTTAATACACAAGCCACAAATTATTCCCTTACAATCTTCCCCTTGGCTTGTGATATTAAATGTCTTCTACTTTCAATCAACAGATATGCAGTCTTCTCATTGGCTTGAGCATGGGTTGGTGAAGACCCTTCCTTCAGCAATCTTCAGTGGGCAGCAACGTGAGACTTTTGGGAGCATTATCTCAATCAGCAGCTTGGACTTCTAAGGATGAACAAGTAATGAGTGGAGGATTCTCATGCACTTGCCCCTTTTTGAACGGAACTTTGGCCCTTGCTGAATCAATGGTAACTGTCTTGACTTGCCATTAACTTCAGAGGATAACTGTTGAAAACCTCTATCTTGGCATCATTGATTGTAGATCTTGAACTGACGGCATTTAACTTCCCCTCAACATACGAACAATGTCTTTTGAATCTTTGGAAGCTTTACTTGAACAACCAACAAACTTCCCCTAAGCATAGGGTAAGTCCTTTTCCGGCTGGTTCTTCAACTTGATCAGTCAGCAGAGTTCTTGCTTTGGACAACTGAGTCCTTGACCTTCTTGTCCATGAGTTGTCTTTTTCTGACTTAACCTGTCAAGCACAACATTGAACAAACACAAACACTAACCAGCATATGATATATGATTACTGGGTTAGCAGGAGAACAACATTCTTAATCACAAACCCAAACATTGATTACGAGTTTCCTTTAAACACTTCCCCTGAACCCAATGACTCACTTCACATTTTCTCCCCCTGAGATTCTGGAGGGGTGATACTTTCTCGCATGAAACCCATAAAACTTATTAAAATCTTTTAAATTAACCTGGCCATGGTTTAAAACTAAACAAAAAAACTTAAGATAACATAAAAGAAAAAAAATAAAAACAAACATACCAAATTACTAAATGAGAAGGTTTCTATGGGATCAAACTGTATGAATCTGACTGAGGAACCCTTTTCAGCTTCTGTTACTCGAACACGTCCAGGTGATTGCCAATATACTGATCCACTTTAAACTCTAACCCTTTTCTTAATCAGGATGTTTGTCACTTTATTATCTTTTATTGGTGCATTAATTATGAACATCAAGTGAGTTTCAACAAATCCTAGGTACATGTTATTACACACTATCAAGCACATAAATTCCCTAACACATATTTTTACAACCTGAACTAGAAGTTTGACACTGAGCTCGAGACTTGGTTGAGAAGAGAAAGAATAGATCACGTAGATTTTTGGGTATAATATACAAAGTCAACTGAATTTTTGAAACATTTTTAATAATGCTCTCATCAATGACAAAGGCTGAGGGATTTGGACTCTTGAGGGTCTCTTTTCTTGTGCTCTTTGGCATCTTTTGAGGTGTATACATGCATTTTTTTTATTTTTTTTATTTTTAATTGCATATATTATTTATGATGATCTGTAAGCACGTATGTATGGACAACTCCAGGTCATTGCTCACGCAAAGCAGAGGAGAGCCTTACATACACTCGAAGCATCCCCAGGTCATTGCTCACGTAAAGCAGAGGGGACACCGACTTTTTGAGCTCAATTTCACACTCTTGGAGACAAGCGTGTGTATCGGGAACTTGAACATGCAGTCAAATAGAAATGCAATTAACCTAAGTGCTGTTACCCATCAAACTGCCATACGTTATCTTTAAGTGTGTAACTCATACCTTTTCAGATTTAAGAGCTGAGCCTACCAGCATATCACCATGGATCATGCCTTTCACATCTGCCTTACGCGTGTCAGTCATCTCCAAGACGGAAGTTTATTTCACTTCCCACCTTCTCAAACGTACAAACAAAAGATTAAAAATTAAAAAGCACAAATTTTTGAGGGGTCAACTATTCCCCTTGCTTTTTGATTTTTAATAACAACACACATTTTTTTTTTTTAAACACTCATTGACACAATACTAAATATGTACTATAACTGGCCAAGCTAACCTTCAAAGTTTATCTTTTGAAAAATTTCAAAAATGGGTTTTGTTTCATGCACAACCATACTTCACATCAAATTAGCCAAGAAACAAACAATTCAGACAATGTTACATTTTCTGCTGATCTTTTCAGATTTACCTCTCAAATAGAGACATACCCTCCATTGAAACCTTCATGTCATGTAGTAGAGAGATGCCTCCTATCCTGTGCCTGGAACAATCACTATCACAAACAAGCAAGGTTAATGAAAGTCCTCCTTGACTGTTCCTGCACACTGTGAGAGATTAGTTAGCCATTAAAACCCAGGCCATTGTGGTTCTGGGTAAACCCGATGAATCAATGAAAGTTACTTCTTTTAAACACATGCCCTTTGAAAAATCAGGAATTTGAGCTGCAGCTGCCTTTGATTTTGGTTTCCAAATTCCAGGTGATTTGAAAGTTGTTTTGGTCACCTTTGGAGTAGTGACTTTAGGTATTTCAACCTTTTTCATTTTAGGTTTCTTTTTCAAAACAGTTTTAGTTACCTTTGGAGGGGCAACTTTAGGTTTTTCAACATTGTGTTGTTTTGAAATCGGGTTTTTCACCTTTTTATGGAAATTTTCATAATTTGGAAAAACATATTTTTGATTTGAAAATTTTCTTTGCTCTTTGGCAGCGCCCCAATGTTGATCAGAGGGTTTTATCTTAGGAGAAACAGTCTTCATTGCCTTAGGTGGTTGCACCTTCATTGGCTTAGACTTAACTGATTCCTGAGATGGAACACTTTGACTTTGCGGATAATATGGCTCATAGGGGCGATAGAGAAAATTTCGGGCAATGTGACCAGGATTGCCACAATTAAAACAAGTCTGTTTCTTTAGATAGAAGTCAGACGTGTAACCGTTTATCTTTAGTTCCTGAGGTGGAGCACCATTTGCTTGTGTCTGCATCTTTAACCTGTTAGCAGATCTAGGGATAACTGTGGGCTGGTTCCTCGAAGCTTGAGTTGAATCTATCTTTTCTGATCTTGTGCTCCATGTATTCTTTGATGTCGAGGCATCATTTCTACAACTGCAACTGCATGAGCTTACTGAAGAAAAGGGAGACACAACCACTCTCTTTTGCTTTTCATTCTTCACTGTAGCTGTTGGTTTCACATTTGGAGACTGAATGGTGATCTTTGGCCTTTCGATCTTGATCGGAACAGAAGTTGGAGGCTTAATGGTGATCTTGGGCTTTATACTCTTAATGTAAGAAGATAAACCACCATCATGACCCAAGCCTTTGAACTTAGTGCTGAATGAGGGTCGCTCTTCTCCTTCAATCGGAATGAACATGGACCCTGTTGTCATGAAGATCTTACCATTGGGCCTTGTAGTCATCACCACTCGTTCCCGCTTTACCTCATCCACAACTTTGGAATAAGGAGTCTCGATCTTTGGATAAGGAACTAACTTTTCTTCATCAGCTCTCTTCACTTCACTAGAGCTTTAACCTGCACACTCAGTGGTGTTGTTTGACTGAGTTGCTTCAGTGGCTGTCTTATCATCTTTATTCACAGGTTGAGGCCCATATACCATGGTTGCTTCATTCTGGGACTCTTTCAACAATTCATCTGCAGTTTGGGGCACTTTGATGTATTCATGTTGTAATGGGGGAGGAAAATTTCCATCCCCGAGGCCAGATGTTTCTTTTACCTGCTCGAGTCGCTCTTCAGATTTTAACAACACATGATGAGAGTCCATCATTTTCTTTTGTATAACTTGATGTTTCTCAAGGGCAGATTGGGAAGAGTCAAATTTGGTTCTTAGTTCCTCAACCTCCTTGGTTAGCTCTTCTACCTTAGCGTTAGCAAGCCTAAGATATGTGCTTTTATCACTCACCTGAGATTGAAGCTTCTTAACATCTACCTGAATGGCTTCAAGTTTCTCTCTAAATATTTTGGTCTTACCTTTGGACTCCCTAAGGTCTCTAGCAGTGATTGCATGATTTTGACATTCATTTGTAAACTTGCTCTCCCATTTTTTAATCAATACACAGCACGTGGGGTTTGAGCATTCCTCGCAGTTACAGATCCAAGTTCCATCAGCACGATTGATCTTCCGCTTTTCCTCCTCTTTTTCACGGAATGTCCGGAAAAGATACTTCTCCTGACTGAGTTCGTTACCTAAAGACTCTATCCTCTTTTTGTAGGGTTCGACTTGTTTTAGATGATTCTTTAGTTTGTACTCTGCATTGAGACGGTCTCTTTCTTCAGTTCGAAACAGTTGCTTATATTGTTCGATTGATTCGGAGCATGCCGAGTTCGAACATATCTGAGTTTGATCACTCACAAGAGGAGAAGCAACTTGAGTACTTGTCATTGTCGTCTTTGGATGAACTTCTGGATAAAATACGAACTGAAAGACTTGAATGGATTGAAAAGGGATGGATCGAAAAGTGGGTTTTGAGTCGGAAAGTGGGTTTTCGGTCGGAAAGTGGGTTTTCGGTCGGAAAGTGGGTTTTCGGTCGGAAAGTGGGTTTGATCGAAAAGTCTCAACTGGATCGGAAAGTCAGCTTTTCGATCGGGCAGAGTTTCGGCTCGATAAAAAAGTGTAAGCAGATCGAAAAGTCACGAAGGGACTTTCCGATCGAAATGCGAGCTGATCGAAAAGTCACGAAGGGACTTTCCGATCGAAACGGAGCTGATCGAAAAGTCACGAAGGGACTTTCCGATCGAAACGGACCTGATCGAAAAGTCACGAGGGGACTTTCCGATCGAAAAGTGAGGAACCGGGAAGTACTCTCCGATCGAAAGTCACGAAGGGACTTTCCGATCGAAAAGTGTCCAAAAGGGTCGAAAAGCCAAAAATTTCGATCGAAATAAGGGTCCAAGCCACAGATTTTCGATCGAATAGCTTATAGAACACGGGCTTCTTGCTTCTGCAACACTTGAAACCTGCACAATAATCACACGAAACTCACAAACAAAACCGTTAGTAACACCTTGAAACACTTAGAGCAAAAATATGAAAATTAAAAAAAACGAATTACTCCACAAGGTGCAGAAAAAATCAACGATCAAAACCCCGTCAACAATAATTTACACCAACTTTAATTGAGTGGCCGTTTAGTGCTTTAAAAACCGGTTAATACTGACCACAAATTCCAATTAAATCTAATGGCAAATATGTAATTATTAGAACTTCACTTTAATAAAATGAAATACGTGAATCTTCAAATGCCGTACACAGATCGAGAACCCGATTTCGACGACGTGATTTTTTTTTTTTCGATCGACACAACTAGGAAAATATAAACTCTAAAAATTATTTCAGCTGTCAAACAAGATAACAAACCACTCAAAAACTTTGGTTAAACACAACCACGTAAACGAATATCACAAGAACATGGATCGAAAACCTTTTTGACAATCACAATCACTGCCCGAAATAAAAATTTTGACAATCACCTTTTCAAACATCAAATCTCAAATAATATTTAACTATGGTATCTTGACAAAAATTTAGCCTGGACTTAGCAATATCGATATTAAAAATAACAATTATCTTCAAATCAAATTTTCATAATCACCAATTTAAAACAACCGAATCAGTGATATGCGATTGATTTGTTTTTAGACGGATATTGATTTTAACAAACTTTTTAAAAAAAATCAACACCAAAATATGACACAAAACAATAAAATTATATGAACCCTAGATTGTTCTTCCCAGCCGTCAACCACGAAAACCTGCAACCACTAGATGAAAATCGTTAACTGCTTGAATCCAGATATCGTGTGAGCCTCGAAATCTTCGTTTCTTGGCTCTGATACCAATTGTAAGTCCCGAAACGATCCTTACACGATATCAACGATCAATCGAAGGTGCGGAATCCCGACGATTGATTGTTTCAAGAACAAAGATGAAAACAATAAACGATGAAGAACACAATTAAATAAACAAATGATACTAATCACCTTTGATTCGTGCACACGATTAAATAATCGTCTGGTACACAGATTCGCTACACACCGAAAAGCCTCCTTATCTCTCTTTCAACTGGCTAGCCTCTCATATGGGTAGTAAGATTTGTTTATAAAGATAAACAAATCTTAAACCTAATTTTCGGATTTTACTAAACAGGCCCACTAAACACCCCTTAAACTCTTTCTAATTGGGCCCTAACATGTCCAAAATGGCCCAATGACCCAATACAATGAAAACCCAACTATTTTACACCTATTCTATTACATAGGCCTTCAAAATAGTCCACCAAGTGATGATTTAATACACAAGCCACAAATTATTCCCTTACAGTAGCTCTTGTTGTAACTCCTATGCACCCAAGAATTCTATCTGATTGTGCTGCTAAAAGACCCGATTTCTCCGGGTACACCACTTACCTGATGAAGCATATGTACTCTGAAAAGAGGTACGAATATATTCAGAAGCTGATAGAATCTGAAAACAAGAGGAGAAACGACGGGAAAGAAAGTGAGAATGTTAAGGGAAAAAGGAAACAGTGTGTAAGAAGCTCTGGTAAGGAACCAGCAGATGAGATTGAAGATGAGTTTGAAGAGATGGCACGGCTAGAAAAGAGATCAAAGCAAAAACGTAGTGCCACTACTGAAGAAGAAGTGAGGGGAAGCAAGAAAAGAAAAGTTGATCCTCGATCTGAGTTGGATCAGGATGTTATTAGACATGTAAACACCTCTTTGGCCAATGAACTTGCAATGATCAAAACCAAGCTGGTAAACTCTGAGTTTAGAGAGAAAGAAAAGGATAAGCAAATACAGAATCTGAATGAGATTGTTGTGAAACAATCTTCACTTTTAAAATCTCTGCTGGTAAATATGAATGAGATAAAGAAGCACCTGGGTCTGCCTAATCAGATGAGTGAAGCTGAGATTGATTCTATGACTGATATTTCAAAGTTTACAACTGGAGTAGCAGGTGGCAGTAGTGCTGGAGGTAATGAAGCTAGTGGAAGTGGTGCTGGTGGAAATGAAGCGGGTGGAAATGAAGCAGGCGGAAGTGGTGCTGGGAATAATGAAGCTCTTAATGACATTGATGTGGGCAACGTAAATCTTTATGACTTTGGAACCGACAAACAGCCAGAGATTGTCGAGGCACAATTCCACCTTATTGATGAAGATGATGAAGATGATGAGATTGAAGATCTTTCTGAGCCTGATAACTATTCTTTGAATGAAAATCCTCTAACTTATCAAGCAAGGATAAGTTCTATCAGCCAAGAAGTGATCGATTTAAAAAGAGAAGAATGGTTCACAAAGCCCGCTATTGAAGAACAGACTCCTTTGTTCCAAAACATCTCACAACCGAAGAGGAAAGAGTCTGATCGACACATCATCAGCTGGAAATTCAATGCTGCCATACATGCCTTCATGATTAAAAGAAGAGGGAGCAGTATCTCATATGTGCACAAACGCGATAGCTTCAAAACCTTGCCTAGATGGGATCTGAGGAGGCTGGCAGATCTTCCCTTAATTGACGAAGACAAGAGTACAAGGGTCAGCAATTTGAAGATGATGCTGCAGCAAGCTGTGAAAGACGACTTTAAGTCCTTCGGGTATATGAAAGGAGAAAGGAGGAAATCAAAGACTGAAATTGATGAGAGAACTGGAAAGCCCAAAATTTCCCTGAGGTACAAACCAGCAAAAACAATGAACCGGGTTAGAATTGCTGATCAACAGCTATCCAGGCTGCAATCATTCAAGAAATGGTTCTATGACAATCAGACTGGTGAAGCTGTTATCAGACTGGGCGATGATGCTGAAATCAGGCTGTTTGATCCTATGGAAGTCTTCTCATTCAGCAATGATGATCTGAAAATCTTGTGCGAAAATCAAATTAGATTTGGGGCAGGAGAAGACACTGCTGAAGAAGCAAACCTGTTCATGAGGGTTGCTAACAAGGCCCGGGGGATCATTAAAGAGATTAAAGATTTAGCACAGAAGGTAAGGGCTGGTGAAGAAAGACAGGAAGAAGACAGAGAATTGGCAAACCTGATGAACACTGCTTGGGGCGGAATTGGTGAATCATCTGAGCAGGTTGTAAAGCCGGCTGATGTCCCCGCTGCTGATGAGACTATTATTTTGGGGGAATCAGAGGTTAATGTCCCCGCTGCTGATGAGACTACTGTCTTGGGGGAATCAGAGAGGATATCGTCCCCGTTGCTGAAAATGAAATAGTTTTGGGGGAATCAGGGACAACAGATTTGAACAAAGAGCCGAGCGCAAATGAATCCGAAGCAAAAAAATGAAGATCCAGAAGCTGAATCCCTCCCTAGGGGGAATATTGAAGATCAATGTAGGGAGGAATTCATAGTTTTGTTTAGTCGGATTGTTTAGTTTAGTTTCATTTGTAATGTTATCTTTTGTTAGTTAGCGAAACTACTGAGCGAAACTGTTGTTTCGCTCGGTATCTAGATTAGGGTTGTCTTAGTGACAGTTTCGCTTGGCCAGCGAAACTGCCAGCGAAACTGTCTACTGATCTGTATAAATAGTAGCCTTTGTGCTCTCATTTGTACCCTTTTCAACTTTAGCAACCTTAATACAAGATTTCTGATTATTTGTAAGTTTGGTGACGGCTAGGAGCATTCTATTCAATCTTTGTAGCTATTGTTCATCTCTTATTATCTATTTGGTTGTAGTTGTGATTGTTCAATACTAAAAACCAATTTTAGCTATTGGAAATCATCTTTTATTGATATTTGATTGGTTTTCTTCTCAAAACACCTTCATTAGCACTGATTAAGATCAGTGAGGACCAACAAATCTCCCCCTAAGCTGATGCTGTCAAATTATTCTTCTAAGTCAAAGTTCATCTTCAAAATGGACTTGTACCCAAAAAAAAATTTCTCCTTAACCTACTTGCCGAAGACCTTAACCCCTGCATTCACATCCTTTGAGAGATCACTCATGCTGGTCATGGTGACCTTAGCATGTTGCAGAGCTTCCCAATCTTCTTCATTCCACTGATCTTGAACATTAATTTCTTTATGGGTTGTGAAGCTACTATCTGCCCTGTGTACATAGAAGAGTTTTTCTTCTTCTTCCCAAATCACAAACTTTATTGGACTGGTTGTGTTTTCTTCAATGTCTTCATCAACCTGAGTTTCAGAGAACAGTCCATGCTCGAGCACTTTTGGTTCTATGCTCATTCTTAGCAGGAGCTCAACTCTGGACAAACTCATAATCCCTTGCATTTTTGCATAGATGTCTGATAATTGGAAGATGTCAAGCATTCTGGTGGCGAGATGAGCATTCACTACTCTGGTGATCCCACTTAGGCACCGGAATTTGAAGTCAAAAGTGTCTTCATTAACTGTCCACCCCACAATTTTGTTTTGCCAGTGTGGGCCTCCTTTCCTTGGCCTTTGCTCTCTTTTTCTTTTGTGATGCAGCAGTTTTCTCTTTCTCAATATGTTTTCCTCATTAGAATCATCAGTTGATTCTATTGCTTTTGGAGCTTTTCCTTTTGAGGACTGAGAAGAGAGATCAGGTTGATCTTGAGTAGGTTTGGAGGTGGCGGAAGGTTCATTGATGGTGAGTGGAGGAAGGGAGGTTTGTGAGGGTGGTTTACTGGCTTCAGGAGTTGGGCTAGAAGGTGGAGTAGGTGGGAAGATATCAGAAAAAATCATAGTAGGTGGAGGCTTCTTTTTGAAAGGAATGATGGGTGTAAAGTTGTCGGTTCTGTACTTGGGGTTGGCAAGCTTGGTGGTTACTTTCTTGGGGATGGAGGGTGGTTTGTAGGGTATGATGGCTAGTGACTGTAGAAGGGATGGAACAGATGTAGGCATGGGATTCGGGTCATATATGAAGGAAGGTGGAGGAGGGATATCTGCATCATCAGTGATTTCAGGTTTAACATTTATATGAGTTGACATACCTGAGGTGAGCTCTGAAGGTGCAGGCATCACAAGCTTTGGGTTGACAGCAGCTACATCTCCTTTTAGCTCATGAAAGATTGAATCAATCAATTTGCACAGTTCTTTGACCTTTTTTAGCAGAAGGTAATTCTCATCATTCTTTACCAGCTTGGTGGGCTATTGAGAGGCAATAGAGATTAGCCTCTGCCTATCAGCTTCAGTCACAACATCCAAATCATAATCCTTCAGTCTCCAGTTGAAAGACCTGGTCTTTGCCTCTTCCAATAAATTTTCAAAGACAGAATTTTGCATGTATAGATCAAATTCCTCTTGAAGTTCTTTTGCTAGCCTCTCATCTTCTGCTATTCTTTTGGCATCTTCTACCATCTTCTGTATAGCCTCAGCCTCTGGTGTTTGAACCACCTGTTGAATTGTTTTAGGAAAATCAGCTTGAACAGGTTCTTCAGTTTGAATTGGTTCTGTGCTCCTTAAGGTTATAAGGGTTTCAGCCATGTCTACTATTTCAGCATTACCCTGTTCTTCCGGTTGAACCACAGTTGGTTCAGCAGACCCATCAACACCAAAAATTGATTTGCCAGGGCCAAAAGTTTCCACCTGGGTAGTTGATTGGGCTTCCGGTTGAACGATAGTTTCAGCTTCCACAAACACTTCTGCTTGAAGTTCCGCCTGAAATTCCGCTTGAACAGTAGATTGATCTTCAGTCACCACCTGAGGTTTGGTGACTTCAGGTTCTATGTCAGCAATCTCCAGCACCTCTGTGCCTTCATCTTCACCAATAGGATTCTCATCTTCTCCTTCGGGTGTAGCAACTATAGTGGCTGCAGTGCTTTCTTCAGTTGCTTTGCTGTGATCACTGGCTCTTTCAGCCGGAAAGATGACATCTTTTAGGAGTGTAGTGATCATGTTGATGTGCTTAGGTAGAGCACCAGCAATCAACATTGAAGATTGAACAAGCTCTGTGAGGTTGGGATCCTCAAAAGGTGAAATAGCAATCAGTTGACTGCATTTAATGTTGGCCCAACACTCTTCAACATCGAAGGGATTTATACCGATTCTTTGACAAGCTGTGGCTCTAACTTCAGCCGGTATCCTCTGATCTTCTTCAATTTCAGTAATGACAGGCCTTGAGGGCATCTTCTCCCCCAATTTGACAGTATCAGCTTCTTTAGCTATTACAGCTTCATCAGCATCTCTGTGAAGGGTTGAAGGACCTGCTTCAGCATCAGTAGGATTAGCTTGCACCAGTTTGGCAACAGTTGCATTTAGAGTATCAACCTGTGCTTGGAGAGATAGGTACAAGTTCGTCAATTCTGGTTGTGTAAAACTGTCCTCAACTGGCTTTTTACCAGCATCCTTGGACGAAACCAAGCTATCAATCCTAGATTGATCAGCTGTGGTACCCATGGCTTCTTGGCACCTGAGATTCTCTTCATCTGTCACAACAACTCTTGGTTCCAATAAAGGAGCCTCAAGTGCTGATTCAGAGAAGATTGCCGCAGATTGGGTCTTATTGATGTTACTGCTGACACCAAGGTCCAGTGGGGATCCCTGGGCAGCAGCAGCCCTTTCCGCATGAATCTCTTCAAAACTCCCGAGATTCACCTCCGGTGAGGAGTGTAGGTTCAGTGCTGCAGGGTCCTGGCTTATCAGTATGTTCTCATGTAATGTGGTAGGTGAGTTAATAACACCTTCACATAAGCCAAGATTGATAGCACTGTCACTCCTGGGTGATTGGGGTTTAAGTGGTGAAATGTGTTCAGATGGGGATTGTGCATCTGCTTCTAATGACTCCCCCTCAAACAAAGGTTCGTCCCTAAGAGAGAATCCCAATTTGACCAGTTTCTGCTTGGGCTTTTTGCCTGGAGCGGGGTTAGAAGCTTCGGGTTGGGTGGTGGCACTAGGTGGAGGAGACCTAATGACCACTTGTCGCTGTCTTTTGAAAATGACACGAGGAGTTTTAGTGGAGGAAGTGGCAGTGGTAGATTGATTGTGAGCCTTCCTCTTTTTAGATTGAAAGGTTTTTAGTTTTGAGGAAGCAGAGACAGATGTGGGATCAGAAACTGTGGGAATTGCAGCTCTGTCATCTTGAGCACGGAGCTCAGTTGCTGCTGCAGTTTCTGTTTGAACCTCAGCATTAGCAAGTTTATCAGGAAACTGCCTTGGAGTTGGTAGGGGATAGTCAGTGTCCCTTCCAAGAAATGCAGACTTATTTACAGCAAGATTAGAAAAAGTTTTCTCATTTAGAAGTTTGGAATGCAAAATTGTACCAAGCCACACAAGTTGGGGGTACTCTTCTTTGAGAATGTAAGTTAAAAACCTTGGGTATAAGTAGATAAAATCAGGTTGGACATTTGATTTTAGGGCATCAAAAATTAGTTTAGAAAAATTAAAATTCTCACCCTTTATCACCGAATAGAAGGCAGATGCTTGTTCGCTGGCAAGCTCATCAAATCCACCCTTCTTTGGAGATAGGCATACCAATATTGTGTGAGCCAAGAACCTCCATTTATATGGTAACCGCCCCTTCTTAATAGTTTTGCTTTGCAGTGAACCACCGTACCCTAGATCTCTGAATAGTCGAAGATATTTCTTTGAATCGACTATCTCATATCCATCATCATCCTTTAGTTTCAGCACTCTTCTAACTTTAGCTTCGTCGATTTCGACTTCAATGCCCTGAACGGTTGACACAATCACTTCACTACCATTTGCCCTTTCAGTAACCCTAGCGTGTGACCAAAAATCCTCTAGTACTTCTTCAAAAATTTCTGCTTCGACAGTAAGCGCATGGTGAATATGAGAACTTTTTATGAAGTCAATCATTCCGTTGTAGATGTTGGTTTTGCTCGGTGGCTCTAGATACGCCACAAGATTGTGTTCTACTGGAAACTTGGAGTCACTTACGGGCCTTTTGCCACTTGCCTTCCCCTTAGGAGCCATTGTTGACACAGGTTGACGGTTTACGGAGGTTTATTGGAGAGGAGATGAGAGGAATTTGGGAGTAATAGTGGAGTGGGGTTTGATGAAAAAGGGAAAGTGACGGTAATTTAGGGCTTTAACCTTTTACGACACTGACGTGGAGGAGAGAGGTTAAAAATTGACGGTTCAGTGACTGATGAGACAGGTGCTTTATGGGTTGTATGGTACAACTGGTTAAAGCATGTCCTTATCCAAAAGTTAATTTACTGAAACCTCGGATTTTAATCAGTTAAAAATTTAATGGGTAAATAAATGTATATCCGCTTAGAAAAATGTGCCTTCTGGGTAATTAAATGAGACTTTGACTTTGTTGACCCGGAAGTTCAAGCGGAACCCATTTTCTCCTTTATTTTAAAAACAGAAATTCTTCCGTCTGAACATCAAGAGGTGAACATCCTTTATTTTAAGAATTGTTTTAACACTAAAGATTTTCATTTTCATTTTCTTTTTGTATCAAGAGACGGGCTCTTTGAGCACATGTCTCTCTTTTATTAGAATTGTGAAAATAGTTCAATCAGTCAAAGTTCATCATACCAATGGCACTAATGAGATAGAAAAATCTAGCTTCATCAAATGCTTTGGTAAACAGGTCAGCCAATTGTTGATCTATATGAACTTTGACCATTCTAATCAAGTGTTTCTCAGCACAATTTCTAATAAAATTGTAACACCCCAAAATTTCATAACTCGAATTCTATACGTGTGCTATATGCGTAAGTAGCTAAAACATATATTATGGTTTATGGATTGATAAATGGGTAAAAGGAAATAAATAGCAATATTATACGTGTTTATAATACATATGATATATGTGTTAAATAACTAAACGTGATGAAACGTATGAAAAATGCATATTTACCTATTAATGGGTAATAAAATTGATAAAAAGGTAGTGTTATATAAACAATACACGTGTTAGTTGATAAAACGTGATAGATACGTGTTTTTATAACAAGAATAATTGATATATGTGATATCAAAATGAAATGCGTATTTAGAAGTTGATATGATAAGCATAGCTGACAACCGGAAGAAAATAAGTGTATACGATTGTATTATATGTGTAAGTATATACATATACATATCCTAATGGCTTAAATACATGTGAAATGTTCATTTGATGAATATATACATAGGGATACATGTTAGAGTAATTAAACATGTGAAAAATAAATAAGAACGTATCCTTACGTTGAAATAATGACATAAAATGATGAATATTGCAAAGTTAAAGGGGTAGAAAGTGTATACTATGTAATAATATATGTATATATGTATATATATATTAATATATATAACCCGAACCCTTGAGAATGTTAGAATCATGTTAAGTAAGGTTATGGAACATAAAATGATAGCTACATCGAAAGATACAAAGGTAAATAGCATAAAACAAAAGTTAAGGGACTAAAAGCATCAATAATTGAAAGATATAAAACGTATATATACGTATATCATCGGGCATGTTTAGAACCTTAGAAACTTTTATAAATGTACCTTTAAGTGTTTTTATAGCCTAACATAACAATCGGTAAAAGTTTGGGGGCTAAAATGTAAATAAAAAGTTGAGGGACTATTTCTGTCATTCTGCCAAAGACACTAGGCGTATCGCGAAGGGTGAGCAGGAGAACGGCGCGATACGCGAGCCGTGGGTAACCAGAATCTTGACAGCAACGCGAATTTTCAACTTGCAACCCAAGAACTTGACCAATTGACCTCTGTACGTGTCGATTTTGAAGCTGAATCACTTAGGGACGTGTTAGGATCATATTGCGCCCCTGTTAGTATAAATTGAAGCACGAATCCGTCGTTATAACTCACCAATTTCGAATCGAAACACCTCAAAAACCCTCATTTCTGCCAAGATCTTCAAAGGTCGAATTCTCTCAAACGGTGAAAGCTTTGGATCCGAATTTCTGCAGTCAAGCTTCTTTTGGTATGATTAACAATAACCTATCTCAGTTTTTGCTAATATTGTCTCTAAGTATGATTTCTAAAAATGCATAAAATCTAGGGTTCTTGAACTTGTTTTGTGAAAATCGGGTGATCGGGGGGGAATTAGGGTCTGAATTTTTGTAGGTAATCCTAAATTAATGTGTTTTAAGAAAGCCCTAAGTTTATTTCACAATTAGAGATGTTTTGGTAAAGGTTTTGTTAACGGGTCAAAATTAGGGTTTTCATGTCGTTACTCTGCCCAAATTGAGTAAACGGTTTTGAATTAAGCTTTGCCATTTTAAAGGATATTATAAAATGTTATAATGGATAATACCCTAAGTTGGTTTGAATTAAAAATGAGTTTTGATAATAAAACGAGAAATTCATGAAATTAGGGTTTCTAAATAAGGTTATTTAATATAAAATAATCCGAAGGGTATGGGGACTTGAATTTTGATATGGTAACATGTTTATACATATAATAAGTGTATATGAAGTTAAAATGAATAAATAATGAAGTATTGAAAATACCGAGTTAATCGGATATTAGAAGTTCGTGCGGACCGGAAGGGTAGGCGCCTGTACACTGGGGTTTCTGGCATAGCGGGGGTGTCGCCATCCCATCTGGGCAATGGCATCCCAACACTGGGCGACCCTGGAGTGAGTGTCTACTTATAGGAATGCACATAATTATCAATAAGAGCAGATAATATGCCTCCAGGGGCATTTTGGTCATTTTGACCCTTAAAAAGTATATGAACTTAATAATATACATTATTAAGTAGATAAGGTGTTAATATAAACATAAGAAGTGTTTATTATATAAAACATTGCGTTAACGTCATACAATACGCAATTAGGTTAATTGGAAAGCTTATCGGAAGTATTGCCTGAATAACCGCTTAAGAGAATAAGGTGAGTTCTGTGAGCCCACTCTTTAAATGTTTTAAATGTTTTACTGTTTTCAGGCTGATATACATACAAATGCTGTGAAAATATCTTCAAATGGTTTATAACTGAAATATTACATGTTAGAACTATTAAAAGGTTTTTGATTAATATATACGTGAAAAATTATGAAAATATTATGATAATGACTTCTGATAAAATGTTTTACAGTACTAAACTGTTAAAGGATTGTTGAATTAAAGTATAAGTGAAAAGGTTATGATAGTATTTACGGGAGAAATGTCGTAAACTCCTAAATTACTTTAGAAATGTTATATATGAGGAATGTTAAGGAAATATGTTTAAATGCCTTTTACATGTTTTGTGCCGATACACATACGTGAAATGTTTTAAGGCCTATAACTGTTTGAATGATGATTACCTGTTATAAACTATTCACGGGAAAGTTATAATAAACGGGTAATGTAAAGGATGGAACTTTTATATAAAGTTTTAAGAAACGGAAAAATGTGAATGTTTGGTCTAAGCTTGTGTATGTGAATAAGTGTCGGATAAATATAATATTATTAGCCTTGTTGTGATTGTAAGATGTAATCTATACTAGGATGACTCTATATCATATCCGTTTGTATTTAAGGTGTGGTGGATACGCTGCGGTACTTCCTATATATAAACACCTGTAATACAATAGGAAATGTTATAGATGCAGTCCAGTATAGGTTTCACTGAGATTTAACAAGACCCATAACATTATATTGATGAAACGCTTATTTCCATGTACGGGTGATGGACCGGTTTTGAAAAAGTTATGAGTCCAAATACAGAGGTTATTAAATGGACTTTTGAAAATTTTGAAAAAGGTTGAAAAGGTTTTAATCTAAGCGGATATTGTCTAGAGAAAAGGGAGACTGTGGTTGTACAACTAGAAGCGGGGAACGACGGTTCTCCGGGGTAGCGACGGCTGCTTACTTAGAAAAAGTATTCGGGTAGCGACGGTTGCCCGAGGAACTAACGTGGTTCCAATAGACAATGCTTAGTAAATAAATGAATGACTGCTTATAATAGTTCGTATAACTCTTTTATGTTTTATACTTAATGATTATTTGCACAAGAGAGGGTCTGGGAGACCCAGAGTGCTTAAAGTGGTAAACGGTTTAAAGGTTATGTTTTGATATAACACTGTTATGTTTATACCTGTTAAAAGGTTTAACGGTTAATCGGGTAAATGGTTAACTGGAGAAATGATTAAATGATTAACTGAATGAATGTTTTGGTATAACTCTGTTTATGCCTGATAATTGTTTAAAGGTTATATTTCGGTATAATACTTATATCTGATAAATGTTTAATGAATAATGGTTTTAAAGTTATAGTATAATTCTGTTATGTTTTATACTTGATAAATGTTTGTTAAAAGGGGGCCGTTAGGCCCAAGCGTCGGAATAAACCTTCGAGGTAAAGGTAACGCTTTTTGAAAAATGTAGAACTCACCAGCGTAAGCTGACCTTTCCAAAAATATGTGTATGTCAGGTGATGACAATGGTTAAGGTAGCAAGGAAAGGACTCTGGTGAGAACAGATTAGATGGGCAAGCTATCAGGAAAGGACTCGGTAGTAGACTGGCAATAGACATAGATAAGACCTAATTATTAGATTATGTTGTATCTTCCTTACTGTTGTACTTGGCATATATATATAAATGAAAAGTTTTTAATTTCCGCTGCTTAGCTATCTCTGTTGTACCATGTGTTCATGAGTAAATCCGACACCTGGAGCCAAGACTGGGAGTGGGCGTCACAAAAATGGTACCTGATATCAATGTGTTTTGCTTTTGAGTGTTGAACAGGGTTGTTTGTGATTGATATAGCACTGTTGTTGTCTACAAGGATAGGAGTCTCCATGAACTTGATGCCATAATTCAACATTTGATTTTGGATCCATAAGACTTGACTGCAGCAGCTTGATGCAGCGATTTATTCAGCCTCAGCAGTAGAAATAGACACGCATGTTTGCTTCTTGCATTGCCAAGACACAAGTCTTTCTCCCAAAAATTGACATCCTCCTGAGGTAGACCTCTTATCCAAGTTGCAACCAGCATAATCACTATCAGTGTAAGCTTTGAAGGAGAAATCTGAGTTCTTTGGATACCACAACCCAAGCTTTGGTTGTCCTTTAAGGTATCTAAGGATTCGCTTCACAGCTAACATGTGTGATTCCGTTGGTTGACACTGGTATCTAGCACATAAACAGACACTAAACATGATGTCAGGTCTGCTTGCTGTGAGATAGAGCAGTGACTCAATCATTGCCCTGTAGAGGTGAACATCCACTGGTTTGCCATTTAAATCACTGTGTAACTTATGAGAAGTGGAGATGGGAGTTTTTGAGGTTGAAACAGACTGCATATCAAACCTTTTTAGCATATCTTGAATGTATTTGGACTGATTCAAGAAAATTCCATTTGCAGTTTGCTTCACTTGCAAGCCTAAGAAGAAGTTCAGTTCTCCCATTGAACTCATCTCAAACTTAGATTGCATCAAACTCTCAAACTCTTTGCATAAGGCAGCACTAGATGAACCAAAGATGATGTCATCAACATAGATTTGTACCATCAAAGTATCTTTGCCATCAGATTTCACAAACAGTGTTTTGTCAATAGCTCCTCTCTTATAGCCATTCACTAGGAGATAGTTTGAGAGTGTCTCATACCATGTCCTAGGAGCTTGCTTGAGACCATATAAAGCTTTAATCAGCTTGCAGACCCTGTTGGGATAATGAGGGTCTTCAAAGCCTAGAGGTTGCTTGACATACACATCCTGTTCCAAAAGACCATACAGAAAAGCACATTTAACATCCATTTGAAATACCAGAAAGTTTTTGAATGCAGCATAGGCAAGAAATATTCTGATTGCTTCAAGCCTGGCTACAGGAGCAAAAACTTCATCATAGTCAATGCCTTCTTCTTGTTTGTAGCCTTGAGCTACAAGTCTGGCCTTGTTTTTTATTACTATTCCCCTATCATCCTTCTTGTTTCTGAATACCCATTTAGTTCCAATTGGTTCTTCACCTTCAGGTAAGTCAACCAATTCCCAAACCTTCTGTTTATTGATCTGAAACAGTTCCTCTTGCATTGCCTCTACCCAACTTTCATCTTCCAATGCATCATTGATCTTTGTTGGTACTTCTTGAGACAGATATGCAGCATGAAGGCAAATGTTTGCATCAATAGATTTGCTTCTTGTCAGCACAGGAGCTGACAAGTCTCCTATAATGTTCTCCCTTGGATGGTTCTTACCAATTATCCTATCAGGAAATAGTGGAAATTCATGGCTTCTCCCATTGTGAGAAATATTGAGTTGAGGTAATAACTCAATATTGTTGGTTTGTGATACAGGATCTGAACTTTCAGTTGCTTCATGAGAACTGGGGACTGAATCTGAAATCAGATGCTCAAAACTATACTCATTTGAACCAGCATCAGTTGAGTCATTAGATTCATTGTTCTCAGAATTTTCTGAAAAATTGTTTTCCGGTTGAATTTCAACCGGAGATTCAACTGCTACAGGATCCGCTTAAACTTCAACCGGAAGTTCAACCGGATGAACTTCTGCATCAGCAAGAACAATTTCAGAGGTTTTCTTTGAGTTGTTGGGTTTCACATACTTGGTGCTGATGGATGAAAAGAAGGTAGGTTGCATTTACAGTTCCTTGGCGCTTATCTGCCAGATCTCATCAGCTGATCTTATGTGATTTTGCTTATGTTCCTGTTCCTGCATTTTTGAACTCAATGGCTTCTCAATGGTAAAATTGAAAGCAGTGGTTAGTGCATCTATGTCAAATAACCAGTCTGGTTGAGATACAAAACTGTTAAGAAATTTCTCATTAAAAGTCACATTAATGGTTTCCTCAACAATTTTAGTACTTTTATTGTATACTCTAAATGCTTGTGACACAACCGAATATCCAACAAAATATCCTTCATCTGCCTTTTCAGCAAACTTAGGCAACAACCTATTAGTTATCAAAATAGTAACAGGACAACCGAAAGATTTAAAGAAGTAAATGTTAGGTTTTCGACCTCTCCAAAGCTCATAAGCAGTTTTATTTTTACCCTTAACAATCAAAGTCCTATTTTGGACATAGCAGGCAGTGTTTACTGCTTCTGTCCAAAATATCACAGGTAACTTAGAATCTGCTAGCATTGCTCTAGCAGCCTCAATCAATGTCCTATTTCTCCTTTCAGCAACACCATTTTGCTGTGGAGTTCTAGGAGCACTGAATTGCCTAAGGATTCCCTTTTTCTCACAAAATGACTTCAAAACATGATTTTTAAACTCAGTGCCATTGTCACTTCTGATTGTCCTAACTTTCAGTTTTGCTTGATTTTCTAAAGATACAATTAGTGTTTTCAACAATTCAGCAGTTTCATCTTTTGTTTTTAAGAAGAACACCCATGTATATCTAGTGGAATCATCTATTGTGACAAAGCGGTATGACCTTTTCCCTATGCTCATCACTCTAGTTGGACCAAACAGATCCATATGCAAAAGTTCTAGAGGTTGAGTGATAGAAGACTCAGTTTTGGGCTTGAAAGAGGTCTTGTGTTGCTTACCCTTGAGGCAAGAAACACAGTGTTCAGAACAGTTGAACTGCTTGTTAGGAAGACCCTTAACCAAGCTGAGATTCACTATTCTGTTCATGTTCTTGTAATTAACATGACATAACCTCCTATGCCACAAATCAGACTCATCCACTGAGGCTTTGGATATAAAGCATGCAATTCCACTGGCTGGAGTGGCAGCAGACAGATCCAAAATGTATAGTCCTTCTCTCCTAGGTGCTCTGAGCAACACAAGTTCCTCAGGGATTTTAACACCAGGTTTCAAGACTATGGCCTCTTTCTCAGTAAACATCAAATTCAAATTCTTGTCACACATTTGTGAGACACTAAGTAAATTGAAATTTAATGTGTCAACAAAATTTACCTTGTCAAAGGTAAGCATCCCATTACTGACAGCACCTTGTGCAGTAATGTGTCCTTTTGCACTCCCAAAGGCTACAGGACCTCCATTTATGTTTTTGGGGTTTTCCAATACATGCTTATTTCCTGTCATGTGGCAAGTGCATCCACTATCAACTACCCATAGGCTCTGTTGGCCTTTATTATGCACCTACACACAAAGGAAATTAATTAATTTCTAAAGGGAACCCAAGCCTTTGAGGTCTTGGGCTTGCCAGAAGCATCATAATACTTGTATTCTTTAAGTACTAAAGTATTTGATATTGGATCCTCATTCAACAGGTCATCTTGGTCAATATTCAAGTGTTCAGACTGTGCACTTGATTGACATTGCTTGTCAGTTTTGCTAAGCCTTCTTTCAGCAATTTTCCTCTCTCTATATTCCTTATACTTCTTTTGTTTATTGGTCAAAACCTTTGGCAACTCACTGGGTGAGATGTAGGTCTGATCAACTCTAGTCACTGGTGAGATTCTAGCATTAAAGTTTGAAAATTTGTTGGTTTGGCTAGATCTCTCACTATGTAATGCAGCAGTTGCACTTCCATGTGAGCTAGAAGGAACTTTCGGTTGAGAGTTTTGCTTGTTTTTCACAAAATTTTCTCTAGAGAAGGTTTTTCCTCTAGATGGGTTTCTCCTATTTTGACCTTCAAAATGGTCATACTCATCAGTGAACTGAACCCTAGGTCGTTGTCTAGGTGCAGTAACTGATCTGAGTGTTTCGGAGATTTCCGGTTGAACTTCTCTTCCGGTTAAAAAATTATTCTGGTTGAAGTTCAGCCGGAACTCTGTTTGATTTTAAGACTGAAAAACTTCCATTTTTGTTATTCCCAATTAAAATTTTGTTTGACTCAGTATCAAAATACTTCATTGTGTTACTTCTTACAGGTGAGATTCTACCTGTAGATCTTTTCTGAGTAAAAACATTTTTGGGTTTTAATAAGTCTTGACCTTTGCTTAATGGGTTGAATTTGCATGTTGCAGCCATGTGTCCTTTTTCACCACAGAAAACACATTCAGACATTTTTCTTTGGTAAGAATCTGTGTTTTTGGTTATTTTTTCATTTGTGACCTGGTGGTAAATAAGCTTACCCATTCTTTCAGTTTCACTTGGTTTTGGCTGCTCAGGAAGTTTGCCTCCAAATTTTGAGTCTTTTGGTTCATAAATAGTTGGTGGTGGAAAAGCAACTTTTGGTTTTAAAACCTTGGATTGGTCAATAGATGCTGAAGTGCTACCATCTTTGACTTCACCGTTTGAAGATGATTCAACAGATTTTGATTCAGATGAGGAAAGTGCATTGTTGTCAACACTTAGACTCACACTGCACTCCTTCTGAAGTGCTTGGATTGGAGCAATAACAGGTGAGTATTCCTTGGGTGGTTCAACATTGTTGTACCCAATACCTGTTTTCCCATGCATTGCCCCATTCCAAAGTTTCTCAGCTTTCTTGTTAGCTGTTTGGAATTTGTCACAGGTGAACAAGGCATCTTTTAGCTTAATTTCAAGAACATCATTTTCTGCTTTTGCATCTTTTGTTTCTTGTCTTGAAATAGTTAGCTTGTTTAACAAGTCCTCTAATTGTGTTTCCAAAATGGAGTTAGTTTGCTTCAAAACATCAAATTCTTTGTTTAAATTTTCAATTTTGGTGATGTATGCAGTTTCAGTTTTCTTAAAGCAATTCTTTAACTCATTCAACTTGGAAACTTCATCAATCAGATCAGTGTTATGTTTCCTGTATTTTGCCACTTGTTCTATGTAGGCAGGGCTGCACAAATTTTCCAAAACATTTTCAGGAATCTCATTTACCTGTTCAGTTGAATCTTCTTTAGCCATCAAAGCATGGTTGATTGGCTCAAACTCAGTGATAAAGTCAACTCACTCATAGCATTCAGTCTGGTTAGCTACAGCTGCCACCACATTTTGATTTCCAAGTGGTTTTGGTTGAGTTGGCTGCTGGTTGCTGTTGTTGTTGTTTTGTTGACTGCTGTTGTTGTTGCTTCCATGGTTTGATCTCTGTTGGACATTGTTGTTATTGTTCTGTCCATCTCTCCTTGGCTGCTTGCATTCCCTGGCAAAATGGCCAAGTTGGTGACAATTATAACATTTAGCTTTAGATTTATCTAACCCAATTGATGATCCCTTTGACCCTTTATAAGTTCTTCCAGTTCTTTTATAAAATCTTTGGGCCCTTACAGAAATCATAGCTAATTGAGTTAAAATGTCCATCTGTTTCTAGATCATCTGCCCCTATGCATTCCAAGTCTTCACGTGTGAAGCCTTGAGATGAGTCAGTTGCCACATAGGCAGAGTGAGAGTTGTCAAACAGTGTTGAAGAACTCTCTGAGCCTCTAGGTGACTCAATGAAACTGACTGAGGGTCAGTGATATTGAGATGAATTTGAGATCTTTTGAAAATCAGTTGTAACCAAAGCAGTGGTTTGCAACTGTGGTGATGCTTCAGGAAAGTTGTTCTGCTTAAAATTAAGCTCCATTTCATAAGCACTAAGGACTCCATGGAGTTCACTTAGTTTAAGCTTTTTGAGATCATTGCACTCCCTGATGCTGACTGTGTAGATAGTCCAAGCTGGAAGTAATGATCTCAAGAACTTTCTGTTGGCATCAGCCTGTGTAGAGACCTAGAAAATGAGGCTTTTGCATTAGATAATTTTTGGGCTTGTTTACTACTTGTGGGTTAGTATATATATGTAATTGGGCTAACTTTTGTAGGTTTTAAGTGGGTTTGGGTCCGATTGGTTTAGGTGGGCTTGGGGATTTCGATAATCTCTAAGGAGATTGACTTGTTTACCAAGTCAATCTCACCTATATATAGTCCCATCTTATTTGGTTTTAGGGTTGTTAGTCTTTTGGTGTTTTGTTTGGTGGTGATATCGAAATTCTTCTTAGAATTTCGATCAAGGTGTAGCAAGCAATCAGTAATCAATCTAAAGTGTGTTCTTCGAATTGGTTTGTGTTTACTATTTCTTGTTTTTTAGTACTTTCCGATCACTATCTTTCATTATTTTCTTGAATCAACTAGTTAAACCGGATTCCGCACGGTTTCACTAGTCTAGATATCGCGTGAGGGTTTAAATTGATCCTTACAGCCTGTTCAGTTTTTACTTCTACCTTTTGCAGTTCATCAAGAAGTGAAACAAATCTAAGATACTGGTTGTTCATAGATTCACCAGTTTTCTAAGTAAAGTTTTCATATCTTTGTTTCAAAACATCTTTCTTGTTTTCCTTAACTTCACTAGACCCTTCATATATTTCACTGAGAGCATTCCACAAGCCATGTGCTATCTTATATCCCTTGAACCCTACTAGTATAGAGTTGGGTAATGCAGCCTGGAGTGTCCAGTAGGCCTTGTGATCATATTCAAGCTCATTATAATCAGCTTCAACATATTTGTCTAGTGGTTTTGGTATTTGCACTTGGGCATCGTCAGCAGATTGAACAGTTGGATTGTAAGGACCTACAGTCAACCTGTTCCAAATGCGTCTGTCTAGGCTTCTAACAAAACCTTCCATCCTGAGTTTCCAAATATCAAAGTCACCAGGAGTGAAAATTGGTGGTTTGTTAGAGCTACCATTAAGTGAACCAAGAGTTAAATCAGTCATTGTGAAAAACAGTTTTGTAAAACAGAAAAGGCTTAAAAATTAAGTAAGCAAGTAAAGTATCAACTTTGAAGCACTAGAAGTCTTCAAAGTAGAGAGCCAAAGCTCTGATACCAATTGTAGGATCGTTATTAGTCAAAGTTAAACTTAAACAAAGCCCTTTACTTGCAAATATAACCCTGCGGAATTAAGTTATATTTCACTTAACTTAAACAAAGTCGAATTCTTGTATAATGTAAATGCTTGATTTGCAGAATAGTAGTAACAACAAAGTATCAAATACTCGGCACTATTTGCATTAACTCAAAGCTACACTATTACAAGTGATAACCACGCTGTGTAAACTAAGAGGTAACAAGCTATATATAGTGCAGATGAGATCAATCACAGCCATTGATCTCATGCGATCTAATCTAGATCGTACATTACAAAGTCAAATCTAAGCTACCAAAAGAATAAACTTCGACATTTGAAATGACTTGCGTGTTGACAGCAACAACCTACTTTAGGAGAGCGGCTTGAGCAGATATAGAAGCATACGAGAAGCTTTTGCAGGATGGGACTGCTAAAAAGACATCTCAGGAAAAGTCATGTTGAACTCATTATCTGATGGATAATCGAGTTCATCCGGAATATTCACTAAGTGACAAAACTGCTTCTTTCCGCTTGAACTTGCTGTTCCGCTTGAAGTGGTAGTTCCGCTTCAACTTCAACCGGAATTGACAAAACTGAAGTTCAGCCGGAATTCTTCAGAACTTGAAGTTCCTTACATATATTCCCCTCGATTTGACCCGAAAATCACCAGTTTTTAGTATCCAAAACCACACACATCAATAGTTTTCCAAACTTCTGATAGGACGTTGACTTTCCCACTGGTACCGTCTTCTGTTAACCATGATGATTGCGACGGACATACATTCTTCCAAAGTGCTTGGAAATGGTGTCGTAGGTGGTATCATCTCGTAGATGAAGAGGTACACCAAGAATTTTTAAACCGACGATTCGCATACGTGGAAAAGCTTGGCCCTTCCAAACCACCGGACATGAGAAATATTCCTCCCACCATCTCTTCTTTTTCTTCCAAGAACTTCATGGCATCATGAATTTGATTGAATACCATGAGAACATGTATGCCTCTAACATAGACAACGTCAAAATCGGACCAATCCATTTCTCTACATAAAGCCTTAACATTGCTTGAAGTAACCCCATCACATGCTTCTTCGAGAAGTGCTCTATCAAAGAACGTGGATGGGTATTCTGCACCCTCTCTCCGGTATCTTTCCCTTGCCATCCACCACCACCGATCTAATGGAAAACTTCTTTCTCCTTTCTCTATCCGTGCTCATCCCTATTTTAATTCCATTACGCGGTACCTGCGAGAGTTTTGCTCTAATCTTCCTGTCCCTTCTTCTTTTGACATCCTCCACATTCTTAAATCTTACGAATCTGAAGCATGCATTGTTGAAGTGTCGTCTTCTCGGAAAAAAGGCGTCCATCATATCGCCAAGGTGACCCATCAAAATACAAATGTGATGGCAGCTTTAATGACTTTATCTTGTCGCAATCGAAGAGCTCGTCGGCGACAGAGATGGAATGGCGTTCGACATACTCTAATGCGAAATTTGTATGATCAGTTTCTTCATATTTATCTTGTACGGAATAAGAAATTATTAAGGATGTTCTGTCTGGGGATTCTTGGTTTTTCTTCCCATGTGAAAGGGGAGAAGAATCGTTAGAATAGATCTGGGTGGATTTAGATTTAGGGTTTTGATGCGGAAATGCAATAATAGCATTAGTGGATATAAAATTAGAATCGTTATGAACATGAGCTTCAACGCATCATAGTTCAAAGAACTCATGATGCTAATCTGAAAAAGAGATCAAAATAGGAAGAATCAAAAGATTGTATTATGGATATGTATATTTCTTGATTTTGTTTGTGGTTTCTCTCTGTAGAAATGTTGGTCTCTTGTAGAAATTGTGAGGACTGGTTATCGAGTTTTAACATCTTTTTCTAGAAATGGTTGTATATGCATTGATGATTGGAGAATGAAGATCGATCCCTAATTCTTTCATCTATAAAACACTTCTGAGACTTAATATTAGTCCGGATCCGTTCTTCATTGCAGTTTCGCTATTGTTGAGCACTCATTGATTAAGGTTTAGATTTGTTTTTGAAACGACGATTTCATCAAAACAAGGGAGAACCGGCAAGCAAGGCGCTAAAACCGGGCCCAAGAAAACACAACTACATCAAAAACAAAAAGCACACCATTCTTTCAACTCAACTTTAAACCCCATAGATTCTATACAATTTTATGTGTATGAGTTTTAATTTTCTCAACCTCGTAGCGGGAAATTGAAATTCATTATTATGTGGCACCGAATGTGGTTCTGAACGTGGCTCTGAATTTATTTACTGTTCTTATATTGATTCTGTTTATTCTTGTTATACCCTGGATTTTAGCCCTACATTCTCGGTGCCTTTTATCAAATTTATATCCCAGGATGTCATGCATCCAGGGGTTACTTGTTTATACTGATCGATAGCCAGGTGGAAGAGGTCAAGCAACAGTCAATTGGACTTAGTCACAAGCTAAAAGACGCGTGGTGATAAAGACTCGCCAAAATACTCGGTCCATTATGGTCAAATACTGTTAGAGAGAAGATCCCAGAAATCTCGGGAAGTTAGTTAGGCTATCATTGTATTTATAGGCGGCTTAGGTCTCAATTTTTATAGTTACCATCACTTGTATTCATTCATATTCACTTAGCAACAACCGCAACCCATTGTACTCGAAACATTTTCAGTGAAATAAATCAGCAACGTGTGTTATTGTTGCTCGAGGTTATTTATGCCGAAAAAACTTGGAGACATCCAAGGATTAAGGGATTTTTCCTCGTATAAATCTCCGTGTTCTTGCTTGCATCGTGGGAATTCATTGATTGTGTTTGCATTCCATTTACTATATCCTTGAATCTAAATTGTTTTAAACGATTTCATATACTTTGCATCCTAGGCACCATACCTCACAAACTAATTTGGTAACAAAACTATGCCTTGTAATTTTTAGCCAAAACAATTTGGCACCCACCGTGGGGCAATTGGTGTCAATTTTCTTTTAACACTTGCAAGATTTATCTTAAACATGGTTTTTACAAAAAAATTCTAAAAAATGTCGACACTACTGAATTCCTCGAATGC
This sequence comes from Deinandra increscens subsp. villosa, assembly GCA_039602395.1. Classification (NCBI taxonomy): domain Eukaryota; kingdom Viridiplantae; phylum Streptophyta; class Magnoliopsida; order Asterales; family Asteraceae; genus Deinandra; species Deinandra increscens. Next base: position 81,735,089 of record JBCNJP010000010.1, on the reverse strand, counting down.
ATCCGCTCCTGTAAACACTTCATCATAGACCAACATTGTCTCTCCTCCACCACCACCAAGGTTCAACACATCATCTGGAGATCCTGGGAATCGCAGCACCGGTCAATCACTCAACTTTGGTGTTATGGGATCAGGACGCGGCATGGAACCTCCAGTCATGGTCTCTAATGATGAATTCCTCTCCATGTTTGCAAAAATGCAACATTACATGGAACAACAACAAAAGGTGAACCAAGACATGATGGGTGAAGTGGCTAGGTCGAGATCAGAAGTAGCAAGCAGGGATCAGACTCCTCTATCCCCTATTCGTCCCACGAAGTTGAGCTTCGGCACCCCAGATACAGTTCTAACCCTGCTAAGGACATTATCCAAATGGATGAGGGACTCACGGCTTCAGCCCTTGCAAATCCTGGGGCACCACTGCCCAGAATGCGGTAACATCCTAAGAAACTCAAATTTTAATATTTAATACTAATGGATCTATGCAAGATGCAGGTGTCAGCCCGACAGTGGCCAAAGAACTTCAAAAGTTAAAGGAGATGATCTCAAGCGTGCCCGGGGTAGTTTAGTCCATTCCAGAGGTGGCACCCTCGAGTCACAAGCTTTCTCGGTTTACACCCCCAATATGTGATGCGGAGATCCCTAAAAGATTCCAGACACCTAACATGAAACTCTACGATGGTACAACAGATCCTGAGTAACATGTGGCACAGTACACAGAGAGGATGGAAGTGATCTACATGCCTCCTGACATTAAGGAAGCATGCTTGTGCAAGGGGTTTGGATCCACACTCATTGTATCAGCCTGAAATGGCTCCTTAGCGTTCCACCTTTCTCTATTACCTCTTTTTCGGATTTAATTAACTTATTTAATAACCAATTTTGTTGCAGTCGTAGTTTTGAGAAACCGATGAGTGATCTATACAAGGTAACCCAGGATGTGAATGAATCTCTCAAGAATTATGTGAGCAGGTTTGGTAGGGAAGCCTGGATAACCCTAACATGGATATGGATACGGCGGTCCACGCGTTCAAGATGGGCCTGAGAAAAGATTCACCATTTTATGAAGACCTCGTGATGAATCCTTGTCATAAACTAGATGATGTAAGGCATAGAGCCCTACGCTTCATCAGGCTTCAGGAGGACAAGAAAAAAAAAGGAAAAGTTGAAGTTTCCCCAGAATACGGGCACTTTAACAGGAAATCAGACACAACGCATCCTAGGTCTCAGAGGTCCAAACCATATTCTAGACCCGATAATCCTAAGGTCAATAGAGTCGACCAGGTTGATGACGAAAAGCAGGAAGAGTATCCTACTTTTAACAAATTTTGTTTTAGTACTTGTTTTGGCTAAAAATTACTTAAGCAAAATTAGTAAGAATTGAATCAAATAAGATTGTGAGATTTGGTGCCTAGGTTTAATATATGAAAACAGTTTGCAGAAATCCTGGGATAATAGTTAAATTCCAGGGATAAAAGATAAAATCCTGGGTAAAAACATGAATTAAATCAAGAAATCATTTGATAATTTAGATAACACAAATGAAACCTTAAATGTAAGAAGGAACACCAAGAATTTTACTAGGGAAAAGCCCTTAGCCCTTAGATGTCTCTAAGTCGTTGCCGGCATAAAAACCCCGGGTAGCGATAACACACGCTACCAATTTATTGATCACGTAAATGTCTGAGTACAATGAGTTTGCAGAGAAATGAGTACGAGAATACAATCGGTAAAGCTCGAGTGAGCTGAAAAATAAGTCTAAAGGTCCTATTTATACTCCTAGGTCTTCAACAACTTGTCCGATATTCCAGGGATCTTCTCCTCAACATCTTTTTCAGTTAGTTGACCGAGTTTCCAGCTAACAACCTTTGACCACGTGCGAAATAAGTCTTCAGCTTCTCCTATTCGACCGTTGGTGGACTCCGTCAACCTTTCTTGATCAGATACAGGCACAAACGCGTTAATAACAATATCCTAGCATGCTGGGTCATTCGTAAAATAAGGGTGAGCCTGGATTAGACTCATCCTGGGTCATAATAATGTATAACCAAAATAAATAAAGTAAATATGGACTTCCCTGGATTACAGCGACATCTTGGGACATTATCTTACTCCTGATACGTTCAGGGTCATTTGAACTTTACCTGTTAAATTCTGGGTCATACGACTCCTGGGTCATTCCTGCCTTAAGCCTATACCTGTAACCTGGATTACCAGGTGAAAATTCAGGGTATAACAATTACCCCCAAATTTTCGCAAGTTGTAGATAAGTTTTACAGCTGTGAAAATTTCCAATTCGAGGTCTAATCCATGCCTATTTCTATCGTGTCCGTCAATTTAGCATCCACGATGCCACGTCTTGGGTAACATCCCATCACCTCTGTAACTTCTACCTCTCTTTAAATACGCCATTAACCCTTTCCTTCTCTCACACTACCTTTTCCGAGAGCAAGAGTCTACGTTGATACCCCCGGCCTTTGAATTTTTCCAATCAGGTAACCTTCCTCTTGATTTCATTCTTCTTTCCCTTTTGCTACCATGACCCGTAAGAAGATTCGGTCGGAGACAATGGTCAAAAAGACCGGGGTCGAGGATTTCCTCGATCAAAAATACTTGTAAACTCTGAACAAGGAGGTTCAAAAAGACCGGGGTCAAGGATCTGAACAAGGAGGTTCAAATGGTCCCCCGAGCTTCATTTCACGAGGAGTGGAAGGGGAAGTTTTTCTTTGTCAAGAGGTCAACCATCCCAGGAGGGATGGATCTTCCGATTAGGTGGAAAGTAGATGGTATGTTCTTACCTGCATTAAGGATTAGGGTTTTCTTATGATTACATAATATTCAAACACTGACCTTGGATTTTCTTGTTTTGCAGTGCCTAGCTTGAGTGCAATAGGCCCAGTGAATCCAGGGGCATTTGAGAGGTTCGAAACATTCCCGACCATCACCAAGCAAGATCGAGAGTTCAAGGCTGATCCCCAGCAAGCCGCTTCCTACTCTTCTCACAGCATGTCCAGTTGTAAGTTTCCTGGTACCCTGCCTTTTGAACCCTGAATTTCGTTGATTTTTCTTTCTTTTCTCCTTCAGCTGCCGCTACCCCCATCAATCTTGAGAACGTTGACCTTGATGCCTTCCTACTGGATGGACCTGAACAGGACATCTAAGTCCTGGCCTCTGTGAAGGCCGAGCCCATGTCCGCTCCCAAGGCTCATTCTTCAAGGGCCTCTGGCACCAAACGCAAAACCAGGGCCAATACTACCGCTGCTCCTGCCCTGTAACCCCTGGAGAACATGGATGCTGCTGAGCTGCTCACACATGCTGAAGCTTCTTCTCGCTAAGTAAGATAATCCTGGATACCCCTGAATTTTCTATACAGTTAAACAATTCAAGGTACAAACGTTTAATTAAATTTCCCTTTCTTGCAGATTGCTGGGCGATTCTTTGAATTGGTCAGGGCTGCCGAGAAGCGCGCCCAGGATGCTGAATCCTCGGCCAAAAGGGAGCACGCCGCCCTGAACAAGGAGCTGAACATGGCCAGGATGATGGCCAACAAGAACCTGGGGTTGGTGCAGGACCTGGAGAAGAAGGCTGCGGATGCGCGGGCGGATCATGAGGCTGCTCTGGCTGCAAAGGGTGATGAGGGCAGGCTGAAAGCCCGCATTTCACTCTTCCAGTGCAGTTTGAAGATGGCAAAGGAAGCCAGGGACCTGGGGTTCCAGAACCCCACCTGGGATGTGAGCGAATGGGTAATCAAACTGTGCGAACTAGGCGCAACCATCCCCGCTGGGTGCGACCCCGAAGCTGATCCTGGGACCAGCAATGGTACTCCATCCAAGGGTTGTGCCGATCATGCCATGGATATCGACAAGCCCAAGGGGGGAGTGTGCCAGCCCATGAGCCCAAGGCAGCAGTGCCGGTGAAGGAATCTAAGGAGACGACCCAGGATGAAGCTTGAAGGTTGGGGGTCATCTTCTTGTTTTTTGTGGTTCTTTGTTTAAAAACAACCTTAATTTCCTGTTTGTGATGTGATACCGGTTGATATTTCCCGGTTTTTGTTAAAGACAATATGCTCCACCCCTGGATTTAGAATCCAGGGCTTTGACATGCCCCCACCCTGGGGTGGCCGGAGTCTTTCTCGGACTCAGGGTGGTTTTTGAATATAATTGCTTTTGCTTTTATGATTGTGTTTGAGATATTCAAAATATATTTGATGATGTATAAGATCATACTAGGGTTTACCTTAGTAATCCTGGGTTGCCCCCAGGATTTTAGGAATCCTCGCAGCCTTGGCAATCTTGTGAATGTCCCATGTCATGTCCCCTGTCATATGAACATAAAGATTATAATTAACTAGCCAAGTAGTTAATTTGCTTAGGTTTTAACCGTCATGACCCTGGATTAATAATCCTGGGCCACTAGGCAGTCTCTTGAGTTATTTATGGGGTCATGCCCGATGCCGTACTGGCGAACTAGGGATTTCCTCTTAGTCGTACTGACTGGCTAGGGCATGTCCTCGGAGTCTTAAGTTGGTACGTTAGTACCAATTCATCTCAAAAATGCGTTAATCGTTTTAAACCTTACGAGATCCGCATATGTCCCTGGATTGGGAGGTTGCCACCAATGCTGTAAACACGGATGATCCCACAATCCCAGGGTTTCATACTTGGATCACGTGTGTCTCGGGCGAGGCACAAATTGCCACGTGCATCCCGGGTGAGGCGTGGTAGCCCATATTCGATTGGAGGATGCCCAATCCTCAAACCTTAGGAATGGGTTTAGGCCTTACCCATACGAAAGTGAGATGGCCAATCTCAAACTTAGGAGATATACGCTGATTGATTTCGAGTTGGGGTATCTCGAGTAGGCTTTGTTCCATGTGTCTTGAATTTTTGAATATCCTGCATGTTGGGTACTCCGTATCCTGGGATGCCCTGGATTCCGGGCGAAACATAGATCTTAGCGAATTCGAGAAGTTGAATAACAATTTCAAAATAAAATGTAATACGTAACTGATGTTAATAAATAAATAATGAAGGTAAAACATATAAAGGAATAAACGAAATAAATTAAGTGAGAGGAGCTGACCTGAATTTCCAGCATTAATTTAAAATCAAACACATACCTGGGTAGCTGAATCTTGGGACAGGAAGCCTTACATGAAATACGCCTTCAACTGTATCGCATTCCAAGGTCGTGGTAGTAGTTCTCCGTCCATATTAGCTAGCCAATATGCCCCCTTAACAGCCTCAGAGTCAATCAGGTAGGGACTCTCCCATTTAGGAGCCAACTTTCCATCCCCTGGATTTGTTGTGTTCTGAAATGCTTTTCTAAGGACTAGATCTCTCACTTTAAACCTTCTGATCCTCACATGTTTATTGTAAGTCTTGGAAATTCTTTGTTGATAAGTTGTCATCCTCCAAGCTGCTTGATCTCTTAGTTCATCCAGGGTATCTAAGTCTTCAATCAGGGACTGATCATTCGAATCCTGGGTCTGAGAACTGACCCTGAATGTTGGGACCACCATTTCGGTTGGGAAAACCGCTTCAGTACCAAAGATCAAAGAAAATGGGGTTTGGCCTATGGCATTCTTGGATGTGGTCCTATCTGCCCATAGTGCCAAGGGTAATTCTTCTGCCCATCTTCCCTTCTTCTCTTTCAACCTCTTCTTCAAGTTGTTTATTATAATCTTGTTGCTTGATTCGGCCTGGCCATTGGCTTGAGGATGCACCGGTGTCGATGTTATCATCTTTATGCCTTAGGTTCACAGAATCCTGTGGTTCTACTCCCAATAAATTGGGACCCGTTATCACAGACAATCTGAGATGGTACTCCAAATCTTGTTAGGATGTTTCTTTTAATAAAGGATAAAACTTCTTTTTCCCTGACTTGGACGTATGCTTCATCTTCAATCCATTTTGAGAAATAATCTGTCATGGCTAGCATGAATACTTTTCCTCCAGGGGCCTTGGGTAATTTCCCAACAATGTCCATTCCCCATTTCATGAAGGGCCAGGATGCTGGAATGGGATACAATGGTTCTGCAGGCTGGTGAGGGACATTGGCATGTCTTTGACAGGCGTCACATTTCTGGGAGAAATCCTGGGAATCTTTCCTCATGGTAGGCCAATAGTACCCTGTTCTAAGGATCTTGGACATTAAGGACCTGCCCCCTGTGTGGTTTCCGCAATCACCCTCGTGGATATCTTTGAGAACTTCCTGGGTCTCGTCCTTCTCCAAGCACCTCAAATATACACCTGCAAAACATTTTCTATATAATATGTTCTTTATAATCACATACCTGGCTAATCTCACTCTGAATGCACTGGCATCCTTCTCGTTCCCTGGAATAGTACCATCCTGCAAATATTGAATAATTGGTATGGTCCAGGATTCCTCTTGGGTTGAAGAATCCTGGGTACTGGATACCAGGATTTTTTCCGCTGTGTCAGAATCCTGGGTATCTGGACCCTGGTCTATAGCTGGTGTTAGTATATGAATTATAGGAATATGGGTGTCTTCAAGAGCCTTGAATGCTGAACCTAAGTTTGCCAATGCATATGCTTCAGCATTCTCCTCCCTTGGTACTTGTTGAATATTAAAATTTTGAAAATCCTGGGACATTCTTTTTACCACTTCCAAGTATTTGATTAATTTCTCTCCTTTAGCTGCGTAAGACCCATTAAAATGGTTAGCTAAAAGAAGAGAATCAACGTATACCTGGATGTGCTGAATTCCCATTTGTAATGCTAAGTGTAACCCAGCAATTAGGGCCTCATACTCAGCTTCATTGTTAGTTGCTTGAAATCCACATCTGACAGCCTGGGGTATCATGTCCCCCTGTGGTGATTTCAGTACGATTCCTAGGCCTGTCCCCCTGATATTTGATGCTCCATCAGTGAACAAGGTCCATGGCCCTGAAATTTCTTCCTGTTGAAGCTGCTGGAATTCATGGTCCGCTTCTTGTTGTATGTCAGTACTGAAATCAGCCACAAAATCAGCTAGAGCCTGGGATTTTATAGATGTCCTGGCCTCGTAGATCAGATCATATGCACTTAGTTTCACCGACCACTTAGCCATTCGTCCTGACATTTCTGGTTTTCTCAAAACAGACTTTATAGGATAGTTAGTTCTAACATGAATTGTATGATTTTCAAAATAGTGTCTAAGTTTAGTAGATGCCATACTTAGGGCTAATATAAGTTTTTCAAGGTGTGAGTACCTGGATTCAGCATCAAGTAAACTTTTACTTACGTAATAAACAGGATGTTGCTGACCTTCTGCATCCTTGGTCAAGACTGCACTTACCGTATTCCTGGAAACTGCTAAGTACAGGGACAAGGGCTCCCCTGGATTAGTTTTCATCAACAAGGGTGCCGTGGATAAATATGTCTTCAAATCCTGGAACGCCTTCTCGTGCTCTTCTTTCCACTCGAATTTCTTGTTCTTCTTTAGGATCTCATAGAATTCCCTGCATCTTTCCGAGGATTTTGATATAAATCTGTTTAGGGCAGCAATTCTACCTGTAAGTCTTTGAACGTCCTTGGTGCTGGATGGTGATTGTAGATTGGTAATTACCCTGATTTGCTCTGGAATCGCCTCTATACCTCTCTTGGTTACCATATACCCCTGGAATTTGCCTGCTCCGACCCCGAAATGACACTTTTCTGGATTTAGCTTCATGTTGTATTTATCCAGGATGTCGAAGGAATCCTTAACATCCTGGACATGGTCATTGGTGACCCTGGATTTCACCACCATGTCGTCGATATACACCTCCATCGTGTCCCCTAGTTTTTCTTTGAACATCATGTTAACCAATCTCTGGTATGTTGCCCCTGCATTTTTTAGTCCACAGGGCATAACTATATAACAATATATACCTGTTGGTGTTATGAATGCCGTATCTTCCTGATCCTGGGGTTCCATCTGGATCTGTTGAAATCCTGAGGTAGCGTCCATGAAAGTCAACATCTCATGGCCTCCCGTTGCATCGACCATGGAGTCTATGTGAGGTAGTGGGAATGGATCTTTCGGGCATGCACGGTTCAGGTCCGTGTAATCTACGCATACCCTCCATTTACCGTTTTTCTTACTTACTATCACCACTTTGGCTAACCACCTGGGAAACTTCACTTCTCTGATCATCCTAGCCTTAAGAAGTCTATCGACCTCCTCCTGGATTATGACGTTCTTTTCTGGTGCAAATTTTCTTCTCTTTTGATGTATGGGCCTGAAAGACAATTCCAAGCTTATGTGTAATAACGGATTTAGAAATACCTGTCATGTCGTCATGGGACCAAGCGAAGGTTGACATTCTGGTCCTGAGCAGATGTATTAACTGTTCCTCTATTGGCCCTGGAATATTAGCTCCAATATAGACTTTCTTCCCTGGATTTGAAGGATCTAGCTCAATAGCTTTGACGTCTTGCTCCCTCGCTTCCAGGGTTTCCCGGGCCTTTTTCTTTAATTGCTATCCTTGTCTTTGTTTGGAGGATATTTTCATTGATGTAGTGTAACACTCCTTGGCTTCTTGCTGGTCGCTGTGGACTGTGATCACACCCCAGGGTGTTGGCAGCTTCACGCATTGATGGTACGTCGAGGGTACAGCCCTGTTGTCGTGAATCCAGGGTCTACCCAGGATTACATTGTACCCTGATAGTGCATCCATCACACAGAAATGCTGAACTGAATTGAGCCCTTCTATGTAGACCGGAAGCTTGATTTCACCCAGGGTATTCTTTGTTTCGCTACTGAAACCCACGAGTACCGTGGATTTTGAGATGATCTCTGAATGTGGAATTTCCATCTTCTGCAAGGCCTCTAACTGGATTATATTTACTGAGCTGCCTCCATCAATCAAGATTATATTCACAACGTTGTTGGCGATGTGAAGTGTTATCACCAACCCATCATGATGAGGGTCTATGTTATCGCGTTTATCGTCTTCCCCGAATGTAATTTCCTTCACATCAGGTTGAACAGAGCTCTTCCTGGGTCTTCCCTCTCTCTGACTTGGATTCCTTGGCATGTCTTTTCGCTGCAGAATAGGAGGTACCACAAATGTCAGAACCACCAGAAATAAAGTGTATTACCTTGGCATCTAGAGGCGGTGAGGATGCTCTTTCAAGACGGCCATCAGAATGTCCAAAATCCTAGGACCTTGCACCACTATCCCTGGATTTTGGGTTCTGTTCCCTGGACTTATCCTTCATCTTTCCCAGAATCTCCTTCAAGTACCCTTTGCCAAGTAGATAGCTTATTTCTCTTCTCAAGGCCATGCAATCCTCGGTCTGGTGACCAAAGTCTTCATGGTAGGCACACCACTTGGACTTATCCTTCCAAGTAGACGGTTTATCGTTCTTCTTGGGCCACCTTGCTTTGTCTCCAAGGTCCTGCATAGCAAACATAACACCAGAAATATCAGTAGTAAAGCAATAATCATTAAGGGAAGGATATTCTACTTCCTCTTCATCATGGTCCACACTATTCACTCGTCTTTCATCAGGCCTTGAGTATGGCTTAGATCGCTGTGACCTAGGATGTGAGGATTCTGATTTTCTATTGGAGTTGTTGATTCCTGGGGAGGATTCACCCTTTCCCAGGATTTGCTTGTCCTCCTCCAGCCTGATGAAGCGTATGGCCCTGTGACGAACTTCGTCCATGTTGTGACATAGGTTCATGACTAGATCTTGATAGAATGGTGAGTCTTTGTTAAGTCCCATCTTGAAGGCCTGAACTGCAGTCGCCATGTCCATGTTTGGTATCTCTAAGGATTCTCTGCTAAACCTGCTAAAGAAATTCCTTAAGGTTTCACCTGCATTCTGGGTCACCCTATACAAATCACTTGTTAGTTTTTCAAAGCTGCGGCTGCAAGAGAACTGATTGTTAAATAAATTAACTAAATGCGAAAATGAAGTAATAGAGTAAGGAGGAACATTCAGGAGCCATTTCAAGGCTGCTTGTCAAGGTAGATCCGAATCCTTTGCATAGGCATGCTTCTTTAATTTCAGGGGGCATATAAATAACCTCCATTCTTTCACGATACTGTGCCACATGTTCTTCAGGGTTTGTTGTGCCATCGTAAGGTTTCATGCTAGGAGTTTGAAACCTTTTGGGTATCTCCACGTCACAAATTGGCGGAGCAAACCTGGACACTCTATGACTTGCTGGTAAAACTTCAGGGATAGGCTGCCCAACTCCTGGGACACTTGAAATCATTCTCTTGAGTTTTGGATTTCTCGCTCCACTGATGGGCTGATCCCTGAATCCTGCACTGAATTATTAGTATTAGCATAATGGGTGAAAGTCTGAGGAGTGTTACCGACATCCTGGGGTATGTTTGTCCCAGGATTAATGACTGGTTCTCTGATGGTAGTCATTCTGGATAAATCAGCATGGGCCATTTGAGTAGGGAAGGATATTGATCTCCCGTTCAGTAGGGTGACACCTTCATGTACCCTGGAATTGCTTCCAGGGGTATTGAAATTCAGAACTCTGGGGTCGAGTGGCTACGGCTGAGCCGCCGTGGCCCTGGGTAACTCTGATCTCAAGCTCGTCAATTGGGCCATAAATTCCTGGTTCACCTTCTGTTGGAGTTCCATGTGGTGCTCCAATTTACCGAATGTGGCTAGGATATCAGTGTCAGATATTAAGACAGGGTCATCTGGGATGTTTTCAGTTTTGATCACTACATGGTTGACTATCGGTCTGTCACTGCGCGTAGCTGAAGTTGAGGCATTAAACCCTGGAGCCGATGAAGTGACTCCACTTGTCGAAATATTGGTCCTTCGACCTGGTTGGGCAACTCCAGTTGTTGAAGCAGTTACAGCAGAAACCGAGACATTCGAGGTGTTCATTTGTGTCGACATTTTTTGATAGATTTTGGTAAAAATCAAGTTTAGGACAAATCTGAAAAGAGTTTGACAAAAATTGACACCAATTCCCCACGGTGGGCGCCAAATTGTTTTGGCTAAAAATTACTTAAGCAAAATTAGTAAGAATTGAACCGAATAAGATTGTGAGGTTTGGTGCCTAGGTTTAATATATGAAAACAGTTTGCAGAAATCCTGGGATAATAGTTAAATTCCAGGGATAAAAGATAAAATCCTGGGTAAAAACGTGAATTAAATCAAGAAATCGTTTGATAATTTAGATAACACAAGTGAAACCTTAAATGTAAGCAGGAACACCAAGAATTTTACTAGGGAAAAGCCCTTAGCCCTTAGATGTCTTTAAGGCGCTGCCGGCATTAAAACCCCTGGTAGTGATAACACACGCTACCAATTTATTGATCACGTAAATGTCTGAGTACAATGAGTTTGCAAAGAAATGAGTACGAGAATACAATCGGTAAAACTCGAGTGAGCTGAAAAATAAGTCTTAAGGTCCTATTTATACTCCTAGGTCTTCAACAACTTGTCCGATATTCCAGGGATCTTCTACTCAACGTCTTTTTCAGTTAGTTGACCGAGTTTCCAACTAACAACCTTTGACCACGTGCGAAATAAGTCTTCAGCTTCTCCTATTCGACCGTTGGTGGACTCCGTCAACCTGTTCTTGATCAGATACAGGCACAAAACGCGTTAATAACAATATCCTAGCATGCATGGTCATTTCCACATGCTGGGTCATTCGTAAAATAAGGGTGAGCCTGGATTAGACTCATCCTGGGTCATAATAATGTATAACCAAAATAAATAAAGTAAATATGGACTTCCCTGGATTACAGCGATATCCTGGGACATTACCTTACTCCTGATATATTCAGGGTCATTTGAACTTTACCTGTTAAATTCTGGGTCATACGACTCTTGGGTCAATCCTGCCTTAAGCCTATACCTGTACCCTGGATTACCAGCTGAAAATTCAGGGTATAACAATACTCATGTTGCAGGTATCATCAATGCCATACAAGACCTGGGTGACAAGGCAAGGTGGCCCACGAAGTCTGAAAAATCTGCATCCTTGAAAGATAAGTCTAAGTGGTGTGCCTACTATGAAGACTTTGGTCATTTGACCAAGGATTACATAGAAATGCACAAGGAAATAAATTATTTGCTGAGCAAAGGCTACCTGAAAGAACTCTTGGGAAGAAGGAAGGATAAATCCAAGGGAGCCATCCAGGGAGCAAGATCCAAGGATATCACTCAAACCCAAGATGTTATTTACAGATGGAGAATCTAATGTCAGGGGGACAGGCCTAGGAATCATACTAAAATCGCAACAGGGGGACATGATACCCCAGGCTATTATGTGTGGATTACAAGCAACCAACAATGAGGCAGAATATGAAGCCCTGGTTGCCGGGATGCAACTAGCTCTACATCTTGGGATTCAGCTCCTCCAGGTACATGTCGACTCCTTGCTTTTAGCTAACCATTTTAATGGATCCTATGCAGTGAAAGGAGAAAAGTTGGTCAAGTACCTGGAAATAGTGAAAACTATAGCCCAGTATTTTCAAATTTTAATATACAACAAGTACCTAGAGAAGAGAATGCGGAGGCAGACACATTGGCAAATTTGGGCTCAGCATTCAAAGCTTTGGAGGGCACACACATCCCTATAAACCATATACTAAGTCCGCCTGTTAATCAGGATGGGAGCTTAGAGGACAGTGATCCTGAGGGCAAAATCCAAGTATCCAGTACCCAGGGTGATCAGCATTTTGATTCTCTAAAAGCCAATGCATCCTGGACCAAACCTATAATCCAATCCCTACAAGCTGGCTCCATACCAGCAGAAGAAAAAGATGCTAGAGCATTCAGAACTAAAGTGGCCAGGTAAATCTTTGTAAAAGGGAAATTGTATAAAAAATCTATTGCAGGCACATAGCTAAGATGCTTGGAGAAAGAAGAGCCCCAGGATGTGCTCAAAGATATCCATGAAGGCGAATGTGGAAACCATACTGAGGGCAGGTCCTTAATGTCCAAAATCCTGAGAACATGATACTTTTGGCCAACCTTAAGGAAGGATTACCAGGAGTTCGCCCTCAAGTGTGATGCATGTCAGAGGCACGCCAACATTCCTCATCAGCCAGCAGAGCCCTTGTATCCTATCCCAGCATCCTGGCCCTTCATAAAGTGGGGAATGGACATCGTGGGAAAATTACCTAGGGCCCCAGGAGGAAAAGTTTTCATGCTAGCTATGACCGACTACTTCTATAAAAAAATCAGTCAGTACACATTAGGTATTGTTTAGTTTATAAGAGTCTCATTCAAGTTACTTCATTCCAACGCAACCATACGATAGAAACGAGTAGGGAAAGATCTTAGAAGAACAGAGCAAATGTGAAAAGATCAGGATAATGAAGTGTTATACCCTGGATTTTACTCTTGTGTTTTCAGTGTTCTTTGTCAAGTTTACATCCCAGGATGTCAAACATTCTAGGGTCTACTTATTTGTACTATGTAATCCATGCATGCACGGTTACCCAGCATGCTGGGGCATTGTTACTAACAATCTGTTTTAACTTTTTTTGATCTATAGCCAGGTATAAACAAATGGATAACGGTCAAATGGACTTGTGTTAGAACATGTTATGTTGTCTAGTGTTAGGTCTAGGTGGTATGTCTAATTGTATAGATTGTTTTGTGTATTCTGACCTCAGCGTACCAGCGGCGGACCAGATGGTAACCACGGACCATCTGGTACACTGGTTATATGGTACGCTGGGCAGACTTAGTATAAATTTGTTTAGCTCGTGTTTGAGAGTGTAGTTGTGAGAGTTGTGAGTTTAACTGTGTGTTTTCCAGTGTATTTACTCTCTGTATTCTCTCTCTGTATAGCCGAGCTTGCAATCAATCAAAGATCTATTATTTACCTCGTGTGTTACAAATATGATTACAATCATGCATTAGTAAGATCCTATATGTGATTTACAAGTGGTATCAGAGCTAGTTTGCTATTTTGCTGTGATCTGTGATCAGTTTTGTGTTTCTAGAGAGAGAAACAGCCTTTTTGGTCGAAACTTCATTAATTCTTCTCTGTTTCACGTCAAATCTATACGAATTTGTAACATCCCAAAATTCATAGATATATAATGTATATAGTAAATACGTGTTTATATTATATATACGTGAGCTTGATTGATACACATGATAAGACTATGCATTAGATAGGTTGCATGTGTTAGAATTATTCGTTTGATAGCCAATGTGATAAATTACGCATAAACGAATGTGTTAAACGATAAAGAAAGTAGAATATGAAATGAATATGTGTTTATATAAATAACATATTGACACATGAATCATTTGATGGATATATACATGTAAATACGTATGTTAATAGTTAACAGAAAAGAAAAAGGGCTAAAAGTATAATTATTATAAAGATATAAGCAAATACAAGTATTATACGTTTTTATATTCATTATAAGTATTTTGAGACTTAGAAATTAGTAAAAATATATCCTAATATGATCCATAACATAAAATGACAAGTGTTGTAAAATTTGAGGGGCTAAAACGTAAATTAGCAAATAATAAAGAAAATATATATATAAGTATATATATGTAATCGTACGAATCCCGAGCCTTAGAAACCTTAGAAAATGTTAGAAATATGTCCCTTAATGTTTTGGTACATAAAATAAAGAATGGATAGAAGTATAGGGGGCTAGAATGCACCAAACCAAACCACAAGGACCAAAAGAGTAAAATACAAAAATCTGGCCTGTCAACCAGTGGCTCGCGTATCGCGAGCCACACCGACATGTTCCGCGCGATACGCGACGAGCAACAGCAGCAGCAGAAATGTACCAGGCCCGTTTTTATCCACGTATGTCGACTTGGAGCTCACGAATTCGCCTCATACGCGTCAGATTAGGCCAATTACTCACCATGGGACGTGTTAGAACATCAAGGCGCATCTAGTGCCTATAAATAGGAGCTTGAATCGTCCAAACAATCCACCAATTCACTAATTTTCTCTCTAAAAACCCTAAGAACGCCCAGAATCTTCATCCATCGATTGCGAGCAAACGACGAGGAGTTAAGGTGCCATCTCCTGCAGTCAATCACTATTAGGTAAGGTCTAAAATAACCTCTTTCAGTTTTGGCTAATTCGATCTCTAAGTATGTTTTCTAAAAATGTGTTAAAATTAGGGTTCTTGAGCTTGTTTTGCTAAAATCGGGTGATCGGGTGGGAATTAGGGTCTGAATTTTTGTAGGTAATCATAAAATGATGTATTTTAAGAAAGCCCTAAGTTTATTTCACAATTGGAAAAGGTTTGGTAAAGATTTTATTAACAGGTCAAAATTAGGGTTTTCATAACGTTACTCTGCCCAAATTGACTAAACGATGTTGAATTAAGCTTAGATCTCTTAAAGGGTATTATAAAATATTATAATGGATAACACCCTAAGTTGGTTTGAATTAAAAATGAGTTTTGATTATAAAACAAGAAATTCATGAAATTAGGGTTTCTAAATAAAGATAATTATTATAAAATAATCTGGAGGGTATGGGTACTTGGTTTTTGGTCTTATAACATGTTTATATATATATAATAAGTATATATGGGTTTAAAATGAATAAATAATAAAGTATTAAAGATACCGAGTTAATCGGATATTTAGAAGTTCGTGCGGACCGGAAGGGTAGACACCTGTACACTGGGGTTTCTGGCAATAGCGGGGGTGTCGCCATCCCATCTGGGCAATGGCATCCCAACACTGGGCGATCCCGGAGTGAGTGTCTACTTATAGGAATGCGCGTCTTCATATTATCAATAAAAAGGTTATTATGCCTATAAGGGCATTTTGGTCATTTTGACCTTAAAAGAGATGAACCCTAATAAAGTATTATTAGGATGATAGGATATAGGTATTATTTATAATGACTTTGCATTAACGCAATCCGATACGCGATTAGGTTAATTGTGGACCATAACGGAGGTTCTGTCTGAATAATCACTTAAAGATATCAGGTGAGTTCTATGAGCCCACTCTTTAAATGTTTTAAATATTTTAAATGTTTTTCGGGCTAGTATACATACAATACTTGTGAACATATATTCAAGATAATTGTGACTTGATATATACGTGTTATATGATGAAATTGTTATTAAATTGCTTATACGTGTTATGCAATTATGTTGATTATAATGTGATGTCTATATACTTGCTTTGAAATTAAGTAGCCAAGTGACTAGGGAGTTGTTAGTAAACATTTAGTGAATATGTATGATTATATGAGAACAAGTGATGCATTTGCTTATATTAATATGTGGTGGATACGCCGCTGGTACATCCTATATATATACATAGTAGTATAAGTTACCCGGTATATTGGAAGTGTGGAGGATACGCCGCTGGTACATCCTGTATACATACACTAACGGTAAATTAGGGGATGTCCATTTGTTGCAGTATATGAATGCCTTATCACTGTTTAATAACAAACCTAAAGCATCTGGTTATTTAACTAGGGGTGGGTAGTATACGTGATCGGAAATTAAGTCATTAAGACGAGAAAATGACCTAATATAGTCAAGTAATAAGTTGGTGGATAAAGTTGAGAAATCGCTGTTGCTCCAATAGGGGTGCCCTAGAGTACCGTGTACGGACGGCGCTGCTTCTCCAATGGGGGTGCCCTAGAGAATGTAGTGTCAGGTTTTCTCATAGGAAGAGTCGGTAACCCAGATGATAAGCCTAGGGTTACTGGTAAGAATGAGGAGTCGCTGCTGCTCCAATGGGGGTGCCCTAGAGTACCGTGTACGGACGGCGCTGCTTCTCCAATGGGGGTGCCCTACAGAATGCAGTGGCAGGTCTGCTCATAATAAAAGAGTCAGATAAATATAGTGACCTAGAAGTTTAGCCTAGGGTCATGGTTAAGATAATAAGATATATTATCATAATAAATACGTGCTAGAATTTATATGTGATTTATAAATGTGTGTTGTGAAAACCAGGTAAACACTTTAACGGTTTTGAACTAAACGGTAGAACTCACCAGCGTAAGCTGACTTTTTAAAAGTATGTATGCTAGGTTCTGCAGAGACGTTTAGAAGTAAAGACACGGATCTTGTGAGGACGGGATAATCGGGAAAGCTATCAAGGAAGGATTTCTGGCAAGCTGGCTTAGTTATAGATTTCGTATTCATAATTAGTTATAATTATGTACAATATCTCTCTTACTGTATTACTTAGCTTATATAAATAAAAGTTTTAAATTTCCGCTGCTTAATATCTCTGTTGATACCTTGTGTTCATGAGTAAATCCGATTCGTGACCCCTCCTAGTGCCAAGTCTGGGAGCGGGCGTCACAAGTTGGTATCAGAGCCTTGGTTAAAGAGATTTAGGTACAAGCGCGGTACCTAGACTTAAACTAGGACTCTGGGTAAAGTAAGTTGAGATAGGAAATATAGATGCCAGCCAGGATAGCTTGTGCCAGTAAGGATAAACGCATAAGGAACATAATAGGTAGGACTTATGATATTTGGATATGGAAAATACACGATTGCAATTAGCTACTGCAATCGGGTATTCGCCATATAAACAAATTCCAAGTACTAACTGTTATGTGGCCAAATGCGGGGTAGGTTAGACAATAACGTAATATCTGGTTTGTAATGTGAAGAAGACCCGAAGAAGATTTTAACTTAGAATATCGACGAAGACGAAGGAGTAAAGTGTGGACACTAAGGACAAGTGCGGTGGAAAGTAACTGGGTTTTGAACACATCATAATTATAAGTGCACGTATAATTATCATGAATTCAAAATTTGGAGACTCTATATCGCACAAGTTCTGAAATGTCACCTTAAGCAAAGCACCCGAAGACACGATGAAGAAAGACGAAATCACGGTAAAAGTTGCTATGGCAGGAGTTGTGGAAACAACGTTCCAAGCTACGTTGCTATCTTCGGTAGACCATAGGAAATCACTATAGGTAATAGGCCGGAAGACTCGAAGCAGGAGCAGTTGGAGTTAGGAATAGTTCAAAGAAGAATGGCGGAGGCTACCACAAGATGAATCAAGAATCAACGATGAGCTTAGGATTTACAAGTGCAAGGAGAATCAGTTCAAGAATACAAGATGGGAGCAACCGACTACTATAAGTATAGGCAAGAAGATCACTTTGTCAACCATCGTCCAAAGAAGCATTAGAAGTATGGAAGTCCAGAGTAGGCCAAAAAGAACTTACAGACTAAGAGATGTTGTACTTCAACAAATGGCGGGAAGAATCAATATGATGATCAGACGAGCTACATGAGCACAAAATAGGAGAAGCATTGTCAAGGAATCACCGTAATCAAGCTACCTTGGATAACTTAGACTTACGTCTTCCTTAGGACAATTGCAAATCAACAAGCTAGATGATCCCAAGACAAATGATGACACGCGCATAAGCCTGACGATTCAAAATTTCAGCAATAACGTTTACACTCAGAAGACGGAGGCATTGGTTATACCAGATTATGCAACAGAGGTCTAACTGGTTTATTAGAAAAGTAATAGATATTAGGACGTACAGTATGGAGCCGGACGTTTGGCGTACGCAAAGGCGGAACGGAGTATTAGAAGTCCCACAAGTAGACAAGTCGGAATAAGAAGAAAGCTCGGAACGAGATAGTTCGAACGTCTAGAACTCGATAGATACGCAGGTAAGTTTCGTATTTACCTAGGAAGGAAAAAGGGCGAGGTGAGAGATTTCCACCTTGAGTTGATCACGGGTTAAACAGGTTTCGAGGACGAAACCTATTTAAGGGGGGGTAGAGTTGTAACATCCCAAAATTCATAGATATATAATGTATATAGTAAATACGTGTTTATATTATATATACGTGAGCTTGATTGATACACATGATAAGACTATGCATTAGATAGGTTGCATGTGTTAGAATTATTCGTTTGATAGCCAATGTGATAAATTACGCATAAACGAATGTGTTAAACGATAAAGAAAGTAGAATATGAAATGAATATGTGTTTATATAAATAACATATTGACACATGAATCATTTGATGGATATATACATGTAAATACGTATGTTAATAGTTAACAGAAAAGAAAAAGGGCTAAAAGTATAATTATTATAAAGATATAAGCAAATACAAGTATTATACGTGTTTATATTCATTATAAGTATTTTGAGACTTAGAAATTAGTAAAAATATATCCTAATATGATCCATAACATAAAATGACAAGTGTTGTAAAATTTGAGGGGCTAAAACGTAAATTAGCAAATAATAAAGAAAATATATATATATAAGTATATATATGTTATCGTACGAATCCCGAGCCTTAGAAACCTTAGAAAAAGTTAGAAATATGTCCCTTCATGTTTTGGTACATAAAATGAAGAATGGATAGAAGTATAGGGGCTAGAATGCACCAAACCAAACCACAAGGACCAAAAGAGTAAAATACAAAAATCTGGCATGTCAACCAGTGGCTCGCGTATCGCGAGCCACACCGACATGTTCCGCGCGATACGCGACGAGCAACAGCAGCAGCAGAAATGTACCAGGCCCGTTTTTATACACGTATGTCGACTTGGAGCTCACGAATTCGCCTCATACGCGTCAGATTAGGCCAATTACTCACCATGGGACGTGTTAGAACATCAAGGCACATCTAGTTCCTATAAATAGGAGCTTGAATCGTCGAAACAATCCACCAATTCACTGATTTTCTCTCTAAAAACCCTAAGAACGCCCAGAATCTTCATCCATCGATTGCGAGCAAACGACGAGGAGTTAAGGTGCCATCTCCTGCAGTCAATCACTATTAGGTAAGGTCTAATATAACCTCTTTCAGTTTTGGCTAATTCGATCTCTAAGTATGTTTTCTAAAAATGTGTTAAAATTAGGGTTCTTGAGCTTGTTTTGCTAAAATCGGGTGATCGGGTGGGAATTAGGGTCTGAATTTTTGTAGGTAATCATAAAATGATGTATTTTAAGAAAGCCCTAAGTTTATTTCACAATTGGAAAAGGTTTGGTAAAGATTTTATTAACAGGTCAAAATTAGGGTTTTCATAACGTTACTCTGCCCAAATTGACTAAACGATGTTGAATTAAGCTTAGATCTCTTTAAGGGTATTATAAAATGTTATAATGGATAACACCCTAAGTTGTTTTGAATTAAAAATGAGTTTTGATTATAAAACAAGAAATTCATGAAATTAGGGTTTCTAAATAAAGATAATTATTATAAAATAATCTGGAGGGTATGGGTACTTGGTTTTTGGTCTTATAACATGTTTATATATATATAATAAGTATATATGGGTTTAAAATGAATAAATAATAAAGTATTAAAGATACCGAGTTAATCGGATATTTAGAAGTTCGTGCGGACCGGAAGGGTAGACACCTGTACACTGGGGTTTCTGGCAATAGCGGGGGTGTCGCCATCCCATCTAGGCAATGGCATCCCAACACTGGGCGATCCCGGAGTGAGTGTCTACTTATAGGAATGCGCGTCTTCATATTATCAATAAAAAGGTTATTATGCCTATAAGGGCATTTTGGTCATTTTGACCTTAAAAGAGATGAACCCTAATAAAGTATTATTAGGATGATAGGATATAGGTATTATTTATAATGACTTTGCATTAACGCAATCCGATACGCGATTAGGTTAATTGTGGACCATAACGGAGGTTCTGTCTGAATAATCACTTAAAGATATCAGGTGAGTTCTATGAGCCCACTCTTTAAATGTTTTAAATATTTTAAATGTTTTTCGGGCTAGTATACATACAATACTTGTGAACATATATTCAAGATAATTGTGACTTGATATATACGTGTTATATGATGAAATTGTTATTAAATTGCTTATACGTGTTATGCAATTATGTTGATTATAATGTGATGTGTATATACTTGCTTTGAAATTAAGTAGCCAAGTGACTAGGGAGTTGTTAGTAAACATTTAGTGAATATGTATGATTATATGAGAACAAGTGATGCATTTGCTTATATTAATATGTGGTGGATACGCCGCTGGTACATCCTATATATATACATAGTAGTATAAGTTACCCGGTATATTGGAAGTGTGGAGGATACGCCGCTGGTACATCCTGTATACATACACTAACGGTAAATTGGGGGATGTCCATTTGTTGCAGTATATGAATGCCTTATCACTGTTTAATAACAAGGAAAATTGGAATTAAATAATCCCAACTTTTGGGTATTGGCCTACAATAATCCCACTTTTCAATATAACCCACAACGGTCCCAACTTTTCACTTAATTATTTATAATGGTCCCGCCGTTAAAAAAACTAACACCGTTAGTTTTTAATCCTACATGACGCTGACATGGCGATGACTTTTTTATTTTTTTCAATGTGTTATTCCATGTCACCTTACAGGTCAAATTTCCTCTTAAATTTCAACTAAAAAAATTGACCTCCAAATCCAAATCCAAATCCCTTGAACTTTGCGATCTTCTGACCTCCCCCCCCCCCCAAACCCAAAGTCGCTAAATCAAGTCTGTTTCTTCTCTATCGCATACCAGTTTACAACCAAAATTCAGAAATCCCCTGTTTCTTCTCTATCGCACCAGTTTACAACCCAAATTCATAAATCCCATGTTTCTTCTCCATCGCACCAGTTTACAACTCAAATTCATAAATCCCTAACCCCCAACAGAAACAAAGGAGACATGACCGATAGAGAGGCGGAGGCCCGTGAGGTTAGGACAGGCGGCAGAGACTGGGGCAAGGAGGCTGTCGGAGAAGGCGGTGGTTGTAGCGGCGGAGGAGGAGGAAAGAGAGACGGCGAAGGATGACGGGTGACGGAGGAGGCGGCCAGCGTTAGGAGACGAGGGAGACGACGCCACCGTCCGGAGACGAGGGAGACGGCGCCACCGTCCGGTGACGAGGGAGACGGCGCCACCGTCCGGTGACGAGGAAGACGGCGCCACCGTCCGATGACGAGGGAGACGGTGCCACCGTTCAGAGACGAGGGAGGTGGCGCGCCGTTCCGAGATGAGGGCAACGGCGCCACCGTTCGGAGACGGGGAGATGACGGAGGAAGATTCTTGGAGGAGCGCATACGGATTTGTATTTAGGAGTCTGGTTCATTATATGGATCTGGGGGCTATCTTTTAATTTTAAGGAATTTAGATATATCTATTTGTAAGGTGATGTGGAAATTAGGTAGATTAAAAAAATATAAGTCATCGTCACGTCAGCGCCACGTAGGATTAAAAACTAACGGTGTTAGTTTTTTTAACGGCGGGACCATTATAAATAATTAAGTGAAAAGTTGGAACCGTTGTGGGTTATATTGAAAAGTGGGATCATTGTAGGCCAATACCCAAAAGTTGGGATTATTTAAATCCAATTTTCCTAATAACAAACCTAAAGCATCTGGTTATTTAACTAGGGGTGGGTAGTATACGTGATCGGAAATTAAGTCATTAAGACGAGAAAATGACCTAATATAGTCAAGTAATAAGTTGGTGGATAAAGTTGAGAAATCTTTGTTGCTCCAATGGGGGTGCCCTAGAGTACCGTGTACGGACGACGCTGCTTCTCCAATGGGGGTGCCCTAGAGAATGTAGTGTCAGGTTTTCTCATAGGAAGAGTCGGTAACCCAGATGATAAGCCTAGGGTTACTGGTAAGAATGAGGAGTCGCTGCTGCTCCAATGGGGGTGCCCTAGAGTACCGTGTACGGACGGCGCTGCTTCTCCAATGGGGGTGCCCTAGAGAATGCAGTGGCAGGTCTGCTCATAATAAAAGAGTCAGATAAATATAGTGACCTAGAAGTTTAGCCTAGGGTCATGGTTAAGATAATAAGATATATTATCATAATAAATACGTGCTAGAATTTATATGTGATTTATAAATGTGTGTTGTGAAAACCAGGTAAACACTTTAACGGTTTTGAACTAAACGGTAGAACTCACCAGCGTAAGCTGACTTTTTAAAAGTATGTATGCTAGGTTCTGCAGAGACGTTTAGAAGTAAAGGCACGGATCTTGTGAGGACGGGATAATCGGGAAAGCTATCAAGGAAGGATTTCTGGCAAGCTGGCTTAGTTATAGATTTCGTATTCATAATTAGTTATAATTATGTACAATATCTCTCTTACTGTATTACTTGGCTTATATAAATAAAAGTTTTAAATTTCCGCTGCTTAATATCTCTGTTGATACCTTGTGTTCATGAGTAAATCCGATTCGTGACTCCTCCTAGTGCCAAGTTTGGGAGCGGGCGTCACAGAATTTTACGTCTAGAATGATTTGTGAGTGTCTACGTTGAGTTCTGCATCAAGTTCACGTTCAGAAAATCAAAAATATCGAAAATCAGTCGATTTTCAATTGGTACGCTTTTGGTCCGGCTCAAGAACAAGGTGGTACGCGACTGGTCCGTAAAGCAATCTTCATCGGCAGTTTGGTATGTGGTAATTGGTCTAGAAGACAATCTTCATATTTTGGTCCGTGAAGGTTATTCTTTGGTCCGTAGCAGTCACACCGTACCATCTGGTACGTTCGACGCTTTGGTACGTTGGTAAAGTGGTCCGTTATAGGTACGTGTTTGTATTTCTGGTACGTGTTTGGTCCGCGAGTGATTTTGGTACATTGACCTTGTAGTTGGTACGGTGATCGATATTCTGGTATGCCAGTTCAGTTTTTTAGAAAAACTAGATGGATCCATTCCAAGCTTTTGCAGCAATGTCTACGACAGTTCAAGCTTTACTGAATTATGATAATGAGATAGGAACTACAAACAAAGTTCCTAAATTGATAAAATTTAAAGAATTCCATAATTGGAAAACTCGATATGAATCATATATTGGTGTGACGGATGTTACAGTGTGGACTCCAATGCTGGATGGTTATCAAGTTCCAAAGTTTACAACTGGTGAATTTGCTGGTCAAGTAAAGTCATATAAAAAGATGAATGATGCTAAGAAAGAATCCTTCAAGTTGGAAAATAAAGCATATTCAAACTTATCAATGGCCTTACCAAAAGATATTTTGCTCGCCTATGTATACGATGCTTGTCTCTAGTCAAAACCTTTTCTTCGAGTTTCTTGAAAAAGTATTTCCAAGCAAGTGTTTTTCAAATAAAATCAATAAATGGAATGCTTTACTTTGTGAAACTATCGGATAGGTGATAGATTGCTTGCATCATATCGGTAGCCCTTTTCCATCCGTTTCCGTGAGTTATTTGAGCCTTAAATTACATTATTTATTACACGATTGTTCTCACTTTCGTTTGGTTGAGTGTTATGCCATCATGCTCTTTCATTTTAGAACTTGTGTTGTTTATACGCGTTGAGATCATGAACTAAAACTGAGCATAGAAATGATAGAGGCACTAGGACTAAACCCCTTTGATTTAGCCTTTTTCTTTGATCTTATCATTTTTCCTACCCTAAAACATTATCCCTTAGAAAGCCCGTTTGAGCCTTTTTCCTTCTCGTTTGATTTTCTCACTTTTTGACCCATTTAGCCTTTTGATTAGCCTTTATTTTTCTCTTAAACCCTTGTGTGAAGAAATCCGGATTAGTTTAGGATTTTGTGTATATATTTTGGTTTGTTTCATCAACTCATACTTAAGAAACAATAGTGATTAAGTGTGATTCTCCTAGTACTCAATCTCCATTCTAGGAATTCATATGAGATTGCGAAAAAAAAAAGAAAAAAAAAAGAAAAAAATGAAGAAGAAAAAAAATGAAGAAAAAAAAAATGAAAAAAGAAAAAAATAGTGATTAAGTGTGATTCTCCTAGCTTATGTGTTCGGGTCAAAATTACCCGATTTTTGTTTATTTTTGTAAATAGTTTTTCTTTTAGTTTCTTTATTTCCTTTTCTGGATTTCTAAACACTTCGCCACTTTCACATTCCCATTTCATACCCCAAACCCTAGCCTAACATTACAACCCTTAATAAAGTCCTCTTGATTTATGTTCGGTTTTATGTTATTTGGTGGAGATGTGATTTCAATACAAGCTTATGACAATGGGGTGCATGTTTGGTCTTGAGTGACCCACTTAAATCGACGATCCACTTAATCGTCTATCCACTAAATAAAGCCGAGTTGAGTGATCATTGTGAGGGGTATGATGCTTGTTTGATTGAACCTTGATGTGTGTCTAGCTAGTAGGCATTTCCATGTTTTTAAATAATTATCATAATTGCTTGTTGGATTATAAATCTTTTGAAAAGTGTAAATCTTGAGAATTGGCGATGCATGTGGGCTTGAGTAGTTGCATTGGGTTGGGTGGACGTTGCGTCTTCGATTGGCTTATGAAAGTTTTGCATGAGATTTTTGCTTGAGGGCAAGCAAAGTTTAAGTGTGGGATATTTGATGCGTAGCATCATGTATATAAATAAATAAATAAAATCCCCTCATTTAAATATGTTTTTAATTGGAAAATATTGAATTTGTTGCTTGTTCAGGTTTACAATTTTGAATTCCCTAAATTTAGTGCTTAAATGTTTAATATATAAATTCTATTGTATTTGATAGGTTTTTAACTTAAAATTGATAAATATATTCATTCCCCATTTAATTAGTTTTTAATATTGTTTTATGGTGATTTATATGAATTTGGTGCTTAATGGTATTTATATATGAATTTTAGGTGTTTGGTGGATCCATGATGAATTTAGAAGAATTCTAGAAAAAACGGATTCGAAATCAGAGCCCGGATGCGAAAGTTATAAAAGAAAAAGAAAAAAAAATAATTATAAACAAGTGTAGCATCAGCAGCAGCCCAGTCCCTGTGTAAAGACCACCAGCGAGGCCCAACAGAATAGCAGCCCAGCAGCTTTAGTAGTAGCCCAACAGCAACCCAGCAGCTTTATTAAAATAATGGGAAGGTCACAGGAATCGAACCTGTGACCTCTTCTGCACCCAGCGAAATGCCTTGCCACCAGGCTAGCATATTATGTTGGCATAAATTCAGTTTAAATTTTATTTATCTTCTCCTGCAGTCCAACCCATTTAAGACCTGATGCGACCTGACCTATTTTTTTCCATATAAATTCTTTCTTAGCCGTCATTTCACGAGTTCTAACCCCCGCAAACCCCTAATAAACCCTAGAAACGACCCAAAAACACTGTGGAATCATTTTGGGAGATCAAGGAGGTCAAGATTCAAGCTTTGGAGGGTAAAGATTAGAGATTTTGAGACTTTTTCGGTTTGCAAATCATCTAACTCTTTATTTTCTTCTTTTGTTTTTGTTTCTTGAAGATGAATGTATCCAAGATTGAAACTTTATTGTTTATTATCATGATTCTTGGCTGATTTCATCTTGTATCACTTAGATTAGATGAATTTAGGCTCTCTTTGATCATTTCGGTTTGACTTCTACCATGACTTTGTGATTAATTGTTTGATGATGTTTTTAATTGGTTTGTGATGATGATGCTTGCTGATTTGGTTCCTATTGTCATTGAATCATGTGGAATAACTGTCATGCTTGGTAGAACAACCTAAGTTAAGTGCTTTAGCCATTATTAAACCGTTTGACTTTTCTTAGTCAACGGTTAATGCTTGCAAGGAGACATCCTTCTTGATGATTCATGGATGATTAGGGGCTGATTTAGTGATCATTTATGTTAATTTGGTTCTAATTAATGATAAATCATGTGGATAAATTGTCAATGTTAAGTAGAACTACTAAAATTGGTTAATTTGTCTATTTGTTATTCGGTTGACCTTAACGGGTCAAACCGGTAATGCGTGATAGGAGACCTCCTACTAGTTGGTTTATCATTGAATTAGGGCTGTTTTAGCATGCATCCTTGTGTTTTAGGTTGGACCAGACAATTTCACTTGCTAGAGGCTTAGCTTTGCGTGTTTGGTAGGTTAGATTGCTTATGACCGTAAGATTCAATCCTGCTTATTCGCGTTTGGCGGTTTCTAGGTCATAAGCCTTTTGAATCATCATCATTGCATGATTTAGGTATTGCTTAGAGAGACCTCTCTGGTTTTTGCCCATTTCATGTAGGATTAGTTGACTTCGATCGAAGTAGCTTATCCGGCAGGCAGTTTTCACAAGTTTGCTATCCGTGCTTCATTTAGGATTTCCGGATTATTTGGGATGTGTCTATAGTTCTAGGTAGTCCAATTTTTCACATTAGACGTTAGTGTTCATGGTATTAGTCATTCCGGGGGTCTTAGTGAGTCTAGAGGAGTCGAGTCTAGGTGATGCATACCTTTTTTCTGATTTCCATCATATTATCATGTTTTTTTGCTGTTGTGTTGGTTTTAGCTATTTAGCTTAGTCTTCTTTATTAGTTCACCATTTCAATTTCATCGGTTAGATATTTGCAAAGATCCAGTATCGGGAGTCTGTCATCGCGTCCACGGATTGATATCCGGTTCTTACCAATACTATACTGCATACGACGGGTTCACTGCCCTGGTGTGTAGTTTGGTCACTCGGTATTTACCATTTTAAAACCTGACCGTATTTTTATATATCCAAACACACGCATCAAGTTTTTGGCGCCGTTGCCGGGGACGCGTCAGATTCCGAGAAAATTCCGAGCTAGTAGTTTAACCACTTGTCTACTTTATTTGTTTACCTGTTTCTCTTTGTGTTTTTAGCTGTTAGTTTGTTTTTCTATTTCAGTGTTTTCTTTTTGTGTTAGTTAGACTTTTAGGTTAGATTCTTTACATTTTTGTTTCGTCGTTTCTATCGCATTTTTTGTCTGTTTTTGCGCATACGTCGTCGCCAGAGCCGATTTTCATCGTTATCTGAGCCAGAAAGAGTTTTCCATCAACTTCGGCACGTGAAGGACGCATTACCAGTGCCGATGGCCGCACTTGCAGATCAGAGGCGCACGCTTGCAGATTACACTCGTCCCAACATCGATGGGACGTTGCCGAGTGTTATCCGTCCGCCAGTGGACGTGAATAACTTCCAGATTCAGCCTCAGGTCATCACTCTGATTATGGACTATGTTCAGTTTGACGGGTTACCTAATGATGACCCGATGACCCACATCGCGAACTTCCTTGAAATTTGTGACACTTTCAAACTTAAGGGGGTCCCTGCAGAGGCAATCCAGTTGCGATTATTCTCATTTTCCCTTCGCGGTGCAGCGAAGGCGTGGCTTCAGTCTCTCCCGCCTGGTTCCATCACGTCATGGGTTATTTTGACACATAAATTCATCTCAAAGTATTTCCCTCCATCGAAGGTTGCGATTTTCAGAAACAAAATATGTACCTTCCTTCAGGACGACACGGAGAGTTTATACGAGACATGGGAGCGATTTAGAGAGTTGTTGAGAAAATGTCCATCCCATGGCATTGAGCTACACCAGCAGATACATATTTTCTATAGCGGTTTACATCCACTCACACGACATACGGTCGACACGTCAGCTGGTGGGACATTAAGTAGTAAAACGCCCAAAGAGGCGCAAGACTTACTTGAGGAGCTTGCTTTAAACGATTATCAGTGGTCGAGCACGCAGAGTAAGCCGACCCAACAGAGAGGAGTCCTCCATGTTGACCCTATTACTGTTCTATCCATGCAGGTCGAGGCGTTATCGAAGAAAATAGCCAAAATGCAGGTGATGGAGCAGCAGGTGAAGTATTGCGAGCTGTGCTCAGGACCCCATGACATTACACGTTGTCCTATCGGGGGTAGCACCGATTTTGTCGAGCAGGTCGACTACATGGCCGACCAGGCCCATCCAACACCCAACACGTATAACTACAATCAGGGGTGGCAGAACAACCAAAATTTCGGCTCGAACATGCCTTGCTTTCAGCCGAGACCGCCACCGAGGCAACAGGGTTTCTATGACCCAAAGGTTGGCAAACAGACACCGACAGAGGATTCAGGTTTGAAGAATTTAACTGACATGATGTCTCAGTTTATCAAGCAGAATGAGAAAACTTCACAGCAGAATGATCATAGGATTTTGCGGACTGAGCAGGACATAGTTGTGGTGGCCAAAGAGTTGAGTAATTTAGCAGCTCATATGCAAAATATGGAGAGGACCATGGGTCAACTTTCCAAATCGTTTTCTGAGAGAAAACCAGAAGGATTGCCAGGGCACACACAGTCATATCCTAAGCAATACGTGAATGCAATCTTTTACCTGAATGACAACACCACTCCAGATCCAGAATCGACGTTCAGTGCTGAGCCAGTTGATGAGGAGAGTGATGATGAGATAAACGAGGAGATTGAGGTAGAGGTTCCTGGGCAGGTGCAACCGAGGCTAAGCCTAGCAAGTACAACACGACCGGAGGAACCAGTAGTGGAGAAATATGTTCCCCGACCCTACATCCCTTATATTCCATATCCAGGGAGACTTAGGGATCAACTTAGGGAGGAGCAGCAGGAGAAACATCACCAGGCCGTCGTTCATTATATTGGAATTAAAGATCACCCACCCGACCCACCTTCAGTTATTATCAAGTCGACTAAATCATTGCAGGGCCAGCAAAAGAAGAAGTATGGGGATGAAGCGAGTGTTAAAAAGAAGAAAAAGCCACCTGATTTAAAGAAAAAGGCTTCAAAGAGTGATAGGACATGGTTAGTCGACGTGTACGCCATGTATTTGCGTGATAGAGACAAGGGATTTCAACCCTTGTTTGAGGAGTGGTGCGTGTATGGGTCGGATGCGAGCATATTCGGTAGTGAGGGAGGTCACATCCATGACCCCGGTTGACTTAACCGCGGGTTCAAGTCCGGCTGTCGACTCGTTAATAAATTCAGTGCTTCCGGGAGGCAACCCGAGTAGTTGGTTGTTTAGTTTGCTTGTTTAATTTTTTATTTGATCTTTTAAGTAGTTTGCTTGTCTTGTAGGTAGTTTATTTACAGTTAGTTGCATTTTATTTTTCTTGTTTCGTTTTATGTTTTGTTTCAAGTCTTGCAGGTTCTCATGGAAGCATGCCACGATTAGACATTGCATTGACTTATCATTTCTGGCTATGCTTCGCGGGTTTGTAGGTAACGCACAATTGCGGGCCGTCGGATACTCAATCTCCATTTCCACGGTCCGCAAATGTGCCTCCATAATTTGGTTGTGATTTGGGGGATACGAACCGTCACTTCATAGATGACAATCAACGGTCCGTATCAGGGTTTATCGGGCATGTTGACTTTTGGTCAAAGCGTATCGTTCACTTCATAAATGACAAACAAACGGTCCCTTTTGATTAATTGTTCACTTTTCAAACGTTTAAAAATTCTCAAACTTTCCCGATGTCAAGACCCGATCCGCTTATAACTTTCACTTGAGTTGTGTTTTCTTTCTAGATTCACCACGGGACCGCCAGCTACCTCGATTCACCGGTTTAGTTATTATCCGAGTTGTATTTTTCATTTTGCATTCATTTGTTGACACACGACTCGAGATATTTGTGCTTTATTGATATATATTTGTGATTGATATGATTTGGTTGTGCTTTGATGATAGTTTGTACTGGCGAGACGGTTCGGGCACCTGTTCGTTAAGAGCTATCACGATTCGTTTTTAGCGTCCGGACACTGGCACACCACATGATAGGGGAGTATTTCAGTTCCCTTTCCCCTTTATTTTGTTTGTTTATCGTACATTAGGGACAATGTACGAATTAAGTGTGGGGATGAGGGTAAATTGAACTGAAATTGCTTAAATTGTGAAAATTTTTCGAATTTTCTTATCATATCCCCTTGTTTTTAGTTGAAATTGAGATTTTTGCCCGTCTCATTGCACATGGAAGTAGGCCCGTTGATGTAATTCGTGACGTTTTGCTCGCCTATGTATACGATGCTTGTCTTTAGTCAAAACCTTTTCTTCGAGTTTCTTGAAAAAGTATTTCCAAGCAAGTGTTTTTCAAATAAAATCAATAAATGGAATGCTTTACTTTGTGAAACTATCGGATAGGTGATAGATTGCTTGCATCATATCGGTAGCCCTTTTCCATCCGTTTCCGTGAGTTATTTGAGCCTTAAATTGCATTATTTATTACATGATTGTTCTCACTTTCGTTTGGTTGAGTGTTATGCCATCATGCTCTTTCATTTTAGAACTTGTGTTGTTTATACGCGTTGAGATCATGAACTAAAACTGAGCATAGAAATGATAGAGGCACTAGGACTAAACCCCTTTGATTTAGCCTTTTTCTTTGATCTTATCATTTTTCCTACCCTAAAACTTTATCTCTTAGAAAACCCGTTTGAGCCTTTTTCCTTCTCGTTTGATTTTCTCACTTTTTGACCCATTTAGCCTTTTGATTAGCCTTTATTTTTCTCTTAAACCCTTGTGTGAAGAAATCCGGATTAGTTTAGGATTTTGTGTATATATTTTGGTTTGTTTCATCAACTCATACTTAAGAAAAAATAGTGATTAAGTGTGATTCTCCTAGTACTCAATCTCCATTCTAGGAATTCATATGAGATTGCGAAAAAAAAAGAAAAAAAAAAGAAAAAAAATGAAGAAGAAAAAAAATGAAGAAGAAAAAAAAAATAGTGATTAAGTGTGATTCTCCTAGCTTATGTGTTCGGGTCAAAATTACCCGATTTTTGTTTTTTTTTGTAAATTGTTTTTCTTTTAGTTTCTTTATTTCCTTTTCCGGATTTCTAAACACTTCGCCACTTTCACATTCCCATTTCATACCCCAAACCCTAGCCTAACATTACAACCCTTAATAAAGTCCTCTTGATTTATGTTCGGTTTTATGTTATTTGGTGGAGATGTGATTTCAATACAAGCTTATGACATTTGGGTGCATGTTTGGTCTTGAGTGATCCACTTAAATAGACGATCCACTTATTCGTCTATCCACTAAATAAAGCCGAGTTGAGTGATCATTGTGAGGGGTATGATGCTTGTTTGATTGAACCTTGATGTGTGTCTAGCTATTAGGCATTTCCATGTTTTTAAATAATTATCATAATTGCTTGTTGGATTATAAATCTTTTGAAAAGTGTAAATCTTGAGAATTGGCGATGCATGTGGGCTTGAGTAGTTGCATTGGGTTGGGTGGACGTTGCGTCTTCGATTGGCTTATGAAAGTTTTGCATGAGATTTTTGCTTGAGGGCAAGCAAAGTTTAAGTGTGGGATATTTGATGCGTAGCATCATGTATATAAATAAATAAATAAAATCCCCTCATTTAAATATGTTTTTAATTGGAAAATATTGAATTTGTTGCTTGTTCGGGTTTGCAATTTTGAATTCCATAAATTTAGTGCTTAAATGTTTAATATATAAATTCTATTGTATTTGATGGGTTTTTAACTTAAAATTGATAAATATATTCATTCCCCATTTAATTAGTTTTTAATATTGTTTTATGGTGATTTATATGAATTTGGTGCTTAATGGTATTTATATATGAATTTTAGGTGTTTGGTGGATCCATGATGAATTTAGAAGAATTCTAGAAAAAACGGATTCGAAATCAGAGCCCGGATGTGAAAGTTATAAAAGAAAAAGAAAAATAATAATTATAAACAAGTGTAGCATCAGCAGCAGCCCAGTCCCTGTGTAAAGACCACCAGCGAGGCCCAACAAGATAGCAGCCCAGCAGCAACCCAGAACAGCTTTATTAAAAAAATGGGAAGGTCACAGGAATCGAACCTGTGACCTCTTCTGCACCCAGCGAAATGCCTTGCCACCAGGCTAGCATATTATGTTGGCATAAATTCAGTTTAAATTTTATTTATCTTCTCCTGCAGTCCAACCCATTTAAGACCTGATGCGACCTGACCTATTTTTTTCCATATAAATTCTTTCTTAGCCGTCATTTCACGAGTTCTAACCCCCCGCAAACCCCTAATAAACCCTAGAAACGACCCAAAAACACTGTGGAATCATTTTGGGAGATCAAGGAGGTCAAGATTCAAGCTTTGGAGGGTAAAGATTAGAGATTTTGAGACTTTTTCGGTTTGCAAATCATCTAACTCTTTATTTTCTTCTTTTGTTTTTGTTTCTTGAAGATGAATGTATCCAAGATTGAAACTTTATTGTTTATTATCATGATTCTTGGCTGATTTCATCTTATATCACTTAGATTAGATGAATTTAGGCTCTCTTTGATCATTTTGGTTTGACTTCTACCATGACTTTGTGATTAATTGTTTGATGATGTTTTTAATTGGTTTGTGATGATGATGCTTGCTGAATTAGTTCCTATTGTCATTGAATCATGTGGAATAACTGTCATGCTTGGTAGAACTACCTAAGTTAAGTGCTTTAGCCATTATTAAACCGTTTGACTTTTCTTAGTCAACGGTTAATGCTTGCAAGGAGACCTCCTTCTTGATGATTCATGGATGATTAGGGGCTGATTTAGTGATCATTTATGTTAATTTGGTTCTAATTAATGATAAATCATGTGGATAAATTGTCAATGTTAAGTAGAACTACTAAAATTGGTTAATTTGTCTATTTGTTATTCGGTTGACCTTAACGGGTCAAACGGGTAATGCGTGATAGGAGACCTCCTACTAGTTGGTTTATCATTGAATTAGGGCTGTTTTAGCATGCATCCTTGTGTTTTAGGTTGGACCAGACAATTTCACTTGCTAGAGGCTTAGCTTTGCGTGTTTGGTAGGTTAGATTGCTTATGACCGTAAGATTCAATCCTGCGTTATTCGCGTTTGGCGGTTTCTAGGTCATAAGCCTTATGAATCATCATCATTGCATGATTTAGGTATTGCTTAGAGAGACCTCTCTGGTTTTTGCCCATTTCATGTAGGATTAGTTGACTTTGATCGAAGTAGCTTATCCGGCAGGCAGTTTTCACAGGTTTGCTATCCGTGCTTCATTTAGGATTTCCGGATTATTTGGGATGTGTCTATAGTTCTAGGTAGTCCAATTTTCCACATTAGACGTTAGTGTTCATGGTATTAGTCATTCCGGGGGTCTTAGTGAGTCTAGAGGAGTCGAGTCTAGGTGATGCATACCTTTTTTCTGATTTACATCATATTATCATGTTTTTTTGCTGTTGTGTTGGTTTTAGCTATTTAGCTTAGTCTTCTTTATTAGTTCACCATTTCAATTTCATCGGTTAGATATTTGCAAAGATCCAGTATCGGGAGTCTGTCATCGCGTCCACGGATTGATATCCGGTTCTTACCAATACTATACTGCATACGACGGGTTCACTGCCCTGGTGTGTAGTTTGGTCACTCGGTATTTACCATTTTAAAACCTGACCGTATTTTTATATATCCAAACACACGCATCAATAAATGATCTCATTTCAAGACTATCACATTTGGTTAGTGAGCTTGACATTGTTAGAGTGAAGAAGGAGGCTGGAGAATTAAAGGAAAAGCTGTTAGATGCTATACCAACTAAATGGGAAGGTTATATCCTGTTGCTAACACATGATAAGGGATTTGATGATATTTCATTTGATGATCTTACAAGGAACTTGCTAGCTAGGGAATTAGATATGATGCGTGTTAAAACTCAACCAGCTCAAGTTCAGAATCCCGATGTGTATTTTGGTGAGAATGCTTCAACCATGCATGCAAAGGCAAAAGCTACCTCAAATCCACCGACTACTGCATTTTTTGTGGAGAATACTTCAAGTGGTCATGCAAGTATATCTTGGGGTTCTTCAAGTGAAAGCTATACTAACAAAGCTCCAGTGAGTATCCAGTTTATTCGAATCAATCCTCATCTGCTCCTCCATCCAATCAGAGTGCATTTTCAGCTAAGACCACAAATGATTTTATGGCACTATTTTCGGCAATGGTTTCTTCATATGATGGAGTGGTAGCAGGAAAATTGACTAGTGTTGAGCTCACAGATGAAGATTATGAGCAAATCAACCCTGATGACTCAGAACTCATGGATATCAACTGGTCAATGGCTATGCTCGTCAGAAGGGGCAAAAAGTTTATGCAAAGAATAGGTCGTAAAGATTTAAATCCAGAAGGAAAGATTGGATTCGACAAATCCAAACTTTGTTGTTATAATTGTCAGAATTATGGTCACTTCGCAAAGGAATGCAAGTATGCAAAGAAGCAAGAAACATCAAAATTATTTCCGAAGTATGCAGCTCAGAGTTCAAAGGCATCAGGAAGCAATTCTACTCCATCAAGTTCATATACAAATGCTTTGAATCAAGATTCTAAAGCTTTGGTTTCTCAAGTTGGAGAAGGCTATGACTGGGGAGCAGATTATCCTGATGAGTCTGCCTTGCTGTGTACTGAAGAAAGAGATGTGAAACATGAAGATGAACCTGCAAATCAAGAACTTGTGCAACAATAAAATCAAGAGCACGTTGTTCAAGAACCTGTTATTGAACATGAGGCAGTTAATGTTCAAGATGATGAGTTGATGCATGATGTTTCTGGAGATGATAATGATGAAAGTTCTTCGGATACAGATTCTGATCCTGGTGATTATGTTGAGATCTTGCATAATATTAGAGGTATCCAAGTCAAGAAGTGTTCTAAATCTCATTTGGCTTATTTGGCTTCACAGAATAAAGACACTTTTAAGTATGAGCATTTATCAAAACGATCTACTGATCGAGAGGATGATGATGATCCATCTTATGCTCCATCAATGGAGGAATCAGCAAGACCAAAAGTGACTACTGATAAAGAGAAAGCTCCGATGGTGTCTTCCAGAAAACGCGTGAAACAAATATCAAGACCAAAGATGTTGGTGAAATCGGGCTCTTTCCTTGCTGATGCCAGAAAAGCTAGTAGCAGTCCACCTAGTAAGAAGCGAAAGCTGACAAATCAATCTTCTATTCCAGATCAACCAACTACAACAACTGCAAATGTTCAAAGTTCCAGTATTCCAACTGTTAGAAAGATGATTATCATAAATTCTTCTGCTTCTGATTCTGCTTCAACCACTGCTGCTTCTACAACTTCCACTATTTCTTCTACTGATTTGAAGCTTGCATTACATCAAACAAGACTTGATGAGTTAGAGTCGACAAATCGTCAGCAAGCTGATGAAATCAAATGATTAAAGAATCTTGTTAAGGAATTGGTGTCTCGGGATCAATCAAAGGATCGCGAGATTGCTCAACTTCAACAAATTTCTAAAACTCTGGGTGAGCAGCTAAATCGATTGTTAAGTGCTTTACCTGCTCAGGGGGAGAGAAGACCAAATCCAGAAGAAATTTGTCGAGAAGATGATGATATTTCCAAATATTTGAATGACAATGATGATCCTGACCCTGAAGGAGGTGTTGGTAGAGATGGTTGTGGTACTGGTGCAGCCGGAACATCTTCTGCTACCGGAACATCTGCTGCATCTCAGGGGGAGTTGTCGGGAAAAAAGGTTTATGATGTGACTCTAATCACAAGGGTAGAGTTAGAAGAAGGGGAGTTTATAAATCCATATTCTAAGGAGCAGCTTGCTGCCATCATTGTTTTGAATGTGGATGATGTGGATAATGTCCCTTTTGCTGATCCATACAAAGAAGAGGATTCAGATGATAATGTTGATTATGAAGACGAACGGGTAGAAGTTGAGGATATGATGGCTGAAGATTATCCAGATGATCCTAAGATTTATGGTAATTTTCTGATGGTGATCAGTCTGGAGGGTTCAATTTCTTTGCCAGAGATGATGAAGATAAAGGTGAAGACGAATTAAAGAAGAAAGATGCTGAGAAACAACCAGAACAACTAGAATCAACTGAATCTGAGAAGTTGTCAGAAGAACAAGAGAAGAAAATATTATTTGATAAATGGTTGAAGGAGCAGAGAGCAAAGAAGTTACAAGTAGTGAAACCTACGAAAGATGTTGATCAGAATAAATTTTTTGATAGAAAAGGAGGAGAATCCACTGGAAATATAATAAGCTGGATGTTCGATTCAGAACTTAAGTGTTATGAAATAAAGAAGGAGTTTGGAGTTTTATATTTGAAGAATGCTCTAAGATTTATCACTTTTACAGTTTGTGATGTTCGGGAGTTATCCAGAAAGCCGTTTCTGAACTATGGAGGTAATTAGTTGGCAGAGGTTTTCAAGAACAAATTACTAGAATAATGTCAAGGAAAGTTCAGATTTATAATTCTACAGAGGCCGTAGTATTCTGATCATCCAACTGATATTCATCCTAAATCTGGAAGACCGATTGTGATCTTAAAGTAGAAGAAGCCTGTTCAGCTGAAGAAAACACCGTTGAAGAAACTTGAACAAGATTTTATCAAGACTTTAAGATAGTGGTATTACGATGAATATACTGGAGAAGCGGTGATTGTGATCAAAGAAGACAACAAGGTGGTGATAATCTTTGATCCTATGTGGTTGATCAATCTGTCAAAAGATGATATAGACAAACTCTATCACAACAACATTTTGTATAAGGCTGAGAATTCTGATCAAGCCTTACAGTTTCAAAAAGTGATTAGAGTATGTTTTGCTTTTGGGATTCATGCTGGAAATAATCGAAGACATCATTGGAAGAAGACTGAGTCAAAAGCTTCTCAAGACTAGCACAAGACAAGGGGGAATTTGTTAGAACATGTTATGTTGTCTAGTGCTAGGTCTAGATGGTATGTCTAATTGTATAGATTGTTTTGTGTATTATGAGCTTAGTGTACCAGGGGCGGACCAGATGGTACGCACGGACCATTTGGTACGCTGGTTATATGGTACGCTGGGCAGACTTAGTATAAATTTGTTTAGCTCGTGTTTGAGAGTGTAGTTGTGAGAGTTGTGAGTTTAACTGTGTGTTTTCCAGTGTGTTTACTCTCTGTATTCTCTCTCTATATAGCCGAGCTTGCAATCAATCAAAGATCTATTATTTACCTCGTGTGTTACAAATCCGATTACAATCATGCATTAGTAAGATCTTATATGTGATTTACAACTTGGTCAATGCCTGGAACAAGCGTGGAGGCGAAGACTCGCCACCAAACTCGGTCAATAACGGTCATAATCCGTTGGAAGGGAAATCCCAAGAATCTCGGATAATTAGTCATGTTCTCTTTGTATTTAAACGCGGCTTAGGACTAATTTTTATCACTTACGCTCACCGGTAATCACTCACTCACTTAGCAACAAGCCACACATTTTTGTATTCGATACATTTTGGTGAAATAAACGGGCAACGTATGTTATCGTTGCCAAGGGGTTTTTTGTGCCGGCGGCTCTTGGAGACTTCCAGGGGTTAAGGGATTTTTCCCCTGAAAAAATTCTTGTGTTCTTACTTGCAACCAGGGAATTCGGTAGTTGTGTTTGCGTTAAATCCATTTATTCTTGAATTCAAATTGT
This sequence comes from Deinandra increscens subsp. villosa, assembly GCA_039602395.1. Classification (NCBI taxonomy): domain Eukaryota; kingdom Viridiplantae; phylum Streptophyta; class Magnoliopsida; order Asterales; family Asteraceae; genus Deinandra; species Deinandra increscens. Next base: position 81,696,960 of record JBCNJP010000010.1, on the reverse strand, counting down.
TTTAATCAATTCCATATAATTTACATCCAAGGCACCTTACCTCACAAACGAATTTGGTAACAAAATTGTCTCTTGTATTTTTACACAAAAGTGTAACGATACGTGAAAGCTTAAATAAAATAACAGAAACGTTAGGTGTAACCACCTGACACATTGTCACATTAAATATAATAGAATATAATGTGTATATATATATATATATATATATATATATATATATATATATATATAGGGTTGGGCATAGATATTAACCCTCTCTTGGAGCAATAACTAATTAACCATCAATGAATGACTTGATCAAAATAGTGTTATTGATCTAAGGGCTGTAATTAAAAGCTGCATTTTTAAATTATGTTTTGTTTTTTTATTAAATTGAAAAGGGCAAATCTGTCATTTAACAAACCCACAAAAAAACCCCCTTCATTTAAAAAAGTCCATAAATTTTTTATACATGTCGAACTTTTATATAAATTGCACCATTAAACTCGTCGCATTTTTATCTTTAATTTGATTATAGTCTCGACGTTTTTTATTACCGTTTTCTTAGACGTACGATGTAGCACTAGTGTTACAACTACTAATATCACTGTTATAACTATTAACAATAACAAAATTACACCCATATAATCATAACCAATAGCATTGATGCTTCTACTAAAATACAACTGCATATGCATATATTACAACATACAAATGCATCAATATGCATATAAAACACTCATGCTATAACCATACATTCATAACACTAGTATCGATTTTCTCTTAGGTACACCTGCATATGCATATATTACAACCTATACAAACCTACAAATGCATCAATATGCATATAAAACACTGATGCTACAACCATTAACAGTAAAACACTGGTACTATCAAAATAGAAGAAAAAAAATCATATGTACAACAGTGGTGCTACTACTTACAAAATCGAGTTCAACAAAAATGAGCAAAAAAAAAAAAAACTACATATATGTAGAGTCCATATATGTATATTACAACCTACTTTAACATGACAAATCAAAATAAAAAACAACAAACATGACAAATTAAATTCATCGAAGAAAGATTCCTAACAGATTAAAGCCAAAAAAGAAAAAAGAATTAATTGAACAAACATGACGGTCAAAATCAAACCGATAGTGCTGAACAAAAAAAAAACCACTACAAAAACACTGCGCTACCTCCTCCACCACCATGAGTTACCTTGACAACAATCGATCTTGTGAACCGCATGATTTTTGCATAATTTTTTACCAAAACAATATATATATATATATGTATATATATATATATATATATATAGGGAGAGGATCATTTGAGAACTAATTTGATTTGAGAACTAAAAAGAACTAATTTGAGCCACAAGTTTATTTACATGTATCCCCCCTCCCATGAATTGTAGTGGCCCCCCTTGAAATTTGTGGTTGAGATTTAGTTCTCAAAAGTTCTCAAAACAAAAAGTTCTCATTTGAACCTAACCCTATATATATATATATATATATATATATATATATATATATATATATATATAGGGATAGGATTATTTGAGAACCAATTGGGTTTGAGAACTAAAAAGAACCATTAGGGCAGCCTCATGCCCGGTCCTTGCCTCCATAGCCTTCCTATCATTTTTGGCTATGAGCTTCACAACCTTCTCATGTAAGAGCTTGGCCTTAGCAGCTTCCTTGAATGTCTGGGAGACCTTCGCTTTAGCCGCCGCCTCAGCATAAGCCGCTCGCTTCTCAGCAGCTGCCAGAAGGTCCATAAAGTGGGAGACAACCTGAGAAAAAGGAAGAATCCAAGTTTAGTATTTATATTGAGAGTAACAAGTTTACTCTCCGTAGTGTATCTTGTAGAAATAGCCAGTGATTACCTGATGGACGACGGGCTCGGCATGGACCCCAAGATTAGAGGCCGAGAGCTCAGAAAATAGGCTGGCGGCAGGAGCAACGCTGGATCCTCGGGTTTTCCTCTTAGTGCCAGATGCCCTGGTTGGTGGAACCCAGGTAATCGGAGTAGGCTCAGTCTTCACAGATCCTAGGACCGGCAGATCATCCTTGTTATCAGGCTCAGAGGTGAGAACAGCGTCCATGTCATCAAGATCAAAGTTGGGCCAGCAGCTGAAAGGCACATTTAAAGATGTTAGACAAGAGGCACCAAAAAAAAGGAAAGTCCTGAAATACTTACAACTCGACATGCTTGGAGTGTGATAAGAAGCAGCCGAATGCTCGTCGACCCAAAATATGCGTTTTGACTCAGGAATCCCAGGAATGTCTCCAGGTTAGCCTCGGTAGCTTCTTCTTCAAGACCTACCTCCAGCAGACTCGACACAACAAAAATAAACACCCAAGGTTAATATTTCAATATTTATATACAAAAACCCTAACATCTATGACAAGTTATCCTACCCTTCACAATCCATCTTTGGGGAAACTGATTACCTCTCGGGATGCTTGAGCGCTTGACAAAGAAAAACCTACTCTTTCACTCGTCCCGTTGGGTTGCACGCAGGACCAATTGTTGATCCCGAGAGAAGCATTTGAGAAGGGAACAGTTTGACCCATGAGATTTAAGCTCATAGGCCTGGGCCAACTCAGAAAGGCCGATCAGGGGTTCGAAGGTATGGTTCATACGCTCAAGGGCCCCAGGATGCGCCAGGCCAAGGGGAGTGTTTGTGCATAGGAAAGGCTGGTGGCCTTGAAGAACTCGGCGATAAGGCCGGTAAAAAGATAAGACAGACCAAGGCTGAATGGTGTGAAAGGAAAACAAACCCAAGTTTTGGGTGAGAAGTCGGACCTCAACCTGGGGTCAAAAGGCCTGATTTACGCAGTGCCGGGCAGCAGGCTGGAGGCCTTGATGGTGGCGATATTGTTATTATTAAAGCTGCATGTCTCCTGCTGTGCAAGAATTTCTGGTCATGGAAGTCCTCTACCCCGGCAAGAGTGACCTCGGATTCATGGCGAATGTACCACTTGGTCATGATCGAAAACAAAATTGAAAGAAAAGGGAGAATGGTTACCTGATCGGAGAAGAAAAATGGAGGCGAAGCAAACTCTCTCTAAAACAATGTGGGTAGAACTGACCCGAGAGGGGGTTATTTATGAACGGTGAGTTTGCAGAGCCGATGGGACGTGGGTAGAGAACGTGGAGCGGTTAAAAATGAATGAGTGGCTAAGATTGATTCAAGTACTTTGACTCACCAAAATTTTTGAAAATTCAGAGAGGTGAATTCTTATCCAAAACTGCGAATTTTGGGGGCAATTGTTATACCCTGGATTTTAGCCCTACATTCTCTGTACTTTTTATCAAATTTATATCCCAAGATGTCATGCATCCAGGGGTTACTTATTTATACCGCTTAATCCCAGCATGCTCGGTCACCCAACATACTCGGGCATCATTACTAACGATTTGTTTTGACTTTATTTGATCGATAGCTAGGTGGAAGAGGTCAAGAAAGGGTCACTTGGACTTAGTCACAAGCTAGAAGATGCGTGATGATAAAGACTCGCCGTAATACTTAGTCCACAACGGTCAAATACAATTAGAGAGAAGATCTCAGGAATCTCGGGAAGTTAGTTAGTCTATCATTGTATTTATAGGCGGATTAGGTCTCATTTTTTACACTTACGATCACTTGTATTCACTCACATTCACTATTAAACCCTGAATTTCAATTTTAAATTCTCGGTACTCATTATCAGGTTTATATCCAAGGATGTCATACATCCAAGGACTGCTTATTAGCACTTAATGACCCCAGCATGCTCGGTTACCCAGCATGCTAGGGCATCATTATTAACAATTTCTTTTGACTTTGTTTGATCTATAGCCAGGTGCAGAAGGTCGAATAACGGTCACATGGACTTAGTCAAGAGCTGGAATACGTGTGAAGATGAAGACTCACCATTAAACTCTGTCTATGATGGTCAAATGCCATTGGAATAGAGATCCCAAGAATCTCGGGATGTTAGTTAGGCAATCTATGTATTTATACGCGGCATAGGTCTCATTTTTTACACTCACGAACACCTGTATTCACTCACACTCACTTAGCAACAGCCGTAAATAATTGTACTCAACACATTTTCAGTGAAATAAATCGGCAACCTGTGTTATCGTTTCTAGGGTTTTTTGTGCCGACGGCTCTTGGAAACATCCAAGGGTTAAGGGCATTTTCCCATTAAAAAATCCTTGTTTTCTTGTTTGCATCCTGGGAATTCGTTACTAAATTAGCTTTGTAATCTTTAGCCAAAACAAATTGGCGCCCACCGTGGGGCAACTGGTGACAATTTTCTTTCAAACTCTTCTAAGATTTGTATTAAACTTGATTTTTACAAAAATTTATCAAAGAATGTCGACACAATTGAATTCCTCGAATGCATCCGCTCCTGCGAACACCTATTCATCAACTAACACTCTCCTTGCCCCACCACCACCACAGTTCAGTACGTCATTAGGAGATGCCGTGAATTACGGGACTGGCCAGTCACTCAGCTATGGTGTCATGGGATCAGGACGTAGCATGGAAATTCAGGTCATGGTATCAAATGATGAGCTCCTTACTATGTTTTTGAAAATGCAACACTACATGTAGCAGCAATAAAAAGTAAACGAAGATGTGATGGGTGAAATGGCGAGGCTAAGATCAGAATTCAGGGAAGGGGTCAAACCCCTCTATCTCCTATTCGTCCCAGGACGCTAAGCTTCAACTCTCCTGGGAATGGCTCTAGCTTTCCCGGGGACATCATCCCAATGGAGCGAAGGCATACAATCCCAGGCCCTGACTGATATGCCAAGGGTGTCGACTTTCAGGGACTGAACTGTGAATCCTGGGGTCAACGCTACCCAAGATGCCGGTAACATCCTGAGAAATTAAAGCATTAACCTTAATACGAATAAATCTGTGCACGATGTAGGCATCCCAGTAGTGACAAAAGAGCTTCAGAAGCTGAAAGAGATGATTTCGAGCGTGCCTAGAGTAGTCGAACCTATCCCAGAAATAATACCTTGGAGTCACAAACTTTCTCGATTTGCTCCCCCGCTATGTGACGTGGAGATACTGAAAAGATTGCAAACACCAAATATGAAACTTTATGACGGTAAAACAGACCCTGAGGAGCACATGGCACGGTACAGAGAGATGATGGAAGTGATCTATATGCCTTCTGATATTAAAAAAGCATGTTTGTGCAAGGGCTTCGGGTCCACACTCACTGGATCAGCCTTCATATGGCTTCTCTGCGTCCCACCTTTCTCTATTATCTTATTCGCATTTAATCAATTTATTTAATAATCATTTTTCTTGTAGTCGCAGTTTTGAATAACTGACGAATGATCTGTAAATGGTAACACAGGATGCGAATGAATCTCTCAGGAATTATGTGAGCAGGTTTGGAAGGGAAGCCCTGGATATCCCTAATATGGATATGGCCACAGTAGTTCAAGCATTTAAGATGGGCCCAAGGAAAGAATCTTCATTTTACCAGGATCTGGTGATGAATCCTTGCCAGAAGTTAGACGAAGTTATGGACGGGGTACTATGCTTCTTCAGGCTAGAAGAGGACCAAAGAATCCAGGAGAAAATTGAAGCCTCCCTAGGATATAGGACCTCTTACAGGAAATCGAACACGACGCATCCTAGGTCTCAAAGGCCCAAGCCTTATTCTAGATCCGAAACTCTCGGGTCAACAGGGTCGACCAGGACAAGGACGAGGAAGAAGAATATCCTACCTTTAATGAGTTTTGTTTTAGGACTGATGTTGCAGGTGTGATCAATGCCATGCAGGACATGGGAAACAAGGCAAGGCGGCCCAGAAAATCCGACAAATCCACATCCTGGAAGGACAAGTTTAAATGGTGTGCCTACCATGAAGATTTTGGTCATTTGACCGAGGATTGCATAGCCATGCGAAAGGAAATCAGCTATTTGCTGAGTAAAGGATATCTGAAAGAACTCCTGGGAAGAAGAAAGGAAAAATCCAGGAGAACCGATCAAGGAGTGAAATCCAAGGATGCCACTCAAACCCAGGATACAGACTGATCTCATGGACGTCCTGAGCTAGCCGCATGCCCATCTCCGAATGCTAAGGTAATACACTTCATTTCTGGTGGTTCTGGCATTTGTGGTACTTCTTATTCTGCAGCTAAAAGACATGCAAGGGAAGCCAAGTCAGACAAACCAAGGATGCCGATCAAAGCCTCAGTCCAATCATATGTGAAAGATGTAACAATTGGGGAGGATGACAGATGTAACGTCCTAGATCCTCACCACGATGGACTGGTGATCACACTCTACATTGCCAATCATTTCGTGAAAAGAATCCTGATAGATGGAGGCATCTCAGTCAACATTATCCAGCTTGAAGCCTTGACCAAGATGGGAATGCCCCATGAGGAGAACATAGCCAAATCCACGATACTTATAGGCTTCAGCGGAGAGACCAAGAACACCTTGGGAGAGGTGAAGCTCCCAGTATACGTTAACGGTGTAAACTCAATGCAACGCTTCCGTGTCATGGATGCACCATCCGGGTACAACATTATCCTGGGTAGACCTTGGATTCATGACATGAAATCCGTCCCATCAACCTACCACCAGTGTGTGAAATTACCAACACCCTGGGGGTAGTCACTATCCATAGTGATTAGCAGGAAGCAAAGGATTGTTACACATCGTCAATGAATATCTCAGCAAAAACCCGCCAGGGATAGCAATTACAGAAGAAGTCCAGGGACATCCTGGAGGCAAGGGAACATGACGTCAATGAAGTATTGCTCGATACCTTGCACCCTGGGAAAAAAGTATCACTTGGCACCAACATCCCTGGACCTATAAAAAAAGAGCTAGTAGAATTCCTCAGATCCAGGATGTCAACATTCGCTTGGAGCCACGAAGATATGACAGGTATTTCTAAAACTGTTATTACCCATAAACTCGGAATTGATTCTTCTTTCAGGCCAGTGCACCAAAAGAGAAGGAAGTATGCCCCAGAAAAGAATGTGATAATCCAGGAAGAAGTGGATCGTCTACTTAAGAACAATATGATAAGGGAAGTAGAATTCCCAAGATGGCTTACGAATGTGGTAATGTAAATTAGAAAAACGAAAAATGGTGGGTTTGTGTCGATTACACCAACCTTAACCGAGCATGCCCCAAGGATCATTTTCCCTTATCACACATAGAATCGATGGTGGATGCTACAGCGAGCCATGAAATACTGACATTCATAGACGCAACCTCAGGATTCTAGCAAATCCAAATGGAACGCGATGACCAGGAAGATACTGCATTCATAACCCTTACAGGTATTTATTGTTATATTGTCATGCCCTTTGGATTGAAAAATGCAGGTGTAACTTACCAGAGGTTAGTGAACATGATATTCAAAGAAAAGCTGGGGAACACCATGGAGGTGTACATCGATGATATGGTGGTCAAATCCGTGAAAATGAACAGCCATGTCCAGGATGTGAAGGAATCCTTTGACATCCTGGATAAGTACAACATGAAGCTGAATCCTGAGAAGTGTCATTTTACAGTGGCCGTCGGTAAATTCCTAGGATACATGGTGACGAAAAGAGGAATTGAAGCCATTCCTGAATAGATTCGAGCAATAATGAACCTGAAATCACCAGAGTCAACCAAGGACGTTCAAAGACTAACGGGTAGAGTAGCAACTTTGAACAGATTTATCTTGAAATCCTCGGAAAGATTCCGTGAATTCTACGACATCCTGAGAAAGAACAAAAGATTCGAGTGGACGACCCAACATGAAAAGGCTTTCTAGGATCTGAAACATATCTATCCTCGGCACCACTCGCGATGAAGCCAGAACCAAGAGAACCACTGTCATTATACCTTTCAGTTTCAAAAAACACGGTAGTGCAGTGTTAACCAAGGATGTAGAAGGCTAACAACACCCAGTATACTATGTAAGTAAAAGTATACTAGATGCTGAATCCAGGTACACTCTCAATTAGAAAAACTTATTTTAGCTTCAAGTATGGCTTCTACTAAACTCAAAAATTATTTTGAAACACATACTATACATGTAAAGACTAACTATCCTATCAAGTCTATTTTGAGAAAACTAGAGATGTTAGGTAGGATGGCAAAGTGGTCAGTCAAACTAAGTGCCTATGACTTACTCTATGAAGCAAGAACGGCCATAATATCACAAGCTTTAGCAGACTTTGTGGCTGATTTCAGTGATGATATACAAAAGGAAGCTGACCAATAATTCCAGCACCTACAAGAAGAGGAAATCTCAGGATGCTGGACGCTATTCACAGATGGAGCATCCAACGTCAGGGGGACAGGCTTAAGAATCATACAGAAATCGCCACAGGGGGACATGATACCCCAAGCTGTAAGGGGTGGATTCCAAGCAACCAATAATGAAGCAGAATACGAAGTCCTGATTGTCGGGATGCAATTAGCTCTACATCTTGGGATCCAACACATCCAAGTATACGTCGACTCCTTGCTTTTGACTAACTATTTTAATGGATTTTTACGCACTGAAGGGAGAGAAGTTAGCCAAGTACCTAGAAACAGTGAAGACTATATCCTAGGATTTTCAAACTTTTAATATCCAACAAGTACCTAGAAAAGAGAATGATGAGGCTGGCGCATTGGCAAATTTGGGCTCAGCACTCAAGGCATTGGAGGACACAAATATTCCCATAATTCATATACTTAGTCCCGCTATCAACCAGGATAAGAGTTTGGAAGACGCTGATCCTGGGGGTAAGATCTTAGTATCCAGTACCCAGGATGAACAACATTTTGATTCTCTAGAAGATCCTACATCCTGGACCAAACCTATTGTCCACTACCTACAAAATGGCTCCATTCCCAAAGAGGATAAGGTGGCCAGGTACGTCCTAATTAAAGGAAAATTGTATAAAAAGTCTATTACAGGTACATACCTAAGATGCTTGGAAAAGGAAGAGGCCCAGGAAGTACTTAAGGATATACATGAAGGCGACTATGGAAACCATATTGGGGGCAGGTCTCTAATGTCTAAAATCCTGAGAGCAAGGTACTTTTGGCCAACCTTAAGAAAGGATTCCCAGGATTTTTCCCTCAAATCTGATGCATGCCAAAGACATGCCAACATTCCTCACTAGCCAGCATAACCCCTGTATCCTATCCCTGCATCTTGGCCCTTTATGAAGTAGGGGATGGAGATCATGGGAAAACTACCGAGGGCCCCAGGATAAAAAATCTTTATGCTAGCAATGACCGACTACTTCTCAAAATTGATAGAGGTTGAAGCATATGTTCAAGTCAGAGAGAAAGAGGTCATATCGTTCATCAAAAGGAATATTATGAAAAGATTTGGTATACCTCCTGAGATAGTGTGTGACAATAGGTCCACCATTCATTGGCAAGTGGACCGACCACTGGATTCTGTGAAAGTTAGGGGATAAAGATGATAACCTCCACACCAAGCAGAGTCTAGTAATAAGATTATTATCAACAATTTGAAGAAAAGATTGAAGGAGAAGAAAGTAAGGTGGGCAGAGGAACTACCCTTGGCATTATGGGCAGATAGAACAACTTCTAAGAATGCCACGGGCCAAACTCCTTTCTCTTTGGTCTTTGGTACAGAAGCAGTCATTCCAACCAAAATGGTGGTCCCTACATTCAGGGTCAGTAGTCAGACACAGGATGTCAACAATGAATTCCTGGCTGATAACCTTGATACCGTGGATGAACTACGGGAAAAGCGGCTTGGAGGATGGCTGCATATCAATAAAGAATTTCAAAGACATACAACAAGCATGTAAGGATTCGAAGATTCAGGGTAGGAGATCTGGTCCTAAGAAAAACATTTCAGAACACTACGAATCCTAGGGATGGAAAGCTAGCCCCTAAATGGGAAGGTCTTTACTTGATTGATTATAAGGCCGGTAAGGGAGCATATTGGCTTGCTAACATGGAAGGAAAGTTGCTGCCAAGACCCTGGAATGCAATCCATCTAAAAGACTATTTCATGTAAATTCATTTCCCATGATGTGGCGTCCCAGGTATGTTTCTCAACTATTAAACCTTTCATTCTTGTTTATTGCTTTTTCAAAATTCGCTAACATTTGTGGTGAAGACGTTTGAAATAGAGACAGGTAGTAAACCCTGGATGCACGAGCCAAGGATGTTTTTTTTTCCTAAGACAGAGATTGGCCATCTCTCCTCCATTATGGGTAATTAAAAAATCCCCACTAAGGTTTAAAGATAATACGTCTTCCTCACGAGTTAGGCATTGATGCCTCACCAGTTACGCAAGATGGCTTGGTATGACCCAGGATTATGGGATCGACCTGTGTTGAAAGCATGGGCGAGAACCTCATGATCTATGGACATACGCAAGTACCTTAAGGTTTTTGATATTTACATATCAACTTAAGAAACACGAGGCAATTCCCAAGTTCACCGGTATGACACAAGAATAGACCTTAGAATTCACCAGTACGGCACCAGAATTTACCCCAGTTCACCAGATTGTCACCGAGCTTGACCCCACGATTTTTCGGGTTTATCCCCAGGATTTATAAGCTTGACCCCAGGATTTATGTCACACCCCCAATTTGTACCAACGGATTTTAACCGTGTGGGGTGAGACTAGACCAGGATCCAAGTCATTAGTTACAATTAATAAAGATAAGGTGTAAAAGTGTAAATACGTTCCAAACCGGAAGTATTTAGTTCAGAGTTTAAAATTAGCGGAAGCAGTTAAGGTGTGGCACAAAACAAAGCGCCCAGTCATAAATGAATATCATTTATGTTTTAATTAAATGGAAATGTTTAAAATAAAATTTCCCAAAAATAAAAGTAGAAAAACATTAGCCAAAGTTCGCGTCCAAATCCGATAACTCATCGCGATCTGTAAAGCATGCATAAGAGCAAGTGTCAACCTAAAGTTAGTGAGTTCACAAAAGCACACTTACTAGTACAACTATAGTTATGCAGTTATAAATACAACAGTTTTTATTCGTCTTAGTTAATTATGTAGAGTACAATCCATATCGTGGGTAGCTAGCCTAGTTTCATGTCACTAAGATGTTCGCACCCATAGCTGACTAAAATAGGTGTAGGACTTCGTCCTTACGTTTGATAGCTTTCCCCGTATCTAACTCGATCACGGTAAGTTTAGGCTAACATTGTACTCAGTCCGACCGCCAGTCGGGGTGGTGCATCTCGTGCCCGCTGAGCGGGGGTAGTCAATCCCTAGTAGTACTACCCAATATCCCCTCGCTATTCAGTACTAAAGGTTCGATTAGTAAGGACTTGTTCATGTTCAATCATAGTGAATCATGTGATATATATTGGATTTCTACTTACATACATTAACCATTTACAGTTCGTTATCGTTCAAAAACAAACGTAACGGGTTTACGCGTTAATATCCAAAACCGGATATAACTAGAAAGTTGTGTAACTCACCTGTGGTTGCGCTGCTACAAAAACTGCACTTAAACGTGCGTGGGTTGTTACATGAGACCAAACAAATAAGTGTGGTCCAAGTAGTTAGGTGGTGTCACTATGACGAGTTGTTTAACTACAACTACTAACTACCAAGTTGCCTTTGAGTTAACACGTAGCAAGCAAAAACGTTGACCCGACGACACGATGATTGATCCAGATGATAAGACATTTTGGGTTGGGTTAAAACTATGCTACCATGCATATGATTTAATCCTAAGAGCTTATTGCTACAATCAAAACCTAACACAAATGTAACACAGGAATGAGGAAACACAATGTAAGGTTCATGCGAAAACTCCAACTACATCTTTACAGCACAAAGTCGACGGAACAGCTTTGCACAGTCTTGTCATTCCCACCGAGGTGGGGACCTAGGACCTGTATTGATGCATGGTTTTCCATGCCTTATAAGTTGCTTAACTAAGTTCTAGCATGCCATTATCCATATACATGTAAGCAGACAAGTCACACGTTTCCTAAGACTCTACACAATAGAAATCAATTTTCGTGTCTTATAGGTCAGCCCATAACTTGACCTATGAGTGATCTTAGCCCATGATATTTTATAGGGTTATAAATAAAGTCACATGCTACAAGTTTCATGTTTTAAGCTAGAACCAAAACTCAACCCATTGTAAGAATAGCAATGCACAAATACACTGGTTTCGGACATGGCGTTATCTGCGCACTGATCTTGCACAAACGTGATCAGTGGCTAAAAAGTGAAATTAGGCTTTGAGTCAATAGCCAAATGAAAGCTAAGAGATAGAACTGTAATATACAAGAATAATCACTCAATTCCATTGATATTTGAGTGAGTTATGTTCAGCCAAAGTTGACACTAAATTCTAGACAGATTATGTTAAAATCACTCGCACGCCCACTTTGTGGGTGTGTAAGTTAACCAATACTTAGACTTGGGTTACCGAAAGCTCCAGATCATTATTTCAATATGTAAATGACATCTTTCATTTGAAAACCATTTCTTAAATCCCAAGTAATCATGCTCAAATAAGTGATACAAAACAGTGACCTGAACACAATATAGACTCGTACACCAATTTTGTAATCGTTGGTTGGACGACCAAACAAAGGTCTTAATATGGCATTTAATATTAAAAATAAATCTAATACAAGTGTAATCATATGAAACAAGTATCATAACCATTGGACAAGTATTGTTCATGTTATGACATTTTGAAACTGACCAAAACCTTGTGATAGTGCAGTTTGGTGGAAACATAAGTATAAATTTTGAGAGCCTATAACTTAACCAAAGTTTCAAATTAAATTTCCAAACTTTATAGAAATTTAATTTTTTATAAACACTACTGTTGGGTTTTTAAGAAGTTTATCAAAGCCATTTTAATTCCTTAAAACAATAATCGCAGCGGAGAACCAAAGTTTAAAAAAAAACTTGATTAGATGATGTTAAAACCAATTTTAACATCTTGTTTATAAAACCCAAACCGAGGATCCAAATATGAAATACATGCTATCTAAACACAACCATAGGATTTTTTAGAATTCTACCTTTCTCCAAGAAAGAAGATGAAGAGGATGATGGTTCTTGAATGTGAATCTCCAAGGTAGAAGATCTCAAGCTAGTATGCCCGTCAAGCCTCCAACAAACACCTCGAATTGCTAGGATTTCTTTACAATTGAAATGGAAACTCCTTTCCTATGTTCTTGCATTAACTTGGCCGAAATTTTCAAGGGGTGTAAGAACAAGGAAGTGTCTTACACTACTTTAACCAAGAAGAGAGAGAAATTTGCATGGCTAGGTGGGTTTTGATTGAGGGGGATTATCAAGACTATCTTGATAAGTGGAAGACCAACTCCACACTCCACCTCCTTTGTTTATTAAATTATATATATATAATTTTAATTAATATAACCATATATATTAATACCCACTTTTATTTTGTCATGTTACATAAGTCTTACACTTTAAATGTAACATGTCCAAAATATATATATGTGACATATAATCCTTTTATATGTCATGTAACAAATTATTTAACCTATTAAATAATATTGTTACTTAATCTCTCTAATTAAATCATCCACATGACTTAAAATAATAAGTGCAATTATTTAGAAAACATTTTCTAAATATCCTTTCAAGTGATAATATTTATTTATTTGATCATATCTAAATAAATATTGTAGGTGTTTGTCTAGCTTGTTATTGGGTATGATTAGACTTGGATCATGACGTACTAGCCACATCAATCTAACATGTGTCTTGGGAAGACCGAATCCTACAATCTCCCACTAGCACAAGATTCATAGAAATTTGATGCAAGCAGCAAATACCGCCTAACAACGGTTTACTACACCTAATACGCATGACGAAGTGCCATTCAATAACATCATCTCCTTCAAGTCGCTACTTGAGATGTTTTAGGTGAAACGTTCATATATCCTTTTGTCACAAATGTCATGTTAAATCAGAGTGATCACTCCCCACAAGATTTAACTTCATTCAGGCCTTAGACATTTAACTCTCAACGAATAAGAGGGACAAATTCCATCCTGATTACATACGTCTCTCACAAACACCTAGTACTATGCTTGAGCTTAGCCTTATGTGCTGTCATGTTTCAGAACAACGAAGAACTAAGTCAAAGCATAATGCTGGGTGAATATCAAGACCCAATATGTATCTCAGGTAAGAGGATACAAATGATATTCTCCTTTACTCAGGCTTACTTATGATCAATCAATTAAGATTCCATGGGGCAAGTCTTGAGAGCAGGTCGTCCAATATTTGTCTTCCACAAATATCTATGAACTTTGGTAGCAATCCATTGCTCCATATTCATACCTTATGAATATCCACCAATCCAGGTTCATAATAGTCTTACCTTCATATTTGTTCCCACAAATATGATCGACTACGGACATTTAGAATAAGTAACTTATTCACGGATTTAAACATGCAAAATGGAACCCTACACAATTTTAAATGAAATCCCACATTCATATAAAAGTGTCAAAATAACAATTGTTCCGATATCCAAATACAAAACATAAATCATATCCAATCACTAGAATGTCGAAGTCCCATGGCAAAAACATGACCCTCATGCTTTGGGCGTTCTAGGAGCTTCGTGAGTGGATCGGCGACGTTGTAGTTGGTGTGAACTTTGCGAATACATATCTTTCCTTTTGCAACTTCATCCCTTATGTAGTTGAACCTCTGCTCGATGTGCCTCACCTTTTGATGATCACGAGGTTCTTTGATTTGAGAAATCGCTCCCTTGTTATCAAAAAGGATCTCTAGGGGTCCTTGAATGGTAGGAACAACCCCTAGTTCGGCAATAAACTTCTTCAACCATGCGGCTTCTTGTGCGGCCAAAGATGCGGCGATGTATTCTGATTCCGTAGTGGACAATGCAACCACATCTTGCTTTGAGCTCTTCCAAGATACCGCCCCTCCATTCATAATGAAGATATACCCCGATTGTGATCGAGAATCATCTCGATCCGTTTGGAAACTCGCATCCGTGTAACCCCTTACAACGAGTTCCTTCTCATCGGATCCATATATTAAGAACATATCCTTAGACCTTCTAAGATATTTCAATATACTTTTGACAGCCATCCAATGACTATTTCCTGGATTTTGTTGGTATCTACTTTTCATGCTTAAGGCGAATGACACGTCCGGTCGGGTGCATATCATAGCATACATAATCGATCCTATAGAAGACACATATGGGATTCCTTTCATTTTGTCTTGCTCAACCTTTGAACTTGGACATTGAGTCGTACTCAATATAGTCCCTCTTTGAATAGGTACCAAACCTTTCTTAGAGTTCTCCATCTTGAACCTTTTCAAGACTTTGTCAATGTATGCACTTTGATTCAAACCTATCAAGCGCCTTGATCTATCCCTATAGATCTTTATTCCCAAAATATAGGCGGCTTCACCTAGATCCTTAATGGAAAAGCAACTTCCAAGCCAGGCTTTTACACCTTCCATGGTTGGAATGTCATTTCCAAATAATAGAATGTCATCGAAATATAGTACTAGAAAAGTGACTATACTCCCACTAGCCTTCTTATACACACAAGCCTCATCCTCGTTCTTGATGAAGCCAAATTTTTTTATCTCTTCATCAAAACGGTGATTCCAACTCCTTGATGCTTGTTTCAATCCATAGATTGATTTCTTTAACTTACACACTTTGTTAGGATGTTTTGGATCGACAAAACCTTCGGGCTGAGCCATATAGACATCTTCCTCAAGATATCCATTTAGGAAAGCCGTTTTGACATCCAATTGCCATATCCCATAATCATAATGGGTGGTTATGGCAAATAATATCCTTATCGACTTTAGCATTGCCACCGGCGAGAAAGTTTCATCATAATCAACCCCTTAAGTTTGAGTGAAACCTTTTGCTACAAGTCGAGCTTTAAATGTGTCTAAGTTTCCATGCATGTCGGTCTTCTTCTTGAAAACCCACTTACTTCCAACTACCTTGGAGTTAGGAGGTCGCACTACCAAGTCCCATACTTGGTTGGCATGCATGGATTGCATCTCAACGTTCATGGCTTCCAGCCATTTTTCCGAATCGGAATCGGATATTGCATCACGGTAAGTGGTTGGTTCACCCGAATCTACCACATAGCATCCTTCCATAAAAAATCTATATCTTTCGGGTGGACTACTAGTTCTACCGGATCTACGAACGTTGTGTGTGTCTTGATCAACCATTTGATCATCTTCAAAAATTTCTTGTAGAGGGCTAGTTTCAACCAAACGTGTATCGGCTTGTGGTTCTTGATCCTCCTCAAGTTCCACTGTTCTTGCATTAGTTCCTTCCATAAGGAACTTAGTTTCCAGGAACTCGGCCTTTCTAGCAATAAATACATTTTGCTCTGTTGGATTGTAGAAGTAATATCCTATACAATCTTTAGGATATCCTATAAATATACACTTAGTGGACCGGGGTGCTAGCTTGTTAGAATCATCACGCTTTACATAAGCTTCACAACCCCACACCTTTAGATAAGATAAGGATGGAAACCTTCCATGCCATAACTCAAAAGGTGTCCTTTCCACTTTCTTGGTTGGGGCCATATTCAAAATACGGGCCGCTGAGAGTAGGGCATAACCCCAAAATGATAGAGGTAATGAACTTCTACACATCATAGATCGAACCATATCCAATAGGGTTCGATTTCTCCTCTCCGATACTCCATTATGTTGTGGCGTTCGAGGTGGACTAAGTTGTGAGACAATCCTACAACTCCTAAGATAGTCTTGAAATTCATTGCTAAGGTATTCACCTCCTCTATCCGAACGAAGGATCTTTATTGTTTTGTTGAGTTGATTTTCTACTTCATTCTTGAAGATTTTGAACATTTCAAAAGCTTCATCCTTGTGTGCTAACAAGTACACATACCCATAGCGACTATAGTCGTCGGTAAAGGTGATGAAGTATCTTTCACCATTCCTAGATGTTGGCTTAAAAGTTCCACATACATCCGAATGTATGATCCCTAGAAAATCCTTTGCCCTTTCGGTAGTTCCACTAAAAGGCGCCTTAGTAATCTTCCCTTGAAGACAAGATTCGCATACGTCATACGAATCGCATTCATTTGTTTTCAAAATACCACTCTTTTGTAATGCTTGTATGCGGTTCTTATTAATGTGACCAAGGCGGCAATGCCAAATGTAGGTGTCACTCAAATCTCTTTTGAGTTTCTTGGTGGTGGTTTGGTATATTGAGCTATTATATGAAGTGTTTTCATGAACCAATTCATAAATACCATTTAAAGGGATAGCTTTAAAATAAAACATATCATTCATTGAAACATGGATATCATTGTTAACAAACTTAAAATCATATCCAACATGTCTTAAACAGGAAACGGAAATTATGTTCCTAGTCAAACTAGGAGCATGTAGTACATTATTCAAAATTACTTCCAAACCACTTGGAAGTTCCAAAATATAGTCTCCTTGGGCCTTAACTTGAACTTTCGCTCCATTTCCCATGAAGAGACTAACTTCTCCTGTCTTCAATTGCTTATTTCTTTTGAACCCCTGCAACATATTACATATATGAGTTCCACATCCGGTATCCAATACCCATGTGTTAGAAGAAATAGCATTAAGCTCAATATAGATAATAAAGGTCTTACCCGAGGTTTGACCTTCATTCTTCTTTTCTTTCAACCCTTTGAGATAGGTTGGACAATTCCTATTCCAATGTCCTACCTCACCACACTCAAAGCATGGATCATTTGAAGCAACTTTTTGCTTCTTCTCCTTCGGTTTGGGGCTTCTTTCTTGCCCTTCCCCTTGAAGAATCCCTTTCCTTTGGCAACCTTTGCCTTTGAGGAACTAGAGGTAGAGCGAGACCTTTTCTTGCTACTACCTTCATCGATCGTTAGAACGGGCACAACACTTTTTCCCATCCCTTGCTCAGCCGTTTTGAGCATCCCGTGAAGTTCGGGAATGGTCTTCTCCCAACCATTCATATTGTAATTCAATACAAAAGTGTCAAACTTCTTTGACAAAGAGTTGAGGATCAAATCCGTAGCCAAATCTTTTGAAACGGGACAATTGAGCCTTTCAAGACGATCAATGAGGCTCTTCATTTTAAGAACATAGGATGAAACTGTTTGTGACTCGTCCATACGACATGCATGGAGTGCCCGAACCGTTTCGAAGCGCTCGGTCCTTGCCTTTTGTTGGAACATTTCCTTCAATTGGTATATCATGTCGTATGCCCCATGATTCTCTAAATCCTTTTGAAGCTCGGGGATCATACTTGCTAGCATGAGGCGTGAAACTTGGACTGAGTCCTCGGTGTACCTCACCCAATCGGCATAAGCCTCAACGTCTTCGACATCGGGTTCGTTGGGGATAGGATCGTCCAACACATAAGACTTCTTTTCTTGTTTGAGAACAATTCTCAAGTTACGGTACCAATCCACAAAGTTGTCTTGGTTGAGACGATTCTTGTCTAAGATGGGATCTTAGTGATAGGTTATGGACGTTTGTGGCGGGGATGATTTCGTTATTATTGGCCATCTACAAAATTTAACAAAGTTCTATTAAGTATCTTCGATATCAATATAAACCTTTTTATTTAATTAATACCTTTTGTGTCTCATAGACAATTAATAAATTAAAACCTAGAATCCAACGTTACATTTAAGTTGTGGTTAAGTGACCTTTATCCCACTCCTAAAATTAACAAGGTAGTCAACGTTTGACAATTGCAACTCTTTGCAACTTCTAGTAGTATGGGATCGATTAAACATCTTATGTTTAGTTGGCATGTTTAATCCCATCAACGCCTTTGGTTCCCCATGCTCGGTGACCCTATTCACATGTTCTCCAAATCAAGTTGTCCTACTTATACACACGTGTAGATTTACACATACAAGTGGTTAGGTGACCTTTATCCCACAAATATGTTAAACCTACCCCAAGTTTACAAGTTCCCTCAAATATGGTTAGGTGACCTTTATCCCATAAAGAGTTTACAAGAAAATTGAGTGTTGTATAAAAGGATGGCGTTTAAACTTGTTTTTGAAAAGGGTCGTTTTTAGTTTTCATAATTCTAGCGTAGTAGAAAACTCTATGTACCATACAATTCACATGCATTCAAATGTATGGTACCCTAGTGTTGTTTGAAATCCATATTTCATTGTTCTTTTAATAAAACCCATTTTATTGATAAATCATCATCAACTTAATAAAACCCATTTTATTAATCTTTGTTAATGATATTTTAAGAACCGGTTTTAGCTTGTTAATGTTTATTAGTTTGTTTTAGCATGCATATCTAAATATCATCCAAACATGAAAATAAACAACCACACAAGCATAAAATAGGTGCATAGCCATAGCCAACTATTGACAACACTTGTTGGCCGAAACAAGTGTGTGTCAAGGTCTCTCCTAAGGGACAAGATCACACAAGTGATGTGTAGATGAACTCCCACTTGACCCCGCATCCAAATGCTTCAAGTGACCTCCTTTGGTTGTGTTTTGCTTCACTCCTTTGGGCATCCAAGATCCTCCATCTTGTGCATTCTTCCTTTTTACAAAAATGTATCCTAATACATTTTTCTAGTAAAACAAAATGCACCTAATCTATTACATTACATACCAAATGAAATAAATATTACATGCCCAAAATGGCGAACTTGAAATTATTACAACTTTTGAATAATTACAACAAGCACAAACATTCACCACAAACAATCACAAGGTGTTTTGGCTAGGCTTTATGCACCAAACATATATCTAAAATTACATCCATATGTACAAATGTAAAAAAAATGGTTCCCTTTTAACCCATTTCATTTTTCGGTCCAACACAAAATCAAAAACGTGGGTTTGTTGTCCAAACAACAAAATGATAAAATGCTTTAATCTTTCAAGATAACCACATGCATGTTAGTGAAGCATCTTGAAAGACAAAGGGAAACCATTAACAAAACTTTCGGTTTGTGGTATGAGGAACCAAAACCAAGAGTTTTGTGGAGCTAACCAACTAGCTCTTTGAAGCATGCATCCATATAAGCGGCTCTAGATGCCATTGTTGGGTTTTTAAGAAGTTTATCAAATCCATTTTAACTCCTTAAAATGAAAAACGCGGCGGAGAACCAAAGTTTTAAAAAAAACTTGATTAGTTGATGTTAAAACCAATTTTAACATCTTGTTTATAAAACCCAAACCGAGGATCCAAATATGAAATACATGCTATCAAAACACAACCATAGGATGTTTTAGAAATCTACCTTTCTCCAAGAAAGAAGATGAAGAGGATGATGGTTCTTGAATGTGAATCTCCAAGGTAGAAGATCTCAAGCTAGTATGCCCGTCAAGCCTCCAACAAACACCTTGAATTGCTAGGATTTCTTTACAATTGAAATGGAAACTCCTTTCCTATGTTCTTGCATTAACTTGGCCGAAATTTTCAAGGGGTGTAAGAACAAGGAAGTGTCTTGCACTTATTTAACCAAGAAGAGAGAGAAATTTGCATGGCTAGGTGGGTTTTGATAGGGGGGATTATCAAGACTATCTTGATAAGTGGAAGACCAACTCCACACTCCACCTCCTTTGTTTATTAAATTATATATATATATATAATTTCAATTAATATAACCATATATATTAATACCCACTTTTATTTTGTCATGTTACATAAGTCTTACACTTTAAATGTAACATGTCCAAAATATATGTATGTGACATATAATCCTTTTATATGTCATGTAACAAATTATTTAACCTATTAAATAATATTGTTACTTAATCTCTCTAATTAAATCATCCACATGACTTAAAATAATAAGTGCAATTATTTAGAAAACATTTTCTAAATATCCTTTCAAGTGATAATATTTATTTATTTTATCATATCTAAATAAATATTGTAGGTGTTTGTCTAGCTTGTTATTGGGTATGACCCGACTTGGATCATGACGTACTAGCCACATCAATCTAACATGTGTCTTGGGCAGACCGAATCCTACAACTACAGCATTCATTCAATGGTCAGTTACTAAAAATCATTATAAAATATACTTGGTCATGACCCAAGTTCATGACCTTAGTTTTTGATAGATTTGCACACTTATTTTGTAACAGCGGAATGAGTGACCAAACAGAAGTAATATCAAGTGTATGAGTAACCAAAGGAAACCTAAGACAACAAGTTTTCATATGACACAAAAATCTCGTTGATTGGATTAAAATTGACCAAGTTATGACCTGTGAAAATTCCTAAAAATTCTGGCAGATTCTGTCAAAAATCGGGTTTTGCCATTGGTTTATTTAAAAACGTTTTTGACTCAAATTCTAACCATCCAACCTCATGTCACAACCAATATAACATCGTACATCAATTTCATAACATATCAGCCCCATATAAACCCTAGAACAACCCTTAGAATACGAAATCATGAAGATCAAAACATATCAAGATGCATACGAAAGTCCAATCACACAAGAACCATGATTAACACATTGCATCTTTTAGAGAACCCTAATTAGGTAATAACCTTACCTTGAAACGTGAAGTATATGAGTAGATGAAAAGAAAAGGGTTCTTCAAAGGCTTTATTGGACTTAGAATCTTTAAAATTTTAATCTCGATCGATGAAGCAACAAGGTTGTGGGTGTGTGTTGGGTGAAGAACGAAAGGTGAGAAGGGGAAGAATGGTTACGATCGTGAAAGGAGGTGGGAGGAGAGGTAGGCCACGAATTTTAGGAGAGATGGGAGGGATTAGGGTTGTCTTATTTGTGATATTTTCTTAAATGCCCCCCCCCCCCCATCCCAAATCTTCTTATGTGTAAATTATAACCCAAACCCTTGAATTAGATGAAATTTTCGGTCAAGGAAAGGAAGGGAATCCAAAAACCAAAACTTTAACAAATGGAAGGACTTGGAAAACCTAAATATGATTTTAGTTCGGTTTTGCAAATTATAAAATAGTTAGGATTTTACCAATACCGTTCAAGTTCATACACATTTCACTAACACAAGAAATCATGACTACAAGTGACGGGAAATTACAAGTAAGAACACAATAAGATAATATAAGTTGTTCATGTAATAATTACTTGTCTAAAATCTATATGATTGATCAACCTTTGGTCGGGGACAAACTCGGTAACGTGAAAGTACATGACAGTTAATAACACGCAAAAGATTAGGACGTTCATAAACAAAACTAATTGAACTATCTGACTTAACAGAAAAGTTAATGGTGTTAACCTGGGAATTTGGTTCAATGGGATTTGGGTGGGGTATGTCACCATGAACCTATATTAGCTCGAAGATATAGAATATTTATTACACGTATCAACTTGATCGCAAAACTGAATAATACAAAAATAAAATAACTGGGTTGGCACAAATCATGTACCGCTTTGACCATACGAGTTACACCCGGATTGTATAATAGCAACACAACTATGCTATAGAAATCAAGACGGAAGGATATTAAAATATTAGGAGGAAGAAGGCATGCACAAGTGTCCCGTAGGTAACCACTTGGACCCAAACGATTGATAATTCTACCAAGGCTGAATGAACGCGCCAATAGCATGTCAATATAATGTTTTCCAAACATGAGAGTTCGAAGGTTTATAAAAAGCGGGTATATAGGAACCCCCCATGCTAGGAGAGAAAGGGTTGGAAAAAAAATTTGCTGGGAGAGAGCTTATACCACCTTCTCTAAGCAAATACAGAGTCTAATGTTTGGGTACTATGCCTAGGTCTCCGATCTAGAATGATCCGAGTACCGACCGACTTGTCGTTAATAAGGGCGTGCTCCTCCGGTTTAACTTGATGACCCGTCTCTGTCAATGCGAGGTGATAGACACACATTTAGGAAGTACGACACCGGGATTTACCCCAGCTCGCTAGATTGGCACCGGGCTTGACCCCAGGATTTTTCGGGTTTATCCCCAGGATTTATGGGCTTGACCCCAGGATTTATGTCACACCCCCAATTTCCACCAACGGAGTTCAACCGTGTGAGGTGCGACTAGACCAGGATCCAATTCATTAGTTACAATTAATAAAGATAAGGTGTAAAAGTGTAAATACGTTCCAAACCGGAAGTATTTAGTTCAGAGTTTAAAACTTAGCAGAAGCAGTTAAGATGTTGCGCAAAACAAAGCGCCCAGTAATAAATGAATATCATTTATGTTTTAATTAAATGGAAATGTTTAAGATAAAATTTCCGAAAAATAAAAGTAGAAAAACTTTAGCCAAAGTTCGCGTCCAAATCCGATAACTCCTAACGACTTGTAAAGCGTGCATAAGAGCAAGTGTCAACCTAAAGTTGGTGAGTTCACAAAAGCACACATACTAATACAACTATAGTTATGCGGTTACGAATACGATAGTTTTTATTCATCTTAGTTAATTATGTAGAGTACAATCCATATCGTAGGTAGCTAGCCTAGTTTCATGTCACTAAAATGTTCGCAACCAAAGCTGACTAAAACAGGTGTAGGACTTCGTCCTTACGTTTGCTTGCCTTCCCCGCATCTAACTCGATCACGGTAAGTTTAGCCTGACATTGTACTCAGTCCGACCGCCAGTCGGGTGGTGCATCTCGTGCCCGCTGAGCGAGGGTTGTCAATCCCCAGTAGTACTACCCAATATCCCCTTGATATTAAGTATTAATGGTTCGATTAGTAAGGACTTGTTCATTGTCAATCATAGTGAATCATGTGATATATATTGGATTTCTACTTACATACATTAACCGTTCACAGTTCGTTATCGTTCAATACCAAACGTAACGGGTTTACGTGTTAATATCCAAAACCGGATATAACTAGAAAGTTGTATAACTCGCCTGTGGTTGCGCTGCTACAAAAACTGCACTTAAACGTGCGTGCGTTGTTACATGAGACCAAACAAATAAGTGTGGTCCAAGTAGTTAGGTTGTGTCACTATGACGAGTTGTTTAACTACAACTACTAACTACCAAGTTGCCTTTGAGTTAACACGTAGCAAGCAAAAACGTTGACCCGATGACACGATGATTGATCCAGATGATAAGACATTTTGGGTTGGGTTAAAACTATGCTACCATGCATACGATTTAATCATAAGAGCTTATTGCTACAATCAAAACCTAACACATACGTAACACAGGAAACACAAGGTAAGGTTCATACGAAAACTCCAACTACATCTTTACAGCACAAAGCCAACGGAACAACTTTGCACAATCTTGCCATTCCCATCGAGGTGGGGACCTAGGACCTGTATCGATGCATGGTTTTTCATGCCTTATAAGTGGCTTAACTAAGTTCTAGCATGCCATTAGCCATATACATGTAAGCAGACAGTCACACGTTTCCTATGACTATACACACTAGAAATCAATTTTTGTGTCTCATAGGTCAGCCCATAAATAGACCTATGAGTGATCTTAGCCCATGATATTTTACAGGTTCATACATCAAGTCACATGGGACAAGTTTCATGTTTTAAGCTAGAACCAAAACTTAACCCATTGTAAGCATAGCAAGGCACAAATACACAGGTTTCGGACATGGAGTTATCTACGCACTGATCTTGCACAAGCATGATCAGTGGCCAAAAAGTAAAATTAGGCTATGAGTCAATAGCCAAATGAAAGGTAAATGATAGACCTATAATATGCAAAAAGAATCACTCCAATCCATTGATATTCGAGTGAGTTATGGTGAGCTAAAGTTGACAATAAATTCTGGACATATTCTGTTAAAATGACTCGCACGCCCACTTTGTGGGTGTGTAAGTTGACCAATACTTAGACTTGGGTTACCGAAAGCTCCATATCATTAATTCAATATGTAAGTGACATTTTTCATTTGAAAACCCTTTATTAAATCCCAAGTCATCATGCTTAAATAAGTAACATAAAACAGTGACCTGAACACAATATAGACTCGTACACCAATTTTGTAACCATTGGTTGGACGACCAAACAAAGGTCTTAACATGCCATTTAGTATTAAAAATAAATCTAATACAAGTGGTAATAAGATGCAACAAGAATCATAAACATTGAACAAGTATTGTTCAAGTTATGACATTTTGAAAATGACCAAAACCTTGTGACAGTGCAGTTTGGTGGAAACGTAAGTATAAATTTTGAGAGCCTATAACTTGACCAAAGTTTCAAACTAAATTTCCAAACTTTCCAAAAAAATTTTTTTTTTTAAAAACAAAAACATTCATTCAATGGGTAATTACTAAAAATCATTATAAAATATACTTGATCATGACCCAAGTTCATGACCTTAGTTTTTGACAGATTTGCACACTTATTTTGTAACAGCGGATTAAGTGACCATACGGAAGTATTATCAGGTGTATGTGTAAACAAAACAAAACTAAGACAACAAGCTTTCATATGACGCAAAAATCACGTTGACTTGATTAAAATTGACCAAGTTATAACATGTGAAAAATGCCTAAAAATTCTGGCAAATTCTATCAAAAATCGGGTTTTGCCATTGGTTTATCTAAAAAAGTTTTTGACTCAAATTCTAAGCATCCAACCTCATGTGACAACCAATCTAACATCATACATAAATTTCCATAACACACAGCCCCATATAAACCCTAGAACAAAGCTTAGAACACGAAATCATGAAGATCAAAACATATCAAGATGCATACGAAAGTCCAATCACACAAGAACCATGAAGTATATGAGTAGATGAAAAGAAAAGGATTCTTTAAAAGGCTTGATTGGACTTGAATCTTCAAACTTTTAATCTCAATCGATGAAGCAACAAGGTTGTGGATGTGTGTTGGGTTAAGAACGAAAGGTCAGAAGGGGGAGAGGGGTTGCGATCGTGAAAGGAGGTGGGAGGAGAGGTAGGCCACGAATTTTAGGAGAGATGGGAAGGATTAGGGCTCTCTTATTTATGATATTTTCTTAAATGGCCCACCCAAATCTTCTTATGTGTAAATTATAACCCAAACCCTTGAATTAGATGAAATTTTCGGTCAACGAAGGGAAGGGAATCCAAAAACTGAAACTTTAACAAATGTAAGGACTAGGAAAACACAAAAGTGATTTTAGTTCGATTTTACAAATAATAAAATAGTTGGGATTTTACCAATACCGTTCAAGTTCATACACATTTCACTAACACAAGAAATCATGACTGCAAGTGATGGGAAATTACAAGTAAGCACATAATCAGATAATATAAGTTGTTCATGTAATAATTACTTTTCTACAATCTATATGATTGATCAACCAACGGTTGGGGACAAACTCGGTAACGTGAAAGTACATGACAGTAAAACAACACGTAAAAGATTAGGACGTTCATTTACAAAACTAATTGAACTACCTGACTTAATAGAAAAGTTAACAGTGTTAACCTGGAAATTTGGCAGTTGTCACAATTTATGAGCTTGACCCCAGTATTTTGGGTTTAAACCCAGTATCTACAGGTTTAACTCAAGGGTTTATGGATCTGATCCAAAAATTTATGGGATTGCCCCACGATTATGACCTAGGATGGCATATGAATGCCAAATCCTAGGAATTAGCTATCGACTAAGTAATGGATATGGTGTTCCTAAACATGCAGGAAATAAAACAAGCAACAAACACAAAGAATGAAGAAATTATGTGATCCTACTGTATAAACTTTAACATCCAGGGTGTACCCCAGGATGAAGAAGGTAAGAAGTTACCTCCTATAACCTGTACATTTTCTTTATATCTATTTATGTAGGTAAAAATCATTCAACACATCAACAAGTAGCTAAAGCATAATGATTATGCAATTAAAACCACCCTAAGGTCGAAGCAAGCCGTCCGACCACCCCAGGATGGGGCATGTAAAAAACAGAGGCATCAAGCCTATGGGTGGAGCATTGTATAAACGGGAAACACCCTCCGGAAACTATTACAAACAAAAGATTAAAGAGGTTTCACTAAAAGACACGAAGGAAAATAAAGGACCATGAGCTATTGAACGGTACCCATGGTTACTGCATCAGCAGCCCCAGCATCTTCTTTCTTGGTAGCTTCATCCCTGCCTGCTTCACCTTGCCCTGGCCTAATCCACCTCCATCTTCGTGCTAGCTCCGCCTGCAACCAAGGCCAATTCCCCTGCATTCTGGGCTACGTCTGAATCACATCCCTCAGGAACACTGCCGCCCGTCTCGCGCAACCTTTTGAGCCATATTTTATGGTTCCAGTTAGGGTTCACAGAGTTCAGCTCCCTGGCCTCCTTCGCCATCTTCAGCCTGGCCTGCAGGACGGAAATCAGGACAGATGCCCTGGTCGTCTCCACAGTCCTTACCAAGGCAGCTTCATGTTCAGCCCTTGCTTGCACCGCCGTCTTTTCATTCTCGGATATGAGTTAACAGGTTTAATGCGAAATGGTGTTTGTGTGATTTTGTTGATCGTGATCCTGTTGAAACGATTTCGACACCAACGGTTTACGCGTCTAAAATTAGTAAATTTATTTATTCCGCTTTAACTCTTAATTTACTAAACCCGATCGGTAATGTTTTAATCAATCTAAAAGTTTTTTTTAACATCACCGGGCACCCGTATACCACTATCCGAAACCCAGCAATGGTATCAGAGCCTAGATCACCACACGTAAACCCTAACCGGTCGGTTTTAAACCGGTGGATTTCACGAACTGGGGTTAAAACCCGAAAGTCACAAAAGATAAACGAATTGCTTTTTCCACATGTTTGGTCGATTTAATTCCACCAAACATTTTCAATTCGTTAATTGATTATTTAACGCGGCTATTCGGCTAGACCCATAATTTGGTTATGATTGCTTGTCGTGTCTTGGTTTGGCCCATTTTTGGCCCACTATTATTTTGGTTTTGGATTGGCCCACTTATATGGGTTCAAAGTTGTATCTTAAATAGATTAGGTTTTATTCTAATTTTCTCGTAAATGCTCACCTTCGCCCTAGACGAACGTGACGAGCATTAATGCGACTACCCCATCGTGGCAAGTGTTCTTATCTAAGAACAACTCCTAGTATGGCGAGAATCCACGACCGAAAGACCGATAAATTCCGATCTATCAAGAAGAGCTTATGAAGCCAGTGGGAGCATTAGAGTTGACCGGATGACTATTCCATACTCATCCTTGTGGTTGATTTTACCTTTTGTCCCAGAACTTCTTCTACATTGTCATTAGGCTCTGACAATGTCGAAACCTCTTAAGCCGTCGAATATGTGTTTGTTTGCATGTGCGTTTTGGTTGCTTGTCTTAAATCGTTTAACGCACCAACTAAAACTCCAAACTAAGTTTTAATCGGTTAAAACTGTTTTACAATCAATTGGTTCAAGTCCCAAAATTTACTAAGACTCGAAATTTCATAACCAATTTTATTCGACTATGAACTCAAATTTTTTGATCTTGAATATCGAACTTTTAAATTAATTGGTTATCGCCTTGCGAAGCGTAGTCTTTAATAAGGGGGTTATTAAATTGACTGTCCCGATGGGTTCTTGAGTAGCTTAGTCAAACTTTAAATTTATTAAAACACAGACTAATTAATCCTATCTGGGTAAGCCGCAAAACGGATAGATTATGCCATCCTAGTCAAGTCTAACTTGGAACATATTTACCGATGCATTAGTGTTGGAGTATTTCCACACCGCACTTGGTGTTCAGGGTATCTTCCAAGGTGTGTGCATTGGAGTATTTCAACACCGTGCATGCACACTGACCATAGAGGACATCTATCATTGTCTTTACGAGTACCTTGTGTATTGGAGTATTTCAACACCATACATCTGGTCATTCATAGACAAAATTGGCATAGATGACGCTAAACGTATTTCACGAATTAATTCGCGAAAGCCTCATAAACGGGGGTTGTGACTGGTTTTCACAAGAGATAATCGTTGTCCATCCGATTACTTAGTGACCGGTGATTGCCCTTAATGCTGCCTTTGTGGGTTGACTACTAATTGGGTTCCCATATTCCTATTCAAAATTTGTTTGCCGTTTTTTAATACGAATATCACATCGAAACACTAAACGAATTGCCTGTTGTTTCAGATGGCTAATCCTCCTGCTAACAACGAGGTTTTCCATCTCAAGTCTCTCCTTGAGAAGGAGAAACTTGATGACACCAACTTCCTCGATTGGCATCGAAATCTGAAAATTATCATGCAGATGACTAACAAACAACATGTGTTGGAGGCCGAGGTGCCCGAAGCACTCGCAAATAATATTGCGGCTACTCACCTGCACATGAGAGACTGAGAAAGGATGCCAACTCAGTTACGGGCCTCATGATTCAGAAGAGCATGGTTAACAGGACAGCGTTTCAGATGATCGGGGAACTTAAGGGCATGTTTGAAACTCGGGCCCGGCAGGAACACTACGAAAGCGTTTTCAGGCTCATCACCAGTCGAATGGCTGAAGGTAGTCCTATTAGCACCCATGTCCTTAAGATGAAGGGCTACATCGACCGACTTGCAAAGCTCGATTACGTCATTCCTAAGGAAATGGCAACGGATTTGATCATCCACTCTCTTTCCAGCGCCTTCACTCCTTTCTAGATCAATTTTAATATGAACAGCCTGGTTAAGACAGTGACCGAGCTTCATGGTATGTTGAAGACTACTGAGATTAATTTTCTCAATGGTAACAACAGCAAAGGCAAGTCGAATGATGTGCTCGCCATCCGATCTGGATGTGTGAAGAAACCTGAGGTTAAGAGGAAGCCTGGGCAAAGGAAGAAGGGTAAGGGCGCTGCTGCTAGAGGATCTAGTAGCACCGCAAAGGGCAAGTCAAAGGCTTCGAAGGCACCGCCGCAAGCTGAGCGCTAGTGCTTCGAATGCAACAAGATGGGGGCACTGGAAGAGAAACTGCCTGAATATCTTGCCAAGGTGAAGAAGGCCGATGCAGGCGCTTCCAGAGGTATATATCAGTTACCTCATGTTATAAACCACTTCACTCGATCCTTCAAAATATATGCTTGACATACTTTACATTTTGTAGGAACGTGAAGTCGTAGAAAGTAAGACAACCAAGAAGACATGACATCTTTGCATGATTGCAAACTTTGAATAAAGATCATGTCGGTTTTAATTCTTGGTGGTATCTTTAAACAACTTGTTTGTTTTCCCTGGCGGGGTCCAGGATGATACAATTTTGCTTTTTGTTTGAATCTCAGAAGAATGGTAATTGCCGGCATGCAAATGCAAGTGTCTCCACTGCACCAACAAGAAATCAATCCTGGAAAAAGTTTAGATCTCAACCCTATGATCGTAAAGGAGAAAGTAATTATGGAGGATACAAGAAGACCTGGGAGCCCAGATCTAATGATTTTTCCTCATCAATATGCATGTTTTTTTCTATACTTGAAAATGTTTCACTTAGTTTGTAGATTAGATTCAAACATATATAACATGACGCTAAGCCTGGTGCTATTGATTTAATGATCATGACATTAGCCTAAATGCAAAAGAAGAACAATTGTTCTATCTAAATCCATTAAGGCCATGATGTTTCTTATTCTCATTGTACTTGTTAGAATAGGAATAATCAACCTATCTTGATTCGTTAAACCTTATGGTTTTGAATTGTGTAGCTTGAGAACTCATTAAATCAAATTTATATGAAATCACTTGCTTGATATCATTGATTCAAACAATAGGATCTTTGATGAGATCAAACGCTTGTTTGAGTTCAAGACACCAACGCAACTTATGTAACACAATCACATGATTGATTATGTTATATAAATGCACTAAGTTTTGTGCATATGACCATGATGGTCATGAATAGATATATACGTATAACACCTTGAAAGTCGAAGACTACAACTGGCTTGTACTCATATGTGTTAAAATCCTGCTAAGCAACCGATGCTTACATTATGAGGTTTTGTTTTCAAGTTGGAAAACCAATTGGCACATGACTTATGACATGCCAATGGCCACCATTCACACCTTATACCCACGAATCACCTCCTCACCGATCACTTGCGACTCAAATTGGTTTCAAGAAGAGTCTTGTGGGAGACCAAGTTTGAGTTGTGCACGTCCTATTTTTCTGATACATGGACATCTGAATTCCTTATTAAAGAAAATTGGTTTCTATAGGAATTACCAGACTGTTCACTGTGACTCTTGTAATTATTCAAGACTCATTAGACAAACATCTTTTCACAACAAGTGGTTGTTGCTAAAATGAAAACATGTTAGCATTCTGAATGACTAATAATTCCAAATGGAACTAGATGACGATTTTTACTTTTCTAAAATCTTCCATTATTGGTTGGTCATTTAATTGAATTCACAATCCTAAATCAGACTGGATACTCTGATAGATTAATCATCAGGGCGTCTAGCACGCAACACCTTTCAAACGCAAAGATGATTATATCTAGCATACCATCAAACTCTGGCAGTTTGATTTCATCTTGCTATCTCATGCATATGACATGACAACTGGATATTAATCAATTTAGATTCATACTGTGTTTATGAAACTATATGACTTCGTTCTGGAAAAAGAAGAATGCTTGCTAAGAGTTCTCTTGCAAGACAATATCCTAATTGTTTGAAAGATAGATGATTATAAGAATGCATCGTCTACATAAAAGCAAGTGGGAGCATCACCACTAATCCTTATCGGGATAACGATTAAGTGTTGATCTCAAGTTCATTGAAGTTTACCGGATTAAACTTGTAATGAAGCCTCAAATGATTTCGAAGTTTCAAGAGCCACACACAATTGAAGTCATCTCAGGAATGACATCCTGAGATACATTCAAATTCTTGAAACGAGTTGGTGTCATACCAGTTATGAAACGAGAACTATCCAACAAAGGGATGTTGCATGAGTGTCACTGTAAAGGGTTACACAACGACACAAGCTGGAATCCGAATCATCTCAACTCGTCTTGATGATGACAAAATGTTCATTATGAGTACTCGAGCATACTCACTGAACAAATAGCCACCTTAAGTGAATTTATGAATCATGAATGTAAGGATACATTCAAAGAGGGTTAATTTGATTATGTTGCTAATCATTTAACATGCCATTGTGATAACACAGTAATTCATGTGCATACCAAGGGCAGAAGTTTTATCACGCGTTCAAATTCACTTAAGTACTTTTGTTGTACATGAGAAACACCAAAACTAATGAAACAACTAAACGGACAAAACAAAAACACAGGCTAAGAACTTAGCACGAGAATTCACAGTTCCATTAATCAAAGTTTGATTAATAAGCTAATACCGTTACGTATTACCTAAACTCTGCGCTACATTAATGTTCTACTTTAGTGTTGGGATGTCGAACGTTAACGTTTGCAACATATCATTCAATCTGGTCTAAAGGGTTAGATGCAGATTTCGAATTTTGTGAAACGTGTTCGAATTTTATACGTTTTAAAGCATCCATGAATATTTGGTGAAATATTCTAAAACCCGTATAGTCAATCTAATTTGTTGGAACAAAACTAATCTATGACTATTCTGATTCTGGACTCAAAGGGTTGACTCTCTAGACTCATAGACCTCGTTAGAGAATGACGTTGTGACGTAACTCATCTCAAATTCTCTTCATGGGTTTAATCATAAGACGAATTTGATTAAATGGTATACTCAATAGTGTCCTTTGACCTGAGATACATATGCTACCTCCCGTTTGCCAAAGACTGGTCTTTGATTGTAGTATACGATGTCACGTAACTGCCACAAATACTACTTTTGGGAATGGATCTGAAGCTTAGTGGGAGTTGTATGTAATCAAGATGGGATTTTGTACTCTTGCACTAATAATGCAACAGCTAGACATCGTGGGCCCTCTCGTGAGTTCCAAGTGTTAAGTGTAAGTCCTTCCCCAAACTTACTATGTGGTTGCTTGGATCACTTCGAACTAATACACGAGAAATAGAATGATTGAACATTAAAGAGAATGAATGAAATCCATGTCTCTTGTTCAATTGATGTCTTATACGAAAAGGAACTAATGACTTTGAATTACCATAAGTCTAAACTACAACGTGAGTTTGTAGATATAACTTGGTTACTGACTTGAAGTGTCATAACTGGTTGGGACAGTCATATGTAGCTAGAGCACCTCTGACTGTTTCTTCAAGTGTTGTCGGACTCTGGCCAAGTGGGAGATTGTTGGATAATGGATGTCTAGACCCGATAAAACCAAGAACCCGACCCGGTTAGACCCGTAAAGAGATAAAAATCCGCTTACTCGGCTAACTGGTAATTTACGGAAATATATATATAATTACCTAAATGTTTATTCATGATTAAATAAACATTTATTAGTTACGAATAATCATCAATGCGATAATAAACGGGGTATAACGTTTTTGATTTATCGATTA
Source organism: Deinandra increscens subsp. villosa (assembly GCA_039602395.1). Taxonomy (NCBI): domain Eukaryota; kingdom Viridiplantae; phylum Streptophyta; class Magnoliopsida; order Asterales; family Asteraceae; genus Deinandra; species Deinandra increscens. Next base: position 81,663,596 of record JBCNJP010000010.1, on the reverse strand, counting down.
AACGTTTACGGTGAAATTAATAAATCAAATAAATAGTTATTTGATTTTTTTGGTTCTCGGGTTTACGACTATTGTATTAATAAACCAGTTTTATTAATTCTTAAACAATGGTGGTTCATTTCGATGAAAGAGATTGATGAGGGGCCTAAAGATAAATTAGTGGCTTATAAATAAGCAACTAGTGATTAGGGTTAAGGGTTCCTAATCCTCCCTTTTTGCGCCTCTCTTGGAGCCATCGCCCCCTCCCACGATCTCTCTCTCTCTCTCTCTCTCGCTCTTCTCCACACACCAACCTCTTCGTCGTAGGATCTTTATCATTTGGAGATTGCTACTCGTTTCTAGTAAACGATCGTCGACGAATCATCATCATCATCCGAGATCGCCGCTGCCGCCACCTCCTTGGGAGCCACCGCCGCTATGAGAACCATTGCCGCCGTCGTCGACGCCCCACCTCCCTTGGGCCGTCGTCACTCTAAACCCTAGGTCGTCGTCGCGACCTAGCGTATCTACGTTTTGTGTCACACCATAACCACTCGGCTTAATCGTCGTTCTTACGATATAGCGAGTGCGAGCTTTGTCGCCATCATCGTTTAAATCGCTCCGGCTAAAACCCTAGCCGCCATTTTTGTCTTGAAAGATTGGTGCTCGCTAGTCGCCACCATAAACCGAATCGGTTTAAGATGCTTCTTGTGATTAGCAAAACGAATATATCCGAACGTCATATCGGTTTTTCCGTGAAATCCTAGCGTCATCACGTTGTCCCTCGGTGTCTCTAACGTATGTTAGTTCACCGCGAAGGTATATCTAAACTCCATTTTAGTTTAGATGTTTAATCTCGATTAATGTAATCGTCATTGTTTTTCGCGTTAACCTGTTTAACAAGAAATGGTGTTTGTGTGATTTTTGTGATCGTGATCATGTTGACACGATTTCGACACCAACGGTTTACGCGTCTAAAATTAGTAAATTTATTTATTCCGCTGCGTTACAGATTACCGGTTTAATCTGTTTTAACTCTTAATTTACTAAACCCGGTCGGTAATGTTTTAATCAATCTAAAAGTTTTTTTTAACATCACCAGGCACCTGTATACCATTGTCCGAAACCCAACAATCCTACCCTTCACGATCCATCTATGATGGAGTTGGTCACCCCCAGGGATACTTGAGCGCTTCACAAAAAAGAACCGGCTTCTCCATTCCTTACGCTATGTGGCACAGGGTACCAATTGCAGGTCTTTTGACAAGCACTTGAACAGAAATCGGTTTGAACCATGGATTTCAACTCATATGCCTGAGCCAACTCAGACAAACCGATCAAAGACTCGAAGAACGATTTAAACGATCAAGGGTACCCAGAATGCGCTAGGCTACAGGGAGGGTTTGAGCATAAGAAAGACCGGTGGCTTCAAAGAAGTCGGCGACCAGACCAGTAAAGGGGTAAGAAAGGCCGATGCTGAAAGGAACGAAAGGGAAACAAAATTGGGGTCGAAGGGTTGAATTTCGGCAGACGATGGAAGCAGCCCAGAAGCCTTAACAGCTGCAATGTCGACGTCGGTAAAACTGCATGTCTCTACCTCGAGGTTTTGCAGGAATTTCTGGTCCTCAATCCCGGTCGCGGTGACCGTCAACTCATAAAAAATGCGCCTTTTGGTCATCGTCGGTATGTGAAATTGAAAATAGGAAGAAGGGTGTACCTGATCGGAGGAGAAAGGCGGGACAATGGTGACGGTTATCGTATTTTCTCTCTAGAAAGGTGGGTAAAACCAGGCTTGAAGGTGGGGTATTTATTGGAATTGAAGTTACAGAGGTGATGCGACTTGGACAGAGATCATGGCGAGATTAAAAGCAGAATAAGCGGACGAGATTGAAGCAAAAAAATATGATTCCTAAAAATTTAAAAATTAACAGCTGTGAATTCTTATCCACAAGCTGTGAATTTGGGGGCAATTGTTATACCCTGAATTTCAATTTTACATTTTCGGTACTCATTTTCAGGTTTATATCCCAGGATGTCATACATCTCAGGACTGCTTATTAGCACTGAATGACCCCAGCATGCTAGGGCATCGTTACTAACAAATTTCTTTTTACTTTGTTTGATCTACAGCCAGGTGCAGAAGGTCGAATAACGGTCACGTGGACTTAGTCAAGAGCTGGAATACGCGTGGAGATGAAGAATCGCCGTTAAACTCAGTCTATAACGGTCAAATTCCATTGGAATAGAGATCCCAAGAATCTTGGGATGTTAGTTAGGCAATCTATGTATTTATACGCGGCATAGGTTTCAGTTTTGACACTTACGAACACCTGTATTCAGTCACACTCACATATTAACAGCCGCAAATCATTGTACTCAACACATTTTCAGTGAAATAAATCGACAACGTGTCTTATCGTTTCCAGGGTTTTTTACGCCGGCGCCTCTTAGAGACATCCAACGGTTAAGGGCTTTTTCCCCTAAAAAAATCCTTGTGTTCTTGTTTGCATCCTGGGAATTCGTTAATTGTGTTTGCATTTGATCTATTTTTTTCCTTGAATTCAAACTGTTTTAAGTGATTTCACATATTTTGCATCTACGGCACCATACCTCACAAACGAATTTGGTTACTAAATTAGCTTTGTAATTTTTAGCCAAAACATTCACTTAGCAACAACTGCAACCCATTGTACTCGAAATATTTTTAGTGAAATAAATCAGTAACATGTGTTATCGTTCCTCGTGGTTTTTTGTGCCGGCAATCCTTGGAGACTTCCAAGGATTAAGGGCTTTTTCCTCGTATGAATCTATGTGTTCTTGCTTGCATCCTGGGAATTCATTGATTGTGTTTGCATTCTATTTACTATTTCCTTGAATCTAAACCTTTTAAACGATTTCATATACTTTGCATCCTAGGCACCATACCTCACAAACTAATTTGGTAACAAAATTGTGCCTTGTAGTTTTTAGCAAAAACAATTCTGAACATGGCTTTAAATTTGTTATTGTTTATCTATTATCATTATTGTTCTGTTACTGCATATGTTATACTGAATATGTAGTTGCCTTTAAGTAATTGTATGCGTTATTGTAATGTAGTTGTTATCCCACTCAGTAAAGCAATTTACGGAGGCATATATGTGCATGCATGAACGTTAGGTTACATGGCTATTGGGGGGAGACAAGGAAGGTCATCAAGAGAGTGAAAAGATAAAGTTTCTCTTTTTTTTTTTTTGGTTTGTAATTTAATTTGTTTTGTAAAATGTCTGGTATGCTATAAACATTTTAACATTTATTGATTTGGTGTTGAATTATGATATTGTATAAGTGACATGTCAGCTCTAGCCGGGTTGGGGTGTTACATAGTTTTAAGCATCCAATAAATAACACTTTAGAGACTGAATATGAGTATCCTAATCGTTTTTCTTCCTAATCGTGTTCTTTTCTCTTTCATATTTTGTTTTAATTTTGTCTGCAGTTAATTTTTGGCAAAGTTGCTACGTAGTTTGCTACGAACCTTCTTTGCGACAGAATATATGTAACTAAACTGTAGCAGAATGTATCTGTAGTTAGCTAGCTAGCCTTCTCGCGAAGAAGTTGCTAAGCAGTTTGCTATGAACCTTCTTTGCGACGGAATATCCACAACTCAATTGTAGCAGAATGTGTCCGTAGTAATTTGTTGCTAGTCTTTTGGTAAAGTTGCTATGCATTTTGGTACAAAATTTATTAGATTGTTTATCAAATATTTAATTTCTCGCTTTGCTGCAGATTTTGCTACGAAACGTTTTGAAATAATCTTTAATTATTCATTTTCTTGATTTGCTATGGATTTTTTTAATACGTATTTGCTATGCAGTTGGCTACGGATTTCGTGTGTGACGAGATTTTCTTAACTAAACGCTAGCAAGTTGTGTTCATAGCTAATCCGTAGCAAAACTCCGTAACTTATATATGTTTTTTGTAGAAGTTCTTATGTTTTCTTTACGTTGTGTTTCAGTAATGTAGTTGTACTGTGTACCCGCATTGTGTACGTCGCAATGCATGAGTAATGAATTATAATTTTTATATAATCAAGGCCGGCCCAATAGGCCTAGCTAGGGATGAGCTTTTGGTACCGAGTACCGGTACCGAACCGGTACGGACTGAATCTTTGTTATATTAGTGAGTTATTTTTTTTAAATCGTAGTACAGTAGCATTTTTGTGATATTAGTGACTTATTTTTTTTAATATCGTAGTATAGTAGTAATAGTGTATACGGAATATTGTTTTCTTTAATAATAAGAGATTCATCTTCCATATATATAAGATACATAATTACATTTGACACCCCAAGACTAATGCTAACTTTACATATATCATATACTGACATATATCCGCTAATAGTCCACCGCAGTTGGAGTGGTAGAGGAACAGACGCTCAAACTAGACCTGAAAGTTTGAAATAACGGACTCGAAAGTCCTTTCATAAAAATGTCGGCATATTGAGAAGATGATGGAACGTGTAACACCCGTATATGACCGATCTAAATTTTGTCATGAACAAAGTGTATATCCATCTCAACATGTTTTGTCCGTTGATGTTGTACTGGATTCTCAGACAAGTTAACGGCAGAGACATTATCAAAATAAACTATAGTGGCTCGAATAATAGGTACATGTAACTCAATGAGCAGATTCCGTAGCCAACTAACTTCAGTGACAGCATTGGCTACACCCCGGTACTCAGCCTCGGCACTAGAACGAGAAATTGTAGTTGACGCTTGGAGGACCATGAAATTAAATTATCGCCGAGAAAGATACAATATCCGGATGTGGATCTGCGCGAATCAGGACACCCCCCCCCCCAGTCCGCATCTTAGTAGGCAGTTAACTTTGATGTCGGTGTAGCCGTGATCCGTAGACCATAATCAAGAGTCCCCTGAATGTATCTTAGAATCCGTTTGAGAAACGTAAAGTGGGGTTCCCTTGGGGGATGCATAAACAAACAAACCTGCTGGATAGTATATGAGATATCCGGCCGCATGAAGGTGAGATACTGAAGAGCACCAGCGAGGCTCCTGTAAATAGATCCGTCGGCTAGAAGCTCACCTGTGTAAGCGCTGAGTTTTCCTGAGGTATCGACGGGTGTATGACACGGTTTACAATCTAGCTTGTAACATGAATACTTATAAGTTAATAAAATATATTTGTTATTTTTATGGTATATTTGCCTCAAATACAGGTGTGCATCTTATCATTTTTTTTCTTTATTGATTAGTATTAAAATCTAGCTTGTAACATGTTATATCTCATTATCTATTTAAATTTACATATGTAAATTACGTTTGTTTCATGTTACATCTCATTATATATTTAAATTTACATATGTAACTTGCGTTACATATGTAAGTTTACGTTTGTAACATGTTGTAACTCATTATCAATTTAAATTCACATATGTAAATTTGCATTATATATTCAAATTTACGTTTGTTTTATGTTACATCTTATTATATATTTGAAGTTGCATATGTAACTTGTGCTATGATGTGTGTGGTTTTGGATACTAAAAATGATGATTTCTGGGCCAAATTCGGGATAATTATATGTTAAAGTGGTTGATCTGTGAACGTTTCTGACAAATATCATGAGTTACAGGTGAAAACGGGCTTGGCACGAAGAACGAGACGAGAAAATGAAGAAAATTGAGAAAAAGCCAAAAAGTCAAAGTTCGGGTCAAAAAGTCAACTGAAAAAGTCAAAGTCAAAATCTGGTCAAAACTGACCCAGGGCACGACTCTCATCCCACGGCCAAGCTCAGACCACGAGTATGACCTGATCAGACCGTCACAGGGAACCCAGGGTGTGAGATCCATCTCACGGCCACGTAATCCATCTCGCGGCCACGTAATCCATCTCACGGCTTGACCAAGGCCGTGAGTCCAAAGTCACGGCCAAGCCCAGGCCGTGAGTCTCAGGAATCCTTATCAGAAGCAATCTCACGGCTTGACCAAGGCCGTGAGACTAGAGTCACGGCCAGCCCAGGCCGTGAGTTTCCAGATCAGGCCCAAAACTCAATTTTGGCAGTTTTGTGATTTCGTCCCCTATAAATAGAGGGCTCATTTCCACCATTCAAAACATCTTGGAGAGCAGAAGAGAAGCCAAAGAAAGCCCTCGTTGAAGCCCTTCGAAGATTTGAAGTTTTGAAGCATTCAACGAGTCGTAGATTTAGCGTTTTTCACCATTTCAAGCTTCCATTTGGTATTGTATTTACATTTAGCCATGAATTCTTGTTTAGATCTGATTTATTCTTGTTTAAACATTAACATGGTTGGCTAAACTCATCGTATCGCTTAGGCGAGGCGAATCCAACCATGGTTTGACTTTATAAGTATCGGTTTTCGTTTACATTTGCATTTATGAAGTAAAAGTTATGATTGCTTTGATGTGGTTGATGAATTGAATTCCTTATTGTATCTAGTCAATCTCTGGTCTTGTGGAACCCTAACCCTAGCTTGCAAAGCCTTCTATCGTTAGGGAACTATTGTATAGCCGAACAACAGAACCTGCGGCGTACGCGTGAACTAGAAATAGTCACGATCATCAGGGAAACCCTAGAACTCGATTAGGAGTCCACCATAGAGTTTGAGTGAGAAATCACCTTACCCTTAGCTAGTAGATACCCTTGCCATTGTCAAGTAGCCAAGCATTCACCGATAACTCGGGTCTGTTCCTGCTTAGTCGTGTCTAGGACCTACTAGGTCAACCTATCAACCCAATTGTAACCGCTTCACAACTATAGGACCGTTAGGGCCATACCTATCCTAACCCTTCGACCAGTTGTGAGTTGAGCCACCGATAACTCGGGACCCAGCCTAGGGCACTTCATAAACCGCAACCTTATCAGTACTTAACCATGGAACAGTAGTAACTGTCTAGGGCGTGTCTATAACCCTAAATTGTGAACCTATCCATAGGAACCAGGTAAGCCTTGTCTTAGGACACCTAGTTCACCTCAGAGATAAGTTAGTAACGCATTACCGGTACACCTGTCAAACCTAAGTTGGAGGAGCCATGCCTAAGTGATCCTTTACCAAATATCTGCTTTTCCAAACAACATTTTAATTACTGTCATTTCCAGTTTTCTAAATTAAAATCAGTTTTCAAAATAAAAACAAAAACCGGCTGAATTATGAATCGACTGTTTTCAACAAGTTCGTGTCCCTGAGGTTCGACAACCCGGTGTTTACCAATACTGTGCTACGCACGACAGGTATACTTGCCTTAGTGTGTTGGTATAGTCCCCTGGTGAATTACCAGTTTTATAAATTTAAAATTTGATAGTGTAGAACCCTACTTTTCATATACACTTAACAACACATCAAGTTTTTGGCGCCGTTGCCGGGGACGCGGTAACGTTTTAAATAGTCAAAATTTGTAGTTTAGCCAAAATTTCTAATCCTGCAACGCGCTGGTGTACGCGACGAAGTTCTCAATCTGAGCTACTTATACCTTTCGACGAACCTGAACGAGAGTTTCGACGCAGACGTCAGCAGCAGAGGCAACCGATGGGCGACGCAAATCCGCCACGACGAACACTGTCATCCTACACGAAGCCGAGCTTGGCGGGAGCAAGCCCGAGCATCGCTGTAACCGCTGGGAATGAGTCATACACCATCCCACCTCAGGTCATCACGATGATCAAGAACTCAATCCAATTCGATGGATTGACAGACGAAGACCCCAACGCACATATCAGGGCCTTCATAGAGGTGTGTGACACATTCAAGCTCCCAGGCCTGAGCGGTGACGCAGCTAAGCTACGCCTGTTCCCATTCTCACTCCGATCAAAAGCCAAGGCGTGGCTCGATGGACAATCTGCTGGTTCGATCACCACATGGAACGACCTAGCAGAAAAGTTCCTCTACCGATTCTTCCCTCCTGGCAAGACAGCGAAGCTACGACTGAAGATATACGCATATCAGCAGGACCATGGAGAATCGTTCTTTGAGACATGGGAGCGTTTCAAGGAACTACTGAGAAAATGTCCTAACCACGGGTTGGAGCAATATCAGCAGATCCAGACATTCTACAATGGGCTCAGCCCACAAACCCGTCAATTGGTGGACATTACGGCTGGAGGAGCACTCGGCGAGAAAACTGCTGAAGAGGCCGAGCAATTACTAGAGGAGATGGCTCTCAACGACTATCAGTACCCCTCAATTAGAAGCAGCGTTCCACTCAAAGCAGGGGTGCATCAGGTGAGTCAAGACACAATGGTGGCCGCCCAGCTCGAGGCGTTATCAAAGAAGTTCGACACTCTTTGCCAAGTGGTCTTGCCACAAACGAAGGAGCCACAGGAGTGCGATATATGCGGAGAATCGCATAGTACTGCCAGCTGCCCGCACAACACAGAGACGGTCGATTTTGTGGGTCAAGGACAGAGAGGTCCAGTCTACGGGGATCGCTACAACTCCTCCTGGAAGAATCACGCCGGATTCAGCTACAAGAACCAGGCAGGAAGCTCAAACCCACCGGGGTTTGCAGCCAAACCTCAGCAGCCCCAAGGACAGGAACGAGAACCCACGATGCGAGAGATGATGACAGAAATGTACTCCTACACCAAGAAAAGGGATCAAGAAATCAACTCTCAATTCCAAAAACACGACCAGGAGATGGCAAAGATCAACCAACAACTACAGAATCAACTGGCATCTCAGAAGGCACTAGAGCGGCAAGTGGGTCAAATCGCGCAATCACTCTCAGGGAGACCACAAGGCGGACTGCCATCTAACACCGAAGGAAACCCTAAGGGGTTCGCAAATGCAGTCACAACGCGCAGTGGGAAGTCAACTCAAGAAACGCCAGTGACTCAAGATAAGCCTGCAGAGGACCCAAAGGAAGCCACTGAAGTTACTCCTGAACCTGAGGAACCACAAGCCACAGCAGCAAAGCCAAAGCAAAGGGAGTACAAGCCTAGGATACCGTATCCTGAGAGGCTTGAGAAGGAAAAGATGGAAGAGCAGCATGGTAAATTCCTTTCATTATTCAAGCAACTCCACATCAACCTTCCTTTCGTGGAAGCTCTGGCATCAATGCCCAAATATGCCAAATTCTTAAAAGATCTTCTTAGCAATAAGAAGAAACTTGAAGAGCTATCCACAGTAACTCTCGACGAACAATGCTCCGCAGTTCTCCAACAGAAGTTACCTGCAAAGATGCGAGACCCAGGGAGTTTCACAATTCCCTGCCTAATAGGTAACACATTAATTTGTAACGCCCTGGCTGATTTGGGAGCCAGTATTAATTTGATGCCATATTCAGTCTACAAGAGACTGGACCTGGGGGAACCCACGCCTACTCGCATGACACTTCAGCTCGCTGATCGATCAGTGAAGTACCCCAGGGGCATAGTGGAGAACATGTTGGTGAAAGTGGGCAATTTCGTATTTCCTGTCGACTTCGTCATCCTGGACATGGACGAGGATGAGCATATTCCGCTGATATTAGGAAGGCCATTTTTGGCCACTTCTCGTGCCATAGTCGACGTGTATGATGGAAAGCTCACACTTCGAATGGGAAATCAATCCGTCACTCTCAACATCCACGATTCTATGAAACGCCCATCCAGTCAGGATGACACTTGCTATTTCCTCGACTCTATCATGACCACCGTTGGCAGCATGCTACACAATATTTGTGGCAAGAATCAAGAAGACTCCCAGACCCTCAACAACGTTTATCAAGAAGTGGAGATGGTAGCAGCAGTCAATTTCAACGAGGAAGCAGAATCAGGACAAGAGCACAAGGAGACAGTCGTAGAGGAGGCACCACTCGAGCTAAAACCACTCCCATCGCATTTGGAGTACGCCTTCCTCGACGACCAAGGTAAGCGGCCTGTGATTATAGCCTCCCACCTCAAAGACGATCAAAAGCAAAATCTTCTAGAGGTTCTGAAAAAGCATCAGCAAGCCATCGCCTGGAAAATATCAGACATTAAAGGGATTAATCCAGCCTTCTGCACGCACAAGATTCTGATGGAAGAAGACTTCAAACCGGTGGCACAACATCAACGAAGGTTGAATCCTAACATGCAGGAGGTCGTGAAGAAAGAAGTTATCAAGCTCATGGACGCAGGACTCATTTACCCGATCTCAGACTCTAAATGGGTGAGTCCAGTACAAGTCGTGCCTAAAAAGGGTGGCATGACAGTAGTCACCAATGAAAAGAACGAATTGGTTCCCACCCGCACCGTGACTGGGTGGCGAGTATGCATTGACTACAGAAAGTTAAACGACGCTACTCGCAAGGACCATTTCCCTCTCCCCTTCATCGACCAGATGTTGGAAAGGTTGTCAGGAAAGCAGTATTACTGTTTTCTTGACGGTTTCTCAGGGTACTTTCAGATCCCCATCGCTCCGGAGGATCAAGAAAAGACAACTTTCACATGCCCTGTCGGAACTTTTGCTTATAGGCGTATGCCCTTCGGGCTCTGCAATGCGCCTGCGACCTTTCAAAGATGCATGGTCGCGATCTTCAGCGAAATGATAGAAGATTCCATGGAGGTCTTCATGGATGACTTTTCTGTCTATGGGGACTCATTCGATACTTGCTTGAAAAACCTTGACAGAATGATGGCCAGGTGCGAGGAAACAAATCTAGTGCTCAATTGGGAAAAGTGCCATTTCATGGTCACTGAGGGCATCGTACTTGGTCACAAGATATCCAAAGCAGGGATTGAGGTTGATAGAGCTAAGATTGAAACAATCAGCAAACTCCCTCACCCCACCAATGTCAAAGCTGTCAGGAGCTTTCTGGGTCATGCGGGATTCTATCGCCGCTTCATCAAAGATTTCTCTAAACTCACGCGTCCCATGACCCAATTGCTTGAAAAAGATGTTCCTTTCAACTTCTCCGCTGACTGCATTCGTGCCTTCGATCTAATAAAAGAAAAGTTGGTGAATGCTCCCATTATGATGGCGCCTGATTGGTCGTTGCCATTTGAACTCATGTGCGACGCAAGCGACCATGCCGTCGGAGCAGTCCTTGGGCAGCGTAAGGATAAACGATTCCATCCGATCTATTACGCTAGTAAAACACTTGATGATGCCCAAGAGAACTACACCACTACTGAGAAGGAGCTGCTTGCTGTGGTCTACGCGTTTGATAAATTCCGCTCCTACCTCGTTCTCTCGAAAACAAAAGTCTTCACTGACCATGCAGCTATCAAATACCTATTCAACAAGCAGGACGCAAAGCCACGCTTAATCAGATGGATCTTGCTGCTCCAGGAATTCGATATCGAAATCATCGATAAGAAGGGAGCCGAGAATGTCGCTGCAGACCACTTATCCCGTCTGGAGAATCCTGAAGTCCAGAACAAGGAACCAAAAATCAACGAACAACTTCCCATGTGAATCCTTGTTCTCCATCTCTGTTCATGGAAGCCCTGCCAAAGAAAATGGAACCCCCTGGTTCGCGGATTTCGCAAACTATTTGGCCGGGGGTGTTGTTAGGAAAGGCATGACGCATCAGCAACGCCGTAAATTCTTTACGGACGTTAAATACTACATTTGGGAGGATCCATTCCTCTATCGCACTGGTGCTGATCAAGTCATTCGTCGTTGCGTCTTCGGCGAAGAGGCGCATAGAATTCTGCGTCATTGCCATGACGGGCCAACCGGAGGCCACAATGCTGCCAACAATACGGCAAGAAAAGTTCTAGACTCCGGATTCTATTGGCCCACAATTTTCAAGGACGCCCATGAACTCGTGAGAGGATGTGACGCATGCCAAAGGGCTGGAAACATCTCAGCCAGAAATGAGATGCCACAAAACCCCATTCAGGCCTGCGAAATATTTGACGTCTGGGGTATTGACTTCATGGGGCCGTTTCCGTCATCATATGGAAACAAGTACATACTCGTCGCTGTCGATTACGTATCGAAATGGGTAGAGGCCCAAGCCCTCCCAACGAATGACGCACGAGTAGTTACAAAGTTCTTGAAGAAGTTGTTTGCACGTTTTGGTACACCAAAAGCCTTAATCAGCGACCGAGGCACTCACTTCTGCAATTCCCAGATGGAGAAGCTATTGAAGAGATACGGGGTGAACCATCGACTCGCAACACCCTACCACCCACAAACTAGTGGGCAGGTCGAGGTGTCCAACAGAGGAATTAAACGTATTCTGGAAAGGACGTGCAGCGTTAATCGAAAAGACTGGTCCGAGAAGCTTGATGACGCATTATGGGCTTTTCGCACAGCCTATAAGACACCAATCGGCACCACTCCTTTTAGACTTGTATACGGAAAATCCTGTCATCTGCCCGTTGAATTAGAGCACAAATCGTATTGGGCAATGCGCGCAGTGAACATCGACTTGATGAAATCTGGCGAAGAGCGCCTTCTGCAACTGAACGAGCTTCAGGAATTGAGAGACGCAGCGTACGAGAGCGTCAGACGATACAAGGACAAAACGGCGAAAACCCACGATCAAAAACTCAAGGAGAAGAAAGAATTCAAGTATGGGGATCGTGTGCTGTTATACAATTCGCGTCTGAAGTTATTTCCAGGAAAATTGCGCTCTAGATGGAGTGGTCCCTACACTGTTACACAGGTATTTTCATATGGCACAGTGGAGATAGCAGGAGAGGATGGAATCCCATTCAAGGTAAACGGGCACAGACTGAAACAGTATATCGAAGGGCCCGTTGGCAGAGCTTTTGTGGAAGATCTGAGCTTCCAAAAGCCCCCTGAATGATTCACGGGGGTCGAGTCGAGCTAACGACTCGTAAATAACCTAAGCGCTTCACGGGAGGCAACCCGTGCATTTGTATTTCTTTATTTTAAATTTTCTTTGATTTTTGTGTGGTTTTGTTAATTTTTGTTTTGCAGGAATCGGATTAGCAACCAGGTGCGTACTTCTTCGATAATTGAGCTTATAGGATAACGTGCTAGGTTTGTTAGGAAAATTTCTGTTAGTTTGAATTTGTGTGCTTTATATTTTCTTTGTTCTTTGTTTAGTATATATTATATTTATATATATATATATATATATATATACGTAATTTTATGTCACATGCATCGAGACGTTTCTGAGTATATATATATATATATAAGTATAATAAGTATAATACTATATAAAAAAAAAAAAAAAAAAAAAATCCGAAAATTAACCTCTCACGGCTTGCCAGGCCGTGAGAGTTGACTCACAGCCACAAAAGCCGGGACAAGCGAGTCGGTCATCAGGCTCGCAACTGTCATCGAGAACGAGCAACCCAGAGAGATCTCACGGCTTGAGCTAGACCGTGAACATGGGCCTCACGGCCTGCAGACCGTGACTTATTTTTAGACTTGATTTTAACCCCCTTCTTTAAAACATCCCCTGGACCACAACCCTAACTCTCCCTGCACACCTCAGCCGACAGCCCCCCCCCCCATCCCACGCTCGCAGCTCCGCTCCTCACGGTGTTCCTCGCCCACGTCACCGGCATCGTCATCACCACGTCATCAAGGTCATCAAGGTACGCGATTCTCAAGCTTCTATCTTTTCTTTTCTTTCATGAATCGGACCCTTGCCATCCCCATTCGACCTGCGATTTTTCTCTTTCTGTTTCTGCTCATAATCAAGTATGGGGATGGCAAACTCGAGAGAGAACCAAGCATCTGCATGCGTGTCAATCACCAACCATCGGCGTTCTCAAGGATTTTGACCCAAAACACCCCTAATTTTTTTCGAACTGGGTCTCCATACCCATCACGATTTTCTGTGACTCATTGTACAAAATCAAGTATGGGGATGTTTTCTGGATGGTGAAACCGAGTTAATACGAGACAAACCACACTCAAATCGGTGAAGAAACAAGCAAACTGCAATTTTTTTCAAGTCTGATGGAACTCACGGTCTGCAGGCCGTGAGTTGTCCAGTCACGGCCTACAGCCAAGCCGTGACATCCTGGTCACCGGTGAAACTGCACCCCACGGCTTGACCTGGCCAAGCCCAGGCCGTGACCTGCACTCTCACGGCCAGACACAGGCCGTGACTTTTCCTGATCAGCAACAGAATTGCTTATTTTTTCCGTCATCCGGCGGGTCTTTTTCCGTACATGTTTTCAATCATTCGACCCGCCTATGACCACTGAACATAATTTTTCATCTCGGGCCTCAAAATCCGACCATTCGGGTCGAGAAACTTCATCGGTAATCATTGGTTATCCTTGTCTTATGCTTATGTGCATCCCAATTTTGTTCGTTGCAGCAATGGCTCAACTCCACAGGTACCTGCAATTTGATGCCAACGAGGCAAGGGAAAGGAGATGTCTTGAAAAGCGGGAGCAGTTTCTGAACAAACCACTGTTGGAGATGCGGGTGGTCAGCTGGACCTTATTGGAAACATTTGGTCAGAGAGAGAGAGGGTTAGCGTTAGTGGACAAGTTTTGGCAGCGGCTTTTTGAGATCAGGAGGAGCCAGTATTGGGAGATGGTGCTCGAATTCTACTCGAGCTTCACTTTTGTGTACCCTTGCACTGATTTGTTCGCCGAAGATAAGGTGAAGTTTCGTTTAGGAGGAGAGTGGAGGAGCATGTCTGTAGCTCAGTTTGGAATTGCCACTGGTATTTACACGGAGGAGGAGGTCCTGACTAGTGCTTTTACTGGAGGCTTGCACGCCTTTCCCAACAATCAGGATCATGTCACATTTTGGAGTCGAATTGGGGAGGATGCTTATCATGCCCAGAACACCAAGAGCACACAATTTCTGGATCCCCTTGATAGGTATTTGCATCGTGCCATTGCAGGCACCATCACTTCGAGGCACGATGCTGGAGCTGTCTCTGTTCGTGATCTGTTTTTTCTGTATTGCATGCATGAAGGGGTTCATTGCAACCTGGCACACTGCCTGTTGCATCAGTTCACACGTTGTGCGGGGAGCAGGTCGAGTAGTTGGTTAGTGGGTGGTGCCATTATTAGCTTACTAGGCACGCACTTTGGGGTTAGGAAACGTGGTTTGACGAGGAGTGCGGGGGTAAAAGAGGTAGAGTTGACAATGTGCAAGAGGATGGGCATAACAACACAGATCAGGCCTTACAGGTTGGTTGGCAACGACAAACGAGTTTGGGATCCACTGCCGATAGTTCAGGAGGAGGCAGCACAGGAACCGCAAAACGAGCAGGTACATATCCCTCCCAGTCCCACCTACACACCTGCCTCTGAAGCAGGTCCTTCTAGAGTCCTTACTCTTGATGAGCAGATTGATGACCGTAGTTGGGAGGGTCTGTTGGACGCGTTAGAGCACCCCATGCAGCAGCCATGGACCCATAGGGTGCCAGAGCCTGAGGACATCCATGATATACCACAGGCCACTTCGGCTGATGTTCTGGCCCGCATTTCTCAGCTGCAAGCGCATATTGACAACAGGTTTGGGGACTTGACTCAGCACTTTGATCAGCAGCTTACCGAACTCCGTTAC
Source organism: Deinandra increscens subsp. villosa (assembly GCA_039602395.1). Lineage (NCBI taxonomy): Eukaryota > Viridiplantae > Streptophyta > Magnoliopsida > Asterales > Asteraceae > Deinandra > Deinandra increscens. The sequence continues at coordinate 81,648,171 of JBCNJP010000010.1, read as the reverse complement.
CAGCATAACGCGAGTTTCACTCGAGTCTACGATCAGATCCGGGAGCTGCGAGAGACATTCAGGCCACCACGGGGGCGCAGGACCCCGCCACGCTATGATGACACGCCCAGGGTTCCACATCAGATGTCCCCCTCTGATTTCATGCCCCACTTCCCATAGGGGGGATCCATTCCTTTCCACGTGGCCTCGCTATCATTATGTTGGTTTTGTTTGGAACTATGTTTGATTTTTGGTACTATTTCTTTTGGTGTGGTTTGGTGTTTTGGATTCTAAACTATGTTGGACTTTTGGATTTCGGCTATGTGGTTTGTGTTGGAATTAGTGATGCTTATTATTATTATTTGGCTTGTTGTTTTATTTTGTAATTGTGGCGTGCTTTTATTTTTTGTATTTGTTGTTTGTGTATGCTTTAACTTTGGCTTGCAGTGTTTTGATAGAAAATCCAGGTGTTTGTTGTGTGTGGAAGAGAGAATCATGGGCAATTACTGCAATCAGGGAGTTTCTTTTATCCAACCCTTTGTTTAATTCTATATTTTCTGCATTGAGGACACTGCATCTTTCTAAGTATGGGGATTGGCAAGGGTTGGCTATGCTTATAGAATAAAACTCCCTCACCACATCGAAAGTCTGTAAATCCCCCAAAATTTTAAAATTTTTCCCAAATCTCACATGACACGAAAGTACACCGTTTTAACGTAAATCATAGATAATTTATTTGTGCCTTATCGTGTCTGCGAGTCGCAAGAACGGTTTTCCTCAAAGGTTTATTTTTATAAAAATTGCATGATCAGAGTTTTTCGATCGAGTTTTGTGAACCATCAAAAAACCCATTCACCCGATTTCCCTTGTGAGATTAAGCCTAAAGAAAAAAATATATATATTTAGGTGAAATAATGAAAAAAAAAAAAAAAAAAAAAAAAAATCATAGTTATGAGGGATGTCGTATGTCTAAAACATGTTCTAGGTTTATGTTGAGACCGTGTCAAATTAATCGCCTTGAGTCGTTATGGATCTTCTCCGGGTCGTCAATTGCCCGAAGATACTGGACTTTCTGCATAACTCCAGTATATCTATCAAAAAAAAAAAAAAAAAAAAAAAAAATCAGAAAAATTAGTCTTGTATTGAAAGGTTGCAAAACCCTAAATCAAGCTAAAGAAAAAAATTATGAATAAATCACAATGAAAATTGTGAAACGGCTGTACGTATACGCCAAGATATACGTTAGGGTGGTAGCTCATACACCCGTATATGTGAGCAAACGTTTGAGTATCCCCCTCCATTTTTTGGTCGGATCCCATAACGAACTCGGCGGCACGATCGTATATATAAACCCAAGAAACACTTAGATATGCTTGACCTGAGCGTTCACTTCAAATATTACACCCGTAGGTCGAGTGATTTGGTGAGTTGAGTGAAAAATGATAGAAAATGGTTCACATTACTTGGCTGAGAGATTTTGTGAGTTTTCAAAGCAATAAAACTTGCGAGGTTGTAAACCCTAGTATTGATAGTAAATCTTGCGGACCGAATATGTACACTTAAATGTCTATGTGGTTAAGATAGAGTTGTAGTAGTGTCGAGATTAAAATGGATTGCTTGGGGACAAGCAATGTTTAAGTATGGGGATGTTTGATGTGTGTGGTTTTGGATACTAAAAATGATGATTTCTGGGCCAAATTCGGGATAATTATATGTTAAAGTGGTTGATCTGTGAACGTTTCTGACAAATATCATGAGTTACAGGTGAAAACGGGCTTGGCACGAAGAACGAGACGAGAAAATGAAGAAAATTGAGAAAAAGCCAAAAAGTCAAAGTTCGGGTCAAAAAGTCAACTGAAAAAGTCAAAGTCAAAATCTGGTCAAAACTGACCCAGGGCACGACTCTCATCCCACGGCCAAGCTCAGACCACGAGTATGACCTGATCAGACCGTCACAGGGAACCCAGGGTGTGAGATCCATCTCACGGCCACGTAATCCATCTCGCGGCCACGTAATCCATCTCACGGCTTGACCAAGGCCGTGAGTCCAAAGTCACGGCCAAGCCCAGGCCGTGAGTCTCAGGAATCCTTATCAGAAGCAATCTCACGGCTTGACCAAGGCCGTGAGACTAGAGTCACGGCCAGCCCAGGCCGTGAGTTTCCAGATCAGGCCCAAAACTCAATTTTGGCAGTTTTGTGATTTCGTCCCCTATAAATAGAGGGCTCATTTCCACCATTCAAAACATCTTGGAGAGCAGAAGAGAAGCCATAGAAAGCCCTCGTTGAAGTCCTTCGAAGATTTGAAGATTTGAAGCATTCAACGAGTCGTAGATTTAGCGTTTTTCACCATTTCAAGCTTCCATTTGGTATTGTATTTACATTTAGCCATGAATTCTTGTTTAGATCTGATTTATTCTTGTTTAAACATTAACATGGTTGGCTAAACTCATCGTATCGCTTAGGCGAGGCGAATCCAACCATGGTTTGACTTTATAAGTATCGGTTTTCGTTTACATTTGCATTTATGAAGTAAAAGTTATGATTGCTTTGATGTGGTTGATGAATTGAATTCCTTATTGTATCTAGTCAATCTCTGGTCTTGTGGAACCCTAACCCTAGCTTGCTAAGCCATCTATCGTTAGGGAACTATTGTATAGCCGAACAACAGAACCTGCGGCGTACGCGTGAACTAGAAATAGTCACGATCATCAGGGAAACCCTAGAACTCGATTAGGAGTCCACCATAGAGTTTGAGTGAGAAATCACCTTACCCTTAGCTAGTAGATACCCTTGCCATTGTCAAGTAGTCAAGCATTCACCGATAACTCGGGTCTGTTCCTGCTTAGTCGTGTCTAGGGCCTACTAGGTCAACCTATCAACCCAATTGTAACCGCTTCACAACTATAGGACCGTTAGGGCCATACCTATCCTAACCCTTCGACCAGTTGTGAGTTGAGCCACCGATAACTCGGGACCCAGCCTAGGGCACTTCATAAACCGCAACCTTATCAGTACTTAACCATGGAACAGTAGTAACTGTCTAGGGCGTGTCTATAACCCTAAATCGTGAACCTATCCATAGGAACCAGGTAAGCCTTGTCTTAGGACACCTAGTTCACCTCAGAGATAAGTAGTAACGCATTACCGATACACCTGTCAAACCTAAGTTGGAGGAGCCATGCCTAAGTGATCCTTTACCAAATATCTGCTTTTCCAAACAACATTTTAATTACTGTCATTTCCAGTTTTCTAAATTAAAATCAGTTTTCAAAATAAAAACAAAAACCGGCTGAATTATGAATCGACTGTTTTCAACAAGTTCGTGTCCCTGAGGTTCGACAACCCGGTGTTTACCAATACTGTGCTACGCACGACAGGTATACTTGCCTTAGTGTGTTGGTATAGTCCCCTGGTGAATTACCAGTTTTATAAATTTAAAATTTGATAGTGTAGAACCCCATTTTTCATATACACTTAACAGCACATCATGCTACATATGTAAATTTTACGTTTGTTTCATGTTAAATCTTCATATATTACTTAAATTTACATATTAAATTATTTGTGCTACATACGTAAACTTAAACGAAATTTTATGTATCTGAATTACTTGAATTTACATGTTGTGGTTTTACGTGTATGAACTGATTAACTTTTTCCCTGAATTTACATATGTAAATTACTTGAATTTACATTCTAAATTACTTGAATTTACATATGTAAATTACTTATATTTACATATGTAAAATGTTGTGATGAACGTATATGAACTGAGGAACTTGTTTTCTTCGTAGGTTAAGAGATTTTGTGTCAAAGATGAAGATGATTATCAATAATTCAAGAACAATTAGCTTTTATATATTTTTGTTAGCTTCTTATACATTTTTGTTAGGTTGTTATATTTTTTGATTATTTTTTAAATGTTGTACTGATTACTTATAGGTTAATAAAAATATTTGTTATTTTTTTTTTGTATATCTGTCTCCAATACAAGTGTGCATCTTATCAGTTTTTTTTCTGTATTGATTAGTATTAAATTCTAGTTTGTAACATGTTATATCTAATTATCTATTTAAATTTACATATGTAAATTTACGTTTGTTTCATGTTACATCTCATTATATATTTAAATTTACATATGTAATTGCGTTACATATGCGTTACATATGTAAATTTACGTTTGTAACATGTTGTAACTCATTATCTATTTAAATTCAAATATGTAAATTTGCGTTATATATTTAAATTTACGTTTATTTTATGTCACATCTTGTCACACCCCGAGAATGGCTGAATGTGGGCATGTGACTAATTTGGCATCATGGTCATGGTTACGAATGATTGGCGTCTAAGTACATTTAATTAACCAATTATCTTTAAAAAATATAAGTCTCAAACATTTATTTAACATTTAAAACCATGGCAGCGGATAAGTAGTAGCGGTTACATGATAGAGTTTTCAAAAGATAAAGTCATGAGATTTATAAACATAACTACCCTAAGGCGTAAAGCGTTTAAATCTCCAAAATGAAATGCATGAACACACAGCAGGCAGACCATGATATGACAAGCAGGATCGGAACTGAAAACATGGAGTTGTAGTCTATAAACACCTGAGAATTCAAGAAGTTAAAAAGTCAACAGAATTGCTGGTGAGTTCACAGGTTTAATGACACTTGAACTGTTTGAAATTATATGTTTCAAAATGTTTAGCCTGTCATGATATTAGTTTGTTTGACATTGTTATTGTAAAGATCGAGCATGAACCTTGAATTCAAAACTAATTGTTTACCCACCCATGATGTTTTTCCCCAAGAACATCGAATGATCAGAATAACTAATGTACCCCTTAACTTTAAATGTGGAGTCATGACTAGAACGACCAAGTCAGGGCAGGGTCATCAACCCAAATAGATCTACTCACAAGATATCGTTTCGAATGAACTAATTGAATCCCATTAATAGCGGGAATTTGGGCATATAACATAAATCAGTATGAATACACAGAATTAGGGAAATGAAAAGAACATGCAATCGGTACGTGTTACAGTTATCATAATATCAGACAAAAAATAAATTTAGAAAAAGACATTTTTGAATTCTCCCCCAAAGTTAGAAAACAGAAATGTAAAAAGAAGCCGTGAAAACTCAGATGTTATGTAGATGGACAGATAGATATGAATTTCGAATGTAACCTAGCAACGTCTACAAAGTAATATTATAACGTATTAGGATTTGGCTACTTGGGTTAGTGAATACGTCACCCAATGTTCGATGCTAGGTCTCGACTGTTATTACTCGATGATAACGATGAAAATCCTAAAATATTATTTATTGGCTAATAAATAATATTAAATATGATGGAATTTATTATTTATTTAAATAAATAAATAATAATTAGATTTTCACGTTTGAAAAATAAATATTGAATAATATGGATTATTTTTCATTAAATGTTATGAAAATTATAAATATTTAATTTATTAAATATTTGTGGGGTTTTGAACCCTTTTGATTAATAACTAAAATCTTTAATTTATTAAGGTTCGAATGCGTGTGTTATACCGCGTGTCATTACACGGTATATGTCGCTTCTTACGAAATGGTTTTTGACATTTGAAAGTATGTTTATTTGTATGAAGAAATGTTTTCAGAAGTATATGAAGTTATATTTTGGTAAAATTAAGTGTTGGTTCCTCCGGTAGTTTACCGGTTTCACCGGTTTAACTGTTTTGACTTGTTTTATGACATTTTAAATTTCCTTAACACATAGGATTTGTTAGTAGACTTGTTTTAATGTGGTTTAGGGTTTTTATTTGCCAATTGAGTAGGTGGGAGTTTTACTTGTAAAAATTGACGTTTTCGAGATACCGAAAGTTACAGTTTTTGTCTGGTTTACTCCTAAAACATGTTTTTCCATTTTTGAACTTTGTGAAACATTTTTATATGTCAAAACGAGCATGTTTTATTTTCTGGACCAGATCTAATACTTGTTCAAAAATAAGTTATAGTTTTCGTCGAAAAGTCGTATTTCGGTGTCCGATTGTTCCATTTTCAAGTGTTTAACTCCCCGAATCACTTTGTACATTAGGAAAATAATCTTGGCAGCCCTAAATCATATTGTACAACTCCTAAGTGGTAATTTGTTGGTCACAAGTATTTTCACTTAATTTTCATGAAAATAATTGATATTTATATCATAAAAACTCCATTTTTTACACTTCTTTGAAATTTCATGGATAAATCTTCAACAACACTTTTAGTGACTCAAAATCATCTTATATCATGTTTGTTTCCAGATTTAAAGTCAAAATCATGAGGTGTTTCTAAGATTGCAAAATATCTATGTTTTAGGATGACTAACTTTTATGACACACAAATGAAAGTGTCATGTTTGTCAATTTTAACTTAATATATATTTCTTCTAAAGCTTGAATATATTTATGTGTTTTTCACCAAATTGAACATACTAATTCATTTAAAACTTATAATATGTTATGATTTATAAACTTTGTCACCAAATATGAAGCTTTTTAACATAAACATACATTTTATGTTTATATTTTCCATGTGATTTGTTCAAACAATATTCTAGTTCCATATTATAAAAACAATACAATAAAGATTGCTAGTAAATCATCCAACAATACAATCAAGACTTAGATCATCCAGCAATACAACTAACATACAAGATTGCTAGTAAATCATCCAACAATACAATTAAGACTTAGATCATGAACATGATATGTGACAAATTATGATAAGGAATATAAAAATAATCAAGAAAGTAAGGGTCTCCTCACTTAGTCATAAACCGGATCGGTAATGACTTGATGGGTTGTTGATTAAGCTTCCAATTTAGCTCCTAAACCCACCCTTGATCTTTGATAAGGACGATGATGTTAAGGGAATGAAAGATGATTCACCATGGATTTTGTCAAGAAACAAGGTTTTAGGAGGTTGTTCATGAAAGAAATTAGAAAGATAAAGAAGGAAAGATGATGATTAAAGATGAGGGATGATTTACCTTGATCAAAGAAGGTATTAGAAACTTAATTTAGGTGTTAGAATGTTGAGAAAATGTGGTGGTGGTGGCGGTTTGGGTGTAGTCGAGAGCAAGAGAGAGTGAGAGGAGTAGTATGTGTTCATGTAGTTCTTGAATGAATGTGTGGGATGAAGGATGTTTAAGTGTTATAAAAATGGTTAAGTGATGGTGGTTGGTTCGGTTATATGTGAACCGTGAAAGGAGGTGGTTCGGTGGTGGTTTGAACCGAAAAGAGAAGGGGGGATGAGAAGGGTTGAACCACTTGTGTTCTCTTGATTACATAGGTTCAAAATAAAACAAAGTGTGGGTTTGTGGTGTGTGAGAAAACGGAAAAGAAGAGGATAGGGACAAGGAGACATGAGGGTGGCTATGGGACATGAGTGTTGGCTGTGTAAGTGGATAAAGGGTTTGACCAATGGATCACGGTTGTGTCTTGTACTCATGCAACAATTTTGTCTAATATCATCTAGACATGGGTTGTGAATCAAGGATTCATGTAACCAAACAATTAGGGATGTTAATTGGAACCGAACCAAGAAAAGGGAAGAAGGAATCGCAAAAAGAAAAGGAAAATAGAGGGTATGGGTTCGAACTCGGGACCGGTGGAGAGTAAGAGAAACAGGCCGATGGCCCGAAAGAAAAGGAAAGGTAACGGGCTCGAGGCCCAATCAAAAAAGGAAAAGGGAGCGGGCTGGGCTCGCTGGCCGGAAAAGAAATAAAGTGGGCTGGGAGGTTTGGGTCGCGGGAAAATAAACGAAAAGAGAAAGAGAGAAAGAGTTGGGCTGGTAGGCCCACTGGGCTTGTCGGGCCGAATCGGGTCTCGGGTCGGGTCGGGTTGAGTCCGGGTCGATCCAACAAGTCCAACGACACTTCGTTTGAGTCAAAAGGATAAACGGTTGAAAAGTCGGTTTTTGGCTCGAAACCGATGATATATATATATATATATATATATATATATATATATATATATATATATAAATCAAGAAAAATAAATAAGCGTCGCGCTTAATTTTTGAATGAACGGGAATGTCACATGTCTTGATTTTTTGTGGTTTGATTATGCACAATGATGAACTAAAGTTTAGGATTAAATGTCTCGCTTGATGAAAATAAAATATAGTTTGGACATCGAAATAGTTTTAGGAATAAAACTAATCATTGTTTAAAATGAATTGTTGTTCGAATGAACGTTTGCTTGAAATACGTTTGATACAGCGTAATAGTTTTGAAAATATAAAATAGTCATTTTATATTTGAATTTCACAAAACATTATATATGAAATATCTTATTATTGAAGTTCCATCATGAATAGTCACGGAACTTTTGTTGATTTCCACTACGGGTAAAGTTGCACGTAAAGTCACCTAATTTAAACAAATTAAGTCTAATGCACATAGAATCACAGTTCATTGCACGTAATCATACTATTAAAGATAACCTGATTTGTACGAGTTGTCACATACTCCCCCGGTTAGAGAAATTTCGTCTCGAAATTTAGTCTTGACTTCCAGGGTCGGCAGCATTGGCAAAATGGTGCGGATACTTCTCTTGCATCTGGTCTTCCCGTTCCCATGTATATTCCGGACCTCGGCATGATTTCCAACGAACTTTTACGATGGGAATTCAACTTTTCTTCAATTGTTTGATTTCACGATCACAGATTTCCGTAGGGGTTTCGATGAAATGGAGGCGCTCGTCGATCTGGATTTCGTCCAAGGGAATGACGGTTGTTTCGTTAGATAAGCACTTCTTTAGGTTGCAGATGTGGAATACGTCGTGAACTTTGCTAAGTTCCGGTGGCAACTGAAGTCGATATGCTACTGGTCCAATCTCTTCGATGATTTCAAAGGAACCAATGTAGCTACTTTTAACATGACGCGATCTCCTTTGACGAACTATAACGGTTTTCGTTTGTTGTCGGCGTAGCTCTTCTGTCGATCATGGGCGGCTTTCAAACGGTCGTGAATCTGAAAGATTTTCTCAGAAGTCTCGTGCACTAGCTCGGGACCTGTCAGTTGACTCTCACCAAATTTAGTCCAACAAAGCGGCGAATGGCACTTCCTTCTGTACAGGGCTTCAAAAGGGGCAGCTTGAATACTGGTGTGGTAACTATTGTTATATGAAAATCCGGCTAAAGGTAGATGTTCGTCCCAACTGTTTCCGAAATCAATTACACATGCATGAAGCATGTCTTCGAGTGTCTGGATTGTTCTTTCGCTTTGTCCATCAGTTTGTGGATGATAAGCTGTAGTCATATCAAGACGAGTACCTAAAGCTTCCTGCAGAGTTTTCCAAAATCGAGCGGTAAAACGGTTGTCATGGTCAGAGATGATTGAAATAGGTACTCCATGACGAGATACAATTTCCTTCATATAGATGTTGGCAAGTTGTTCGGTGGTATAGGATTCCTGAATGGGTAAGAAGTGAGCGGATTTAGTCAAACGGTCTACAATTACCCAAATTGCGTCGTTTCTGGTTCGGGTCCTTGGCAATTTGGTAACAAAGTCCCTGGATTTGCCTTCCCATTTCCATTCTGGGATTACGGGTTAAACGAGCAAACCAAAGGGGTTTTGGTATTCAGCTTTGACTTTTGCGCAAGTCAAACACTTTCAAACGTAGGTAGCGATTTCAGCTTTCATGTTGGGCCACCAATACAATTCTTTCAAATCATGGTACATCTTGTCTGAACTAGGATGTATTGAGTACCTAAACTTATGGGCTTCATCTAAAACCAATTTCTTTACTCAGCGGCAATTAGGTATCCATAGTCTATCCATGAAATAAAATGCTACATCGGTTTTCTTGACTAATTGCTTTTCCATACCTTGTAAGCGTTCACCAATGAGGTTTTCAGTTTTGAGGGCATCAATTTGAGATTCTTGGATGAGAGAGGTGAGATTGGGTTGAATAGTTAATCCAGGAGCACGGACGCAAAGATGTTTCACTCGGTCTTTCCTACTTAGTGCGTCTGCAACAACATTCGTTTTACCGGGATGGTAACGGATTTCATAATCATAGTCGTTCAGTAGTTCTATCCAGCGGCATTGTCTCATGTTAAGCTCTTTTGGGTTAAATATATGCTTAAGACTCTTGTGGTCAGTGTATATTGTACACTTTGTTTCGTAAACATAATGTCTCAAAATTTTAAGAGCAAAGATGACGGCTCAAAGTTCAAGATCGTGAGTCGAGTAATTCCTTTCGTTAATTTTCAATTGGCGTGAGGCGTAGGCAATGAGTTTTTCTCTCTGCATAAGCACACATCCTAGACCTTGGTGGGACGCATCACAGTATACGACGAAGTCGTTAGTTCCTTCGGGGAAGGATATAATGGGCGCATTACACAACTTCTGCTTTAGTAACTGAAAGGCGGTTTCAGCTTTAGAATCCCAGACAAACGTCTTGTCCTTCTGGGTGAGAGCAGTCAACGGTTGAGCTATCTTTGAGAAGTTCTCGATGAATCTTATATAGTAGCCAGCGAGACCTAGAAATTGACGAATTTTAGATGAAGTAGTAGGAGCACTCCAATCCTTGATTGCTTCAATTTTGGAAGGGTCATCGTGTATTCCTTTGTCGTTAATCACATGACCTAAGAAATGCACTTCAGTAGCCAAAAGTCGCACTTGGAGAATTTTGCGTACAACTTTTCATTCTTAAGTAGCTCCAAGATAAGTTTTAAGTGTTGTTCATGTTCTTCTTTACTACGGGAGTACATGAAGATATCGTCAATGAACACAATCACAAACTTGTCTAAGTATGGCTTGCACACACGATTCATCAGGTCCATGAATACGGCTGGTGCGTTTGTTAATCCAAATGGCATTACTAGAAACTCATAGTGGCCATATCGCGTTCTGAATGCAGTCTTGGCGGCGTCTTCTTCACGAACTCTCAGTTAATGATAACCGAATCGCAAGTCGATCTTTGAGTAATAGCTCGATCCTTGCAATTGATCATATAGGTCGTCGATCCTTGGGAGTGGATATGATTCTTCACGGTAAAATTGTTCAACTCGCGATAATCGATACACATGCCAAACGGTCCATTTTTCTTCTTAATGAAAGGAACAGGAGGACCCCAGGGGGTGCAACTGGGTCAGATGAATCCTTTATCCAATAATTCTTGCAACTGATTGGATAATTCTTACATTTCAGAAGGGGCTATGCAATAGGGTGAACGAGCTACAGGTGCAGCTCCGGGAAAAAGATCGATTTGAAACTCCACTTGCCTTGTTGGCGGTAGTCCTAGCAAGTCTTCAGGGAATACTTCAGGAAATTCGCGGGTGATAGGAACGCCCTTTAGTGATTTCTCTTTTGATTCTTTCGCAGCAACATGGGCTAAGATGGCATGACATCCCTTGCGAAGGTATTTACGAACATTCATGCATGATATAATGTCTAGTTTAGCTCCACTCTTCTCACCTTGTATGATTAGAGTTTCTCCATTTTCCAACGGAACTTTGACTTGCTTGTGATGACAGACAATTTCCGCACAGTACTTGGATAACCAGTCCATGCCAATGACGATGTCAAAACTTCCCAATTCGACGGGTAACAAGTCAATGCTAAACGAATGGTCAGAAAGTCTAGAGAACAATTTCGATAGATTTTGTCGGTTTCAATTAAACTACCATCTACCAGTTCTATGGAATACTTAATGTCTAAGGCTTAGGGGTCAATTTTAAGTAATGGGCAAAAATCGGTAGACACAAAGCTTTTCTCGGCTCCGATATCAAACAAAATAGAGGCATAATAATCGTTAAGGATGAACATAGCAGTGACGGTATTTGGATCATGTCGGGCTTCTCCAGCGTTCATAACAAAAAGTCTTCAACGGGCGGTTCCGACAGCTTGATTTTTCTTTGGGCATTGATTCTTCATGTGTCTAACAGCTCCACAACCATAGCAGGTGCAGGATAGACAGTCTCTGGCAATGTGACCTTTTGTCTTGCAGTTGTTGCAGTACATGTTACTGCAATCCAGAGTATGATGGAGGTTACATTTTGTACACAGTGGCTGGTTCCCTATGTAGCCAGATTTTCTTGGTTCTTTAACAGAGGCAGATGCAACAAAAGCTTTGGCTGGTTCATGAGCTTTTTCGTGTTGTTTCTCGGATCGCTTTTCTGAATTCTTTTTACCAATATGACCACGTTTGCGTGTATGGTCAAACTTCTTTCCAGAGGAGGAGGAAGGAATACAACTCTCAACAGCAGCTTTGGTGTCAGAATTCTTTCTAGCAAAGGAAACACCTTGGCATGTAGCCTGTTAGGTCAGGCTATGTTCCAGGTGGACGGCGGCTTGCAGAGTGGTAGGGTTGGAAGATAACACATTTCCTTGAATGTTGGGTGCTAAGCCCCAAATGTAGCGCTCAATCTTCTTATATGGCGGAGTCACCAAAGAAGAGCAAAGATGAGCAAGTTCATGGAATCTTTTGGTGTATCCGGCAACATCAGATCCGTTCATGGTGAGTCCCCAGAACTCAACTTCCAAACGTTGAAGTTCTTCTCGCGGGCAGTATTCATATCTCTGTAGTTGTTTCAGTTATTCCCAAGGCATAGCGTGTGCTTGGTCAGTTCCGACAGTTTCGGCATGCGAATTCCACCATGAGAGAGCACCATCAATGAATGTGCAAGCGGCAAATTTGACCTTAGATTGGTCGGGACAGTTACTGATACGGAAGACAGATTCAGTCTTTTCGAACCAACGAATAAGACCAACACCACCTTCGGTACCCTTGAAGTTGATAGTCTTACAATTCATGAAGTCCTTATATGTACATTCACGGGCACCTGAAACATTAGATACAACCTTGAAAATAATTCAGGGGAATTCGGGTTCTCGGTTTTTTAACATATATCGAAGGTCTTACCACCAAGAGCACCTTCACCTTGGCCTCCGGCGGTGCGATTAGCTTCATTAGCAGTGATGGCATTAGCAATACGTTGGGCGATTAGGGCTTCGACTTGTTCAGCGTTCAGTGGTGTGGTTATAGGAGAATCGGTTTGGTTGACTCGCGGGTGTCCTCGGCGTCCAGACATGATATTCTTAATTCACGAATGCAAACAAGAAGTGTAATCAGGCAATATATGACAATATGAAGTCTACATATCTATAATGAACAACCATACATGCATAATAACCATAACAACCATAACATCCATAAGAAGCTACAATAACATAATACAACCATAGTTAATTAATATCCGAAAACTTCCATCATCACAAATACAACAATCTTCAGCATGAACATACCATAATTGTCTACAAAAGTTGGAGGCGCAGCTCCGTTTGCCAAAATAAATCATAGTTTTCATACATTACTTAAACATGATACGAATGCATCACTAGATGGTACTACTAGTATGGGCCTCTAGGGAATGGTGGTAGTGGTGGCATGAGGAACAATCCGGCAACCTGGCTTAGTGTGGCCAAAACGTCTGAATCATCAGCATCGTATCCTCCATGATCTGCATGCGTCTCTCGTACATCTCCATAGTCAGCATCATAGTAGTAATCGTGTTGCATACATCTGTGAAGCTCACGTGCAGGGATTCCATAGCAAATCCAGAGGCAATGGCATGATCCTCAATGGAAGATAAGCGCGTCTCTAGGGTCTGAATAGTGTGATATGATAGTAATGCACGAAGCTCAGCGATGACCCGACAGATGGCGTCATCGTGTCTGTCCAAACGGGAATAAATCAAATGGGAGTCAGGTAGGTGGACGGGAATCCCTGGAAGAATAGGGGCGGTATAGGTGGTGGATGAGGCGGATGACTCACCGGCCTCATGAACAGATGGGACAAAAGATGGCTCAGGGATGTGCTGTCTTTTGGGGGCAGGCTCATCAATAGGGGCAGTAGGCATCGGGCGAGTACGAATCACGGCTTTCCTAGGCGTATGCTTCAGCCTATAGCCATCAGAAGCAACACTGTAAAGACGGTGAGATGGTGCGGGGGTGGAAGAGGAAGGGTCAATAATACGAGCAGAAGGAATGGACACGGGAGGGTCGGGAATAGAAACAAGAGGCTCAGGAATGGACATCACAGCTATAGGAGGGTAAAATGTAGTGGGAATAGCCTCATCGGTCTCCTCAGAGTCATCCTCGTAGAACTCGTCATCTGACGTAACTGAATCCCAGTTGTCCTTCGTAGTGTCAGGCTGAGTCGAATGGTCGGGGAAAGGTGTAGTCTCTGGGACTGGTGAAGAGGGCGTATACTCCGGTGATCGTAGTGACTGCTCGGGAGATGATGGAGTGTAATCCGTCTCTAGCTCGGGGTCGTAGGGTATCACAACGACTGTCTTGTTTGCCATGCTGTGACAGTTTCAAGTTATAACAATAATAATATAATACTATGTTAAGCAATTAACTTATAAGGAAAGGTACATGATTTGTAGGTTAGCACACATACAAGGCAATGCATGAATGCACACATACACACACACACACAATGAATGATGCAGAGCTTAGGTTATAGACTAGGTTCAAACCGATGCATCCTAATTCACTATAACCATGGCTTTGATACCACGTCTGTCACACCCCGAGAATGGCTGAATGTGGGCATGTGACTGATTTGGCATCATGGTCATGGTTACGAATGATTAACGTCTAAGTACATTTAATTAACCAATTATCTTTAGAAAATATAAGTCTCAAACATTTATTTAACATTAATTAACCATGGCAGCGGATAAGAAGTAGCGGTTACTGGTTTGGTCAAAAATTATGCGAATAAATTAAGTAACCAAATTAGTTTGTGAGGTATGGTGCCCTGGATGTAAGTTTTTGGAAATTAAGTTTATAGGCAAATATCCAAGGTTATATGAAAATGTATGGAAACACAAACAACAACTTCCCTGAATGCAACTAAAGACAGCGAGATTTGAAAGGGGGAAAAGCCCTTAATCCTTGAATATCTTCAAGGATTGCCGGCATAAAAAATCCCTTCGGCAACGATAACACACGTTGCCTATTTATTGCACAAAAGTATGTTCGATCACAGAGGTTTGCAGTTGATTTCTAAGTGAGTGAGTGCGAATACAGGTGAACGTAAGTGAAAAATTAGACCCTAAGCTGCCTTTAAATACAAGATAATCCCTAACTATAACTCCGAGATTCTTGGGATTGCTCTTCCAACGACTTCTGGCCGTTATTTGACTGAACTTGGCGGCGAGTCTTCATTTCCACACGTGTTCTAGCTTTGACTGAGTCCATATGACCGTTATGCATTCTTTCGTATCTGACTTGATCACATGGAGTCAAAGAAAAGATTAGCAACATCGCCCCCAGCATGTTGGGTATCCGTGCATACTGGGATCAGATAGTACAGAAAAATAAACCCTGGATTCAATACATCCTAGGACAATAATTAAATAAAGAATAATATAAATATGAGAACCCTGGGTACCGATAAGTCAAATGTGCAGTCCGTGGATATTCGACATCCAGGGGTCCAGATCTGTCAAAAAGCATTAGCGAAATTAGATAGTCTTACAATTCATGAAGTCCTTATATGTACATTCACGGGCACCTGAAACATTAGATACAACCTTGAAAATAATTCAGGGGAATTCGGGTTCTCGGTTTTTTAACATATATCGAAGGTCTTACCACCAAGAGCACCTTCACCTTGGCCTCCGGCGGTGCGATTAGCTTCATTAGCAGTGATGGCATTAGCAATACGTTGGGCGATTAGGGCTTCGACTTGTTCAGCGTTCAGTGGTGTGGTTAGAGGGGAATCGGTTCGGTTGACTCGCGGGTGTCCTCGGCGTCCAGACATGATATTCTTAATTCACGAATGCAAACAAGAAGTGTAATCAGACAATATATGACAATATGAAGTCTACATATCTATAATGAACAACCATACATGCATAATAACCATAACAACCATAACATCCATAAGAAGCTACAATAACATAATACAACCATAGTTAATTAATATCCGAAAACTTCCATCATCACAAATACAACAATCTTCAGCATGAACATACCATAATTGTCTACAAAAGTTGGAGGCGCAGCTCCGTTTGCCAAAATAAATCATAGTTTTCATACATTACTTAAACATGATACGAATGCATCACTAGATGGTACTACTAGTATGGGCCTCTAGGGAATGGTGGTAGTGGTGGCATGAGGAACAATCCGGCAACCTGGCTTAGTGTGGCCAAAACGTCTGAATCATCAGCATCGTATCCTCCATGATCTGCATACGTCTCTCGTACATCTCCATAGTCAGCATCATAGTAGTAATCGTGTTGCATACATCTGTGAAGCTCACGTGCAGGGATTCCATAGCAAATCCAGAGGCAATGGCATGATCCTCAATGGAAGATAAGCGCGTCTCTAGGGTCTGAATAGTGTGATATGATAGTAATGCACGAAGCTCAGCGATGACCCGACAGATGGCGTCATCGTGTCTGTCCAAACGGGAATAAATCAAATGGGAGTCAGGTAGGTGGACGGGAATCCATGGAAGAATAGGGGCGGTATAGGTGGTGGATGAGGCGGATGACTCACCGGCCTCATGAACAGATGGGACAAAAGATGGCTCAGGGATGTGCTGTCTTTTGGGGGCAGGCTCATCAATAGGGGCAGTAGGCATCGGGCGAGTACGAATCACGGCTTTCCTAGGCGTATGCTTCAGCCTATAGCCATCAGAAGCAACACTGTAAAGACGGTGAGATGGTGCGGGGGTGGAAGAGGAAGGGTCAATAATACGAGCAGAAGGAATGGACACGGGAGGGTCGGGAATAGAAACAAGAGGCTCAGGAATGGACATCACAGCTATAGGAGGGTAAAATGTAGTGGGAATAGCCTCATCGGTCTCCTCAGAGTCATCCTCGTAGAACTCGTCATCTGACGTAACTGAATCCCAGTTGTCCTTCGTAGTGTCAGGCTGAGTCGAATGGTCGGGGAAAGGTGTAGTCTCTGGGACTGGTGAAGAGGGCGTATACTCCGGTGATCGTAGTGACTGCTCGGGAGATGATGGAGTGTAATCCGTCTCTAGCTCGGGGTCGTAGGGTATCACAACGACTGTCTTGTTTGCCATGCTGTGACAGTTTCAAGTTATAACAATAATAATATAATACTATGTTAAGCAATTAACTTATAAGGAAAGGTACATGATTTGTAGGTTAGCACACATACAAGGCAATGCATGAATGCACACATACACACACACACACAATGAATGATGCAGAGCTTAGGTTATAGACTAGGTTCAAACCGATGCATCCTAATTCACTATAACCATGGCTTTGATACCACGCCTGTCACACCCCGAGAATGGCTGAATGTGGGCATGTGACTGATTTGGCATCATGGTCATGGTTACGAATGATTAACGTCTAAGTACATTTAATTAACCAATTATCTTTAGAAAATATAAGTCTCAAACATTTATTTAACATTTATAACCATGGCAGCGGATAAGAAGTAGCGGTTACTGGTTTGGTCAAAAATTATGCGAATAAATTAAGTAACCAAATTAGTTTGTGAGGTATGGTGCCCTGGATGTAAATTTTTGGAAATCAAGTTTATAGGCAAATATCCAAGGTTATATGAAAATGTATGGAAACACAAACAACAACTTCCCTGAATGCAACTAAAGACAGCGAGATTTGAAAGGGGGAAAAGCCCTTAATCCTTGAATATCTTCAAGGATTGCCGGCATAAAAAACCCCTTCGGCAACGATAACACACGTTGCCTATTTATTGCACAAAAGTATGTTCGATCACAGAGGTTTGCAGTTGATTTCTAAGTGAGTGAGTGCGAATACAGGTGAACGTAAGTGAAAAAGTAGACCCTAAGCTGCCCTTAAATACAAGATAATCCCTAACTATAACTCCGAGATTCTTGGGATTGCTCTTCCAACGACTTCTGGCCGTTATTTGACTGAACTTGGCGGCGAGTCTTCATTTCCACACGTGTTCTAGCTTTGACTGAGTCCATATGACCGTTATGCATTCTTTCGTATCTGACTTGATCACATGGAGTCAAAGAAAAGATTAGCAACATCGCCCCCAGCATGTTGGGTATCCGTGCATACTGGGATCAGATAGTACAGAAAAATAAACCCTGGATTCAATACATCCTAGGACAATAATTAAATAAAGAATAATATAAATATGAGAACCCTGGGTACCGATAAGTCAAATGTGCAGTCCGTGGATATTCGACATCCAGGGGTCCAGATCTGTCAAAAAGCATTAGCGAAATTAGGGCCGGAATTCAGGGTATAACAATTGCCCCCAAATTTGCAGCTTGTGGATAGAATTTCATAGCTGTGAATTTTCGAATTGCGATGACTCATCAAAGCTAGTTCAATCTGATCCGTTAATTTAGAAGTAGCTCCTCCACGATCCTTACCCACGTCTTCTCACCCTTGTAACTTCCATCCATTAAATACCCCTCTCTCTAAATCAGTTTTTACCGACTTCTTCCAGAGAGAAAAGCGATCATCGCCCCTTCGTTCCGTCTGCATTTTCCGATCAGGTACATCTTTCCTTCTCGCTTTCAATTTTCTTACTCGACGATGACTAAGAAATGCATTCGTTTCGAGTCGACGGCCATGCCTACTGGAATCGAAGATTTCTCTGACCAACGATACCTTCAAACCCCTTAAACGGAGACATGCAGCTTCGGTGAGGCCGACATTATCGCCCTTAGGGCGTCCGGGTTGCTACCAACCTCGGATGAGATTGGACCGTTCGACCGCAGGTTGAGATCCGATTTCGTATCTCCGACCTGGGTTTGTTTTCCCACAGCCCCCTTTCACTGTTGGACTTTCCTATCCTTTTTCTGGCTTAGTCGCCAAGTTTTTCGAAGCTTCCGGCCTTTCCTATGCTCAAACTCTCCCTATGGTATGGCGCATCCTGGGTACCCTTGACCGTCTTAACCATTCTGTTGAACGCCTGATCGGCTTGCCTGAGTTAGCCCAGGTTTACGAGATAAAATCCCATGGCTCCAACCGTTTTCTGTTTAAATCCCTTACCAAAGACCTGCAGCTAGTGACCGGCGTCACTCAACGGGAAGAATAGAGAGGCCGATTCTTCTTTGTGAAGCTAGTGATCGGGGGGTCATCGTCTCCCTCTTAGGTGGATTTTTAAGGGTAGGAAGACCTATCATAAAAATTTAGGGTTAGAATAAATATTTATAAATTTACTGACCTTGAATGTTGATCCATGCAGTGCCCATCTTGTTAGAAATTGGTCCTGAATAGCAGGAAACTACAGCTAACTTGGAGAAGTTTCTGAGCATTCCAAAGTCCGAACGTTAATTCCATTGTGATGAGTTTTCTGCTTCTTCCTACCACACTCCCAGCATGTCGAGTTGTAAGTACCTCTGGATTTTACTTACTTGTTTTTGTAGATGATTATGATCTGACATTCAGCGTTTCTTTTTCAGCCGCTACCCACAAATTTGACATTGATGATATGGATGCTGCCCTGAGTTCTGGAACCGGCGCCGATGATGACATTCTGGTCCTGGGGTCCGTGAAGACCGAACCTGCCCCTCTTACCAAGATCCCTCCATCCAGTTCCTCTGGGACCAAGAGAAAGACCCGGGGGTCCAGTGCTGCTGCTACCACATCTGCAGCCCCAGTGCCATCTCCGACCTCTCGGCCACAGAGAGTGAATACCTTGTTCATCAGGTAATCATTTCTCTACCCTGAATGAAATTGTTTTTGTCAGTCCTGACCCTGGATTACACTTTATTTCAGGCTACTTCCCACATCCTGGATCTTCTGGCTGCCGTTGAGAAGCAAGAAGTTGATGTTAAGGCCTCAGCCAAGGTGAAAATCGCTCAAGCCAACAAGGAGACCACCAAGGCCAAGCTCTTCCATGACAAGGCTATGAAGCTTATTGCTGAAAATGAGAAGAAGGTTGTTCAGGCAAGGAGGGACCACCAGGCTGCCATGGATGAGGTAGTCGAAACAACCAAGGTCTCGGCCCTTGTATCTCTAGTGTAGGCCAGGCTCAAGATGGTGAAGGAGGATAGGAACCTAAAATTGGTGAATCCTGGGTGGAACCATCGCCTGTGGCTGAAGAAGCTGAAGGAGCTGGGAGGCACCATTCCTGAGGGTTTTGACTTGGAGGAGATCCAGGAAGCATAGGGGTGGTACAGGCGGCGACTGACTCACTGGCCTCATAAACAGATGGGACAAAAGATGGCTCAGGGATCTGCTGCCTTTGGGGGGCAGCCTCGTCAATAGGGGCAGTAGGCATCGGGCAAGTGTGAATCACGGCTTTCCTAGGCGTATGCTTCAGCCTATGGCCATCAGAAGCAACACAGTAAAGACGGTGAGACGATGTGGGGGTAGAAGAGGAAGGGTCAATAATACGAGCAGAAGGAATGGACACGGGAGGGTCGGGATAGAAACAAGAGGCTCAGGAATGGACATCACGGCTATAGGAAGGTAAAATGTAGTGGGAATTGCCTCCTTGGTCTCCTCGGGGTCATCATCGTAGAACTCGTCATCTGACGTAACTGAATACCAGCTGTCCTTCGTAGTGTCAGGCTGAGTCGAATGGTCGGGGAAAGGTGCAGTCTCTGGGACTGGTGAAGAGGGCGTATACTCCGGTGATCGTAGTGCCTGCTCGGGAGATGATGGAGCGTAATCCGGATCTAGCTCAGAGTCGGAGGGTATCACAACGACTGTCTTGTTTGCCATGCTGTGACAATTTCAAGTTATAACAATAATAATATAATACTATGTTAAGAAATTAACTTATAAGGAAAGGCACATGATTTATAGGTTAGCACACATACAAGGCAATGCATGAATGCACACACACACACAATGAATGATGCAGAGCTTAGGTTATAGACTAGGTTCAGACCGATGCATCCTAATTCACTATAACCATGGCTCTGATACCACGTCTGTCACACCCCAAGAATGGCTGAATGTGAGCATGTGAGTGATTTGGCATCATGCTCATGGTTACGAATGATTGACGTCTAAGTACATTTTATTAAACAATTATCTTTAGTAAATATAAGTCTCAAACATTTATTTAAGATTTAAAACCATGGCAGCGGATAAGTAGTAGCGGTTACATGATAGAGTTTTCAAAACATAAAGTCATGAGATTTATAAACATAACTACCCTAAGGCGTAATGCGTTTAAATCTCCAAAATGAAATGCATGAACACACAGCAGGCAGACCATGATATGACAAGCAGGATCAGAACAGAAAAACATGGAGTTACAGTCTCTAAACACCTGAGAATTCATGAAGTTAAAAAGTCAACAATATTGTTGGTGAGTTCACATGTTTAATGACACTTGAACTGTTTGAAATTATATGTTTGAAATTGTTTAGCCTGTCATGATATTAGTTTGTTTGACACTGTTATTGTAAAGATCGAGTATGTACCTTGAATTCAAAACTAACTATTTACACACTCATGATGTTCTTCCCCAAGAACATCGAATGATCAGAATAACCAATGTACCCCTTGACTATAACCGTGGAGTCATGACTGGAGCGACCAAGTCAGGGCAGGGTCGTCAACCCAAATAGATCTACTCACAAGATATTGTTTCGAATGAACTAATTGAATCCAATTAATAGCGGGAATTTAGTCATATAACATAAATCAATATGAATACACAGAATTGGGTAAATGAAAAGAACATGCAATCGGTACGTGTTACACTTATCATAATATCAGACAAAAATGAATTTAGAAAAAGGCATTTATTGAATTCTCCCCCAAAGTTAAAATACAGAAATGTAAAAAGGGGCCGTGAAGACTCACATGTTATGTAGATGGACAGATATATATGAATTTCGAATGTAGCCTAGCAACGTCTACAAAGTAATATTATAACGTATTAGGGTTTGGCTACTAGGGTGAGTGAATACGTCACCCAATGTTCGATGCTAACTCTCGACTGTTATTACTCGATGATAGTGATGTAAATCCTAGAATATTATTTATTGGCTAATAAATAATATTAAATTTGATGGAATTTATTATTTATTTGAATAAATAAATAATAATTAGATTTTCACGTTTGAAAAATAAATATTGAATAATATGGATTATTTTCTTAGATGTTAAAAATTATAAATGGGTTTTGAACCCTTTTGATTAATTACTAAAATCTTTCATTTATTAAGGTTCGAACGCGTGTGTTATATTGCGCGTCATTTCACGGTATATGTCGCGTCTTACGAAATGATTTTTGACATTTGAAAATATGTTTATTTGTATGAAGAAATGTTTCCAGAAGTATATGAAGTTATATTTTGGTAAAATTAAGTGTTGGTTCGTCCGATAGTTTACCGGTTTCACCAATTTAACTGTTTTGACTTGTTTTATGACATTTTAAATTTCCTTAATACATAGGATTTGTTAGTAGACTTGTTTTAATGTGGTTTAGGGTCTTTAGTTGCCAATTGAGTCAGTGGGAGTTTTACTTGTAAAAATTGACATTTTCGAGATACAGAAAGTTACAGTTTTGGTCCGGTTTACTCCTAAAACATGTTTTTCCAATTTTGAACTTTGTGAAACGTTTTTATATGTCAAAATGAGCATGTTTTATTTTCTGTACCAGATCTAATACTTGTTCAAAAATAAGTTATATTTTTCATCAAAAAGTCGTATTACGATGTCCGATTGTTCCATTTTCAAGTGTTTTAACTTCCCGAATCACTTTGTAAATTTGGAAAATAATCTTCGCAGCCCTAAATGATACTTTAAAAGCCTAAGTGGTCATTTGTTGGTCACAAGTATTTTCACTTAATTATCATGAAAATAATTGATATGTATATCATAAAACCTCCATTTTTTACACTTCTTTTAAATTTCATGGATAAATCTTCAACAACACTTTTAGTGACTCAAAATCATCTTATATCATGTTTGTTTCCAGATTTAAAGTCAAAATCATTAGGTGTTTTTAAGATTGCAAAATATCTATGTTTAAGGATGACTAACTTTTATGACACACAAATGAAAGTGTCATGTTTGTCAATTTTAACTTGATATATATTTCTTCTAAAGCTTGATTATATATATATGTGTGTTTTTCACCAAATCAAACATACTAAATCATTTAAAACTTATAATATGTTATGATTTATAAACTTTGTCACCAAATATGAAGCTTTTTAACATAAACATACATTTTATGGTTATATTTTCCATGTAATTTGTTCATACAATATTCTAGTTCCATCAAAGGCACATAATACTACTAACATACAAGATTGCTAGTAAATCATCCAAAAATACAATCAAGACTTAGATCATGAACATGATATGGATAAATTATGATAAGGAATATAGAAATAATCAAGAAAGTAAGGGTTTCCTCACTTAGTCTTAAACCGGATCGGTAATGACTTGATGGGTTGTTGATTAAACTTCCAATTTAGCTCCTAAACCGACCCTTGATCTTTGATTAGGACGATGATTAAGGGAATGAAAGATTCACCATGGATTTTGTCAAGAAACAAGAGGTTAGGAGGTTGTTCATGAAAGAAATTAGAAAGATAAAGAAGGAAAGATGATGATTAAAGATGAGGGATGATTTACCTTGATCAAAGAAGGTATTAGAAACTTGATTCAAGTGTTAGAATGTTGAGAAAATGTGGTTGTGGTGGCGGTTTGGGTGTAGCCGAGAGCAAGAGAGGGTGAGAGGAGAAGTATGTGTTCTTGTAGTTCTTAAATGAAAGTGTGGGATGAAGGATGTTTAAGTGTTATAAAAGATGGTTAAGTGATGGTGGTTGGTTCGGTTATATGTGAACCGTGAAGGGAGGTGGTTCGGTGGTGGTTTGAACCGAAAAGAGAAGAGAGGATGAAGAAGGTTGAACCATTTGTGTTCTCTTGATTACATCGGTTCAAAATAAAACAAAGTGTGGGTTTGTGGGTGTGTGAGAAAACGGCAAAGAAGAGGAGAGGGACAAGGAGACATGAGGGTGGCTAGCGGACACGAGTGTTGGTTTTGTAAGTGGTTAAAGTGTTTAACCAATGGATCATGGTTGTGTCTTGTACTCATGCAACACTTTTATCTAATATCATCTAGACATGGGTTGTGAATCAAGGATTCATGTAACCAAACAATTAGGGATGTTGGTTGGAACCGAACCAAGAAAAGGGAAAAAGGAATCGGAAAAAGAAAAGGAAAAGAGAGGGTATGGGGTTCGAACTCGGGACTAGTGGAGAGAAAGAGAAACGGGCCGGTGGCCCAAAAGAAAAGGAAAGGTAACGGGCTCGAGGACCAACCGAAAAGGAAAAGGGATCGGGCTGGTCTCGCTGGCCGGAAAAGAAAGAAAGTGGGCCGGGAGGTTTGGTCCGCGGGAAAAGAAAAGAAAAGAGAAAGAGAGAGAGTTGGGCCGGTAGGCTCACTAGGCTTGTCGGGCCGAATCGGGTCTCGGGTCGGGTCGGGTTGAGTCCGGGTCGATCCAATGAGTCCAACGACACTTCATTTGAGTCAAAAGGATAAACGGCTGAAAAGTCGGTTTTTGGCTCGAAAACGGAATATATATATATATATATATGTATATATATATATATAAATCAATAAAAATAAATAAGCTGCGCGCTTAATTTTTGAATGAACGGGAATGTCACATGTCTTGATTGTTTGTGGTTTGATTATGCACAATGATGAACTAAAGTTTAGGATTAAATGTCTCGCTTGACGTAAGCGTTTTGCGTTGGAAATTTTTTATGACAATGTTTAATGTTTATTCTTAATGAAAATAAAATATAGTTTGGACATCGAAATAGTTTTAGGAATAAAACTAATCATTGTTTGAAATGAATTGTTGTTCGAATAAACGTATGCTTGAAATACGTTTGATACAATGTAATAGTTTTGAAAAATATAAAATAGTTATTTTATATTTAAATTTCACATAGCATTATTTATGAAATTTCTAATTATTGAAGTTCCATCATGAATAGTCACGAAACTTTTGTTGATTTCCACTACGGGTAAAGTTGGTCGGACCTAAGTTGTCTATGTTTGCACGTAAAGTCACCTAATTTAAACAAATTAAGTCTAATGCACATAGAATCACAATTAATTGCACGTAATCATAATATTAAAGATAACCTGGTTTGTACGAGTTGTCTCACATCTTATTATATATTTGAAGTTACATATGTAACTTGTGCTACATATGTAGATATTACATTTCTTTCATGTTAAAACTTCATATATTACTTGAATTTACGTATGTAAATTACTTGTGCTACATACGTAAACTTAGAGGAAAATTTATGTATCTGAATTACTTGAATTTACATGTTGTGGTTTTACGTGTATGAACTAATTAATTTTTTTCTTGAATTTACATATGTAAATTATTTGAAGTTACATATGTAAACGTGTGCTATATATGCAATTTTATGTTTGTTTCATATTAAATCTCCATATATTATTAAATTTACATATGTAAATTACTTGTGCTACATATGTAAACTTAGACGAAAAATTATGTATGTAAATTACTGCGGTTTACATATGTAAATACTTGAATTTACATTGTAACATGTCGTGATGTTTACGTATATGAACTGATGACTTTGTTTTCTTCGTATATACGAGATTTTGTTTCAAGGATGAATATAATTACTAACAACTCAAGAACAATCAGCTTTTATATACTTTTATTAGCTTTTATATATTTTTGTTAGGTTGTTATATTTTTTTATTATTTTTTAAATGTTGTTGTAATTCTAACTTATAAGTTAATAAAATATATTTGTTATTTTTTTGGTATATCTGTCTAGATAATTTATATATGTATAATGTTGTAAACATAATGTTTAATAGCATTAATATTCTTTTTTACATATATACAATTCGCCTTTTGGAAGTTAAAAGGTCTTGAATTTGAAAAAGTTAAAGATATAGTAATAATTGGTCTCTTTAAAGTTGAAAATGATTTAGAGGAAAATATATTTTTGTCATGTTTGGTGTCTTGGGAGTTTAAAAAGTTGGAGAGAGAAAGTAATTTTTTATCTTGAGAGTTCAAAAATAGGAGAATTGGATTTTAATAATACAAATTATCACTCATTGGCCGATAATAATACGAATTATCATGTTGGCATACAATAATACCAATTAACCAATCTTGTCTCTAGAATGATACACCGTCTGTTTTTGCTTAACGGTGTTAATCACTTGTACACGTGGAACCCTCCAAATCAAGCCACGTCAGCAAACTACTAGGCCACATCAAGTCCCACGTGTGCAAGTGATTAACGTCGTTAAGCAAAAACAGACGGTGTATCATTCTAGAGACAAGATTGGTTAATTAGTATTATTGTATGCCAACATGATAATTCGTATTATTATTGGCAAATGAGTGATAATTCGTATTATTAAAATCCAATTTTCCTCAAAAATATGGACAGAGAAATGGTGAGTGATATTACCATCTTGCCATTTTTACCTTTTATTCTAATTAAATAAATCAAAAATAAATAATAAAAAAGTTGATTTGATATAATCCATCAATTGCAAAGATCAATGGTCCATATAGAGTTTTCAATGTTTTTACAACTCAAATGTGTTTTCAAAATATCCATTCCTTATATATATAGGCTAAGTATATAGTGAAAACCCCTTTGAGTTGTGAAATCTTTGAAAACTCATCCAGTAGTTGGTAGCTTATCCACCTCACTCTACAATGTCTTTAGCAAAAGGGTATTTTAGTATTTTCCTCTTCTTTCCATGAATTATGATATTTGTCTTTCCAAGGTGTCATCCCATCATCACTTTCCCCTAGATAATCCCCTATCTATTTCTTTCTTCATTTTTCATTTACTCTTATCTTTTAAAAAATGCAACCTCCGAATTTAATGTCCTCTCCTCAACATCAGTTTCTTCACAATTTTGGAAGACCATTTGCATTATTCGGAATCATCCAATCATTTTCATGTCAATATTGGACAATCTTATAAAGGTATGTTGGGATTTTTTTTCTTAGTAAGCTTATTTTCTGAATATTTCTTACATATCTATCCAAGAAAGTTCAAAATACATATGTAAACCTCTGTTATTACTACCCTTTTTTCTTCAGAAGCCTCTATAATTACATATGTTTTTCCCCCAACAGTTTTATATGTACTTACATATGTTTTATTCAGAAGCTTCGGATGGAGATTCTAATATTGAAGACAATGTCAACATCGAGGTTTCTTTATCTATTAATGATGTCCTAGTTGAACAAATGTTGTTGTAATGGTTACTTATAAGTTAATAAAATATATTTGTTATTTTTTTGGTATATCTGTCTAGATAATTTACACATGTATAATGTTATGAGCATAATATTTAATAGCACTAATACCTTTTTTTACATATGTTAAATCTCCATATATTATTAAATTTACATATGTAAATTTCTTATGCTACCTATGACGAAAATCTACGTATCTAAATTACTTGGATTTACATATTTAAATTAAAGTAATTTACATATGTAACATGTTGTCATGTTTACGTATATGAATTGATTAACTTTTTTCTTGAATTTAAATATGTAAATTACTTAAATTTACATTCTAAATTACTTGAATTTAAATATGTAAATTACTTCAATTTACATATGTAAATTACTTGACTTTACATATGTAGATTATTTGAATTTACATATGTAACATGCTGTGACGTTTACGTATATGAACCGATTAACTTTTTTCTTGAATTTACATATGTAAATTACTTGAATTTACATTCTAAATTACTTAAATTTACATATGTAAATGGTTTACTTACAAAAAGAAAAAAAAACATGAACATATTGTTAATAAAATTAAAAAAAAAATTCATACTCTATAATCACGCATGTTGTTTCTATTTTGACGCATGAAAAACTCGATATAAAACACCTTACAAACAAATCACGCAAAAAATACTTAATTAAAAACAAATGATGTGACTTAATCTATCGTATATTTTAATTAAAAACTTTAAATTGACAAAAATGCCCCTCCGCGTCCAGAAAGAAAACGTCACGCGTCGGCCTCTCCTTCCTTCGCACGCTTCGCACGTAAAAAAGCATTTGTATTTGAATTTTCACCTATATATATATATATATATATATATATATATATATATATATATATATATATGGGATGAATATATTGAAAAACTCTTTGAGTTGGAAAAACGTGGAAACTTTCACAAAACGATTTTTTTCCGTTTATAGTGATTCTATGCGTTAATACAAGCCTAATGGTAAAAAAAAATCGAAAAAGCACCGAGTAGGTTTTTTCTTAAAATTTTTGAAATCTGACTTTACGTCAGGTTACATATGTAAAATTACCATGTTACTTATGTAACATGCCTTGTTACATATGTAACAAAATGTGTAATTATTATTTTTTTTAAATTCTTCTTGGCGCTTTTTTGTTTTTTTCCACCTAAAACATTAAAAATGAATGTAGAATGTATAAAAAATTAAATCTAAAAAAAAACAATTTTTAAACCTCTTTTTTGGCCGATTATTTTTTTCCTTGCAAAAAATCTGCTTTTAAATATTTTTAAAAAATATATATATTTTTTTTAAAGCAACTTCCATTGTGGTGGAGTGGTGGGTAGCTTGAGTTCTCTATTTGAGACTCAAGTTAAATCCCCACTGGCATCATTTTGGAGGGGACATGGTGGCTTAATGAAGGAAGACTGGGATCGTAGTGATCTCCAGTTTGATCCTAAGGGCGTCCGGGTTTTACCACCAGTGGGCTTTCGGGCGGGTGGGTTTTCCTCGGAACTGGAGATAACTTGGTGCGCTTAAGGGCTTCGTATGGCTTGGTTGGGCCAGCTGGCGGTGGCCTTTTGTCATTGGGTCACCCCGTACGGAATACGTAGGCAATTCAATATTTGTTGGCCGTTCAAAAAAAATATATTTTTTTAATAAAATTGACTAGGCGTTTTTTTTTTATATTTTTCATAAAGGGGGTTTTTTTTAACTTAGAGAGCCATCATAAAAAAAATCGGAACAGAAAAAGAATTGTTTAGCTTAGTTTCCACGGTTTTTCCAACTTGGAGAGGTTTTCATTTTGTCATTCCCATATATATATATATATATTATAGGTTTAGGGTAAAATACATCCAGCGAAAACGCTATATCCATTGCGGATTCATCTGGAGCGTCCATCAAGATCATCCAACAGCCAGGATCTATGGTGTTTCTGCCTATGGTGTTTTTTTCCCCCACCGAAAACACCATAGGCGGAACACCATAGATCCTGGCTGTTGGATGATCTTGATGGACGCCCCAGATGAATCCGCAATAGAAGTAGCGTTTTTACTGGATGTAGGATAACTCGACTATATATATATATATATATATATATATATATATATATATATATATATATATATATCACTAATACACTTTACTATTTACTATAAAGAGATAACAATCTTTTATGATTACTTGTGTCATATTATGACTAAGTTTGCATAAAGTCTATACCATATAAAATTTAATGAAACATAGTCTTGTATGACTTGAGGTGATTACTTAAAAAATACATCATGTTCATGTACCATCAAAGTCATAATGATATAAACATAAGCTTGTACTTCGTATACTTTTAGGGGAAAAAAGACAACCGGTACTAAAGCGATAATTTACCGAAATACCGGTATCGATATCGGTACCAGTACCGACACCGAACTAATATATCTGGTACGGGATTCGGTACCCACTTTTCTTCAAATTTGGTACCGGCACTAACCGGTACCGGTATGGTACTGATCTCATCCCTAGGCCTAGCAAGTAAAGCTAGGGCTTGGGGCCCCAATTTCTTTAAGAAAATCAATACTTTGTACTTTTCTTATACCAGAAAGAAAGCGGGCAACATAAACTTTTAGGTCGGCTCACAAAAGCACGCTTAGGACTGGAGTGATAAATTGAAACTTTTAGGTGAGATCAATGGTTCAAGTTAAATTAGCCGTTGAAAAAAAAGGTAAGAGGAATGTTTATAAGGTGATTTTGAAAATTCATCAACTAGGGTTATATACATTCTTATTGTGAGAAGGGTCATTTGAGCGTATCTAAATAGATACTATGTTTACATATGGATCCCTACGTCGTTACATTCCATTTAGGATTAGGAATATGCGTAGTCGGACCTACCTTTTACATATCTCTCATTATTTGGGACCCTATTCATCTGTTTAGGCTTTTATTGAATCGAGAAATAGGTTTGATTGTGCATCTTTTTAATATATTAGATATCTATATAAGGCATTCTCCGAATAATTCAAATCGAAGCAATTGAATGTCCAATTCGGACCTATATGACATGACCGATCAATAGAAATACTCCAACACTCCACTATTCCATACATCACACTAGATAGATATCATATTCATGGAATATGATATAAAAAGGAAGGATTTTTAACATGGCTTTTGGAAAAGTTTCCTCAACTTTTAATTCGCTTGGGGCCATCAAACAAGTCGAGTCGCCCCTGTTTAAAAATATAAAACTAATTATATATAAAGTTATTAATTATATTATTTTTATAATAGCCCGCGTATTAAGAGTTTGTATAACTAACTTTGTGTATATTTGGTTTCTAACTCTTTGCTAGTCCTGGGTTGTGTAATATTTTTTAAATAAAATTCCCGACAGAAAGAAAAAAAAGAATTATCATATAGATGATATTAACGTTGATATCTACAGTGTTTTATATATATTTTTATTAGGGGGTATTTTCTGTGTATTCTAGATTTATAGGAAAGGGGGGTGGATGGGCGTGCCAACTTATTTTTTTAATTTCATATTAGAATCGGCAGTACGATGAGTTTTGAAGTTTAAGGTTTTAAAATTTCATCCAATAATATTATGTAACGTGAGAGATATAAAAAGATGATTTGGAAGTTTTAAAGCTTAAAGGAGGTGAGTATGATGAGTTTTGAAGCTTTTGAAGCCGATTTTTTTTTTTTTGGGTCAAGACTCACAATCCGTCGGTTTCGTGCAGGTTGAAGAAGTCGATAGACTTCAAAAAAGAAACTGAAAATAAGTAGCCGAAGAAGGAGATGTGAAAGCCGAAATCCATGGAAGCAGGAGAAGCCGGGAGGAGAGAAACCGAGACCACACCATTCCCCCTTAGTGATAGGAATTGGTTATGATTTTAACTAAACAATGATTTTATTTTGATTAAACACTTTACGAAACATTAAAAGATATACTACGGGTTTAGAATTTAGATTTTATATTAGATTGAATCATGTTTGGATCTATTATTTGTTATTTTGTGATTTTTAAGATATTGGGGTGAGAAAAAAAAAAGCCTAAAAAACAGAACCGGAACTGAAAAAAACCGCAAAAGCCGAACTGAAGAAAAACCAAACCGAAACTTATGGTTCGGTTTCGGTTCTGGATTAAGAAAAAACCGAAAAAAACGAAACCGAACCGAATGAATAATTTATATAAGTTTTTAAGCTTATATAGATATGTAATTGTGTTTTAATTAACTTAATTGCAGTTTTTTATAATTCTTGTATAATTCATTTGATACTTAACTTTGCAAACCACCAAGAAATCTCAAGTTTGAGTGTCGATCTCATTTTATTATTTCATTTTTAAGCAGCAACTCCTCTTCTTTTGTCTTCTTAGTTCTTACCATCGAAGACGGTGAAGATTGGAGTCAAGATATTTAGTGTTATAAACTTTTTGAATTTAAAACCAAATTTTATTTTGTATGTTACACGTGTTTTTGTTTTTGTTTTATTTTATATTTGATGGTTATAACGATAGTTGTTTATTACTATCAATAATTTATCTTCTAAAACTAGACATTTAAAGTTTAAAACTATAATAACCACATCTTAAAAAAGAAAAAACGAATCCAACCGAAAGCAAACTGAAACCGGAAAAAAAACCGAAAGAACCGAAACCGAATGTTTTTTTTTCTAGGAACCGAACCATTCAGTTTTCGGTTCAGTCTGAGCCAAAAATCGAACCGAACCGAACCGAACCATGCTCACCCCTAAATATTGTAGCCGTAATGCGCTACCGACTAAACTTCTAATTTACATAAAATTAAAGTCGTAACATACTAACATCCTCATATTAGTCGCTCAAGTGCTTTAAGTACAAACCATGGCTAATAATAACAAACATTCAATACTTTGAACAACAATCTAATAGCCACTTTATTCTATTAAAGAATAGTGTCGAGTTGAACCGAACCGCATGGATCTATGTTTGTGCTTGTTTCGTTTAGCAACCGGACCGAGTAGAACCGAGCATTTTTTCAACCAAGCCAAAACCGAACGAGTGTCTTTCGATCCTGGCATTTTTCGAGTAATCGTCGAGCGAGTTTCGAGCGTCGCAGAACAAGAAAGGAAAGTGACGATGGGTGGTGAATTGACATAACACCTTCATCCATATTTTCAATTTTAACAAATTCGTCAAATAACTAACACATTAGACTTGTTGTTAACTTTTTTACAAAATGACGTAAATGCTGGTAGTGATCTGACATAACACCTTCATCCCACCTATTTATCTCTCTACGAATCACATACTTCCATAAAAAAGCTTCAAGATTCACAAGTTGAAGACGAAAAAATGAAATCAAAAGATGAAAAGAATATTAAATTATTTCACCTTTCATGTTACAATAGTTTTTAATTAATGTTTCTTTGTATATTTTTTTAGATTTTATTGGAATAAACAACACTAATATGAAGTGATATAACTATATATATGTGTATAAAATCATATTAGAAAATAAATCGAGCCAACCGAGCGAGCAACGAGTGAGCATACCTTTGATCGTGCTCGGTTCATTTACAAACCGAACCGAACCGAGCACTTCTTCTACCGAGCTAAATCGAACAAGCTTATTTTGAGCGTTTCTCGAACGAGCATCAAGCGAGTTTCAAGTGTCAAGCAATTTGAACACCCCTATTAAAACATAACACTCATTTAACACATCTTAGGCGGGTTCATATTTTGAGCCACTACATTGGGCCTAGAAAGCTTTACACAATGGGCCATTACATGTAATGTCCTTCTTGGGCTTAAACTAGAGATGTTCAAATTGGTTTTTTTTCACAATCGGGTACAAAATGGTTTGGGGTACGGCTAACGAAAGTTATACCCTAGTATAACCATAACTTGTTCCAGGTAGTACTAGATTTCTCAAAGGTTAACCTAGTACCCTGTCTATACGGTTAGGATAAAGGTACAAATCAGTTTCCGATATAAGTTTGTTTCCTTTCTTTCTTTTTTTTTACAATATAAATGATGATTGAGCACTTTCACTAAAAATTTTGGACTTGAGACAATTTTGTAGAGCGTTTTTTAGAGTTTTTTTTTTCTAGGATTTTAGAGTATTGAAGCTTTAAGCGTGTTTTTTTAGTGTTGTGACTAACCTGATACACCTACAACCTTTTAATATTATACTAACACACGAGGGTCACAATGGTAAAAAGAACTCAAGAAAACCAGACAAGTTCAACCCGGTAAGGTTAGACCCTGGTGTGGATCATCCGGGTACGGGTTTAAAATCGGTTATGGATCCGTATCCGTTTTTTCACCTCTAGCTTGAACTGAGCGTTTCACTAAAATACTAGTTCTAGTATGATTCGTAAGTTGTAACTGATAATGTTGAAACCCAAAAATCAGGTAGTTAGCCCACACGCCCAACAACCACATTTTGCAAACAAATGGACCGAGAGCATAACAAAAACATGTATACGAAAAAAAATTATATACTTTTACTAGTTGCGGTTAAAAAATTTAATACTTGTAATGAAGTACAAAATTTTTTTATTTGAATTATAAAACTTCTATAAAAGAAAAAACTATTAAAGTAAAAAGAGTAAATCTAAAATTTACAAATTACAAAATATTAATTTATATATTACATTTAATGTCTGGTTTGTCAATTTCTCATCTTTATCTAGTATTAAAAGTTTGTATTCATCTCTGCTCTTCACTCTTGAAAATGCGACGTACAATTGTCCATGACTGAAACATGGATTTTTTAAATATAATTCAACCTTCGAAAGTGAGTGACCCTGGCTTTTATTGGCGTTCATTTCAAAACATACAGTGATTGGAAATTGCCTTCTTTTGAATTTAAATGTATCTTCTAATCTGAAGGACACATTGAAATCCTTGAAATAAATGTACGAACACCGATGCTGTAACTAGAGGTGTTCACGGTACGGTTTATACGGTTTTTGGGTCAAACCGTAAACCAAACCATTAGTTACGGTTTTTAATAATCGAAAACCTAAACCGAACCGCTAAAAATTAAAACCGAACCAAACCGAACCACTACTTCCGGTTTGGTTTCGGTTTGGTTTCACGGTTTGTACTCTTTAGGCTTTCCATACAAGTTTAGAACAATACAAATTAAAATAGTCGATGCAACCTTATCATACGAGGTGTTGTTGTATACTTACTAGTTACCACCTCAAAATTGCTAATACAAAATCCAAATCTAAATTGCTATTACTAAATGCTATTAATTGTTAATACTAATTGGATCTTCAAGCGAAAATACGGCATGTAACCTCTAAAATAAAGCATGCTATTAATTGTTAATACTAATTGGAACTTCAAACGAAAATACTACATGTAACCTCTAAAATAAAACATTCTGTAACTTCTAAAGTTATACAGTGTAATATAGTAAAGTTCAAATATTTTATAATAAGAGACTAGATATGTTATCTAAATCTATTATTTCTACTTTTAAATTTTAACCAATTAAAACAAAGATCACTTCTTGAACGACGCTAAAACACAGAAGTCCAATAAAACAAAATAAATGAACATAATTTATCTATATATATATATATATATATATATATATATATATATATATATATATATATATATACATACTATATGTATACGGTCCGGTCCGGTCCGGTTTTTTACGACCGGTTTTTTGTATAAACCGTAAACCAAACCGTTCATTACGGTTTGAAACTTTTGAAACCGACCGACCGTTAGGTTAGATAAAAAACCGACTGCGAAACCAAACCGATGACCGGTTTGGACGGTTTCACGGTTTGAATCCGAACCATGAACACCCCTAGCTGTAACCTCTAAACCATAAACAGTACCGCTCATCCCAAAACCTCAAAACGCCAAACCCTAACTTATGAACCCTAACCCAAAAACCCTACCCCCTAAACAATAATCTTAAACCCTAAACCCTAAGAAGTAAACAACGCTAAACCCTAAACCCTAAACCCAAACCCTTAAACACTAAACCCTATACTTTGAGCCCCTAATCAGTAGAACCCTAATACCAAACCCCTAAACCATAACCCTTAACCTCTAAATATAACCCTAAACACTAATAATTAATATTATCATAAAATACATTAGTTTATAATAGTACTCTTATATATCATATTTTATATATTAAAAAATATAGCAATATTATACATATGTTAAATAATATACATGTTAAAGATAAATATACTTAATTTTTTTTATATAATTTTGTAAAGTTTATAATGTATATTAAGTTATTTTAGTTTTAAAAAGTTGATGAAATTCATATTTATTAAAAAGGATCAAATTTACTACAAATTTACTATCTAATCATCAAAACAATCATATGACACTTAGACACATAATATTGGTTTTTGTGATTTGTATAACAAAATGAGTTTCTACCATAACCATCATCTGAATCATATTATATGATACACTTACAATTTGCACATATGAACAACTTACTTTGATGATCTTTTATGTACGTAACATGTATACAAATATAAAATTTTTAAAAGAGTAAATTACATAGAAGGTCCTTTATGTTTTATC
The DNA here is from genome assembly GCA_039602395.1 of Deinandra increscens subsp. villosa. Lineage (NCBI taxonomy): Eukaryota > Viridiplantae > Streptophyta > Magnoliopsida > Asterales > Asteraceae > Deinandra > Deinandra increscens. The sequence goes on along the minus strand of JBCNJP010000010.1, from coordinate 81,612,348 downwards.
TAAATTTCGGTTTAGGTTATTTAAATAAAGTTATTACATCTGACATCCTTTATGTTTTAAACATATTACATGGAAGGTCCTTTGGTTAAAACCATCGTCAAGTCAGGGACAGCTTAATCTTTTATAAAATCTTTTAGTTAAAACATTAAAATATAAAATCCCATCTAATAGCCTCTTCTTTCTCCCTTGGTACACACCAAAAAACACGGTGGCTTTGTGGCTAAATTCAACCACTAGAGAAAATTTCTGATCGTCGTTCTCAAAGTTCCACGAAACTAATTCCAATGTTTTTTAAAATAAAACAAAACCCTCAAGTTTCAATTATGTTTTTATTCTTGTCCTCGTCATGATAAAGAGAGTTCATCAAAGTGGGATCACTCCTTAGAAGATAATAATGATAAAATGTATCCCTCTCATATGGGTTTTTATCCTCAATATCCTGGTTGGTATTATGATACGAATGTGAGGATAAAGAGAGTTAATTAATAGTACCTCTTAACTAGAGGAGGAAAGTGAGAAACTCTTAAATAATCAAACTGTTTTGAATGCTCAAATAAATGATCTTATACACGAATTGACCAATGTTAGGAATGAATACAAACAAGTAAAGAATGAGGTTGATAGGTTAAGAACGCATGAGGGGTACTTTAGAAGCATGTTTAACTGCTCAAGTAACCCTGGGCCTCCCTTAAGTCACATTCCTGACTCGGTCCCGGGTTTCATTAAGAAAAACATACTAAAGTGCTGTCATATCTCATCTCATATCTGCTTGTGATAACCAGTTGAATGATACACATGTTACTAATGCCTCGTGCAAGTCTACTAGTGTTCCCATTGACAAGAATTCCAAGTAGGTCATAAAGATTAAAACAGACTTATTGGCTAAGATAGAAGATGAGAAAGCGGGTATCTCATTTGAAGTCAAAGCTGAAAAAGCCAACAAGACAAAGAAAAAGAAAAAGAAGAATAAAAACTCATCTTCAAAGTTTGATGATAAAGAGACTGTGCCTGATCCACGTAGTTTGCACAAACGCTTTGTCAAAGCCTGTCAAGCTACCGTAGATATGAAGGAAGCTCCTAATTTGCAAATAAAAGAGGTTGTGAAAGGAAATGTCAAAGTTAACACTTCGGTCAAATCTTCAAAACAATATAAGAAAATCTCAAAGAAATATCAAGTGAACAGAATGTAGAGTCTGAAGGATCAAACACTTATGGGACTCCTCAATCTGATGAGCATCACTTGATTGACAATCTGAAGAGATTTAATGCTAAAGACATTGACTTGCAAGTGAAGGAGCTGAATATGAATAATGAGGAAGCCAGATCAGAAATGCATTATACTGCCTCCACTTCAGCCAGATTTGAAAATCAAACTCATGCTCAATTTTATGGTTTTTCAAATCAATATAGACCTGTTGGTTGTCATTTTTGTGGGCAACTTGGACATACTAGTTGGGTTTGCGACTACAATCCCTACTACCAGTACTATCACCAAGCAACATACAGTCAACACATGGGATGTGATTTCACTCATAATCCTTTGTATGGTTATGATCACTATGATAGTGTTTATGGATTTTATGATCCATGGTCATCTGGAGTGTGGAGACCATATTTGAAGGAAACTGCCCCTGAACCGTCATCATTTGAGCAAGCACAAACCAATTTAATAAATGCTCAAATGATGACTCGTTCCAAAAGAAAGAAATACAAACAAGTTTGGGTTCCCAAAATACCATCAGTTGAGCCCAAAGATGTTTCAAATGAATCAACCCTCAACGCCAAGGATCCAACTCCATGAGTTGTGTCCACATTTGAATAAAATGTTAATTTTTCAGGAGACACCAATATGTGAGACGTAAGTTGATCTGAGGAAGTTCTCAAATTTTTATAAAAACAAGAAAAAAAAATCGAAAAATCCAAAAGACCCGAAACTAAAATTTTATCAAATTTAAGCATGGTTTGAGGGGGAATTCGTTGAGTTCTGGTCACTCGATTTGATATATCCGGTGAGGTTTATTGTGTTTGTCTTGATAAGTGCAGGAATAGTTCCAGTTTTCACTGAATTCTTGTGAAGCATCGAACAAGGGGGGACTACTTTCTCCATGACCGTGTCTTTTGAAGCCTTACAGAATTATGTTGCTGATCAAATGAAGTTCAAAGTGTTGAAGATTTCTCCTCCTGATCCTGGATTATCTCATCTACTGATTTTGTTGATCTCATGAAGTCTTATCACACTCTACATCTTCTACTTCATGCATCATCACAGTGTCTACAAGCTGAACGGTTCCATATGCACAAATCTTCAAGATTCTCAAAAGTCAACACAATGTACATCCTAGTGGCAATGTCAAATCATAGTGAAGGATGATACTTTGATAAGGTAATTTGGACGATTAGTGTGGAAGATTCCAAAACAAAATGAAATTGCTTGAGCGTGTGGATCGTCTACTTAATCGTTATGAAATCAATGTTATACGAGCTAGAACACAAAGAGTAAATACAAAAGACTTGTATTAACCACTAAGAGAACCACAAAGTACACATAGAATACATGACTCGAAAAGCTCTTGAATTCTATTACAAGACGACTATTTATACACATTGAAACCCACTGGTCCGAACCTCAGGTTCGGACCTGTTCTACCCTGTCCGAACTCTAGGTTCGGCCTGAGTTCAAACCTCAGCAATCTTGTATGTTTCGTCTTTTATTCGATACTTCACATGACGATCTAGAACCATGTATCAACAAACCCCCCCTCGGCATGTGTAGTATCATCTCCTCTATTAAAACTTGTATCTTGTATTTTCAATCAAACTCTTCCTCGATCTTGAGATGAGATCAATCTTGAATACTTGATATTGTATCGTGTGTAATCTCTTTATCAACAATCTTCAGAAGACTTGAAGTTGTAATGCTCTCTTTCCACTTAGAAACCTGCCAACATAAATAATCTTGGCGCAAAACGTCTCTTCGAGACTCCAAGATATTTTGATCGGAAAAATAAAATGATATCGTATTTTGTGTTGATCAATAAAAAATAGATCAGAAACAAAATCTTTTTGGCTTTTAGAAACTTTATATCAAAACACACCTAAAATATTTTTGGTATTCTCTGAAATTGTAAAGTAAATGCATTACAGAATCAGACACTATTTTTGTCTTTTGTGAGAAAGATCACGACTTGGGATCATATTGAACATAACATGCTGAGCTACACTTCAATTTTGAATATTGTAGCACATAAACCATGCCGATTGCAGATATAATTTGTCCAACTTTAAACTCTGGCACCATCATACTCATAACATTCTGGATATGTTAAGGTATTGATTAGATTTGCATCGACCAGTGTACCCCACACTATCAGACATACTCAGATATGTTTTTGCTTATCACACTTTGTGATTTCATTTGTGATTTTAATCACATAATGATTGTAACCATGATATAGTCAACTGTGTTCCATGCAAAAAGAAATAAGAATGTTAAATCGTGTACCTTAAGGTCAATCTTTCGATACGCAGATAAGGCCTCAGATTTAACAAAATAAGAAAATAAAACAAGTTGAAGTTGTATAACTCAACAACAATCAGGTCGGTACTCCCGTACACGCAGAGAAAGTCTGATGAGTTATACGAAACACCAAAGAAAATAAAGCAGAACGTAAAACGAACAACAATCAGGTCGGTCTTGTGGACACGCATGTATACACAGTGACTTTTGAAAATGCGTGAGGATTGGATCGTCTACTCGATCTAGCTAATCGGACATCGAAACGTAATTAACCGATTGTTTTATTGATCACAACGAACAATTACAATCCGTCTTGTTGGTACTAGAATTCAGGAGACGATGAGCAGCTCGCATCAGCTCGTAGGCACTTCATGGTAAGGATCCTGAATAATATTTACTTACTAACGGTTGCTTCTCTATTGTTTGTTACTCGCAGGTTGACTTGGTCATTCATCACGTGTCCTAAAGACTCGGTCTATCAATAGAATCGTGGGTCAGTTGGGATTCAAACGGCTAGTTGGCGAACGTGGACTTAGTTGCTATTTTTTAGGAAAATTAGTTGCTATGTATTTCGTATTTAAACAGAGCTCTAGGCTTACACACACACACAATCTTTTCGATTACAATTCTCTGCAACACTTAGAATTCGAGCTCATTTACTTTGTAATCAGAACTTTCATTATATAAAAGTTTTAGGCGGCAGGTACTTTGAACCGGCCCCCGAGGTTTTTTGCCAGGCTCCTTGAGGATACTCAAGGATACTTGGATTTTCCCTCGTTATATCCTCGTGTCTATTCTAGCAGTTACATTTTCATCCTTATTTACATCAAACACGCTACCTCACATACAAAGTTTGATCAACTAATTGCTTAGGCAGTTTTTGACCAAAACAATTTGGCGCCCACCGTGGGGCAAACGGTGTTTGAATTCAGCTAAAAGCCTTGATCTTCTTCCCATAACCAATTCTTGAAAATGTCGAGCCAACAAAAGATTACTTCGAAATCCGTTTCATCCACTAAACCGATCGTCAATGCTGGTCTTCCCCCAATGATGAAGAAAGTGGCTGATACTAATGCTAAAGGAGTGGAATACCCCACTTTTACTGGATCTCAAGGTACGTCCACTGACTCTACTATTTCTAATAATGATCTCTATGTTTTGATCAGGCAAATGAAGGCCCATGCGGATGAACAAACCAAAACCAACGAGAGAATGATGAAGGAGATCATGGAATTGAAGAAATCTAAGAAACCAGTAGAGGAAATCAGCCCTTTGATCCCAAAATCATTCGGGTTCAACTCTCCGGAAATATCGGAGCAGCCGAAACTGAAAGTAAATCCCTCTACTGTTCAAAAGTCAGGTATTGCAACAGTTACCACTGCAGGATCCTCAGGCACTCAGCATCAGAAGACTTCCAGGATGATGGATCTGGAATACTCTGGGTTCTACTCTGAGCAACCCCCAGAATCTTACTACAGCGAATATGGAAGTCAGCAGCCGCCGAGATGCTCAAGTCAGCAACCAGCCGGGTTTTTAAACCATCGGGTGCCAGCAGTCTCGATGCATCAATCCGCATCTCGACCACAACAATTCGCGGCAGCAAACCTACATGAGCCTTGGAGTCAGCAATCAGCAATGCCTACTCCACAGATGCCACAGGGATCCTCATCTCAGCCATTCCAACCATATCGAAGCCGCTTCCGAGCAGCTCAGGATCCTCAAGGATCCTTATTTTCTAACCCTACTGTCTCTGCAGGCACATTCCCAGGTTCATCTCAGGAGATGCATGAGGGAGACTTCATCCCCATGCAAGTGGAGACTATGACTGAGCCAACCGTCATTAGAGATACTGGATATGGACCTCAAATCCCTCTACAAACTTCCAGGGCTGGTAACAACTTTGATAATTATTATACTAACCCTAACCAAGGAATTGTGCAGGATGCAGGTATTGACCCCGTCATCGCCAGGGAACTTCAGAGATTGAAAGACATGATCTCAAGTGTTCCTGGTGTTATTCGCCCAATTCCCGAAGTGCCAGCGGGCAGCCACAGGATATCCAGATTTGCATGGCCCATCTGTGACGTAGAGATACCGAAAAGATTTCAGACCCCCAACATGAAACTCTACGATGGAACCACAGATCCTGAGGAGCACGTGGCACAATACAGGGAGCGAATGGAGATCAACCCCATTCCTGCAAACATCAAAGAAGCTTGCTTATGCAAGGGATTTGGTTCAACACTGACAGGACCAGCCTTGAAATGGCTACTCAGTATCCCTCCTAACACTATTACTTCTTTTCCCCACTTGGTTAACTTGTTTAATAACCAGTTTTCTTGCAGCAGGAGCTTTGAGAAGCTCACTGGTGATTTGTACAGGATAGTTCAGAAACCCAGTGAATCCCTAAGGGATTACGTGGCCAGATTTGGTCGAGAAGCTCTAGATATCCCTAACTTGGATATGGCAGCTGCTGTAGAAGCCTTCAAAATGGGGATTAGAGGGGATTCCCGATTTTATGATGATTTGGTTATGACTCCTTGCAGGAACCTTGATGAGGTCAGAACAAGGGCACTGAGGTTCATCAGGTTAGAAGACGATAAGAAGATCCAAAAAAGAGGTGAAGAAACGTCGGGCAGAAGGACAAACTCTCCCGGGAAACAACAAAGAAACAAACCCTATTATCGTAATGATAATCCAAGGGTCAACGAAGTGGAAGAGGAAGACGACGAAGAGAACTTCCCAAAGGTATCTGATTATTGCTTTTCGGTTGACACAAGTGGTTTGTTATGTGCCTTGCAGGATCTAGGTGATAAAGCCAGGTGGCCAAGAAAATCGGATAAACAAGGATCATGGAAAGATAAGTCTAAATGGTGTGCCTACCACGAAGACTTTGGGCACTTAACAGATGATTGCATAGCCCTTCGGAAAGAGATCAGTTACCTGCTCAGCAAGGGGCATCTCAAGGAATTGTTCGGTAGAAAGAGAAGCAAAACTCAAGAAGCTGCTGAGCTGCCCAAAAGAGCTCAGTCGCCACCAGCAGATGCAAAGGTGATCAACTTCATCTCTGGAGGATCTGACATATGTGGGGCCTCTTTCTCATCAGCAAAAAGACATGCCAAGGAGGCCAAAATGGATCAAAGCAGTCGACCAAAGAAGAATGCAATATTGACTGAAGACAAAGTCATTTCTTTTGACGAAACTGATAAGCAGGACATCCAGGATCCTCATCATGACAGTCTGGTAATTACATTATGTATTGCTAACCATTATGTTCGCAGGATCCTGATAGACAATGGCAGCTCGGTCAACATTATTCAATTGGACGTGCTTAAGAAGATGAGCATTCCCGAAGAAGAGATAATTCCAAGATCCTCAGTATTAGTAGGATTTAGCGGAGAAACCAAGCATACGGTTGGAGACATCAGACTTCCTGTTTACGTAGAAGGGGTCAATTCCATGCAGAAATTCTGCGTTATTGATTCCCTGCCTTGTTGCAATGTAATCTTGGGAAGGCCATGGATCCATGACATGAAAGCAGTTCCATCTACCTATCATCAATGTGTGAAGCTTCCCACACCTTGGGGAGTTGTAAGAATACTAAGTGATCAACAAGAAGCCAAAGACTGCTACACTTCTGCTATGAAGAACACTATCAAGTCAAGGCCAGCATAGCAATTAAAGAAACCAGCACGAAGAGTTCAGATGACAAAGGAATTGGAGACCAAAGAAATTCAACTCAATCCTGAAGATCCTGAAATCAAAGTGCTGGTAGGAACAAATATTCCTGAGGATACTGAGGAGCAGCTCGTGAGCCTCTTAAAGTCCAGAGTCACAACATTTGCATGGAAACATGAAGACATGACAGGTATATCTAAAGATATTATTACTCATAAACTTGGTATAGATGAATCTTTCAGGCCAATACATCAGAAGAGAAGGAAGTTCGCTCCTGAGAGAAACGTCATAATCCAAGAGGAAGTTGACAGGCTGCTCAAATCAAAGATGATCAGAGAAGTTAAGTATCCTCGCTGGTTGGCTAATGTGGTGGTAGTCCAAAAGAAGAATGGTAAGTGGAGGGTATGTGTAGACTACACAGACCTAAACAAGGCCTGTCCAAAAGACCCATTCCCTCTACCACATATTGATTCTATGGTGGACGCGACTGCCGGGCACGAGATGTTGACTTTTATGGATGCATCTTCGGGCTTTCAACAAATTCAAATGGAACCATCAGATCAGGAAGACACGGCCTTCATGACTCCCACAGGTATTTATTGTTATATTGCAATGCCTTTTGGTTTACGAAATGCAGGTGCTACATACCAAAGGCTAGTCAACATGATGTTTAAAGACAAGCTGGGGGACACCATGGAAGTATACATAGATGATATGGTGGTGAAATCGAAGAAAGCAGAAGATCATCCCAAAGATCTTGAAGCCGCATTTGATATCCTGGACCAGTTCAACATGAAATTGAATCCTTCCAAGTGCCATTTCGGAGTAAGAGCCGGCAAATTCTTGGGCTTCATGGTTACTGAAAGAGGAATAGAAGCCAGCCCTGAGCAGATACAAGCTATTATAAACTTGAAGTCTCCAACAAATGTTAAAGAAGTTCAAAGATTGACTGGAAGAGTAGCAGCACTTAACAGATTCATATCAAGATCTTCCGAAAAGAGCAAAGAATTCTATGACATACTGAAGAAAAACAAAAAGTTCGAATGGGGTGAGAAGCATGAAGCAGCTCTGAACTCTTTGAAAGAATATTTGTCATCCGCCCCGCTTCTGATGCAACCAGTTAAAGGCGAGCCACTGTCTCTTTATCTAGCGGTTTCAGGCAGCTCGGTAAGTGCTGTGCTTGTGAAGGATCATGAGGGGCAGCAACATCCAGTATACTATGTAAGCAAAACATTGCTAGATGCTGAAACCAGGTATTCTTATTTAGAAAAATTGATTTTAGCCCTTGTCATGGCTTCTCAAAAGTTAAGACATTATTTTGAAACTCATGTTATTTATGTGAAAACTAACTATCCTATTAAGTGTGTTTTAAGAAAGCCAGAGATGTCTGGAAGAATGGCGAAATGGGCAGTTAAATTAAGTGCCTATGAAATCATATATGAACCAAGAACAGCGATCAAGTCACAAGCCTTAGCAGACTTTGTGGCTGATTTCAGCAGCGACATACTGCCAGAAGTTGAACTTGAGGTCAAGCAGCTCGAAGAAGCTTCAGGCAGCTGGGTCTTGTATACAGATGGAGCATCTAATGTTAGAGGTACAGGATTGGGTGCGCTACTGAAATCGCCACAGGGGGACATTATCCCTCTATCTATCCACTGTGAATTCAAGGCTACTAATAATGAAGCCGAATACGAAGCTTTAATTGCGGGATTACAACTCGCTAAAGATATGGGTATCCAACACATTCAAGTTTTTATTGACTCCTTGTTATTAACTAACCAATTTAATGGATCCTATGCAGTGAAAGGCGAAAGGCTAACCAAATATCTGGACCTTGTAAAACAATTAGCATTATCTTTTGAAAATTGCAGCATATCACAGGTACCCAGAGAAGAAAACGCAGAAGCTGATGCTTTGGCAAATTTAGCATCATCTTTAAGGATCCCAGAAGGTGTCAAGATTCCCATAACTCACATCCTGACACCAGCAATTGAAGAACAAGAAGTTAATGATGTTACAACAGATAAAGATCAAGAAATGACAGACTCCCAGGATCCTCAAGAATCCTGGACTTACCCTATTAGGAGATTTATCCAAGAAGGAGAAATCCCAAAAAACGAGAACTCCAGACTCTTCCGAACAAAGGTAATTCCATATTCAATAATAAATGGTATCTTATACAAGAAATCTCTTGCAGGACCATACTTGAGATGCCTCGAGCAGCCTGAAGCACATGCGGTACTTCAGGATATTCATGAAGGTGATTGTGGCAATCACACTGGGGGCAGATCACTATATTCAAAAGTATTAAGAACAGGATACTACTGGCCCACCATGAAGAAGGATGCTATGGCCTTTGTTCAAAAGTGTGATGCATGTCAGCGGCACGGCAACATCCTCCATCAGCCTGCTGAGCCGCTCCATTCAATATCATCTCCATGGCCGTTCATGAAATGGGGAATGGATATAGTTGGTAAGCTGCCTGTAGCACCTGGAGGAAAAGTCTTCATGCTGGCTATGACGGACTACTTTTCTAAATGGATTGAAGCCGAAGCTTTTGTTCAAGTTAGAGAAAAGGAAGTAATTTCCTTTATCAAAAGGAATATCTTGACAAGATTTGGAATTCCATCAGAAATAGTGTGCGACAATGGATCTCAGTTTATTGGCAAAAGAACAACAAGTTTTTGTGAGGCATGGGGCATCAAGATGGTAACTTCAACTCCCATACATCCACAAGCTAATGGCCAAGCAGAATCGAGCAATAAGATTATCATCAATAACCTCAAGAAGAAGCTAGGAGACAAGAAAGGAAAGTGGGCTGAAGAGCTACCTTTCGTATTATGGGCTGACAGAACGACCTCCAAGAATGCTACTGGTCGAACACCATTTTCCTTAGTGTTTGGATCCGAAGCTGTAATTCCTACTGAGATGGTGATGCCAACTGCGAGAACAAGCCACCAGGATTTTGAAGCAAACAAACAAGAGCTCCTTGAAGATCTTGAAACAATTGAAGAAATCAGAGACCTCGCAAAATTTAGGATGGCAGCATACCAGCAAAAGATAGCCAAGTCTTATAACAGGAATCTCAGGATCAGAAGATTTCAAGTAGGAGATCTGGTACTCAGGAAAGCTTTTCAAAATACAACCAATCCGGCACATGGGAAACTCGCGCCTAAATGGGAAGGACCCTACCTGGTGGATTCAGAAGCTGGAAAAGGAGCATACAGGTTAGTTACTATGGAAGGTGAGCTGCTCCCAAGAGCTTGGAATGCAATTCACTTGAAGTTATATTTTATGTAAGTACTCTCTGGATCTTTTAAGCATATCAGAGAATCCTTGTCCATACTTCGAGAACCTCAGGTATGATTTTTACCCTTATTTCATTTTCACATTATTATTTTTGAAATATGTACTGACTTAGGCATCGGAGGGGTGTTAGCAAAACTAACACCCACCCCTCACCGAGCCTTGGAGTATTTTGTAGGTGCTCCGAGCGTCCTGCCATAAGCTAGAGGCTGATCACCTCTTCTAAGTCTAAAGCATTCTGAATGCTGTCAAAAGGTTTAGGAGGTTTTCACCTTCTCGTTCACTAATGGGAATCGCCAGGAGCGCAAGACCCTCGCCAGGAGCGCATGATGGTGACCTGTGGTTCAAGGTGGTGCGACCAGTCCATCTAAGGGTGGCTGATAATTTCATCACTGTTGGCCATAAAGTGCACTTCAAAATGGATGGCAGACGTGTCATCTCAAAGATTCTAAGGTTTTTGGCATTTTCATGTCAACAAAGGTTTAGACATATTCATGTCTCTCAAGTTTTGGGCTTGACCCCAGTTGGCTTAGTCCCAAGTATTTTTGAGCTTGTCCTCAGATTAGCAAAGGTTTTTAATGTTTTCACATTAACTAAAGCTTTAGACATATTCGTGTCTCTCGAGATTGGGCTTGACCCCAGTTTAACTTATTCACAAGTGCTCAAGGTTTTTAAGGTATTTTATGCCTTAAAATCGGAATTTCATCAAGTCTATCTTAAGGATTCCTAAGGATCCTTAGAGATCCTGACTACCTCTACGGTTGGAGTATTCTCAAACAGGTTATATTGATACTGCGTTTGATACGTATTTTTATTACCAAGTATTAGATGGCATCATGGTTTGTTAACATTGGCAAAATTTTAATAAACTTTTGAGTTTTTCAACTAAACTATGCTGAGCATCCTGTAGGATCCTCATTCAAACATTTTTCAAAATAATTAAAAGCATACACGGCACACCATGATGATCAAAATACCACTAAGTTATATTTATGCAGGAAATTAGAGAAGTTGACCCCAGGCTTCGTCTTGGAACCCAAGATCCCTCCACCTGTGGCCAACTATATTGTCTAAAGGAGCTTGGACTTCGCCTTGAAACTCAAGGTCCCTCCATCCAAGTCCCCAAAAAGAAAAAAAAGTTAAACTACCATTGTTTACAAAAGCTTCACCACAAACATTGTTTACTGAACCTGAACCTGACCATGAACCAAACAAACTAAAAAAGCGGGCTCAGACCGTTGCATCGTCTTCATCGCCCAGCTTATCACCAGCAGCCTCCGCCTGCTCAACCTCCTTGCCCTTGCCCTTTTCCTTCTCAGCTTCCTTCTCGACCTCCGGCTCAGCCTCCTTCTCAGCCTTTTCAGGAGCATCTACCCTCTCAGCCAGCAGCTTCTTAAGGCTCACCTCCCAGTCCTTCACCGGCCAGCTCTCTGGAGTGAAGCCATCAGCCTGTGCAGCAGTTGCCATCTCAATCATGCACTCCAGCACGCTGATGGCGGCTGAAGATTGAGCATTCAGTTCGGCCTGCTTCAGAGCTTCAGCAGCCGCAGCATCTTTCTCTTTGAGCTGCTTCTCATAGTGGCGAGCATTGCTGGCTGCGGCCTTGTTCAGCTTCTCAAGACGGAGCGTGGCCTGATCAAGTTTGAGCTCAGAGGCTTCAAGCTTCTGCTCAGCTGCTTCGAGCTTCTGCTCCAGGGCTTCCACTTTGCCTTCGAGGTCAATCACCTCGTGGCTCAGCTTGTCAATGCCCTGCACATCAGAATCAAAAAGGGAAGTGTTATAACTTTCATTTTTACATATTTCCCTATTATTAAACTACGACTTACAATGTTCACTACAGCCTGCAGTGAGAGCAGCTTGTTAGCAGCTGCAACGGGAGGGAGATCATCGAAGCTGTCCACATTGATAGTGGAATCAGGAGCCTTGCGCTTCTTTGCAGAAGAAGTCTTGGAACGAGTGCTCGGAGCTCGGAACTTGGGGGCTGAGGTGTCAGTAGGAGCCTTGCTGCTGGTCTCCTCAGTTTTCTCCTTTTTGGCAATGAGCAGCTTAATGTCCTTGAAGGAGAAGTTGGAGGCCGAACCTGGAGCTTCATCATAGACAGTGAAGGATCAATTTCAGAAGAAATAAAACACAATTTAAAGACGGAAAGGGAACAATTAAATGAAAGTACCTGTTGACATGGTTCTTGAAGGGCTGAGAGATTGCTGAGAAATGCTTCTGGCACTTGAAACGTCCTCGGGCTGGCAGCTTCTTTCTGCTGCTGGGATGCTGAAAAGATCCTTAAGCTTCTTGGAGGATTCACGGGTTGGTTTTATCAAAGCTTCAAACTTGGGCGCTGCAAAGACAGAAACACAATCATATCAGTTACATGCAATGGAAGAGTATACGGGGTTAGAATGTTACTAAAACTCTTCCTACCCTTAATGACCCACTGGGTAGGAAGGTTCTCACAACCAGCAAGGCTACTTCGTTTCACAAAGAAAAATTGACGCTTCCAGTCGTGGTCGTTATGAGAAGTCCTAGGGATCATCTGAGCTTCTCCAGTTCGAATTTTCAAAACAAATCTACTGTTGCCGTGAGTGGCCAACCGGTAAACTTTACAAATTTCAGCAACTCCGATATTCAGATTATGGGACTGGTTCAAACTTTCGAGAGAGAACAGAATACGCCACACCATTGGCATGACTTGGGAGTAAGCAAGACCGGTGACAGAAAAGAAATCATTCACCAGTGTCGGAAACGGAAATGTCATGCCAAGAAGAAAAGGGTAGTTCAGAAAACAAACCCATTCGTCGGAGATGTGGTCGGCTTTCAAAGAAGGGTCGAAGGGACGAATTTCAGCTCCAGCGGGGAAACAGCAGGATCGTTTCAACAATGCGATCTTGCGATCGTCAAAATTGCAAGTTTCCTCCGCCGTCGCCGGGAGGAGACCTTGGTCAGTAAACTCGTCGGCCACTTGGTCGGAGACCGTGGCCGATGACGGTGCAGGATTTTTTCCCATGCTCAGAGAAAACGAGAAGGGCGGAATGAGAAACTAACCTGGAAAAGATGCGAGGAGCTCTAGGGTTTCGCCGAAAAGAAGATGTGGTGAAGAATTAAAGTGGTGAGAAGGTTATAAAGGGATAATCTGACGAGAACTTCGCTTGGGAAGTTGGGGCTAATTACTCCCCATCAAATCATAGTTACTTAGCGATAAGCCAGAAATTCAAATTTTCGACAGCTGTTTCGCATGCACCAACTGCCAAAAATTTGGGGGCAATTGTTGGTACTAGAATTCAGGAGACGATGAGCAGCTCGCATCAGCTCGTAGGCACTTCATGGTAAGGATCCTGAATAATATTTACTTACTAACGGTTGCTTCTCTATTGTTTGTTACTCGCAGGTTGACTTGGTCATTCATCACGTGTCCTAAAGACTCGGTCTATCAATAGAATCGTGGGTCAGTTGGGATTCAAACGGCTAGTTGGCGAACGTGGACTTAGTTGCTATTTTTTAGGAAAATTAGTTGCTATGTATTTCGTATTTAAACAGAGCTCTAGGCTTACACACACACACAATCTTTTCGATTACAATTCTCTGCAACACTTAGAATTCGAGCTCATTTACTTTGTAATCAGAACTTTCATTATATAAAAGTTTTAGGCGGCAGGTACTTTGAACCGGCCCCCGAGGTTTTTTGCCAGGCTCCTTGAGGATACTCAAGGATACTTGGATTTTCCCTCGTTATATCCTCGTGTCTATTCTAGCAGTTACATTTTCATCCTTATTTACATCAAACACGCTACCTCACATACAAAGTTTGATCAACTAATTGCTTAGGCAGTTTTTGACCAAAACAACTTTGTAATTGAACTTTCACCTATATATATATATATATAAATCAACCTTCACGATTGTTGGGCTATCATTTAAGGCATGAACATTAGATTGGGCTTTCATTGATTTGGGCTTAGTAGGGTTTACGATATGGGCTTGATGGGCCGGTTCTCTGTGGTGGGTTTACGATTTTGATTAGGGCTTTTGTTAGGGTAGTATAAATACCCATGTAGTTCATGATTTATGACTAGTTCTTGATTATAAGTTTCAGCCTCCCTATTGTATTTACGATCGTGAACTCATCTAATAGAAGATTGATCAAGTTTCATTCAAGATTTGATTGTGTTGCTTTGTTCTTCATCTTATATCAAGTCTCTTTCATCATCTTCTTCTAGAAATCAGTCACAAACAAGGATTCCGCACTTGTTTGTGTTTACGATATCGTGAACGATTGTTTTTTCGGGAGCAATAATTGGTATCAGAGCTAAGAATCAACCGATTCGAGGTTCCACGATATTAGATTCGAGTGTTTGTCTGGAAAATTTGGAAGCTTGTTGCTGTTTTTGGTGTTTACGATCATTTCTGGGCTGTTCTTGGAGATTACGACCAGTGTTCTTCATCAAGTCCGAGTTTACGAGCTGCAAATAGGAGTTTACGACTTCAAGATTGAATTTTTAAAGTGTTTACGAGCTTGTTTACGATTCAGTACGGTGTTTATGACTTCAAGATCCAAGCTTTGTGTATTTACGATTGTGTTCATAATTGGAATTGCATTTACGACGCTGTTTACGATCCGGAGCTGATTATGACTGCGTTTACGATCAGCATTGTGTTGTCGATCACGTTTACAATTTGGTGGTGTGTTACGATCTGCTGCATGTTTTTATCGTAAACTGGTGTTTACGATCGGAATCTCATTTGGACTAATTTTTAATTTTTCCTAAGCTTTCGTCATGGATTTTGAACCGAGCATGTACCAAAAACTGGACTTTGAGATTGGATCGACTACCCGTCCTCCTAGACTCACATCTGCTGATAACTTCCTTGAATGGAAATACAGATTCCAGAACCATTTGAAAAGTGTTGATCTGAGACTTTGGAGATCAGTTGTCAATGGACCATTCATACCTACTCACACTGAAGCAGGAAAGGTTGGAGTGGTGAATACTAAAGCAGAATACTTGGATGATGATTGGGAAAAATGTAACGAGGATGAGAGAGCATATGCTATCATGACAATGGCATTGACTCCGGAGATTGCACAAGGGTTTAAGAAGTACAAGACCGCAAATAAGCTCTGGGATGCTCTGGTGGTTGCATATGAAAGAAATCCCGATATCAAGGCAAGCCGTAAACAGATGCTGAAGCAGAAGTTCAACTTGTTCAATCATATTCAAGGAGAGTCCTTTGAAGCACTGAAATTGCTTGAGCGTGTGGATCTTCTACTTAGTCGTAATGAAATCAATGTAAACGAGTAAAACACGAAGAGTAAATACAAATGAGACTTGTATTAACCATATAGAATCACAGAGTACACTCAGAGAATATATGACACGGAAGCTCTAACAATTCTATACAAGATGATCTAGTTATATAGGCTGAAATACAATTGGCCGAACCTCAAGTTCGGCCACAAGTTCGGAGCTGTTCGAACTCCAGGTTCGCTGGGAGTTTGGACCTCAGCAGTCTTGTGTGATCCGTCTTGTATTCGATACTTCACATGACGATCAGGACTATGTATCAACAAGCACAAGTTCAAAGATTTGTGTCCTTAATTACTGAGATGTCAAGCTAAGACGTTGAACCCGGACTAGAGGATAAAAATCTGAAACTCTTGAATAGTTTACCCAAGTCCTGGAATAGCAACATTTCAATAATCAAAGACAACAACAAGCTGGATGAGTTAACTGTTGATGAGCTAATTAACAAACTGAAGTCAAAGATGATTGATGATAAACAGAGAGCTTAATCATCTAAGTTCACTTAGCATGGCGGGAAAACTGAATCAGGCACTACTATCTGAAGAAGTAGGTCCAAAACAGGCAGGAAGTTCATCTGCAAATATTTCAAGTTCAAACACAAAGTCAACTGCTTTTATGGCTCGATCTCAAGCAAATTCTAGTGGAGCGGTCAACCCTGATGAGGCAAATGCCACAAATGATCCCAACTTTGCACTTGGAATGGGATTCATGAACAGTTATCATGCCCTTATGGCTGGAACTTTGGTGCCTGCTGAGATGTTCTCAGGTGAGCTGAACCAGATTAATCCTGAAGACGTGGAAATGCTTGATGTTTCCTGGCAAATGGCAATGGTAGTTTTCCGCGCCAAGAAGTTTATGGAAACAACTGGAAGGAATGTGTGGAAGGATCAGGATAAGATAAGAATGGGTTTTGATAAGAGCAAGCTCTGATGCTTCAACTGTAATGAGTACGAGCATTTTGCAAGGGAATGCACCAAGCCAAAGTGGGAGAAACCAGAAGAGAAGAAATTGGAGATGGTAAAGGAAAGGCTGAGACAAAGGCTTTAGTTGTGCAGGATTGTGGGGAGTATCAATGGGCTTCGCAGGTAAGAGAACTCAGTCTAACTGGTACTATGATTGCTAAGATGGAGAATGATGATGAAAAGGAGCATGCATTTGTGGTCACTGAAGAGAAGCCGGGAGATGAGGAGGAGAACCTGGTTGAAGACAAGGAGGCATTTGCAGCCGAAGTCGACAACACAAAGGTATGTACTAATCCCACTTGTGCTCGTTTAATTCCTGGCCTTAGACAACTTTGGAAAAATAGTGAGATAGAATTATTTGATATGCAATGTTCTAGAAGTTCATTTAAGGGTAGATGGGAAAATATTGAGGAGAAAGTTAAAGCTTAAAAATTGGATATAGAGAAATACCAAGCCCTTGCCTCTGAGAAGTCTGTCCTGTATGACAATGCTAAGTTAGAAATTGCTGAGCTTAGGAAGCAGGTAGATGAACTTACACATCAGAACAATGAGTTGCAAGTGAAATTAGATGTGAATCAAATGAGAAACAAAAGAATGCTTAAAGCTGGTAAGGCTTTGTCCAACTGCATAACCGATGTTAGATTTGGTAAGGATAAAGGAGGAATATGAATTAGCTTTTCTGAAAAGAATAAGAATAATGTTCCTCAACCTGTGCCTAGAGATATAATAGGTATGATCTATGAGGAGGATCTCAGAAATGCATGAAGCAGGACCTCCCATAGATAGTGTTTTGATTGGTGTGAAACCCATGACAGAAGAGGAGTTAGAAAATGAGAAACATATGACCTATGGTTTGGGTAATCAGAATCGATCAGTGACATTCACCCGTGAATCGGGTTCATCTCAGGAATCATTAAACGATATGGTTAGTTCTTCTGATGTTTTTGTTTCTTGTGCAGATGAAGTAGGGATCAAAGATGTTTCTGAGAAGGATGCTGAATGTTTGAGGGTTAAAGAGTGTCATGAGTCTAGTAGTTCAAGTTCTGATTTACCTAAGGATGATGTTTTGGCATCTGTGTCTGAACTTAATGCGTCCAAGTCAAAACAATTAATGATGTTTATGTCTTCAAAACATGTTTCTGATTCTAATGAAGTAGTTAATAGTTTTAAAATTCGTGTGCCGAATACTAAAGCTGGCCGTGAGTCTAAACCCAAGGAATTTGTTCCTTATCCCCAGGTAGTGTCTACCTTTAACAGAACCAACAAATCAAAATCGGAACAATTTTGTTTAATTACGCAACCTGAGAAAGTTCCAAAACATTTGATACACAAATGAGATGATAAGCCTGAATAGGAGTCATCTTACCCAAGGCGTTTATATGTTTGTAGTCATGTGAATGGGCCTAGAATTATGAATTGTTTTCAGTGTGGAAAACCAGGGCATTTTGCTGCAATTTGTTTAAATAGACCTTATCAACCATAGTATCCGCAAAACCCACAGACTAGTATGTTGCAGAAAATGATGACAGGTGGAAACAAAAATCAGAAACAACAAGCTTTGTCACAGGGGAAGCAAAGTTCGAAACCAATGAAGACTCAACAGTCTAAGGTTTTAAACACTAAAACTCCAGTGACAAAGCATGTTGATGAAAAATGGAATGTGGCAAAAACTCCAAAACTAACCTACACACCTAAAGGAGCTTATCAAAGAAATGATAAGATGAAATCTGAACTTGTTGAAAAACAGGTACCCAAAACAAAAGGGTTTTCTCAACCTAAAGGTAAAATAAAGGTTAAGAAACAGGTTTCAAAATCAAAAGATGTTTCTCAAACAAAACAAGTTGTTCAAACAAAGTTAAAACTTGAGTGGACACCTGTCAAGAAACATGCAGATAAAAAGGTCACATCTCCATAGAAGAAACCTGCAACTGTTAAGAATTCAACCAATGTGTCAAAATCTCAGAAACACACTTTGTGGAAACCAAAAGTCAATGCTCAAAGTTTGAGTGTAACTGAATCAAAATCAGGAATGTCCTTTCAATTAGTCAACTATGTTGACTCCAAGGGTGTGCCCAGATCTGTTATGGCCTGGGTACCCGACTCTAACTGATCTTTGATTCATGTAGGACAGCCGAGAAGAACTATTAACAATCTCTGGTACGTTGATAGTGGTTGCTCCCGACATATGACCGGAGATTTATCACTTTTGGAAGAGGTACAAGATTTTAATGGAGGAGGTGTCTCTTTTGCTGGTGGAATTGTGGCAGGATCAGCAAGAAAGGTGTGGTAAAGAATGGTAGCTTGACGTTCTCCGATGTGCATTATGTGGAGGAATTGTCACATAGTCTGCTCAGTGTTTCGCAGATTTGTGATCGAGAATATTCTGTGTTGTTCAATAGCAAGGAATGTATCATTCTCAAACCTGGAGTCAAGATTCCTGAGGAGTGTATCTTGATTCGTACACCAAGGCGATGAAATTCTTATCTTCTCAACATGGGTAATCCCCCGCCTTCTGATGTGGCCTGTCTTATTTCAAAGCAAAATGAAAATCTGGCATTGTTATGGCATCGTCGTCTGGGACATGCCAACATAAAGAATCTGACCAAGCTGGCAAAAGGAGAGCATGTTAGAAACCTTCCCATAAAGGCTTCACATCAATTGAGAAGTGTGTTGCATGTGCTAAGGGGAAGCAACACAATTTGCCACATCGTTATAAAATGACAAACTCTATTTCGTCTGTGTTGCAACTACTACATATGGATTTCTTCGGCCCAATGCAAGTACTAAGTATCAGCAAGTTCTCATATTTCCTGGTGATAGTGGATGACTTCTCTCAATTTACTTGGGTGTTCTTTTTGTCAAACAAGTATGAAACTCCAGCACTTGTGAAACAGTTTGTTACTCTCATAGAGAATCAGATGAGCAAGAAAGTGAAGGCCATAAGATCAGATAACGCAACAGAGTTTAAGAATGCTGAATTGAATATGTTCTGTGGAGAGAAAGGTATAGAAAGGCAATACAGTGCACCGTGCACGCCTCAACAGAATGGTGTTGCTGAAAGAAGAAACAGAACACTCATTGAAGCTGCAAGAACTATGCTGTGTGAAGCAAGATTGCCAATTCTCTTTTGGGCTGAAGCAGTCAACACTGCTTGTTATGTGAAAAATCGGGTACTTTTGAACAAGCGGCATGAGAAGACGCCTTATCAGATTATTTATGGAGAAAAACCAAGGGTGGGGTACTTCAAGACTTTCGGGTGTCCTTGCACAGTTCTAATTCAGTCTGATGTGGGGAAATTCGAAGCAAAGGCTGATGAATGCTACTTTGTTGGGTATTCTGCAAATAATGCTTATCAAGTCTACAACAAAACCACCAAAGTGATAATTGAGGCATTCAATGTTGAGTGGTTGGAAGACAATCAAACTGATGCTGGAACTGGGCCAGACTAGATCTTTGATTATGGTTCATTGTTTGAAGGTTTCAACTTCTCAAATATGTTTCCTAGTCTGGGAGAAGAAGACATCATTGCTCCAGCTCCTGAAGTAAGGCCATATGTGGAAAATGTTAGTGACAGTGTATCAGCAGCAACTCCTAAGGATGATAATGCGGATGTTCCAGAATCTTCAGGAACTCATGATGATCAGAAGGAGTCAGAAACTCAAGGTATGAATGATAATGTTAATGATACTAACCTGCATGTTTCTGTTTCAGTACCAGATGTACAAACCACAAGAATAAACAGAGATCATCCTCTCAGCAATGTGGCAGGACCAGTGTCAGCAGGTGTCACTACTAGAAGCCGCGTGGGTGACATGAACTTCTGCATGTACTCATGCTTTATCTCTCAGATAGACCACCAAATGTGATGGTAACACTTAAAGATCCAAGTTGGATGGAGGCTATGCACAATGAACTGAAACAATTCTCAAAATTGGGAGTGTGGCATCTAGTGAAAAGACAAGAGGATAAGAAGGTCATACCCATAAGATGGTTGTACAAGAACAAGAAAGATGATACGGGTGTGATTGTGAGAAACAAAGCAAGGTTGATTGTTCAAGGTCACAAATAGGTTTACGGGATTAATTATGATGAGGTGTATGCACCAGTGGCCAGATTGGAAGCTATTCAAATATTCCTTGCTATAGCAACATATCTCAACTTCACTGTGCATCAGATGGATGTGAAGACAACTTTTCTCTATGCTGACATGAATGAAGAGATCTATGTGGCTCAACCGTGGGGGTTTATGGATGAGGAACACCCAGATTACGCGTATCTTCTGGATAAAGCTCTATACGGTTTGCACCAAGCTCCACGCACGTGGTATGAAACTCTATCAAAGCATTTGGTGGAAAATGACTCTACAAGGGGAGTGGTTGATCAAACCTTGTTAAAAAAGAAGGTAAAAGATGATATCATTATGGTGCAAGTTTATGTGGATGACATCATCTACGGTTCAACAAATGAAAAGTTATGCACCGAGTTTGAGGATATCATGAGAAAGAAATTTGAGATGAGCGATTAAGGGGAGATGAACTTTTTCCTGGCATTACAAGTGAAACAAGATGAATCTGGGATTCTCATTCATCAAGCAAAATATGTGAATGAGATTCTGGAAAAGTACAAGATGCAGGACTCCAAGCCCATCTCCACTCCCATGGCATCCAGACCACTACTGACAGCAGATGCAGATGGAGAATCAGTGAGTGAATTCATGTATCGTTCAATGATCAGTTCACTCATGTATTTGACAGCAAGCAGGCCCGATATCATGCATGCAGTGTGTGTGTGTATGCACGTAACAGGCTAATCCTAAACTCTCTCATTTAACTGCTGTTAAACGTATTTTTAGGTATCTGAAGGGCAGGCCTCGGCTTGGACTTTGGTATCCTAAGAATACTGATTTTCAATTGTTTGCATTTACTGACAATGATTATGAAGGTAGTGATCTTGACAGGAAATCTACAACTGGTGGGTGTCAGTATTTGGGAGACAGACTCATCTCATGGCAGAGCAAGAAGCAGCATACCGTTTCCAAGTCAACTGCCGAAGCTGAATATGTGGCAGCATCAGCTGGATGCTCGCAGGTAGTATGGATTCAGAATCAGATCACTGACTACGGTATGGAATTTCTTAATACTCCAATTTTTTGTGATAATGTTGTTGCTCTGCAAATTGTCAAGAATCCTGTTCAACATTCCAAAACAAAGCACATAGATATCAAGGTACATTTCAATCGAGATTGCTATGATAGGAAGTTGATTCAGCTTGAAAAGGTAAACTCCGATCAAAATGTCTCTGACCTTTTCACAAAACCCCTTCCTCGTCCAAACTTTGAAATGTGTGTTGAAGCCTAAGGATGATTACCTTCGAGGAATGATCTGATCAAAACTGTTTGTACATAGTTTTGCTTTTATGTTTGCTTACTTTTGGTTTAAGTTTCATTTAAAAAATATTAAAAAAAGGTGTTTATGTTTCAAAAGCCTCATAAAAACAGGGGAAGATATGTTATAGTTTCAGAAAATCTGAAAATCTGTTTGAGGTTTTTATGAAGTCTTTTGTGTTTGTCTTGAGTTGATAGGAAGTGATATAAATGTCCAAGACAATTGGAGACTGACACATGTAAGGCTGAAGTGAAAGATTGCTCAAAGATGATATGTCGGTAAGCTCAACCCAAAACTATGATCATCAATGTAAGTGCAGTAAACTTAACTTCTATATATGTTTAGTTTCCCGTCCTAGTTTACATGGTTTAGAAAACTGAGTCCCAACAAAAATGGGTTGAGAGTGGTATCTACCTAGTATTCACTCTCTCACACGCCATGTTCTACTGTTATGACAACACCACAGAAAAGAAAAATGAAAACAAAAAGAAAAATGAGAAAATGAAAAGAAAAAGAAAAATAATAAAATAATTATTTAGTTTGGTCTTCTCTGCGTGCTTATGCGGCCGACCTGATCACCAACTGATAATTAAGAAAATAAGTGGTAGTGATAACGGTGTTGCATGGTTCCTCAAGTTGGGGGTTTGTGAATCCTCAATAAAATCTGAGGTTGGGTAGGTTTTGCTATGAACAATTGGGTGTGGGACGGTTAAACATGACGATAATATTATACCATAATTAAGCACTTCGAAATAACTTGATGTGAGTTTGTGTGGTCAAAAATTCTGGCAATTGTCTAGAGCGTCGAGTAACAGAAGCTGAAAAGGGTTCCTCAGTCAAAGATAAGTCTGGTTGGATCAATGAAAAACATCAGCTTCAAGGCAAGTATGTTTTTGTCTCGGTAAAAGGTTAGATTTGTTTTATGTTTTTATCATTTTTTTTTAAGTTTCTGACTGATTAAAATTTCATTTTTTTATGATCAAGATCAGGTTATCGGGGTATGAGTCTGAGGGGAAGTTTTTGTAAATCTCAAAAATTTCAAAATTAACATTTGTTCAAGTATTTTATCGTTTAAATGAGGTTTGGGTACATTTGAAATGTTTTGAAAACTTAGGGGGGGGGGGGGGGGCTTTATGAAACTTTTTCTTATCAAAACCCCTAAAAAACCCTCTCATTTACGATCCACCCCTCTTCTCTGTGTTTACGATCCCCTCCCCCTCATTCTCTGTGTTTACGATTCCTTCATCGTGAAACCCTAACCGCCGCACTCTCTCGTCGGAGAACCAAAATCCGATCATTTCCTACCGTTCTCTGTTGAAATCGAGTGCTCCATCATCTTCGCCTTCACATTCCGACCGTAAAGCGCCTATAAATCAACCAGTTTTGCTTCTTTTCTCCTGATTTCTCACGATTGCCTAGTTGTGCCTTCTTTTCCCTCTCGGTTGTTTTTTCTTTGATTTCTCAAGTTTGGAAACCGATCTGTGTTTGCTGTTGTTAAAAGGTAGTGGTAGATGTTCCTTTTACACCTTTGATTGTTTCTAATGTGTTTGTGAAGCTTTGCAGGTTCGTCCATGGCGGACTACTGTGTTTACGATCGTCGAGATGAAGAAGACGACCTTTCGTTGTTCACGATGATGTTTACGATCGGGTTTACGATCGTCGGTGTTTACGATCGCGTGGTGTTCACGACCCTGATGTTTACGATAAAAGGCTGTTTACGATCGGGCTTTGAGTTTACGACTGGACCTATGCCGAACTTCTTTTGACCCGATCGTGAACCCATAATTGGATCGTGAACCCGAATCTTCTGATCGTAAACCCACTTAAAGTTTGATTTAAAATCGTAAACAATTAAAAAAACACAAAATGTTTTGAAAATCTCATCAAACTTAATTGGTTTAAGATAAATTTGAACAAGTTGTTTTTTAAAAATAATGTGGTTTGTTAAAATTGTGGGACAAAAATTCAATTCTTTCTTTTAAAAGTTTCAATTGAGATTTTTGAGCTTAACGGTGTTATGTGATAATCAATTGGACGTCAAGATGGTTCTAACAATCATCATGGCTCTTTGATGTGTTTAAACCTGATGCACTTGTCTCGGTTTTTCAGATGGCAGAAGAACTGATTGATGACGAAATTCACTTTGAAAGAGATCACTGCATACCTGCTTATCTTGATGACCCTCCAGAGAGAAACATGCAATTATTCTACTCACTTGTTGCACGGATGAACGTATGCAAGATAAATCATGATCTCAGGACAAGCGTGCTGATAGATGAACAACTTGTGAGAGAATTCTGGGGAACTGCAAGGGCAAATCTCGATAAAACAAGGATCACAACAACGGTTCAAAACTGCAGAATCAAGATTGAAGAAGAAGATATTCGCCAAGGGCTGAATATAAATGATAAAGCTGAAGATACAATGGAATATTCCAAGGGTGCACGTCTTTTGGGTTATGAAGGAAAATTCCCACCGATCTTCAAGAAGCTTTTGCCACACTACTGGAAGTGTTTGGCATACTACATGCAGAAATCTTTCTTGGGAAGATAACAAGCTTTGATCAGCTAAACAAGGTGCATGGCACAACATTTGTTGCACTAGCATTGGATTGGGAGTTTAATTTTTCGAAGATGATGCTCTTAGACTAGATTGGTAATGCTGATTTAAGTGCCAGAGAGCAATTCCTCATGACTCCAAGGTTTGTGCATATGGTGGTTTTGAAGAAGTATCCAATGATTCAAGAAAGGGTAGAGAAGCTAGACATAAAATTCATGGATGACAGTGTTTTCGGTCTGCAAACCCAAGATAGAAGGGGAAAGAGCACTTTTCAAGGAAGACTCGAGTGGACTAAAAGAGGTGCTTTCCCTGAGGTTGCAAGAGAACAAGAACAAGAAGAAGATTCTGAACCTAAAGTACCTCCAGTCAATGTATCCGTGGCTGAAGATCATGATGTTCCAGCAAATGTTCTTATGAATGTTCAAGAAGAACCTGAGAACATACCTTCGGATGAAGCAAATGTGATGGATGACATTTTCTCGGAAAATGAGAATCTGACAGACGATATTTATGGGGATTTAGGGCCAATCGGTAACAAGAGAAAAAAGGAATGACTTGAACTCTTCTTCAAGCAGTGATTCAATTCCAAAAGAGTTGGATGCTGATTTTGCTGTTGATGATGTGCTTACAGAACCCATTCCAGTACATGAACCTTCACCGAGAAAGAAATCTGATCCAAGAACTATCAGATTCAAGTTTCAGAAGACAAGCTCAAGCCTGATGGTGTTTGAACATACAGGTGCCAATGTGCAGAATGATGACATGTCTGAACCTGCAAATGTGGAGAGTACACTTCAGGCAAATAACCAAGTTGATGCTCAAGATCCAACTCCAATGCAAACTGAGAGTCCTATTCTGAATGAACAAAGCCCAGTTCATGAGGAAAGGCAATTCCTTGAAGTTGACAGCTCGTTTGTTGAGCCCAACCCAGTAAGGATAAACATTTCTACTGAACCTAGCCAGCACTCAACCATTCTAAGCTTTCGTCCATATCAAGCACTTATTGAAGAACTTGCTCAAGCTAGTGATCTCCCTGTGGACCTTCGGATAAGTGTTGATCCTCAAATTAACTTCCTTTTATCTCAAAACAGAAGGAGAGAGGGAGAGATTAAAGAACTCAAGGAAGAAAACAAGAGGTTGAAGGAGAAGGAGTTCGTCAAAATCAGTCCGTTTTCACGAGTTTTTGAAAAATGTCTTCGAGGTTCGGAGGTTACTGGGCAAGCTCGGAGTAACCGCTCCGAACTTGAGATTCGGAGGTGACTCGGAGAGAGTTCGGCGAGAGTTCGGTGGTGTATCAGTCTGGTTCGGTGAAATTTGAGGTTCGGAGGTAGATCGGAGTCTATAAAGGTTCGGAGTTAGTTCGGTGAAGGCTCGGAGGTGGTTAGGTAAGAGTTCGGAGCTAAAAGTTGTTTCGGACAAGGTTCGGAGCTTGTTCGGAGTCTGATTTAGGTTCGGAGCAAGTTCGGAGGACAGAATTTTTCAAATTTTCAACGATGTCGGAATTTCAAGCATTTGCCGCAATGCAAAGCGCGATGCAAACTATGTTGAATTTTGACAACGAAATTGGAACAAGTCAGAAAGTTCCCAAACTGTTGAAATTGGAAGATTACCAAAATTGGAAGAAACGGTTTTCTGCTTATATTAGCACAAATGACATTGATTTATGGATTCCAATTCGAAAATTGTATGAACGACCAATGGAAGATGGAGATCTTAAAGAAATTCAAGACTTCGATGCTGCTGAAAGAAAAAGTTACGAGCTTGAAAAGAAAGTTTATGGTTATCTTACTATGGCATTACCTACTGAATTGCTTCATCAATTTAGTACTTGCAAGAAATCTAAGCAATTATGGGATGCTTTATCCGCACGATGTGAAGGAAATGCTGATTATAAGAAGAGTCGAAAGAAAGTTTTGAACAAAGAGTTTGATAACTTTCAGAATTATGACAACGAAAACATTACTGCTCTAGTTTCAAGATTTTCACATTTGATTAGTGAATTGAAGGTTGTTGGAATAGAAAAATCTGATGCTGATTTAAAAGAAAAGATTATGGAAGCATTACCTGAAAAGTGGGAAAATTATGTTTTGTTACTTACTCATGACAAGGATTATTCTGCAATGACATTTCACGAGCTTACTGGAAAACTTCATGCTCGAGAAATGGAAATGTTGAATAACAAGAAGTCAACCGCTACCTTGCAACATCCTGAGTTGTATCATGGTGAAAATAGTGCAAGCATGAATGCAAAGTCTAAACCAAATCAGAATACAGCACCAAGTGTTGTTTTTTTAGCTGGAGCTTCAGGAAATTCTGATAATAATTCTTCAAGGGGTTGCAATTTCACAATTCCAAATTTTTCAAGTCAAAATGCTTTTTCAACAGAATCAACTGATGATTGTGCCAAAATGATTTCTGCATTGATTTCATCATCTTTTGGATTGATTCTCAAAAATGTTGCTGATGCAAAGTTAACCAGTGAGGATCTTGATGCTCTTGATGATGATCAACTAACCGAATTGGATGTATCTTGGCAATATGCTATGTTGTGTCAAAGATCTAAAAGATTTTTTAAGAAGCATGGAAGGAATATTTCTGGTGATAAGTTGGGTTTTGACAAGTCCAAATTAAAATGTTATAAATGTTCACAACTTGGACATTTTGCTAAAGATTGTCATCAAGCACAAGCAAATAAGTCTGCTGTTCCTATATCATCAAAGCCTGGTTTTACTCAACCATCTACTAGTAGCACAAGCAAGACCACTGCTTTGATAGCTCAAAATGATGGTGTATATGATTGGAGTCAACAGTTTGGATATGATTCATCAGCCTTAATAGTTACTCATGTTCAACAAGAAGATTATTGTTCAGATACAAGTTCAGATACTAGTTCAGATACTAGTTCAATACCAAGTTCGTATGAATCTGCTGAAAACTTGGAGAGTTTGATGAAGGAAAATGCTTTGTTGATGAATAAAGTTCAACAATTGACTGAAGAATTTGAGATGATTAAATCTGAATTGAAGATTTCTAAAGAATGTGAAAAGAGTTTGGTTTTGAAGAATACGGATTTGACTACTGAAATCAAAACGTTGAATGAAGTTTTAGAAGTATTGAAACAAGATAAGAAGAATGCTGAAACTTCGAAAGCTGAAATTTGTGAAGAAAAGGGTGAGTTAATCAAAGAAGTGCAGAAATGGAAGGAAGAAGCCGAAGATGCTGCAAATGATTTTCAGAATTTGTTTGATAAATCTAAGATTAAGCTTGATTTGCTTACTAAGCATGTTGAAGAATCTGATGCTAAAATTAAAGCATATCAAGTTGATATGGAAAAGTTGTTGGATGACAAGCGGGAGTTGGCTAGGGTTAATAAAGTGCAAGTTGCAAATCTAGAGATTCAGAAGCGAAATGAGAATAAACTGAAGAAGGAGTTACATGAAGGACTTGATAATCTTCGCTTACAAAAATTTGAAACTCACAAAGTTGCCAAGCGTTTGATTGCAAAAGAAAAGGAATTTGCAGAGGCTCAACAGCAAATTTCTGATCTCAAAATTCAAGTTCTTGATGCAAAAAGATTGCTCAACAATGTTTCTAACTCTCAGGTTTTCACAAGCTTCTTAGCAAATGATGCAAATTTTGAAAGGATGTTTGATAAGACTGCATCACCCCCTGCACATATCAAGGAAGCTGTTAAAGAAGTGAAGGAACAGGTTGATGATTTTGATTATTCAAAGATATCATCTTTTACTTCAGAAGAAGTCAAGGTTGTAAAGAAGAAGAAAAACAAGAAAAACAAGAAAAAGGTTTTGAAATCTGAGATTCCTCCAGCACCGAAGTTTGTTTCTGGTTCGTCATCTGCTGATAATGAGAAATCGGCTACATCAAGTGACAAGATTCAGTCTCAACCTGAATTTGATGACACCATTTTTTATGACAAGAAGAAAATCACTGATGTCAAAGCTGAATTCACAAGGTTGGCAAAGAATGGACACCAGGGTGTAAATTCTGAGGAGAAGATATCTGGTCAACAGGTGGGTTTAGGTTTTCAAGAGAAGACAGTTGTAGCTGAAGAGGTTCCAGCATCTGAAGCACAAAAGTTGAAGAAAATTAAGAAGAAGCAAGTGAAGAAAGATGTTTTCAAAGCTGATAAGGTACAACCTGAGAGATTTTACAAGCTCAAAGGTTCTGAGCAGCTATTTTCTGACAAGGAATTTCCTCTTCACTGCGTGGATGCTCGAAAAATTTCTGAAGTATTTATGAAAGCTGATATTTCTTCTGAACGTTCTCAATCTCTAAGCTCTACTTTTAAATGGGTGCATGATCATCGTCATCAGGTATATGATTCTCATTCTGATCATGTTAGAGCTATTCATGTGTGTAAGTCTGTGCAGGAACATCAAAAGTGGGACAAATCGACACGTTTATGTTATGTTTGTCGTCAAATAGGCACATGGCAAAAGATTGTCCACTTCCTGCTGAATCAAATTCAAGGTTTCACAAGAAACCAGTTTTTGGTAAACCTGCCAACAAAAAGTTTTTTGATGACAAAGGCAGAGTTTTTGATGAATTTGAACCTATATTTTTTCAAAAACAAAAACGTTTTGTTCCAAAGTTTTCAAAAGATCAAAATGTAGGTTCATCATCACAGTCACCTGTGACTGTTTCATCGAACACTGAGTTACCAAAACAACATGAATGGAAACCTAAGCTGGTTTCAAAGCAAAATCAGGACACTGGTCGACCAGAAGCGATTCGCTTCGGGTCATTTTTGAACTAATCAAGTTGTCCAGTGTGCAGGTACTTCTAGAAGACCTATCAACGATTGAAAAATTGTTGATGGAGGAGTATTCTGCTTAATTTAAATTTCATGACAAACTTTTTCTCAAAATGTGAAACATATCCGTGTTGATTGATCAATTTTCTTTGCTTACGTTTTTCTCAAAGAGCCAAAAATAGAGTCTTGTTTTTGTGTAAAATGAAAATCCAAAAATAGAGTTTTCATTTTAAGGGGGAGAATTGTAAGTAAGGGGGAGTAATTGAGAAAATGCATGGTATGGGGAGAAGGTGAATACATGCTAAATATATAATGAAGGAAGGTGAATACATGCACAATATAAAAATAGTGAGAAATTGATTATTGGGAAATGATGGTACATTGGCATATACATTGGCATATGTATCTGACTCATGGATAGAGTAGATGAAAGGGCCATAAGATCATTGTTTGATGTGCTTGGTAGGTTCGACAAATCAGAAAGTATTCAGATGTGATATACACTAAATACTAATGCTTGACCATGTGGATAACATCTTGATGCATATGTCATGACTCAAAAAGAAAAATAAGTATGAAATTCAAAATGAGAAGTCACTGTGTACACATGTGTTCATTTTGCAAAGATTTAAAATTGTTTGATTTTCTTTATTTTGTCAAACGATCGGACTTTCTCTGCGTATCGAAAGATCGACCTGATCGTTGTTCGTTTGACGTTCTGCTTTATTTTCTTTGGTGTTTCGTATAACTCATCGGACTTTCTCTGCGTGTACGGGAGTACCGACCTGATTGTTGTTGAGTTATACAACTTCAACTTGTTTTATTTTTCTTATTTTGTTAAATCCGAGGTCTTATCTGCGTATCGAAAGATCGACCTTAAGGCAGACGATTTAACATTCTTATTTCTTTTTGCATGGAACACAGTTGACTGTATCATGAAAAATATTATGCAATGTGAAAGTTCACAAGTGCAATCACACAAAAGAAAAAGAAAGACAAACAGAAAATGTCTGAATATGTCTCATAGTGTGGGGTACACTGGTCAAAGCAAATCTAATCAATACCTTAACATATCCAGATGTTATGAGTATGATTATGTCTGAGCTTAAGAAGGACAAATTATACCAGCAATCGACATGGCTTGTGTGCTTCAATTAATTGAAATTGAAGTGTAGTTCAGTGCGTCATGATCAATATGATCCCATATAGTGATCTTTCTCATACCAAAAATAGCGTTTGATTCTGTATTGCGATTTCATTTCATCTCAAGAAAAGTACAAAAAGATTTTTGGTGTGTTTTAATATAAATTTTCGAAAAGCCAAAAAGATTTTGTTTCTGCTTTATTTTCGATATGATCAACACGTGATATAATATCAATTTTCAAAATCATATCTTGGAGTCTCAAAGAGACGTTTTGCGCCAAGATTATTTAAGTGTTAATGCAGGATGCTGTTGTGCAAGTTATCACAACTTCAAGTCTTCTGAAGATGTTGATAAAGGCCAGAGATACACGGAACGTCGTCAAGTATTCAAGATCAAGTTACGTTTGAGTTGAGGAGGAGTTTGTTAGAAGATTCATTTCGTTGGATAAACGGATTTTTTTGAGGGGGAGCTTGATTGAAGATACAGTTTTGATGATGTTGAAGAAATTATCGAAGAGATACTGCACACGACGAGGGGGAGTTTGTTGATACCTGAAATGTGCGTCGTGTGAAGTATCGAACGAAGACCAAGTTCAAGCCAATATAGGGTTGGCCGAACCTGGTCCGAACCTGAAGTTCGGACCGACCGAACCTGGGGTTCGGTGGGAGTTCGGCCATTCGGGTATATATAGTAGTTTGGTCTTTGTGTTTAGTGTGCGAAGCGTATAAGAAATCTTAAGTGTGTGTTTCTGAGTGTGTAATCTCTGTGTCAATTCTCTGTGTTTACACTGATTGTAATTGTTCGTTTTGATCAATAAAACAATCGGTTAATTACGTTTCGATGTCCGATTAGCTAGATCGAGTAGACGATCCGATGCTCACGCATTTTCAAGGAGAGCAAAAATGAAGCCAGTATTGGATTTCTGTATGCAGGATATCTTGAACTGAGGAAGAAGTTGGAAGATTTGAAGGGAGCTGATAGTTCAAATGCACAAAGTTCTTCTCAAGGTGCTCAAACAGCTGATGTAGTGCATGAAGATGAAGGTGATGACACTATTGAGATGTCTGACTATGTTCGAGGAGGAAGATTCATTTCAAAAGCACCAGAAAGTCATGAGAATTGGTTTAAGGATTTCTTTCAGGGACCTCCCCCTAAGCAGTACTCGATTGATGTAGGAGAAAGTGAAATTGACAAGAGGGGGAGTCGTGAACCTATTATGTGCTGGCTCTACGATGCTGAGAAGAAGCTGTTTGCTGTGATCAGAGATGGCTATAGTCCAGTGGAGTACTACAGAACTCGAGGTCAATTTCACTCCTGGACTGAACCAGAGATGAGAAATTTGTTGAGGGATCCATTTATTAACAGATGGATGAATGCACATGGAGACCTCGTTCGTAACAATCTAATGAGCCACCTTAAAGAAAACTTTGCAAATTTTGACCTTAAGCAAACAAGATGGGTTCAGACTGGAACTGACCCTGTTACAAATGAGCCTGTAGGAGAAGTGAGGCGACCACCCACCAAAAGAACTCGAGTGATCAACATGTTGGACGAGATTGAAGATGGTACTCTTGTAAAGAATTTTGATAATTGGTTTTATGATCCAACAACACATGAGGTGGTGGTGGTCTGCAAGAAGATGCGAGAATTCCGCTTCTATGATCTAGTTGATCTGCTAAGGTTTGGAGAGCGTGATATCAAACTCCTAGCCACCCAACCTATATAGGTGATGAGCTTGACTTTGAGAATGCTATAAGGGTGGGAATCTTTCATGGTACAGCAAACCGGATTATAGAGCGTGAATGGTGGTCTAGGAAGGAGTCTCACACCTTCCGATTTGATTTGATACTTTCATAGACGCTCTAATGGTTCATGCCTAGGGGAAGATTGTTGGGCTATACATTGTGAGGCATGAACATTAGATTGGGCTTTCATTGATTTGGGCTTAGTAGGGTTTACGATATGGGCTTGATGGGCCGGTTCTCTTTGGTGGGTTTACGATTTTGATTAGGGCTTTTGTTAGGGTAGTATAAATACCCATGTAGTTCATGTTTATGACTAGTTCTTGATTACGATTTTCAGCCTCCCTATTGTATTTACGATCGTGAACTCATCTAATAGAAGATTGATCAAGTTTCATTCAAGATTTGATTGTGTTGCTTTGTTCTTCATCTTATATCAAGTCTCTTTCATCATCTTCTTCTTGAATCACTCACAAACAAGGATTCCGCGCTTGTTTGTGTTTACGATATCGTGGACGATTGTTGTTTCAGGACCACCAAAACAACACACTATTTTTCGAATTTTTGTAAAAAACAAACTCCCCCTTAGAATGAGACGGAGGTAAAACAAAAACAAGAAATTGATCAACCAACACGAATACTTGCAGTTTTAGCCTTTTGAAAACCAAATGATTTTGAAATTTAGTTTTAAATTATCAGAGATATTCCACAATCAGCAATTTTCAATCACCGAAAGGTCTTCCTGAAATACCTGTCTGACACCAAATAAAAGATTAGTCGCTTTGGGATCAACCCGATTCAATAGCGTCGGCTCGCCCGGTGTCTTCCACATAGTCGTTGTTGGCCTTGGAAACAACTTTCGGTTTCCATTGCATTAAAGATTTTAATTTTTGATCGAAACCTAAAATGTTTCAACCGACGTCTTTAAAGAAGACGACTTACTAGTTGTTTTAGAGTGCGTTAACCATGGTTCATAAAAATTTTTACCATTTTGATCCACATATTTCGCACTTTGGCGAACATATGTAGTCGTCGGACAATTTACAGCAAGATGTCCAGGTCGACGACATGCATAGCATATTCTTTCACGAAATTTTGGAAAGAATGTGGGAAAAGTCTTTGGTTTCCAACTATGATTCGCAGTAGGAGAAACATAGTAACCAATAGAATGATAAGAAGCAAATGAATCAAAGAAACTTTCAGATGAATCATACCTATGAGATGATCTTTGTGGTAAATAATATGAATCACTCGACGAACCTCCAGAATGATAACATCGATTTCTTGATGTAGAAACATTTGGTTTCTTCTGATGAACTTGCTTGTGCTGTGTCTGAATAGATTGTTTCTTTGATTGTTGCTGAAGTTGAGGAACATGCTGAACAACAACTTTCTTCGGTTTCTTTGTTGTTTGTTGCACTAAAACATCCTTGACTTCATAACCCAAACCTTTATGTTTGAATCCAGAACCCTTTGTAGATTCAGATGGAGAACCAGAAGCATCTCTTCCTTTAGCTTCTCTAGTAAATCTAGCTCTAATATCTTTCAATTTGTTCTTCTGAATCAAATCTTTTTCTTCGGCAGGTGTAGAAAAAGTACTAGAAGCAACTTTATCAAAAATCTGTTCATTTTCCAAAAATGTAATTAAACTTTGGAGCTTCACTCAATGGCTTGTGCTTTTTCTCAGACATTGATTTCTTCTTCTTTGATTGAATGGCAAACTTTGAGTAATCATGCCTTTCATCTATAGGATCAAGTGGAGCAGATGTTACCTCGATCAAATCCACTGGTTGAGAAACCATGTGAATATCGTCTCTCTTAGCATTCTCCTCACTTTTATCCTGCTTGTATAAGAAATTCGGCAACGTCGGTGACAAATTGCAATTCTTTACTTGCCTTTTTAACTCCAAAATTACCAATTGTAACTCATTAATTTTCTGTTGAGCATCAAACACCTCTTTTTATGACTTGATAAACTTGACATTGACCTCATCATATTCATATGTTTGCACTTTACAAATGTGACATTCAGCAAACAATTCTTCAAGAACACTTTCTCTTTTCTTCTTGTAAATCTCAACATCTTTAGTCAAAACTTCATTCTTATCACGATAAAGAACATTTTCATCTTGAAGCATAGAAATCTTGTTTTGAAGCTTTTCAACAGTAGCAGCAGTTTCAACAATAAGAGCATTAGCCTTTTCATACTTTTGTAGAACCGGATAACTCTTCTTGAATATTGCTTCAAAATCGGCAGCAACATCTTTAGCTTCTGCTTTAGCTTTTTCACATTCTTTAGCCAAAACTTTATTTTCTTTCATCAAATTTTTATTAATCTTAACAAGTTCTGCACACTTTGAACATACGAACACATTTCCATTCTGAATTTCTTCTACGTCACTTTCATCCCCTTTGTCATATATAACACCAGAACTTGTTTCAGAATCAGAATCAGAATCATTGACACAACCCTCAATTTGTTCAGTCTTGAAAACTATATCACAATCCTTTTTGTCTGACAAATCATTACTTTCAGATCCTAAACCACTAGATGCTGAATTGTATGATTTTGAGTCAGAAGAATCTGAGACATCCTTCATAGTCTTAACATTTGCAAATATCTCACCTTTATCAAGCTAATCAGTCCATTTATCCTTAGTAGTATAACCCACTGTGACTTCAAGAAATAACTCTTTTGAGATAGCATTTTCAATAATGTCTCTAGCTTTAGTTTCATTATTTGTATAATCCCTTTGTTCTAAAGGTAGATGTCGAGGAAGTATTACATCTCCTCTTGTATCAGTAGGCCATTTGAATTGCTTATCAATTATCTCCCAAAACTCTTTGAAATGTTTATTGATGTAAATTTCAAAATCAACTTTCCATTCATGATAATCTTTCCATTTCATCAATGTAGGTAATATAAGACTAGCTTGTGATGTACTCATTTTCAAACAATTTATGAAAAATCAATTCAATATGCTTAAATCACTTTTTACCAAAGCCAAAAACTAACACTCCAAAAACTTCAGACTCAAAAACGAAGGTCTTCCAAGCAGATTTTGGGGGTCAAACCGGAGGGTATTGGCTGTTAGGCTAGTGAAAGTATAGATCTCTCCGAGACGAATGTTTTATCTGGTATTAGCTCCTGTAACTCTTTACGGTTCTCAAGTTACGTCAGTTTTCGTGAACCACTCAAGACGTTGAATACTGTTTGTCCGAACTAGATCCGAACCTCGTCCGAGCCACCTCCGAACTTTGCCCAAACCTAGACTTGACCGAACTCCCTTCGAACCTTACCTTCGAAAGAGTCAAACCAACTTGGACCAATCTAGTGCCGAACTCTGTCCGAACTGTTACCGAACAAGCCCCGAACTCTCACCGAACCAAGAAAATCTCCGAACTCCGTCCGAACCTAGAGTTCGTAGCGGTTACTACGAAGTTGTCCGAACGTCAGACGAGACCAAGCTCACTCGACACCAATTACTCGATTTTCAGTGTTTTTGACTAGAATTTTCGACAGGAATTCAAACAAATTCGATAAAAACGAATTAGGAATTTAATTTGACGTGAAGCATACTCGAGAAGATCAAACGAACTCAAAAATGCAACTCATTTTCGCAAAATCGTGAATTTTGAGTCAAAGCTACGAAAAACAGAGATTTCTGACCAGTAGAACAAACCAAATGCTCTTATACCACTTGAAATTGCTTGAGCGTGTGGATCGTCTACTTAATCGTTATGAAATCAATGTTATACGAGCTAGAACACAAAGAGTAAATACAAAAGACTTGTATTAACCACTAAGAGAACCACAGAGTACACAGAGAATATATGACTCGAAAAGCTCCTGAATTCTATTACAAGACGACTATTTATACACATTGAAACCCACTGGTCCGAACCTCAGGTTAAGACCTGTTCGGCCTTGTCCGAACTCTAGGTTCGGCCTGAGTTCGGACCTCAGCAATCTTGTATGTTTTGTCTTGTATTCGATACTTCACATGACGATCTAGAACCATGTATCAACACAAAATACAAAATTTGAAAATTACAAAAATCACAAAGTATGTGTTTCTCAATCTTGTTTTAATTCTCTTAAAATCAGAAAAGTCTTGTGGTACTATGGGAAATGATAATACATCTACATGTACATGTCTGACTATGGATTTGCTTGGATTAGGACAAATAGTACTATCATATGATGTATCGGTAGGCTCAGCAAACTTAGAAGTAAGAGAATCCTGTGATTACACACTTAATTGCATGAAAATGTGGACCTTAAGTCAAATCAGTTGAAATTTCTTTAAATTTGCCTAAGTCTGAGCTAAGTAAGATAACCAACACACTCAAGTATTTCTCTAGCGGTAATTGCTGATTTCAAATCCACTAATAAGTGTGAAACATCATACAACCATCAATAAGTGAGACGAATCTCACATCCATCCATTGACCGTGACACATCTGCTGAGGAAACTCTAACCTTGTGTTCACGCGTCCCTTTATTATCATTAAAGATATTTCGTAACACATCTGCTGAGGGAACTCTGACCTTGTGTTCACGCGAATAAAAAATATGCATCCATTTTTAAATCAGTACTTAACAATAAAGAAATAGGGGCATATGTATAATTCTTTTACATTTGTGTGTAGGACAAGTCTGAAGTGCAAAACTGACCTTAGGTAGGATAAATGTTAACTTGGTTGAATAAAAGGTCACCACATCTTTCACTAAATTGAACTAAAATATGATAAAAGGCATCACGGTGATTCTGTTGAAAATTACCTTGTTTGAGCTTAGGTGGATAAACAATACTGATGATCAAGTTAGGCTATATTGTACCTGTCTGAAATATGAAGTGTGTATCGTGTTGCAGGTATATATGATCTCATTTCAAGTACTTTTCACAAAAATCACTAAAAAATGGAAAATTTCAAGAAAATTACAAAAAATAGAGTCACTTCTGTGTTGCAATTTGCTTTTTTATTTTATTTTATTTTTCTCTTATTTTTCTTATTTTATTTTAATTTTTTCCTTATTTTATTTTATTTTTAATAAAATCATAGCTTCCACATATATATCGTTCGAATTTAAATCTTAAGGATCCTAGATCTGGTATCTCTTCTGATCTTTGCATATGTTTAAAGACAGCGATCATGTTCTTGATGACCTACATTGAATATCATCATCCTAGGGGGAATTGTTGGAACATCCAAGATGAGTGAAGATGAAGACATTCAATGTATTTATTCCAAATGGGTCAAAACGGGTCAAGTCTTTGAAACACGAAGATTATGGGGATTTAACTTATTTCCCGAGTTTGGAGTTAATGTCTTGACGATACAGAAGTAAATTGGCGGTGTTCAACATTGGTCATCCCGAGTTGCTGTGTTTTCAGCCTTGGAGATCTCGTTTGTTCTTGGAGATCTCACTGATAAGCCTTGGAGATCTAGTTTATTCTTGGAGATCTCGCTGATAAGCCTTGGAGATGTCGTTTGTTCTTGGAGATCTCGTTGATAAGCCTTGGAGATCTCGTTTGTTCTTGGCACCTCACCAAGGTCTAAAGGCTGTGATTTGTTCTTGGCGATCTCACCCATAGTCTTGGCGACCTCACCAAGGTTTGCAGCAATTCAACACTCGGATATGATCTGTAAACGAGCCAATACCCTCAAGACAACGTCAAGACAACTTCAACAACACTCAAGACGACACGCGAGTTGGTTTTAGCGGAGACAACTCAACCGGGCCGTTTACCTTAAACGAAGCTTATTTGATTTAATTTTGTTTCACTCCTTGTTGTTGCTATAAATAGAACACTTAGGTTATTTTGTAAAGGGAGAAGAGAGTGAGGCTGCTAAGTGTGTGTTTTCCATGGTGTAATTCCATTTTCTCTCAACACTTGTAATCCATTGTTCTTGATATAGCAATAAACATTGAGATTTAAAGATTGTTTTTCGTGTTCTTGGTTTGATTCATTCGAGTTTCTTGATCGATTCGTTTTCCGCACCTGATCGGTCTCGTACTTGTGAGATTCTCGGGTCTAAGTTTGACCTAACACTTTTTTTCTGGTGTGCATTACTAAGGAAGAAATAATAGACACATGATTCTTCTAGTATTATATGAAACTTTTTTATTTTAATGTTTTAATTAAAAGATTTTGTAAAAAGACTAAACTGTCTGTGACTTAACGATGGTTTTTAACACCGTTAGTGATAAAGGACCTTTCACGAAACAGATTTAAAACATAAAGGATGTTGGGTGTAACAACTTTACTTAAAGGACCTAATCCAAAATTTAGGTAAAACATAAAGGATCTTCTTTGTAATTTACTCTTTTTTAAAATATAAATTTTTGATAAAAATTAAATGTTTACTGGTTACTTCTTTTTTTTGGTAATATTTTAATTTTTAAAAAAAGCTAAGATGTTAATGAATGGGATTAATTTTGTGATTACAGCATCTCAGCTTTTAATATTCGACAAAGATTACGAATCGGCCAAATCTGGTCATGAAAATAGAGAGGATTAATTTTGTGATGTTATACCAGCAAAATCTTTTCTTTTTTAATAGTAGTAGATAGATTTCCCTCCGTTTATTTTATCTCTTAATTTATTTTCCTGTTATTTACTCTCATTTAATTATTAACTTAACTCGAGAGCACAACAAAAATTCTAGAAAACCATCGATAACATTAGGAACTTAAACTCTAATTGAAGAATCGAGTTTTAAAAGCGCGTCTCCTCCATGATAGATCAAGGTAAGCTTGATTACAAATAGGTGATGATAACAACACCCTAACTATGACAATTGAACTGATTTGTGAGGTTTGCTAGTTTAGGGATTTGAGAGGTTTGATTTGGTGACATTAAATTGAAATTAAATTTGTGAGATTTGCTAGGTTAGGGTTTGAGAGAGGTTTGATTTGGTGATATTGAATTGAAATTAGATTTATGAGAATTGCTAGGTTAGGGATTGGGAGGTTTGATTCGGTGATAATGAATAAGAAGTTGGGATTATTGATGTGGTTTAGTTTAGATAACATGTATGGCTCCTTCTAGTTCTATAACTAATTTATATATATAACATTTTGAATTGCTTTCTCCTATCACACTTTTACTGTACTACATCTAGACCAATGACATTTAACTTTGTCATTTCCACAAATAGATCTGTACTTTTCTGATGTATTGTTGCTTGGATACGACTTTTGTAGATGCTAATTTGTCTGATGGTTATTCGATCAGATCTGTACTCTTGGAACTTTTTAGATGCCGATGCCATTTAGTTCGATGTTTGCTGCTCAATATGAGTTTTTTCTGATGGATATCAACTTTGACTTGACTTTTATTTGGTTGGTTTTTCTTGAACTTTGCCTGTGATATTTGTTCAGAAATTGGTTGTTTAGAAGACATGGCCTTTCTTATGGCGAGGCAAATACATTTTTGCAGCCATGCATGCCGTTTATCTTCTTTTTCATCTTCAATTGACGGTTTAAGTCTCTTTATTAGCATTCTTGCAGATGTCATTTTGTATATAATAACATTATGAATTGATTGATCCTCTCACACGTTTACTGTGTTACATCTAGGCCAATGACATTTGGCTACTTCATTTTGCCAACCAATAGTAATCAGCCACATTCTGGATCTTAAAGTTTCATAAGAGGCTATGATGATTTCTTAGAAAATTGAACATTTCCCTGATATTTAGCAAGCACTTGGTGGGTTTGGATGTCTCTTTTGGCAAGGCAATGTAGTTTTGCAGCCATGAGACACCCTCATTCATAGTAATTTTGTTTTTTTACAGTTATTTGAGCCTCTGGGTTTTTAAACCCTTTCTTCACATGTCTGTTTCTTTGGATGTTGAATTCTGAGCCATTTATAGTTTTTTTGTTGAGCTTGAATAACTATGTT
Organism: Deinandra increscens subsp. villosa; assembly: GCA_039602395.1. Classification (NCBI taxonomy): domain Eukaryota; kingdom Viridiplantae; phylum Streptophyta; class Magnoliopsida; order Asterales; family Asteraceae; genus Deinandra; species Deinandra increscens. Next base: position 81,572,072 of record JBCNJP010000010.1, on the reverse strand, counting down.
GAATGTTTACTTCTGAGCCACTAATAATTTTCTGTTGAGCTTGAATGACTATGATGAACATATTGGAAGTTGAATTCTGAGCCACTAATAGTTTTCTGTTGAGCTTGAATACCTATGATGGATGTTTACTTCAGAATGAAATAAGTTCTTTTAAGTTTGGATGGCTATAATAATTATTTTCTGAGCCTAAATGTTTTAAGATGAAAAATAGTGCTAACTTATGATGATGGTCATGATAACAATAAGATTTCTAATATTTTCTCATTATTCATCTTCTTCTGATAGTAGATTTTACTGATTTCTATTCAAATGTGTTTCCTTTCTTTTCATGCCATTGAAAAGAATTAAGAAACATAGAGTGTTAAGAACATCTTCACTAAGAATTGTAAAGACTAATAACTTAAAACAATTCCTTTAGACTATAAATTGTCTTCAAGGATTCAAGAGAGAATTAATTTTTTTAGTAGAAATATTGTATGTTTTCATTTAAAAAAAATTGATGTATTTGTATTGAATAACATAGACGTTCTTAAACTTACTCAAAATTAAACTTACTCAAAATTAGTGACTCGATACTCGAAATTAGTGACTCGTAGTGCGAAGCCCGCGTGGTAAATGTCTTGTTAAATATGATAACAAAATTATACAATTATTTAAATCTACCCTTTTAATTAAATGATTTAATCCATTGTGTATTAAAATCACTTTAGACGAATTCCAACTCGCTAAAATCAGCTGATCTATTTAACTAGTACGTCTTTATATTTTTTTAAGGGAAAAACACGAAAATGACTATTGTTGACCTTGAAACTACATTTTTGACCCTTTGAATTCCAGTTCTCCAAATTGACCCTCACCAATCCCACGAATGTGAAGTAGACAAATCACCAATTCCGTCTAAAAAACTATCTGGATCCTACAATGGGAGGTCTACACGTGTACTAGACTGACAATAAGGCAACAACACGGGCCCACCTTTGATTCTTTAAACTTTCTGATCGCCAATAAGAACTTGACATATATTTTGTTCTCTTTGATATTCAGCCGGTATTGTGATTTCGGTCCAATTTTAGCCGGATTTCATCCGTAGCACTCGAGGCTGCCACGTTTCATTGTACATCCGATTTAAATACGGTCGGCTAATACTTAGCCGTGCCAGTTTTTAGCCGGAGTTAAGAAGCCAGCTAGCCGCTGGCAATATTTAGCCGGACAAGTCGAAAGGGTCCACTATAAATTTCAAAATAATTCAAAATATCATTATCGTTTACTATTAAATAAATCTTTGGGCCTTCCCAAATGTTAGATGGGTTTCTTCTATGGCCTGTTAAGTTACAGTGAGTACTCTCTGAGTAGTCGCTAGGCGGTGGGTTGCCGAGGCGCCTAGGTGAAAATCCGCCTAGGAATTGCGTACTCGGTCAACCTTGGGGTTAGGAAGTCAACATCGGGTATAAGGGGCAAAATACACATTATATTGTGACCTCCTTTATATAAAAAGTTGGTCCCGTCACTATGAATAAGTTTATTAACATATATCCATGTTAACTTATTTTTGTCAAAAATATTAGTATTGGAAGATGTATATATTTTCTAGAAATTTATTTTCTGTATAATTACCATGTCCGAGTACTCCCCGAGTACTCCTCGCCTAGGTCCGAGTACTCAAAACTCCCTAGTCGACCGCCCAGATAGCGCCTAGCGACTTCTGCAACCTTGGTTACAGTTCTCAAGTTTAATTTTTTTTTATATACTTTTTGTAAAATTTTATTCAAAATAATTGTTATCATATACTTTATATAAATTGTTGTTCTTTGATTGCTATATATAGTTTATATAATAGGTCAGAGTTCTAAAAATTCCCATGGAACCCTAACACCGAACTCTTCCATTTGAGAACTGAAAATCTGGAAGTTGAGAACAAAAGATTAAAACTTGAGCTGGGAAATTCTAAATAACTAGTTTTACTAATGTTAAAGGTTAATTGGATTAATAGATATTTTTTTTATAAAAATTGTCTCGATAAAATATATAAAAATACAAAAATTAATATATTTATAAAACTTTTCAATCTAACTGCAACTGTTTTTTAGATTTGTTTTAAATTAGAAGTGTCAACCGGATTATATATTCCAGTAGATAGGAGTATCAATCGGCTGTATATTCCACCAAATAGAACTGTCAACCGGGTGTATATTATACCGGATAGTTCAGCCATATTGCACCACCTGGCACCTGAGGTTGAAAGTTCACCCGTTGCGTGTTTCCGACGATCTGCACAAAGCATGCGTCCCATCTTGTAGGTCATAAAGCAACCATCACATCTGGTGAAAATATTCCATTTACTTACTAATAATAATAACCATAATAACCATAATAATAATAATAATAATAATAATAATAATAATAATAATAATAATAATAATAATAATAATAATAATAATAATAATAATAATAACAAATATTCGGTCTATTGACTCGGAGATGATAATCCATCATATATTATATTTTAAAACATCAGCCTAATACTCTGGTCCAACGAGATTCTCGTCTTTCACCTCCAAGAAGGCTTGTGCCAAACACGGTTTCTCCGCTTCGGTCCACATTTTTCAGGGTGATGGTGTTTGTGACACTTCTCAATAATTATTTTATAGTTTGCATGTATTTAAAAATATTTAGGCGGGAACCATATATTTATGCAACTATTTGATTCAGATGGGTCCGTCTAATTTTAGTCCTAGGGTACTAAATATAGATATTTTATGTAGACGACTAAGTTTAGTGGTGACATATGACGTGTCCAAGTCAAATGACGTACCCATTTAACATCTATAAAAATCCCTTTTAAAATTGAATTTCTAAAAAAAAAATTAAGGCAAACTATAAATCTTTGGGCCTTCCCAAATTGGATTTTAATAATCCGAAGTTTTACATATTTGGCCAGTAATAATCCCACGTATCAATCCCAAACTAACGGATGTTTAACCCCGTTAGTTTTATGCTTATGTGGTGTCCACGTGGATTATATATATTTTTTTAATTCTTTTAAAGCCTTATTTAAACCCTAAAACCCATCTTCACCGCCATTCTTCATCATCGATCCCCCATTCACAGACAATGAGTTCAGCCTCTTCATCAAGCTTCAAGAACCATATCTTCAAGGTCGATTGCGATGGGAATTTATACTGCAATCATGGTCTTATTTCAGTTCGTAGAGTCGTGAGAAAGAAGAGTAGACGATCTGGCCAAGAATTCTATGGATGCCCTCTTTGGCCGGTAAGTTTCAGATTTACACACACAAGTTCAAGTAACACCATTTATGTGAACAATTTCTCCTGTGTCTTTTTTCCAGAAAAATGACTGCGAGTTCTTTATGTGGAAGGAAGATGTTCATAACATGTTCAAAGAATTTCTTGGCCCTGATTACAGTGGAAGAGCAATTCAAGGTAGGAAGCTAGAGGAATTGGAAGACGAGAACACAATGTTGAAGGAAAATCTTACTTTGACTAAGTACAAAATGAAAATGCAATTTTATGTCTTTCTAGTTCTTCTAGTTGTTGCAGTAGGATGGATGACTAAATGATCAATTTTCAAGACTAGATGTTGATGTAGTGGTGACATTTTGCGGTTTTAATATGTGATGTAATGATGGGGCAGACACATCTTTGTAATGGTCATCTTTGTAATGGTTCAATTTGGCTCGTCTTTGTAATGAAAAAAAGGCAAGTCCTGATCTGTTTCATTTATTTTGGTTCATCTTTGTAGGGCTGTCTTTGTACATGGGAGCTCACATTTTAGACCCAACAATAATTTATTGGGAGTAATAACCTTCTTGGTTAATTTGAATCTAAAATCTCCGGTTGAAAGTGTTTCCGGTTGGAAGTCCACCCGGGAGTTTTAAAAGTAATAGTTTTTCGCAGATCATCACCTGGATGATTTGTTTATGTAGTGTCAAGCGGCTGACTAGGGAATGATCCGGCTGACTAGTGCAAAACCTGGCACAATCTGTTTGGACTTCACCCGGTAGGCTAGGGAATGATTTTATCTTAATTTATTAAACCAGCGGATCCTAAAACACATCTTAATATATTTAATTGATATTTGAATACATATTAAACTAAAACTTTAGCAAGGATATTAATGTTAAAGTTGAACTTGTTATCGATGGAGAATTAATTCATGTTTGTATATATAAGGTGCCTGATAATTAAAGTAGACAGTTCACCCGGACTCGCCTATATTCCGGTCCATCCATTAAGTAGAAAGTTCACCCGGACCTGAAAGTTAAAACGGATGCCACTCTTGGAATTATCATACGGGTGAATTTCCATCCCGGCTAAGTTTTTCAACCAGTTGTCTGAAATAACAGTTATAATAACGTAGTCAACAACCATTCATAATACCACTAGACAGTTATAACAGTTATTCCTTCAACAGCTGGTCTATTACAAAATTATTTTTTACCATGACTCTCCACACATCACACAGCGGTCGTCCGGTTCGGGGTGAAGGAGCGAAGCGTCTCCCAGTCTTCATCATTGGGCCAATCACTCCTATCACTTATCGTATTGTGTTTAGTGAACGTCCCATATTCTCTGTGCACATAATACCGTTTCTCATCCTCCACGTATACCCAATACTTAATCTTAGAGAAACGATATGAGATGTCGATCGGATCTTCTTCTACATTGTTTCTCGCTTCGTCCAAGATGATTTTAAGCTTGAAGTAGAGCAAGTTCTCATCCATGGTGAGAGTATTCCTTCTATGACCAATGAGATGGACATCTGCCATCTCAGACAATGATAAATTGCCAGGGGCTTCATAGAGGGTGTACGACAATGTTTGGCATTGATCTGTATGAAATATGTATTTATTTTGTTCCTTGTCATAACTCCAGTCTAGAATAACCCTGTCAGGGTGAGGTTGTGGGTTTGATTTAGTCATTGTTGGCTAGGTGAATGGTTTGGATTTCGATGTGGGTTCCCCAGGCATGTAGGGTTCAAAGTCATCAATCCTATATTTCCGGGGTAGAGGTTTGATTATTATTGGGGGTGGTGCTCTAGCCTTGGGTTTTCTGATTGGGTGCTTTCTTTTGGCGGGGGGATGTTTAAAGGTAGTGATTGGTGGTGTTCCTGATAACAAAGAATCAATGAGACTAGATGATCAGTGGGCAGGTTCATAGGTAGCAGTGGAGCTTGCTGGTAATGCCCTGACAGATGGATGCATGCCGTAATCACTAGAGTCCTCTATATGTTTTCCATGCAACTCATTATATTTGTTCTTGAGGGTAGTGATCGAAGATGGCCGGATCCTCTTGGGTTCTCATTCAGCACAGTAATAAAATATTCCTTGAGTGCCATGTGCTCCGCCTCAGGAGGTAGGGAACTATTGTCCAGCACCCGCTTAATCTCATCTCTCTTCCTCGTTTCTTCTAGAAGGTCGTCCAAGGTTCTCTTTTCAAGTGCAAGCTCACTGTCCTCTTTCATCTTCTGAATCATGTAATCACACAATTCATCTACTGTCATGCCCTTCACCTCATCAACCGTTTTCCACACTCTATTAACACAGGCATCCTGCCAATCCCGCAGCAGAGAATAGTTTTCCTTGCTAAATTTGAGTCGGATCTTACGCTCCTCAGCCTGAATGAACCTTTTAAATTCAGCATTCATTTTGTCTATCCTTTTATTTTGGGCCACATCCATACTGGCCATCTTCTCATCTAACAACCTCTTCATAGCTTCCCCAATAAGCTTTACCATTACTTTATTATCAGCGTAATCACCCTGAAGCTTCCGGGCAAGAATTTCATCATCCTCTATTTGCTTCTTCAACTCAATATACTCTATTTTCTTCTTAACCTCATCACCCTGAAGCTTCGGGGCAAGAATTTCATCATCCTCGACCATGCTATTTGTGGTTTTGTTACTCTCATCCATGTTATCTTCAACAGACTGAACCCTTATAGAATCCAACAGATACAACTTCTGAGCAAGCTTCATTTCTGCATAGTTTCTCTTATGGAATTCCTCCTTCCAATGCCTGTTAATAATTCTTTCACCCTCCTGATTTTCTCCAAATTTGTCGATGATGGGGCAGACTGTTTTTCTGGAGCAACATGCAAATTTTCCTGGTTCTGGGACAATGGATCGGCGTGGGGGGTATCTGCAGTTCAACCAGTCGTCCTCCACCTGGTATTTGAGCATTGGAGCTTTTCCCTTCACATCTTTGTTTAGAAGACATCCGGTTGGGCCAATGGGATAGAACCCATATACCTTAGAACTGAACCACTGTGATGTAATCTATTTAGGCATGCTACTCCTCATGTTCTGACCCTGTTTTGGCACATAGTTAGCAAGTATTTCCCACGCTGTCCTGCAGGGAATCTCTTCCCTTGGATCCTTGGCTTCAGACAGGTAGGGTCCAAAACTTATGAGGTAGCCTTCTTCACTTCTTACCTCCTCCACCACCTCAATGGTATCAGCCGTGGGAGCCTCGGTAGGTTGGATCGTCTTCTTTACCAAACTCCATATATCACCTAGCCTGACTGTCTTTATGTAAAGGCATCTATGAATGTTGACAGACACCCACTGATCTTCCATAGTGCCAATTCTCCTGATTGACTTAATCTGGAGCTCTGTCAAGTCAGTAACATATTTGGATAGCACTATGGGTTCATCCGTATGACATTTCTTGGGAGTTACAACCGGTTGATTGGGTAAAATAACCGGTTGTACAACCGGTTCAAGTTCCCTTGCAGATGATTCATTCTCTGGTAATTCATCATTTGAGTCATCTCCCGAGGTACCCCCATAGGATAGCAACACTTCACCTATTTGGTAATCCACCATGTCCCCATCCCATATAAACTCAACTGAATTTTTTTAAACACTTGAATCTTTACTCACACCATCCAAATCAGGAGATATATGTGGCTCACCCTGCATGACAACATAACAAGGTAAGGTGTGATTAATTCCTTTATCACTTCAACCTGCATTACATCAACAACATTCATCTATTTTCCCACACAATTAATTATATGCAATTAGATAAGTAAATAAGATAATTAAATGATTGGTACCCCAGGCTGCCCCTCTTCCGTTTTATCTTCAGCCTGAAGTCCAACATCCTCATCCTGAGGCTCGCTAAACAACACTGTCTCTTCAGGCTGCACGACAACATTGGTATCTTTTCCCACATCAATAATCCTTTCTAAACTATTTACTAGATAAGGTAACGGAGGTTAGGTACCTTATTCTCAATATCCATGTCTGCCCCAACATTATTATCCTCAACTTGTAGAACAACAGTTTCAGTTTCAGGCTGACCACCAACCACTTGAAATTCCTTTATCACTTCAACCCGCATTATCAACCACACTCATCTATTTTCCCACGCAATTAATTATATGCAATTAGATAACTAAGTATGATAATTAAATGTTTGGTACCCCAGGCTCCATTGCCACCACTCCCTCTTTCGTTTTATCTTCAGGCTGAAGTCCAAAATCCTCATCCTGAGCCTCACTAAACAATACTGTCTCTTCAGGCTTCTCTGCATCCTGCATGACAAAATTGGTATCTTTTCCCACATCAATAATTCTTTATAAACTATTTACTAGATAAGGTAACAGAGGTTAGGTACCTCATTCGCCATAATTTGGGAAACTGCCTCTTCCTTTTTGTCAGCAGCACTAATCAACAATGAATCATCATTGTTCTCTACCGCCTGCGTGGCAACGTAATATTAGTGGGCCCATATGAAAACATTAAACTACATAAGATAATATGTATTAATAACCTCATTCTCTAATGCCTTTTCCTCTATTGAATCATCCTGAACCACATGAGCAACATCCTCAGTTTCACTAAACAAGAATCCCTCTTCATTCACATCTCCAACAAGCACACTTTTCCCTTGCCGAAACCAACAATTTCTGGTATGTGCATTTTATTTTTCCTGTATTTTGGTAATTTCTTATACTCAACAAATTTATGGATGCTGTCAATATCCGAATGTAGCATTCCTCCAAGCATTAGTGAAGCCGTTAAGGTATCCTTTACAGTTACCACAGGAACTATCTTCATAAGTTCAACAATTGGGACCTCATCCCATGCTTGGTCCACATCAAAAGGATCAACCCCTGCACTTCTAATGCTGAACTCCCTTACATGTCGGGGTATTGATTCATCGTCTTGTATGAGTAAAGGAGTGTGTGTAGACTCTGCCTCTCCGGTAGTTTTTGCAGCCTCTCCGTGCATATGTTGTTGCAGCAACTTAATGAGATCCCCCTGTGTTGCCACAGTCTGTGTGAGATTAGAGATTTGAGACTGCATACCCTTGCATAAAGCCGTTAGTTCTTTTGGTTTCATACTGTCCCCACCTGGTTCTGTGCCGTTTTCTACAAAGCATGATTGGTGATTTGTGTAGTCATACTGTTCCCACCTGGGTCTGTGCTGGTAGAAATTAACCTTTCTGGTTTTCTTATGACTACATTTTTTCCTTCAACGTGCCCCTGTGCTATGGCAGTCTGTGTTTGTTCAAGTGGAGGCAGGTTGGCGAGGTCAACACTTGGTGTTTCTTGCAATGTAGGGGAGCATGTTCTGAGAGTGGCCCTCTTCCTCTTTTTAGATGTTGAATTAATATTGTCTGTACTAGAAGATGCCTGATGGATTTTTGGTGTGGTAACTACATCTTCAGTAGGACCTCCATCTGTTGTTGCCTGCTCATGAACACCAGTACCCCTCTCTGTCTGAACCTCAAATTGGTGAGGTTCATCAGGAAACTGACGTGGTTTGGGTATTGGATAGTCCGTATCCCTTCCTAAAAACTCTGTTCTGTTATGGGACAATCGCGAAAAGGTTGTATCATTTAAAAGCCTTTGATATAAATTGTTCCCTTTAAACACAATAGATGGGTACTCGCATTTTAGGATGTAAGAAAGAAACCTGGGGTACATGTAAAACCCATAATTCACGGCGTTTTCAAGTAATCCATTGAGTATCATCTTTGAGAAATTAAAATTCTCACCGTGTATGAGGGCATAGAAGGCTGAAGCTTGTTCGGCGGCAAGGTCGTCGTAACCTGACTTCTTGGGTGTTAGGTACGCGAGTAGTGTGTGTGCTAAGAACCTCCATTTGTAGGGAAGTTGCCCCTTCTTAACAGTTTTTACCATCCTATCACCGCCGTAGCCGATCTTCTCAAATGTCTCCTGGTACTTTGTGTGATCGACCAGCATATATCCTCCTTAATCTCTCAACCTCAAGTGCTTTCTAATGATGGATTCGTTGATGCACACTACCACGTCTCCAATATTACTCTCTAAGAACTTTTCCTTATTTTCATCGGCGCAAACCCTTACAAGGGACCAAAATTCTGACATTGTTGTTTCGTAAATATCCGCCGTAACTATCAACGCAAAGTGAAGATGCGACTCTTTAAGAAAATCAATCATGCCATGAAACACCTCTCTCTGAGCAGGCTTGTCCAGAATTGCAGTGACATTATGATCTTTTGCAAATGGGCATTCTGGATCTCCGCCCTTTTTACCCTTGATTTTAGCAGCTTTTGGTGCCATAGATGATTCTGGTTGCCTGACTGATTTGAAAAGAAGGAAGTGTTTTGTGTTTCAAAGGAACACAAATAGGTTGGTTAATTTGGAATGGCGGGATTTTAGGGCTTTTATTGTTTTGACGTTTTGAGTTTCAAAGGAACACAGTTTGTCCCGGAGCCATGGGTCGGGTGTCTATATTAAGAATGGGTACTGGGCCGGATGACTTCAATTCAGATGTTGAACCGTAAGATTCTCCTGGAGCTATGGGCCTGGTGTCTATTAAGAATGGGTACTGGGCCGGATGAAATTTGAAAGTATTCACCCTGGTTTGGATCGGAGATGTTGAACCCTAAGGTTCTCCGTCTGAGCTTTAGGTTAATATTTAAATATTATATCTATATCTATATCTTTACCTATATACTATATTATGTTGACATACTTTAATTACTAAAAAAGACACTTGTCATCCCCAAAAAAATTTTTTGTTTAAGCATACATTTTCATTAATAATTATACAAATACAAAATTTCTATATTAGGTTTTTTTTAGTTTAGAATTTTAATAACTAACTAACATATAAGTAGTTATTCAAATATAAATTTTTATATTAAGGTTATTAATTAAACTTTAATTAATTACTAACCTTAAAGTTATTAACCTCTAATAAATTATTTTTATTGCATATATATTATATTTTATAAATAAAATGAACAAAAGGGGAATTATGTTAGGGATGGAATTTAAATAAAAAAAACCAAATTACTAATACGAACATTTAAAACCATATTAGAAATACAAACATTTATAACATAGCATTTTAATTTTAAACCCCGTCATAATATTTCAAAATACAGGGGAGGTTGACATAAGTAAACGTAAAAATAAAAGAAAATAACACTATCCTAAACTGCCAAGAAAGGCAATCTGCAGATCGATCGCTTTGTCACAACCTCAGGGCTTCAGAAATTTCTTTCATAGTGTTGTGCTCCATCCTCAGCAACTCCTCCAAATATGTGAGCATTTGATTACGATGGTCTGACTCAAGGAGACGCATGCACCTCCTGCCTAATTCTTACGAAACAACTGATTCCCTCGTTCATCCTAGCAATGGAACACATGATAGAATCGTGCATAAACATCTGCTCGCCCACTTTATCTCTGACGATGCCTACCAGCTCTTGCTTGGAGACCTTCCCAGAGGTGGTGTTAGAGGACGATGACGCCATGGTTGTGAGAAATGCAATATAGAGGGATATTGGGAGAAAGTCTTGGGAGGAGAAGCAAATAATGACCTACGGGTCTGTCACGTATTTATATGGAAATGGATTTTGGTGGCTGGTGACTTGTTAGGGATATTTACATATATACCCTTACTAAATTAAAAAATATCAAATTTACCAAAATTTATTTTAACATTTTCAAAATGTGACCATTTTACCCTTGATTCTTCTTCAACTTTAAATTTCATATATAAAAATATAACCTGTTAAATATAAAAACTTAATTATCGAAAACCAATTAATATATGTGTATATAAAATATTAATGCAAAAAACAAATGAAAATACAAACTCATCGTAAATTGGGTATATTTGCTATTTTTCACTTTTGTAAGGGGTATATATGAAATTATCCCATAACTACCAGGTATCTGCCAGCACAATCTACACGCATTAATATCTAGCCATCTCAAAAGGTACATTCTCTAAAGCTATTTTACAAGTGTAACAATTACCATAGTCCTAACAAAGAATCTAATTATTACCTTTAATTGTAAAGCAAACGTCAGCAACGATTAGTGTTGCGCATGGTGACCGGGTGATAAATAGACATGATTGAGCCCCATTAAAAGCAATTCAAAAACACACACAACACACATTCAAGGGTTATCAATGGAGTCAAGAGCTGAAAGTTTTGGAATGACAAGATAGGAGAGACAATTAACAACCTGAGCAGAGAAGACTACTACATCACAAACGGATTCAACCAGCTAAGCAAGTATGTGCTAGACAGATATGTGGATACAGAGAGGCCTCGTGAACGTTTGCTTTCCAACGACAATGAAGAATGGCTAGATCTAGCAAGGAGGTACTGCAAGGACCAGGGCGTGTTGGATTCCCAAATGGATGCCATGCTGAGTCGGATAACTACTGCAAGCTCAGCTTCTCTGCACTTGAAAAAGAACTTCACCCAATGAGACTGTTTTTTTTTTGGGTTTATAATAGTTATTGTAATGCATCTTGTAATGCATAGTATGATGCCTATAAATTACGATATTTTGTAAGCTTTCTTTTAGAATATTTGTCGGTTGAAGATTGGACGGGATGTTGTTAGACAATGTATATAATTTTCATAGCCAATTATATTAAATTAACTATTATATTCTAATATCCGGGTGAAATTTGAATCGGAAATGACAATAACTTCTGCGTCAGAATGATGGGACGGAAGCCTATCTGCTCTACACTGTTCATCTCTGGGTGAAGGTGTGTAGCAGAAGGTTGCGTGATTTAGAATATTTTACATTGTAGTCAGAAATGAAAATCTTAACTTTGCCGGTTGAAGATTGGACGGGATGTTGTTAGACAAGGTATATAATTTTCATAGCCAATTATATTAAATAATTCTAATATCGGGGTGAAATTTGAATCGGAAATGACAATAACTTCTGCGTCAGAATGATGGGATGGAAGCCTATCTACTCCACACTGTTCATCTCCGGGTGGAGGTGTGTAGCAGAAGGTTGCGTGAGAAGGTGGGGTGTAAACTAATTATTTCTCATTTTTTTATATTAATCTATATCTATATCTATATCTATACTATATAATAAACATAAAGTTTTGTCAGACTTTAATTACTAAAAAAATACACTCGTCATCACCACAAAATTTAAGAGTTAGGGGGTGTTTGATTACCTCTTACTGGGTCCAGTAAGGGCTGACCCATGACTGGGTAAGTGGTCAGTCCGTTGATAAATCTAATGAGAGCTCTGACCGAGTCAATGAGCACTAACTGAGTCAATGAGCACTGACCGAATCCCTCCATATTTTATCCCTGACCGAGTCTTTCTTCCAGCCCTAATTGCACATCGCTCCTCCTCTATTCTCCTCCGCCACACAGCGCCGCTCAGCGCCGCTCCTCCGCCCTCCGCAACCGCCCTCCGCCACGCAACCGCCCTCCGTCGCGCAACCGCCCTCCGCCGCTCCACTGTCCTCCCTCGATTAGCCCTAAATCGTACAGCGATCTAGCGAACTAGCGAACTACCGTCGATAGGTATGCCTTCCAACTGATTTTGTAATTCACTTTCCCTTTGATTTCCTCTTTGATTTCCTCTTTGATTTCATTTAGATGATACTCTTTCCTCATATTCCCTTTGATTTCACGAATCGTGCACAGTCAGGACGTCTTCATCGCCAGTTTTGATTTCAAATTCAAATGGGTTTTTGAAAGCTAGATTTGGATCTTCGAAGAGAGGAGCTAGTGTGTTAGAAGAACTTCTTTTGATCAATCTCAGTTCGAACCTGCTACCCAAGTTCAAGAAGGTTTTGTTTCTTGTTTCATTTCTTTCTATTTAGCTTTTTATGAAAATTGCATATGGAAGCTGATAGTTGAGGTCATTTTATGAGATTAATCTTTTCTTAATAGTGCTTTCTTATAGATTGACTGCTAATGAGGCATTGAATTATCATTTTCAATTAGGAATTTTTACCTTCTGTGCACAGTGTGTGAATTAGGGTTATGGTTTATTTCTAATTGTAGCTGCTTAGTACTAATGTGTTATTGATTTTATGGCATATAAAGATCTGGGTAAACAAGCACCTACAATAAATTTTCTTACCCAAATTCTATCCTTTCTTTCCAATCTTATATGTCTTTGACTTTGATAGATAGTTTTAATCCTTACCATTCAACCCATTTCTACCCGTTTGGGTTGATGACTTGATGTGTTCTGGGTTGATGTATTAGTGATTAAAAAAAAGCTTCCATATGCAATTTTCCTCTTTATTTTTGTTGTCTTCTTTTTTATCTTTGATATGATTGTCTTTTTTATATGTGTTTTTTTATCTTCATGTTTATCAGTGAAGCATGTTGTTGATGGTATGGTTGTTTTTAAAACTTTGATTGTTCATGTGTGTCTTTTCCTTTTTCATTTTGTGGTCTTCTTTTGGCTCTTTAAAATGATTGTGTATTTTTTATATGTGCTTTTTTATTCATGTTTATAGGTTAATGGTTGTTGGTTAAAGTTTTGGAAATGGGCGTTAAAATGTGTGTTATGCTATGTTTGTTTGTTCCAAGAGTATAATAGAAGGTTATCATTTGTTTGTAATTTGTGTAATTTGGTTTTTGTTTTCTTTTCCTTGCATAAAAACCTTACTTTTATAAACCATCTTATGTGCTTTTTTTATGAAATTTTAATACTCTGTGTTTTTTGGATTTTAGTAGCAACTGTTATGTTTCAGATTTGGCAAATTTTCAATTCATAAAATGACAGTTAATGTGGAATTGAAACAAAAGTGGCATTGTAGGCTTTTGAATGCTTGATTTACTAGTAAAGATATTTGTTAAAGATCCCAATGCAGGTAAGAAAATGCCACATTAAAGATATATGTACTAACAGCCCATATCAAATATGATTTGTGTTAGTTAATGAGTTCTAGAACCCGGACTTTGATGATTTGTGCTTATTAAAAAGATGTTAAAGATTTGATTTGCTTGGAAACTAGATTAAAATAGTTTCATTCATAATGAAGCATGTGGAAATGTGATGTGTTAAAGTATATTACTGTGTTTGAAAAATAGTTTATTATGTTATTAGGATGTTCTTGAGTTTTCTTATCATTAGGAACGTGGAATTGATTTGTTGTATACATGAACTTGGAATTGATTTGTTATATACATGAACTTGGAATTCATTTCTCATATGTATCTAGATATGTCCGAAAAAAAACCTAGAGTTAGTTGGAAGTCGGAAGTTGTGGACAAAGCTTTTCTCGAAGCATGTCTAGACGAAGTAACAATTAACGGTCGGGAGGGTACTAGCTTGAAAGGATGTTCATGGAAGGTAGTCGGGGAAAAATTGAAAAATGAACATAATTTCATAGTTGATCGAGCACAAATGAAAAATCGCTATGACTACATAAAAAAGAAGTTTGTCACTTGGGTGAAACTGAGGAACAAAACAGGGAATCTTTATAATCTTGTAACCAATACTTTTAGTATGAGTGATGAAGAATGGGCCGCGGAGGGAAATGTATTTATATATTGTGAGTATTTTTTATCTATTATTATTATCTTTTAGGTTTTTGATTTTCTTTATAAAATTTTCGAACAGTTGGACAAATATGTAGAGAAACTGAGAAATGCGCCCATCATATGTCCTGATCTTTGTACCAAGTTGTTTGAGGGCGTGGTATCGACAGGTGTTCACTGTTGGGGACCATCTTCTACACTCCCCCATCCCGCTGAAGAATTTTCAGCACATGATATGGATGAAGATCATTGCACTCAAATGGAGACAGATGCCCCACATGCAAGTGATGAATCAAGTGGCCGGTCAAAACATAACGAAGGTCAAGGAAATAGCAAAAGAGTTCGTAGAAACACATTTGATGAAGACTTGAGAGAAGTCGGGAAAGAAATTGTTAATGTTGCAAAGATGTTGGTGGAAAGTGAACGCTTGAATAGAGAGAAAGAAGATGATGTGGATGCATGTATGGAAAAGTTAGAGAAAATGGAGTGGGGGGAAGGAGATCCCAGATACGAAACGGCTCTTTTGCTATTTGGTGAAAGTGCTGATCTTAGGAAAGTTTGGCTGCGTCTTAAGACGTCGAGTTGCGAGTCGTGGGTGCGAAATGCTGGGAGGAAGTATCGTTTATTTGAATGATTATTCTTTTTTTCTTATAAATGACTGATCGTATGACTTATTGTTTTATTTTATTTGGTATGATGTGTATGACTTTTGGGTGACTTTGGTATGACTTATATGGTTTTTGTATGAATTTGGTATGACTTTTTGATGGCTTTTATATTACATGTGGATGACTTTTTATATTAAATTTAATAGGTCACATATGTATACGAAGGGTGAAATTATAGCTTTCCTTTTACTTTCGTGGTATTGGTTGATGTTGGCCCGGAAAAGGAAAAGAGGAATTGAAAGAATAAGAGACAATGATTCTGCGTTAACCGGTCATGCGTATACACAAGAATTGCTACATGGATCATCTACACAATGTCACGAAATGATGAGGGTTTCACGCGAGGCTTTTGTACTATTATGCAATCATTTTAAACAACGAAATTGGTTGCAAGCTAGTAGGACAATAAGTGCGGAAGAGAAGATGGCTATGTTCTTACATATTATAGGGCATAATGAACGTTTTCGAGTGGTTAAACGACGATTTCAACACTCTACTCAAACAATTCATTAATGTTTTCACGAGGTTCTCGTGGCAATGATGTCTTTTGCAAAAGAATTTATAGTGCCAACATCTTCTGATGTAACTACAAATATATCGGAACGACATCAAAGGCTAAAAGACATATTTCCCGGAGCAATAGGTGCTTTAGATGGAACTCTTGTACATGCAGTTCTGCCTGCTAATGAACAACCTTGTTTTAGGGGAAGAGGAAAAGGTGAATGTTATCAAAATGTGCTAGGAATATGTGGTTTTGATATGATATTCACATATGTGTGGGCTGGATGGGAGGGTATAGCACATGATTCACGAGTTCTAAAAGAAATTGCATGTAATCCGACTTTTGGATTTCGATTCCCTCCACCAGGTTTGTTTTCTAACTATAACTTTTATTATTAAATGCATTACATTTATTCTTTATATAATAGATGTCACACTTATATTTATAGGTAAATATTACCTTTGTGATGCTGCATATACAAACACTCGTGGATTTTTGTATCCTTACCGCAACACGAGGTATTGGTTAGCCGATTTTCGACGAAGACGAGCGTTAACTAAGGAAGAAAGATTCAATCATGCCCATGCACAACTCAGAAATGTTATTGAGCGTGCTTATGGTGTACTAAAAGCGAGATTTCCAATCTTAAAACAAATGGCTCCTTATCCTTTTCCAGTGCAGGGAGACATTGTCATAGCTTGTTTTGCAGTCCATAATTTTATACGAAAATACAATATTCAAAATGAATTATTTATGGACTTCTAAGAAATCACTATGGCTACTCCTAATGTGCAAGGTGGAGGAAGTGAGAGCATAGAATGGGGTTCAGAAGGCGTTGAATATATGACTACTTTGCGGAACCAAATTGCTAATCAACTATTTTCAAGTGCTTCAAGTTAAATTTGTATGAGTTATACTTGATTTGGATTTTGTATGACACTTTGAATTTTAAGTTATTATGTGTGTTTTAAAGTTGGTTATTTTTAATCATCAATAAACATAAGATAAAACAGAAAGTTTGTTATTATTTTTTTATCGTTTATATTAATGAAGATACAATTATGGTTGTTAACTTTAAAAAACGTATTTTTATTTAATTAAAAAGAAATATTTTTATTATAAAAGAATGTGTTTCATTTCTTTTTTGACACGTGCAACAAAAATTATTGTATTGATTTTTTGTTTCAAAATTTCTTTTATATTTTATTTTATTTTATTTTTTTATAAAATGTTTTTAATACATATAAAACAAATTAGCTATATACATTACTCTGTCAGCTGTCGTTCAAAAGAAAAAAAAAACTCAGTCAGCTCTTACCCAGTCAGCTACTATCAAACACCCAAGTTTCAACCAAAGTTTCTTACTCAATCAGCTCTTACTCACTCAGCTCTTACTCAATCAGCTCTTACCCAGTTAGCAACTATTAAACAACCCCTTAGTCAAACTTATAATAAATAATTTTTCAATAAGTAAAAAAGACCATCTCTGTGTTGTACTATAGGCTCGTCATATACTAATAATTTTAAAAAAAAATTCCAAAAAGACTATTATATAAATTTTATATTTGTATAACTTTTTATAGAGATACTAATTTATTTAATAGTGAAAATATATAATATATTAAAAGTGTAATCGAAAGTCCTTAGAGTTGTCATAAGTGATATCAACATCTAAATATGACCTAATTTATTTATTAAATTTTGATTTTATTTATTTATTTATTAAAGTTTTGTTATATAAAAGTAAAGTTGGGACGGGAACAACTGTAGTAATTTATAACGTTTCTTTATTTTGTTAACACACCTATCTGGTAAAAAAACTCCAGCTGTAAAGTGCTTATTATTAACTAGTAACTCTACAACTCTACACTGTCAGAATCTTATTATTATATATAGGACTTACATTGATATATATTAAATTTGACACGGAAATGACAATATAAAAAAGGGTATATACAGAATTTGAGTCGGAAGATTGGACCGAATTTATATATATATTTATTAAATATTTAAGTTTTTGTATACTCAATTTTAAATATATTTGTTAAATATTTATTAAATATTAAGGATTTAATTTCTCTGGTAGAAGATTAGACCGGCTGTGGTAAAAAAATGAACTTCTTCCGGTAGAATGAATTTGTAGTCGGAAATGACAATCTTAAGTTTGAAGCGGTTGAAGATTGGACCAGATATAGTTCTAACATGGGTCCAAATAACAGGGGATTGTTCATAACCAACAAACATAGTGAAAATCCAAACAAATTAAACATAAAACAATAATTGTAGCAATTTTTACCAAGAGTTACTCTATGAATTATGTCCCATGAGCAACCTCCCAACTACCAAGATGGTTGAAACTCGTAACTTTGGTTTCTCGGTACAGGTTTTGGGCCATCTCCCAGATGTCAGTTTCATTCCATTCTTCCATACGCTCCTTGTAAACATCATCATATACGCTCCTCCAAAACAACATCTCCTGTCGGAGATGAAGGCACTTCGTCATAACTTCGTGATTTGTTCTGCACCTTTCACCTCCAAGAATCGCATGAAACCGTTTCTGAACCAACTCCCAGAATTCTAGCGTATTCACATTAGGGCTTGTTTGTCGAATAAAAACCCATTCTTGTACGAGTGCCTCCTCATGTGCACTGGTCCATGGTTCAGGACCCTCTGATGGCTCCTCCATAATCGAAGTAATTGTTCTGAAACTAGGGACGTATGAACTCATCCTGTTGTCAAGACAACCATGTCACCAATAAAGAGATAAAAAACAGGCAATCATAGAATTAAAATTAAATTTAGATGGGTAACAAAGTGTAGGTGGCTCCGACTCTAATCAGAGGATGAACTCATCATGTTATCATGAAAAACAGATTAACAGTAAAGAGACTCGCTTTTGGTTAATGTTGATTTCCCCCAATTGTGCTCCGACTCTTCTTGATGGAATTAATAACAGTGAAGAAACCGTTGCTTGCCAGATAACCCTAAATATGCCGTTTTCGAAATAACCCTAAATTATAACTGCACCGGAATAAATTTAGTCGTCGGCTTGTGCGGCTGAATTTAGCCGCACAAAAGGTATTCAGCCGGTATTGTATTTGGGTTTTATACGTGGACACGTGTCTGCCTCGGATGCTTCGAAATGGAGGCTATAAAGTTACAAGAAAATGATCTGGGGCGGGGTCCATTATGGCACATGTATTACTAACTATACACGCGTGAAGTTTCTATTGGATGTTTACACAAACATTTTAGACGGAACTGATGAGTTGTCTTTGTTCCATTGGTGGTGGTCAATTTGGAGAAGTGGAATTCAGAGGGTCAAAATTGTAGTTTCAAAGTCAACAATGGTCATTTTCGTGTTTTTTTCCTTTTTTTTAACTATCTTTTTGTATTTCACCATGTTAATATTGATTACTAAAATATAATTTATCTAACACGTTTTCTTACTTAACTTGAATGACGAACGTTTTTTTAAGAACCAATAATATATTAAGAAACTATGTAAACATATAATACATTTGTACATAGTACTTTGATTGTGATACATGAAATGATTATATAATCTTCTCACTGATTTGATTATCTCATATCTACTACGTATAAGTGAATCGAGTTTTAACATTTTATTGGTTAATGCATCTTTTACATTTAACACTCCAAACTTTACATAGAAATAGAAGACGCAAATTATGGACAACAAACTACAACTTTAATCATTTTTTTATATCAAAACAAAGACGTTTTGAAACTACATTCATAGATCCCGACGTTATAAGATTACTGTGCATGACCCGTTAAATCCCGCGAGGTAGCTCAATGGCCTTAGGTGCGAGAAATGAATCAAGCTTCACTAATATATATTAATGAAATTATATGGAATAATAATTAATTAAAAATATACACACGAGGTAACATATGATGATTTATATATTTAAGACAAATCATCTTCCTCAAATATAATACGCAACCATCTTAATCACATGCAATTATCTGTATAAACAAACCTAATATAGCCTGTAATTTTTGACCTTAATCCTGTCATCTTCTTCATTTTGACACCATAATACACACACACACACCGTATAGTACCATTATACATAGATATACATGCATATATACACGCATATATTATATTATATATACATAGCTGTTTCTTTAATCTATTACAAAAACCCTAATTAAGCAAACCTCAAGAAACTGTTCCAACTACAACTGTTAACCATGGATATCAAGATGGATCGTAGCTCAACCGTCAAATATGAGCGTGTTCGTGACGGGTTCGGCTCCATGATTGATCATGAGACACCCGGGTCTTCAAACTCGGTGTGGAAACTTATTTGGAAGAAGTTAAGGCGAGAGAGAAAGAAGCTTATGATGATGAGATCGCGATCAAAGCATGTTCGAGTTTCGTATGATGAATACAATTATGTTCAAAACTTCGATCAAGGGTCCGAATGGAGAAACGAGATAGATATATTGCCACGATCTTTCTCGGTTCAGTACACAAGACGGGCTTCGATCATCGTTTAGACGGTTAGATCATAGGGTTTTTAGGAATATTGTTACTAGATAGGACTTCATAATATTGTGGTTGCTGCATAATGCATTCAAAGTTTATTTCCATATATTGGTGTTATGTCTTAATCATATTTGGATTAATGTTGTGTTTGATGATGATGAAGTCCTTTTCTTCCTTTCTTTAAGTGTTTAATTTTTTATATGCGAGACTTCCTTTTGTATTATTGATGAGTGTGAATTGGTAGACGTCAAACGATATAATTAAAATCGAAAAAATTATATTTTAATTAATTAAAATATGTAAATTAAATGTGTTACTGATAAAAATCTTAAATTCAGGCTAAGGGGCTGTGGCAGGATCTGTATTATCAAGTGCTGAATCAGTAAGAGGTCTGATTGTATAAGAGTACTGAATCAGTTAGTGCTGAACCAGTAAGTGTTGTTTGGTTGGACGTCTGAAGGGTTGTTCAGAATGACTATTTTACCCCTGTAGGTTATTTATTGCAAATGAAATGTATCTGTTTGGTCTGAATCGTAATGATTAACGAAAAAAACATACAATCCATCATAGATAATCCATATTACACATAAATCCTTAAAAGTTCATAAAAACATCTTGAAATCCTAATACAAATTAATTATTTGACATTAGTTGAGTAGCTATTTCGTCACGCAAAATAGCCATCTCCTCCATGCTATGTGAACCCCATTCCATGTCGTGAACGTACTGACTAAGAGTTTCCTCATCTTGTGAATCTGCAAACAAAGTTTCTTCGTCGTATTCCATAAATAACTGATCATGAATATCCCATTTCCTTATAAAGTTATGGATGGCAAAACAAGCAATCACTATGTCTCTTTGAATGGGAAATGGATAGGGGGCCATTTGTTTTAGGATTGGGAATCTTGCCTTCAAAACACCATATGCGCGCTCAATAACATTTCGGAGTTGTGCGTGAGCATGGTTGAATTTTTCTTCCTTAGTCAACGCGCGCTGTCGTCGAAAATCGGCCAACCAATATCTTGTATTACGGTAGGGAGCCATAAACCCACGAGTGTTGGTGTATGCAGCATCGCAAAGATAATATTTGTCTGTAAACGTTAGTATCAAAACTATTACACACAAAAAAAAGATAAACAATTACATCAAGTGTTAGGGTATGATTAAAAACCTGGTGGGGGGAAAGGAAAGCCGGAAGTCAGATTAAAGGCAACTTCTTTCAAAACACGTGAATCATGTGCAATGCCCTCCCATCCAGCCCATACGAAGGTGAATATCATATCAAAATTACAGATTCCCAAGACATTTTGAAAGCATTCACCTTTTCCTCTTCCCCTATAACGAGCCTGTTGGTCGTTAGGTACGACTGCATGTACAAGAGTTCCATCTAACGCACCTATCGCTCCAGGAAATATTTGTTTTAGCCTTCTATGTCTGTCTGAAGCATCTGCAAATGGATTAGAAGATGTTGGAACTATAACTTCTCTTGCAAATTCATCACCGCGTTTAGAACCTCATGAAAACATCTATGGATTGTTTCTGTTGAGTGTTGAAACCTCCGTTTAACCATTCGCATACGCTCATTATGTCCTATGACAATAAAAAACATAGCCATCTTTTCTTGAAAGGTTATTGACCTACTACTCTGCAACCAATTTCTTTGGTTAAAATGATTACACAATAATACATATGCATCACGTGACATACGCATCATCTCAAGACATTGTGTAGAAGAGCCATGCAACAATTCTTGTGTGTATTCATGACCAGTCAATGCCGAATTCAGATCTCTAATACCTCCATTCATTGTTGAGACTAATAGTAACCAATGCCAACAAAGGAAAAGGAAAGCCATAATCTCCTCGTCATCAGAATTCATAGGCTACCTGTCATCCAAAATTAATGAAAACATATAATCATTAACCCAAAAGACATACAATCCAAAACAACATACCCAAAGTAATCCAAATAACATTCCAAAACCATATAATCCAAATAACATTCCATAACCACATAATCCAAATAACATTCCATAACCACATAATCCAAATAACATTCCATAACCACATAATCCTAATAACATTACATAAACATGTCATCCAAAAGTCATTAATCCAAAAGACATACAATCCAACATAACATACCCAAAAGACATGCCATCCCAAATATACTACCTAGAAGACATACCATCCAAAATATACTACCCAAAAGACATATCATAAAACCCAAAAGACATCACAAGCTAAGCTCCAAACAATCCATACTTGGCTCCTGCAATCTCAACCCACATGTCACAAGATTCTGGCTCAAGTTGAAGAAACACTTTCCTAATATTAGAACTCTCACCGAAAAGCAGAAGCGCCGTCTTGTACTTCGCATCTGATCGTTCCCATCCTAATGTTTTCAGCTTCTCCATGCATTGTTTCATATCATTATGTTTCTCAATCAACATGTTTGCCATCCTCCTAATATCATCCCCAACTTCTAAGACTTTTGACTTGAATGTTTCATTGCCTTTTCCCTTTTTAGGCCGAGAACTTGAATCTTCACCAACGCCTTGAGTTGATGCTTTTCTTTTGACAGAAGACTCTTCACTACCACCTTGATTCGGCGATGTTCTTTTATCTTTAGACCGATCAGGAGTCTCTTGACTAACCACGAGGTGCATCTGAGTGTCATCAAAGTCCTCAAGACCAGTTTGATCAAACACTTCTACAAAAGTACGAGGCAGTGTAGAAGATGGGCCCCAACTATCAATGCCAGTTGAAGTAGACCCTTCAAATAATTGAATGCACAAGTCCGAATGCTCAAGTGGTGCTCGTCTCAAAGTTTCTACGATTTTGTTGGACTATAACAAAAAATAATAATAAATTACTATAAGGCAATTGAAATATAAGGTAATTGTAATATATATATATATATATATGTGTGTGTGTGTGTGTATATCTATATAAAAAGTTACCCTGATCTCAATTTGCCATTCCTCTTCCGATAAGTTAAATGTGTTTTTTACAGGATCATACACATTTCCAGTTTTGTTCCTAAGCTTGTTCCAAGCAGTGAATTTTCTTTTCAAGTAATCATAGCGGTTCTTCATTTGCTTTTGATCCACAATGAAATCATGTTCTGTTTTCAACTTTTCTGCAACTTTCCTCCAAGAAGTTGCTTTCAAGCTCCCACCATCACGCCCATGAAGTGAAACTTCATGGATACATGATTCTAGAAAAGTTTTATCGGCTAGCCTCCAATTAATTCTAGGCTTTTTTTGGTCCATTTCTTTAGTACAATCTACCATCAATTAAAGAACCACATCAAACAATCTACACACCATATTGTCAAGAACAATGTACAAATGAAACAAATAACCACATAAACAATCTACTAATCAAGCATCAAATATAGAAGGTGCTATGCTCAATTAAAGAACCACATAAACAATGTACTAATCAAGAATCAAATCTACACACCAAATCGACTAATCAAGCATCAAATATACCAAATAATCAAGCATCAACATAGAAAAAATAAAAGACATAAAACCCACAGTTTGTATAAACACAATAGATTAAAAACTCACAGCTTTGTATAAACACAATAGATTGAAAACAAGGTTTATGTGGTCTCTGCAATCTATTTGAACACAATAGGTGTTGTGCTAAACACAATAGGTGCTGTGCTAAAAAAAATTGATCCATGATGTTTACAAAAAAAATTCATATGCAGAAAATTGAAAAAAAATAGGTGTTGTGCTAAATAAAACCCACAGCTTGTATCACATATGCAGAAAATTGAAAAAAAAAATTCATGAACTTTGAAGCTGTTGAGATGGAATCGAGAAAAAGAAAACATACCGAAAGGAAGGAGCCACTGCGGGTTGGTGGCTGGAGGGAGCAGACGACCGGCTGGAGGTAGCGAGGCGGCGCAGGGCGGCGCAGGCCGGCGCAGCACAGGGAGGCGAGATGGAGCGCAAATTGGTTGTGACGTGAGAAGAGTTAGGGTTTTTGGTGGAGGCGGATAAAAAAGAACGAGGGTATAAAGGGAAGGGGCTTTTGTTTTCTTTAAATGAATCTTTCAGATTTATTTTCAACACTTACCGAATAAGAGGGTGGAAAGAGGTGTTTTTTCATTAAGAGGGTCAACCAAACAGCTTCATGTCTTACCGATTCAGACGTGATACCATTAAGAGGTTATAAAGTGCCTACCAAACAGCCCCTAAACCGGGTGTGGCGCGGAAAAATGAAACAGAAACGAGAAAAAGAGAAATAGTCAAAGTTTTAGTCAAAGTCAAATTTTGGTCAAAATGGGCTCAACCTGCGTGGTCCTTCACAACGGATAGGTGCAAGCCATGTGGGCCTTTAATCCTGTTGGAAAAGATAGGGAAAATATGTGATTTTTTCTAAAATTTGGACCTAATTATTTATATGTAGATATAATAATTAGACGGGTTCTTTAATATGGTTGAATAGCCTAGGACAAGGGCTTTCCAACGAGATATTAAACATCCAAAGTTATTAAGAGGTGAATGAGATATCGATGCTCAAAGTGTGGTCTACAAACTATATATATTTTGAGCGCGCTCGCGCATCCTGCGGACACGAATGCGACTCGAAAATGGTCGGGTTCGCGCAGAACGGCTTTTGCTCCTCCCGCTGTTCTATTTTTGGAAGTGATTCGTTCTTGGAGGGCACTCCATCCAATGATATGCGCAGTTAATACGCAATCAGTTATTTCGGAAACTGATATGCGTTTTAATATTGATTGCTGTCTTGGACAGCACTTGATTCGTGGCTATATAAACCCGTCGATGTCAGACAGAAAGACACACCGAAATTCATTCATTCTCCTCTTCTCTGCTTGACTCTCTCTACGATCTCAGGCAAGTAAACACTCCGGCAATACGTTGTTTCAGCCACCGTATCCTGGGAAACAGACCGAAATCTGTTTTAAGGAAATCGTGTCCAACACGAGCTCTGGCTTCGTCATTTTCTGTTTTTCTGCATTTATTTATTTATTCTGCTTCTACTCCTTTGTGTAGTGTAATAGTATTGTTCTTTTTTAATAAAAATAATATTGTTATTGTTTCTGTTTACAAGTTCGCGTTTAATTTCCAGTAGCGTGGCATACAGTCTTAAAACAGATTTAAACACCTAGTTTTTCGAATTTGTAAACAGATTGTTACAATCTTTTTGCTTTTGTTACGAACACTTAATAGTGTCACGAACAAATTACATTAGAATTTTTGAATTCTATGTCTCAATATAATTTGGTTCGTTATTTATGTGATCTCAGGATGACTACTCCAGCGACTACTCAAGTTACTACCACGGTGGTTAGTACTGGTCCTACCGCTTCTGTGGTGACCACTCTGGTGATTGCGCCGTTACCCAATGCTGTGGCGAATCATGCTGAAAAACTGAAAAAGTTTAATGGTTTGAACTTTAAGAGATGGCAGCAAAAGATGCTGTATTATCTGACTACTCTTAACCTTGTGAGGTTCTTGTCTGAGAGTGCCCGAAATATTGAAGGGGAACCTGATGCTCAAAGTCTTAACGCTGTACAAGCGTGGGACAATTCAGACTTTTTGTGCAGGAACTATGTTCTTAACGGCCTGGCCGACTCCCTCTACAATGTGTACTTCAAGACAAAGACTACCAAAGAACTTTGGGAGTCATTGGAAAGGAAGTATAAAACTGAGGATGCGGGTACTAAGAAGTTCGTGGTTGCTAGGTTCTTGGATTTCAAGATGGTAGACTCTAAGACTATTATTGAACAAATCCAAGAACTCCAGGTGATGTTGCACGATATTCATGCCGAGGGTATGGTTCTTAGTGAGACTTTTCAGGTTGCTGCGATGATTGAAAAGTTGCCTCCAGGTTGGATAGTGTCACACCCCGAGAATGGCTGAATGTGGGCATGTGACTGATTTGGCATCATGGTCATGGTTATGAATGATTGACATCTAAGTGAACGTTTTGAAAAGTTATTTATCTTTCGAAAACATAATTCTTAAACATTTATTTAAATATTTAAAACAGTGGCAGCGGAAAGTAGTAGTGGAAGTACATGTTAAGTTTCAAAAGACAATGTTATGAGATTTTAAATCCTGACAACCCTAAGGTGTAATGTGACTAAATCTCCCAAGTGAAATGCATGAACACGCGGCAAGCAGACCATGATATGAGACAAGCAGGATCTATGCAGAAAGACATTGAATTGCACCCTTAATCACCTGAGAATTCAAGAAATTTAAAAAGTCAACAGAATTGTTGGGGAGTTCACAGGTTTGATGGCACATGAAAATGTTTGAAAAGTGTTTGAATCAGTGTTTGAAACAATGTTTGAAATGTTTGGCCGCCATGATATTATTTTTGTTGACTCTGATGTTGTAAAGATCAAGCATGAACCTTGAATTCAAAACTAACTGTTTACCCACTCCTGGTGTCCAACCCCATGTACACCGAATGACCAGAATAACTAATGTACCCCTTGACTATTTCCGTGGAGTCAGGACTGGAGCGACCAAGTCGGGGCAGGGTCGTCAACCCAAATAGATCTATTCACAAGCTATCGTTTCGAATGAACTAATTGAATCCAATTAATAGTGGGACTTAGGCATATAACATGAATCAACATGAATACACAGATTGGGGTTTATGAAAAGAACATGCAATCAGTACGTCTTACAGAAATCATAATATCAGACAAAATGAAATTTGAAAGGCATTCATTGAATTCTCCCCCATAATTTAGAAAACAGAAAGGTAAAAGGGGCCGTGAAACTCACTTGTTTGAAGGTGGATGTCAGATATGTTTGGTTGAACTTAGCCTAGCAACGTCTACAAAGTAGTGTTATGACGTATTAGGGTTTGGCCATCTTGAGTTAGTGAATACGTCACTCAATGTTCAAGGTTAAGTCTCGACTGGTTATTACCCGATGACGGTGATGGAAATCCTAGGACATTATTTATTGTCAAATAAATAGTACTAGAAGTTGGTGGAATTTTATTATTTATTTGAATAAATAAATAATGATCACATTTCCACGTTTGAAAAATAAATATTGAATAATGTGGAATATTTTTCATTAAACGCTAGGGAAAATCGTAAATATTTAATTCACTAAATATTTGTAAGGTTTTGAGGCTTTTCGATTTAATAAATACAATCTTTCTTTAATATGAAGAAATGTTTCCAAAATGTACGAAGTTACACTTTGGTAAAATTAAGTGTAGGTTCGTCCGGCAGTTAACCGGTTTCGCCGGTTTGACTGGTTCGACTCGTTTTGTGACGTTTTAGGTTTTCCTAACACTTAGGATTTGTTAGTAGACTTGTTTTAATGTGTTTTAGGGTTTTGAGTTGCCAAATTCAATTAGTGGAAGTTTAACTTGTAAAATCCGACGTTTTCGAGTAACCGAAAGTTATAGTTTTTGTCCGGTCTGTTTATAAAACATGTTTTTCTCCATTTGAACTTTATAAAATATTTTTATATGTCAAAATAAGCATGTTTTATGTTTTGGACTAGACCCAATTCTAAATCGAAAATAAATTACAATTTTTATCGAAATGTCGTCGTTACGATATTTAACCGTTTTGTTCCCAAGTGTTTAACTTCTCGAATTATTTAGTATGTTTAGAAAACATATCTTTAGCATCCCTAATAAAACATTACAAGTCCTAAGTGGTCGCAAGCTTGTCAAAAGTCTTAAACTTAATTTTTCATAAAAATAATAAATGATATTTTGTCACAAAAATTCCATGTTTATATTTCTTTGAAGTTTCATGGTTGGATCTTTGTTAAACACTTCTATGACTCAAAATCATCCTTTAGTAACTTTAGTTTTGGTTTTGGAGTCAGAATATAAGTGTTTGAAAAATATGGAAAAATGTATATTTTTCTAAGTGACAGCAGTTTTATGACACGCAGAAAATGTGTGTCATCTCTGTTCAGTGTTCATATTACAAGTATTTCCCAGATGACAGCAGATTTATGACACGCAGAAAGTGTGTCATCTCTGCCCAGTTTTGTCAAAACTTATATTTTTCATGAAATCCGATTTTTGACATTTTGTACACCGATTTTACACCAAGTTAAGCGTTCCAAATTATTTTTAACATACAAGAACTAGTAGTTGTCCAAACTTGGTCATTAAAGTGACTCTTTTTAACAAACATTCAAGTTATTTATATATTTTTGTCAAATAACCAAACTTAACATGAACTAGTTTCCATCATGAGCACATAACCATACTAACATACATGTTTGCTAGCAAGTCATACAACAACCAAATCAAGACTTATTCTTGAACATGACATGTGACATATAAATAGGAGGGATTTAAAGAAAAATAAGTAAGTTTCCTCACTTAGAGTTATCCGGATCGGTAATGACGATAATGGGTTGTTGAACAAAGCTTCCAAGTTTAGCTCCAAACCCAACCTTGATCTTGAATGTGAAAGAAATGGTGATGAAAGATCAAGAGTTTGTCATGGATTTGACAAGAAAAACAAAGGATTAGAAAATGTTGTTTATGAAAGAAATCAAGAAAGAAATGGAAGAATAATGGAGATCTAGGAGCTAGAGATGATTTACGTTGAACAAGGAAAGTGATTAGAAGTTAGAATGCTAAGGTGGTTGATGGTGGAAAGTGGTGGTTGGCGGTGATGTTTAGAGGGCCGAGAGAGGGAGAAAGATGAGAGAAGAGGGTGTTTCTCTTGGATAGGTTGAAGTGTGAAATGAGGTGTAAGTGTTATAAAAGGTGGTTAGGTGATGGTGGTTGGTTCGGTTTTGGGTGAACCGGTAACAAGAAAGAAAGAAGGAGAAATGAACCAAGGCTTGATTCAAATGTGTTGCTCATGTGTTTGTGTGTTGGAAATTGGAAACAAAAAGGGTGTGTGTGGAGGGCACTTAGGCCGGCTCAAAGGAGGAGAGAGACAAGGGGACATTATGATGACTAGGTGACAACTTTGTCATGGGTGGCTAAGTGGAGACATAGTATGTTATCCATTGTGTTACTAGTTTGGTTAATGCAATATTAGACCAAAGATCTTGGGGCTTATGTTAGCAAGTTACTCTCCCAACATGGCTTGTGATGGTTAGAGTGATCAAGATGACGACAAGCTCAGTTATGGGCTAATAGAGTGATATAAGATGATAGGTGTTGGTTATCAGTTGAACATTTCAGTTAGAACGGTTGAGATTAGGAACCAAATGAAAAGAAATGGGATGGACGGGATCGAACTAGGATCGGTTAATAAAAAGAAAAAGGGATATAAGATGTTGAATGGTCTCGGGTCTCGAAACTCGAGGATAAGAAGAGAGGAGGCCGGATTGGGCCGGTGGCCCAAACCGAAAAGGGAAAAAGGAGTGTACGGGCTTCGGCCCGAAATAGAAAGAGAAAGAGAAGGAATGGGCTTCGGCCCAAATCGAGGAAGAAGAATGAAGTGGGCCGACGGGCCGAGAGCTAATGGGCCGGGAATTAGGCCGAAAGGGAAAGAAAGGAAGGGGATTGGGCCGTAGGCCCATTGGGCTTTGTGGGCCGAACCGGGTCTCAAGTCGGGTCGGGTTGAGTCCGGTTTGGTCCTACGAGTCCAATGAAACTTCGTTTGAGTGAAAACGATGTCCGGAATGAAAAATGGATTTTTTTTTTGACGTGAAACGAGTAAACGTAACAATGAACAATATTGTTTTGTCGCGGACGTTTTTCGGATAATTTGGAATGTCACTTGTCATGATTTGGCTTTTATTGTTTTAGTGCACTATACGACGTACTCCGAAGTTTGAATTTAGAATGTTTGCTCGACGTGAGCGGGTTTCGTTTGAATGTTCACGAAATTTGTTTGACGGAAATAAATAGTTTAAAGGAAAAATAAATTGTTTGGAGTTGAATTAGTTTTAGAATTTAAAACCAAATTATTGTTTGACTAAAATGGTCGTTTGAATAAACGACGTGTTTGAAATACGTTTGTCATTACGTAATAGTTTAGAAAAATATAAAATGTTCATTTTATATTTAAAGTTTCACAAAACAATGTTTATGAATTTCTTATTGTTGAAGTTCCATCTTGAATAGTTGGGGAACTTTGATTGATTTCCATTGCGGGTAATTGTTGTCGGACCTAGATTGGCTATGTTTGCACGTAAAGTCACCTAATTTGGGCAAATTAAGTCTAATGCACATATATAATCAGATAATTGCACGTTAATATAATATTAAAGTTAACCTGGAATATACGGGTTGTCACATACTCCCCCGGTTAGAGAAATTTCGTCCCGAAATTTAGTCTTGAACACCGGAGTTGGCATCATTGGCAAAGACATGCGGATACCTTTTAACGCTTTTGATCTTCTCGTTCCCATGTGCTATTCAGGACCTCGACGTGAGTCCAATGAACTTTCACAATAGGATTTCCGACGTTGCTAATTAATCGCTTAACCTCACGGTCGCAGATTTCAGTAGGAGCCTCGATACAACGAAGACGATCGTCTAATCTCAATCTCGTCCATAGGAATGACAGCAGATTCGTCAGACAGACACTTTTTCAAGTTGCTGATCGTGAAGTGCATCATGAACGTTTCTAAGTTTAGGTGGCAACTGAAGATGTTATGCCACTGGTCCAATCTCTTCAATGAGTTCAAAGAGACCAATGTAGCGAGGGTATTATCTTATCACGCTTTCTAAAAAGAATAGCACCTTTCAAGGATCGCGTGATCCAACGGATTGCCACGGGTATGCGAATGAAGTGGGGTTGATAGGCCATCAAGAATGGTTCTTTATGAAGATGAGCGTTAGTCATTCAGATGTATAAGATTCTGAATTAGAAGTTCTAGGCTAGGCATAATCACTCACGCAATAAGTTCCACCAGAATTTTCATGCAGTCCATATTACAATTATGTGTGCACCCACAATTGTGATTTGTCTCGCATGATCAGCCTAGGTTTCACCTATTCTGAGTTTTCAGCTCTTGTCAGAACATGGAATGTGTCGGGGACACTGTTAAGCTCATGAGACAGCTTAGGCCAATTAGCTATCGGTCGGATTTTTACTGGTATCTCGAAAGTTCCAAATCACATTAGTGACAGGAAAGCGGCTTTGAATTTTAGTGTGATAGTTGTCGCTATATGAAGGCTCAGCTAAAGGTAGATGGTCATCCAAACCATTACCAAATTTATCACACGGCACAAAACGTGTCCTAAAGGGTTTGAATTGTTCTCTCGCTTTGACCATCCGTTTGTGGATGATAGATTGTACTCATGTCGATACAAGTACCCAAAGTTTTCTGAAGAGATTTCCAAAAATCTAGCAGTGAAACGAGTATCTCGATCAGAGATGATAGAAACATGTACTCCGTGGCGAGATACCATTTCTTTCATGTAGATTTTGGCAAGTAGCTCGGAGGTATAGAATTTCTGGATATGTAGGGAGTGAGCAGACTTAGTTAAGCGGTCTACGATTACCCCAATCGCATTAATTTTGAATTGGGTCCTTGGCAAATTGGTAATGTAATCCATGGAGATTTCTTACCATTTCCTTTATGGGATTTTAGGTTGAACGAGTAAGCCAGAGGGCTTTTGGTATTCGGCTTTGACTTTCGCACAAGTCAGGCACTTACCAACGTATGTGGCGATTTTAGCCTTCATGTTAGGCCACCAATACAACTCTTTCAAACCATGATACTTCTCATCAGAATTAGGGTGAAGAGAAAATCTTGATTTATGGGTTTTGTCTAAGACCAATTTCTTTACAGGACCGGAGTTGGGTATTCTGAGTCTATCCATGGTGTTGGATGCTCCGTTGGGTTTCTTGAAGGAGAGATATGAGGTCGGATTGAATGGTCAATCTAAGCGCACGAACGCGAAGAGGTTTCACTCGATCCTTCCAGCTAAATGCGTCGGCGACTACATTAGCTTTACCAGGATGGTAACGGATTTCACACTCATAATCGTTGTGTAGTCCTACCTAACGAAGTTGTCTCATGTTAAGCTCTTTCTGATTGGATATATGCTGAAGACTCTTATGGTCAGTGTATAGCGTACACTTTGTACCGTAAAGATAATGTCTCCAAGTTTTTAGAGCAAAAACAACAGCTCTGAGTTCAATATTGTGAGTCGAGTAATTTCTTACATGTGGTTGCAATTGACGGGAGACATAGAAGATGACTTTACCTCATTGCATATGTACACATCCTAAGCCTCGGCGGGTTGCGTCGCAATATACTACGAAATCATTCGTTCCTTCAGGCAAGGACAGAATTCGTGCATTACGCAACTTCTGCTTTGACCATTGAAAGGCAGACTCAACTTTAGATTCCAAGACAAACTTCTTGTCTTTTTGGGTGAGAGCAGTCAATGGTTGACCTATCTTTGGAAAGTTTTGGATAAACCTTCGATAGTAACCAGCAAGACCTAAGTATTGACGAATTTTAGATGGAGTAGTGGGCGCGCTCCAATCTTTGATTGCTCCACTCTTGGAAGGGTCAACGTGTATTCCTTTCTTGTTAATCACGTGACCTAGGAAATGCACTTCACGAAGCTAAAAGTCGCACTTGAGAATTTCGCGTACAACTTTTCACTCTTAGACATTTCCAGGAAGAGTCTTAAGTGTTGTTCGTGTTCTTCTTTCCTATGGGAGTAGATCAAGATATCGCGTTTCTTCCCTGTGCCTTCAAATGTTACTTCATCTCAGGTTAGTAACGAAGGTATGTTTTTTTTTCTTTGTTGTGTCTTCAATTTTTAATCTTAGTTTTTGCTCTAACCAAAAATGTTTCATCGTTCTTCTCATCCTTCCTGATTTGTTTATGTGAATGAAGATGTTGAATGAAGATTTTGTTCGAATGAATTGGTTGTGAGATCAAAAAACTATTTCAATTTTAACGAATAACCTATTCTAATATCCGATTGATTTGTTAGGGTTCTTCATTTTCTGATGTTCTGTGATTAGTTAGTTTTCAGATTCGTAGGTGAATCAGTTGCGGCTATGAAACAGATGAACTATATGGCATTGGTTTCAGCGGACGGAAAGTTATTTTAATAATCCATGATTCAGGTGCATTGTTATACAACTTTTATTTGGTTTGCTCTTCGGAAAATAACATTTGTCGTATACATTCATATCTGATTATAATGCTTGATTTAGTTATGTGGTTAAGTTATTTGGATAATCTATGATCTTCAGCCTCCTGATTGGGGGCAATATTGGGAGTTGGGATATCTTTTTGTTGGTGAAAAACAGAATTATGGATAGAATTTTAAGAAATGAACTGAATTATATATGGAATGGTATGGATTTGAGTAAGAGGTGTGCACTTATGTTTGTATATAGATTCATAAAAATGTGCACTTATACAATTTTATATCTTATAACGCATGTTCTATAGAATTTAGTTTTTGATGCACTTATGTTTGTATATAGATTCATAAACATGTGCAGGTCCTTCTTTTCGTTTAATTTTTAGCTAGATATTCATTAATCTTGATATTCTTAGTTTTGCTTCAATTAATCCCTTATAGGTGTGTGAAGGCTAGATCTCACTTTTGTTTATTTAGTCTCAGAAGATAATACTAAATTTCAGCTTTATCGTATGAAGGCCAACTTACATTTGAACTTATGTTAAAGTGCAATTTAGTCCTAGAAGATATGACTATTTGAGTCAATTTCAATGGGTGACATAATGGTTCAATGTTTATAACTAGTACATGGTTACAGTACCATTAAAAATGAAGTTTATTTTAGTGATATCTTGCTAACTTCTAAAAGTAATTGACGGGGTAATTAGTGAGGCATTCTTATAGCTGCTAGAGGTGACTATTATTTTAGTTTTATTTATGGATTGAATGCTCAAAGATAGAAGATTTGTAAATGATATGAAGTTATATTTAGAGTAA
>JBCNJP010000010.1:81514200-81537200 GCA_039602395.1 Deinandra increscens subsp. villosa | reverse complement strand
CTGTGACAACAATTTTATTAACATTTATATATTTTTCTTGAAGAGGATAACATTTCTCAAATAAAGCATCAAATGTTTCTTCAGCATCTTTCTGTGCAGTCTTTTCTTTGTTACAATCTTCAACTAACACTTCTTTCTCTTTCAACCAATTTTCCTTACTTCTAACAAAGTCAGAACACGTTGTACAAGAGGAAGATGCACCCTTTTAAATTTTTGCTTCGCAATCATCACGAAATTTATTTTTCCATTCTTCTAATTCTTTTCACAGAAAATTATTTTCTTCAGATAACTTTGCTTCTTTCTTTTCTAATTCCTCAATTTTACCTTTTAAACTTCAAACCTTGATCAACTGTTTTTTATTTCTGAGAGGTTTTAGACATATGTTCCTCAGACTGTCTCTTTACAAAATCCCATGTCTGCTTTGGTTTGTGACAATACTTGACTTGGCTTACAAGTTTTACAGGCAAAGCTATCAGAAGAAGTACAACAGCCTTGTCATTTTGATCATACGATTTCCTTTCTCCTTAATATCACCACCATAAGTTGGATACATATATTCATTTGTAACCGGTAACCACAATGTTTTGTCCAAATCAACAATATATTCTCTAAAATTTGTTGATAATCTCCAAGATTTATCAACTTCGGCACATTTAGGCGATGACCCGTAATAAATGCATAAATTTCATACATTTTGAAAATTGTGAAATTAGATATCAAAACTTCAAACTCGAAAACAGAGGTCTTAGAAATGGATTTTGGGTATCGAAATGGAGGGTACAAGCCGTAAGGCAGTAAAAGTGTAGATCTCTCCGAGACGTTCGTTTTGGCTGGTATTAGCTCCCGTAACTCTTAAGGATTCTCAAGTTACGTCCGTTTTAGTGAAATAACCCAAAAATTCCAAACTAGTCCGAACTTGTCCGAACTGTGACTTCGTTAGCTTATCCGAACTAGGACTTCGGAAAAGGATCCAAACTGAGACTTCGCAAAGTGAACCGAACCGAACTCAAATGATCCGAACTAAAAATCTTCCGAACTGGGACTTCGGTCAACTGAACCTATCCGAACCACCATTTTCAATCTGTCTGTTCTTCACCCGAACTCACACGAACTGGAACATTTTCGGATCAAATTTTGTGATTTTTGAAAATTTTGAACGAGATCTGCAATAGTCAAGAAGATTTTAGCAACGGGAGTATTTCATAAATGAATTGCACTCGAAAATCTCAGAAATTGACTCGTTTTTTTAAAGAAAAACACTCGGTTTTATCAAGAGAACGAACACGGTCAAAGCAAACGCAATAGAGCAACCTGGATTTGCTCTGATACCAATTGAAAGTGAGCGGGAGGTTGGATCGTGCGCAACTCAAGCCACTTTAGTAAACGAAACAACACAACGATGTAAATACGAACTCAATCTTTCATATAACAACCAGAGAGAGCTTACAAAAGACTCAGAGCTCAAATGCTGAATACACCTTCAGAAACACACACTTAAGATGCTCAGTTACAAAAATTCTAACACAACCTACTATATATAAGAAACCTCGATGACCTGAACTGGACTCTGTTCGAACTGGCAGTTCGGGTGCCAGTTCGTCTTAGTTCGGGTGAGGTTCGGCTAAGTAGGATTAACTCTTGAACTTTACTTCTGATTTCTTCTGTCTGATCCAGCATCTTGCCATTTTCATGTATCAATATTATCGACAAATTGTCCAAGTGGGAGTTTGTTGGATATATAGTGTCCGACTGTCGGATAATATTAACGTAACTAACGAGGTACGATACAAGAGGGTTACACTTTGGGCAACGAACAAGAATATTAATTTCATTAACATATTCACGATTAATAATAAACATAGTGGACATTTTAAATTTATAAAACGTAGATAAATTAATTATATAAGATAATTAAATAGTTTTGGATTAATTTAATTATGGGATAATTAAACTGGTTAGGATATATATATATATATATATATATATATATATATATATATATATATATATAGGGAAAGGATCAATTGAGAACCAATTGGTTTTGAGAACTTTTGAGAACCATTCTGAGCCACTAGTTTATATATATGGAAAAAAGCCCCTATTAATTATAATGGTCCCCACCTGAAATTAGTGGTTGAGATTTGGTTCTCAAAAGTTGTCAAAATAAAAAGTATTCATTTGAGTCTAACATATATATATATATATATATATATATATATATATATATATGTAGGTCCGGAAAAATACCCAAACACACGATATCTAGATCTAACACGAGTGCGGAATCCTCGTGAGAGATTGAATCAAGAGAAATAGTAGATGAAAAGGCTAAATCTTGTGAAAAGATGAAACCTTGAGTGATAAATGTCTACTAGAAGCAAACCAAACCGATCGTGAACACCAAAGAAGAAAGAAGAAATCGTAAATTGTATTTAGAATGCTCACTTGAATCGGTTACAATGAGGTGGTATTTATACCACCTCAAGTCAAAATCGCAAACCTAGTAAGCCCAATCATAATCGGCCCACATGGCCTAATAATTAACTAGACTAGCCCACTAGATAAATACTAAACAAGCCCAAAACAACTAACTAACAAAAGCCTAATAACAAATGTTCATGCCTCATATGAATATAGCCCAACAATCTTCCCCTAGGCATGAACCATTTGACCACTTTACGGCAGTAGCAAGTCAAATCTGAACGAGGCTTGAATGTTGTTTGACCACCAACCATTTTCCACAATCTTCTTGGCAGCACCATCAAATATCCCAATCCTGATAGCATTCGCCATATCATTTTCATCACCTAGAATGGGTTGGGTTGCTAGAAGCTTGATATCCCGTTCTCCAAAACGAAGCAGATCCACCGGGTCATAGAATAGGAATTGACGCATCGGTTTACAGAGAACCACCACCTCATGAGTTGTCGGATCATAGTACCAACAATCAAAGTTCCTTACTAGCGTACCATCCTCTATCTCATCCAACATGTTGATCACCCTTGTACGTTTGGTAGGTGGCCTCCGAGCTTCTCCAACAGACTCCCCTGTCTGTGGATTTGTTCCCGTCTCTCTCCATCTAAGCTCCTTCAGCTCAAAATCTCTGAAGTCATTCTGCATATGCCCTAGCAGATTGTCTCTGATCAGGTTTCCATCTGGCCCATTACATCTGTTAATAAACGGAGCTCTTAGAAGGTTTCTGATCTCTGGCTCTGTCCAGGAGTGGAATTGACCACGAGTCTGGTAGTATTCGACTGGACTATAGCCTTCACGGATCACGGCGAACAATTTCTTCTCTGAATCATAGTGCCAACATAGAATCATCTCACTACTCCCTTGCCTATCAATAGAACTTTCACCAACGTCTATTGTGTACTGAGTGGGAGCTGGTCCTTGGAAAAACTCCTTGAACCAGTTCTCATGGAAGTTTGGAGCCTTTGAGATGATCCTGCCACATCGGGCGTAATCCGACATCTCTATGTTTTCAGCTCCATCATCTTCCTCCGTAGCTCCTCCAGCTTGAGATGAACTCTGACCTGAGGCACCTGTGTTTCCAGGCCCTGCACCACCTGTCAGTTCATTAACCTTCTTTCTCAGACCCTTTATCATGTTAAACAGGTACTCCATTCGTTCTTTGTCTGCCACTTCAAAGCCTCTCATATAATCTTTGTTTGCTTCCTCCTTCTCTCTCAAAATTTTGATTTCATCCTTGAGAGTCTTTATCTCATTCTCTCTCATTCTGTTTTGAGAGATCAGGAAGTTGATCTGAGGATCAGCACTTATCCTCAAATCAATAGGAAGCTCTGCAGCCATGAGTGGACGGAAGCCTGGAGCTGCAAGTGGTTGACTTATCGCGGCTGAGACGCTCACTCTCACCGGACTTGGTACAACGAAGGTGCTATCAACCTCCAGAAATTGCCTATCTTCACGTACAGGGCTGTGCACGTTCAGAATCGGCCTATCGTGCTGCACAGGGGCAGGTTGATCTTCACCGACAGTTGTAGTTGTTGTTGTTTCGGCTTCTGCAGCAGCTTGGCTTTCAGAGCTCTGACCCACCTCTGGTTGTTTTATCACCAGACTGGAGCGAGTTGCAGTAAGAGTGAATCTCAAGCTCCGTGGGTCATTCCTCTTCCTAGGAGAAGGTTCTCTCAGAGGAAATGGTTCTTCTGCAACCTCAGTCCCATCAAACTGAGTGTCAATCTCTTGAGGAGCAGAGTCACCAGAGGAAGAGCCACTCATCACATCCCTTGATCTCTTGTGACTGAGTGGACCCAAATCACCATAAATGTCTGCATCTTCAGGGTCGGCGAAGATGTCATCCATGACGTTGTCTTCGTCAGAGGGAATGACTTCAGGGTCTTCTACCACATTGACTGTTGGATTGACTTCAGCATCTTGATCTTCAGCCACAATGGCATTTACAGCTGGCTCATCAGCCACTGGTTCATCTTCCTCCATATTCTGTGGATGGGCTACCTCTGGAAAGGCACCACGTTTAGTCCATTCCAACCTTCCCTCAAACATGAACTTTCCTCTTCTGTCCTGAGTCTGGAGACCAAACACATCAGCACCCATCACCTTAACATCCAGCTTCTCTATCCTTTCTTGAATCATGGGGTATTTCAACATCACCACCATGTGCACGAACCTTGGTGTCATGAGAAATTGCTCACGAGCACTCAAGTCGGCATTCCCTATCCAGTCCAGCAGCATCATCTTCGAGAAGTTGTAGTTCCAGTCTAGGGCCAGTGCCACAAATGCTGTGCCGTGGACCTTGTTGAGCTGGTCAAAGCTCGTCCTCTTGCCCAGAAAACTTTTCTGCATAAAATGAGCAAGGCACCTCCAGTAGTGCGGCAGCTGCTTCTTCATAATCGGTGGGAATCTGCCCTCATATCCCAGTTGTTGAGCTCCTGCCAGAACGGTTTCTTTAGGGTAATCAACCGGATCGGTAGCACGATCGTTGATATGCAGGCCTCTTCTAATATCATCTTCCAGAATGACCACCTGACGGTTCTGGATTGTAGCAGTGATCCTTGTCTTATCAGCACTTGCCCGTGCTGTTCCCCAGAATTCTCTTACCAGCATCTCATCTATCAAGACGCTTGTTCTTAAGGCATGATTGATCTTGCAGATGTTCATGCCCTGCCACCAGAGAGTAGAAAAGACTCCATGTGATGCTCAGGTGGATCTTCCAGGAAAGCTGGTATACAGTGGTCATGATCAAACTTGATGGGTTCATCAATAACATTTCCTGCCATCTGAGACAGACAAGACATATGCATCAGATATGATCATGAGTAAGCAATTATAATTATTTACCCTAAACGTGTTCAATTGACGATCACATTTTACTTTTTAACTTCACAAAATTTCACTTTGAACATTTTTCGGGAAAATAATTGAATTCAGAACATGCTTACAACCACCGTCAAATTTTATTTCAAACACGTTCAATTTTAATGAGATTTTAAAAATTTATTAAGTGTTTAAGATTTAAATTTCTCATTTTAATGTGGGTTTACGGTCCACAAACTGTGTTTACGATTCCTTATATCGGATTCACGATTGGTTTAATAGATTGGCCCAGTCGTAAACATCAACCCCAGTCGTAAACAGCCATTATATTGCCCAGCTGATCCTAGCCCAATCGTAAACACCCATAACAGGCTTTGTCGTTTTCCCCGGGTCGTAAACGGCGAATCGTTGACCCGGGTCGTAAACCCGAGTCGTATACCCGGGTCGTAAACCCGAGTCGTAAACCCGAAGCGTCGTCTTCTTCACTGTGACGATCGTAAACGCCAATTTCACCATTTTTGAACCTGCAACTTTCTCGAAAACACATCAGGTATCTCCAATATACAAATAAACCATAGACAACTACCTTTTATGAGTTGTAAGCACACAATCGACTTTAGTTCACGCAAAATCGACTCGAAATGAGTAGAAGAACGAAACTGATCTCCGAGAAAAACAAAACTCAGAAAAACTTGCAAATGACCGACCAGAAGTCAAGGAAACACTCGATTGATCAAGGTTTCTTGGTCGTAAAACGATTCCGAAGGTGGTGGTGAACTCGGATCGCACAGTGGTGATCGGAAATGGTTTTCCGGGGAGGGCAGCGGCGGAGCTAGGGTTTCGGTTTGGGCGG
This sequence comes from Deinandra increscens subsp. villosa, assembly GCA_039602395.1. Classification (NCBI taxonomy): domain Eukaryota; kingdom Viridiplantae; phylum Streptophyta; class Magnoliopsida; order Asterales; family Asteraceae; genus Deinandra; species Deinandra increscens. Next base: position 81,531,052 of record JBCNJP010000010.1, on the reverse strand, counting down.
ATCGTAAACGATGAGAGGAGAGAATGAATCGTAAAAGGGGTAAAACAAGATATTTATGAGATAAAATTACACTTTGCCCCCTCCCATAAACCGAAATATCAAAAAGTTTCAATCAACCCCTCAAACTTTCAAAAACACATCAAGTTCACCCCAAACTTGCTAATTCTCACAAAATTTAAGATTTTAACACTTTGAGAATTTTCACAAAACTTCCCCTCAGAATCAAACCCGAGTACCCGATCATGATCAATAAAAATTTTAAAAGTTAAAACAGATAAAATCAAAAACCAACTTTGAAATATTTACAAACTTACCTCAGAAATCTCAAATATTCACATACCTGGTGCTGGTATTTTTCACAGATAACTTCAGACAAGTCTTTGACTGAGGAACCCTTTTCAGCTTCCGTTACTAGACACTCTAGACAATTGTCAGGTGGTTTAAACACAGAAACTCACATCCAGTAAAGTGCTTAAATATTGTACAGATTTACCGATATGTTTAACCGTCCCCACACCCAATTTTCCATAGCAAAACCTACCCAACCTCAGAGTTTATTGAGGATTCACAAACCCCCAACTTGAGGAACCATGCAACACTGTTTTTGACTACCACTTATTTCTGATTTTCATATATTATCAGTTGATGATCAGGTCGGCCGCATAAGCACGCAGAGAAGACCAACTGAATAATTTTATTTTCTTTTCTTTTTCTTTTTCAGAATTTTCAATTTTGAATTTTTTGAATTCTTTTTCTTGTGGTGTTGTCTTATACAGTATTAACATGGCGTGTGAGAGAGTGAATACTAGGTAATACCACTCTCAACCCATTTTTGTCGGGACTCAGTTTTTTAAACCATGTATACTAGGATGGGAAACTAAACATTTATAGAGTTTAAGATTACTGCACTTACTTAGATGATCATTGTTTTGGTTGAGCTTACCGACATATCATCTTCGAGCAGTCTTTCACATCAGCCTTACACGTGTCAGTCTTCAACCGTCATTAAGCATTTAAGTCCTTAATATCAAAAGACATCATAAAAACCTTTCAGTTTAACCAGCACCATTTCTTCCCCTGTTTTTGTGAGGCTTTTGAAACAAGACTCAATTTTTTAGTCATTTTCTATTTTTTTTTTTTTTTTTTTTTTTAAAATTTTTTGTTTTAAGAAGAAATTTAAAAACCAAAGACTTTGTACAAAAAAAATAGTTGATCAGATCATTCCTCGAAGGCAATCATCTTCAGGCCTTCAACACAAGATTCAAAATTAGGACGAGGAAGGGGTTTTGTAAAGATGTCCGAAACATTCTGATCGGAGCTTACCTTTTGTAGCTGAATCAGCTCACGATCAAAGCAATCACGAATAAAATGTACCTTAATATCAATGTGCTTGGTTTTGGAATGTTGGACAGGGTTTTTCACAATCTCAAGAGCAGCAGCATTATCACAAAATATTGGAGTGTTAACGAATTCCATACCGTAATCCGTGAGCTGGTTTTGGATCCACACTACCTGTGAAGTACCGGCAGATGCGGCCACGTACTCAGCTTCTGCAGTTGATTTGGATACGGTATGCTGCTTCTTGCTCTGCCATGAGATGAGCCTATCTCCCAAGTACTGACATCCTCCAGTAGTAGATTTCCTGTCAAGGTCACTACCTCCATAATCACTGTCAGTAAAAGCATATAATTGAAAATCAGTGTTCTTCGGGTACCAAAGACCAAGCCTAGGCCTGCCCTTCAGATACCTGAAGATACGCTTAACAGCAGCTAAATGAGAGAGTTTAGGGTTAGCCTGATATCGAGCACACACGCAAACTGCATACATGATGTCTGGCCTGCTTGCTGTCAAGTACATTAGTGATCCAATCATCGACCGATACTGGAATTCACTCACTGACTCCCCGTTAAGATCCGCTGACAGTAGTGGTCTGGATGCCATGGGAGTGGCGATGGACTTGCAATCCTGTATCTTGAACTTGTCCAGAATCTCATTCACATACTTCTCCTGATGAATAAGAATCCCGGAATCATTCTGCTTGACTTGAAGTGCAAGAAAGAAGCTCATCTCGCCTTGGTCACTCATTTCAAACTTTTTCTTCATGATCTCCTCAAACTCGGTGCACAATTCTTCGTTTGTCGATCCGTAGATAATATCATCTACATACACTTGCACCATAATTATGTCTTCTCCCACCCTTTTCCTGAACAGTGTTTGATCAACGACTCCTCTTGTATATCCATTCTCCACCAGGTGATTGGACAAAGTTTCATACCATGTTCTAGGAGCTTGATGCAAACCGTACAAAGCCTTATCCAGCAGATAAACGTGATCTGGATTTTCTTCATCTATGAACCCTGGTGGTTGAGTAACATAGACTTCTTCGTTCATCTCTGCATACAGGAAGGCAGTCTTCACATCCATCTGATGTACGGTAAAATTGAGATATGAAGCTACAGCTAGAAAGATCCGAATTGCTTCCAATCTTGCCACCGGAGCGTAAACCTCATCATAGTCGATACCCTGGACTTGCCTGTGCCCTTGTACTATCAGCCTTGCTTTGTTTCTCACAATGATCCCCGAGTCATCTTTTTTGTTCTTGTACAACCATCTCGTGGGAATCACCTTCTTGTCTGCTGGCCGCTTCACAAGACGCCATACTCCCAGCTTTGAAAATTGATTGAGTTCATTGTGCATGGCCTCCATCCAGTTTGGATCTTTCAGAGCAACCATCACATTGGGAGGTTCTATCTGGGAGATGAAACAGGAAAACATACAAAAGTTGATGTGTCCTGTTCGGCTTCTTGTGGTGATACCCGCTGTCACTGGCCCAACAACATTACTCAGTGGATGATCCTTGTTGATTCTGCTCTCTTGGACTTCAGGCACTGAAACATTAACAGGCAGATTAGTATTAACAACATTTTCAGACATACCTGAGCCTTGAGCATCCACTGGAGCATCACGTGTTTCTGAACATTCTGGAATATCGGCAGTTGCATTCCGAGAAGATTCAGCTGATGCTCTATCCACTTGAGGTCTTACATCAGCACTGGGAGCTACAATGTCTTCTTCTTCGCCCAAATTATGGAAAACATTCGAGAAATTAAATCCCTCAAATAATGATCCATAGTCGAAGATCCAATTAGGTCCAGTTCCCGCATCAGTAGGATTGTCCTCCATCCAATCTACATTGAAAGCCTCAATGATCAACCCAGTGGTCTTGTTGTACACACGATAAGCACTATTTGCTGAATAACCAACAAAATAGCACTCATCGGCCTTCGCTTCGAATTTCCCTACATCGGACTGGATCAGCACCGTGCATGGACATCCAAACGTCTTGAAGTAACCCACCTTCGGTTTCTCTCCATAAATGATCTGATATGGAGTTTGCTCGTGACGCTTGTTCAGAAGAACTCTGTTTTGTACATAACAAGCGGTATTCACAGCTTCTGCCCAAAAGAAGATTGGTAATTTTGCTTCACACATCATTGTTCGAGCTGCTTCAATGAGTGTTCTATTTCTTCTTTCGGCAACTCCATTTTGCTGAGGAGTGTAAGGAGCACTGAACTGCCTTTCAATCCCCTTTTCACCACAAAACATATTCAGCTCAGCATTCTTGAATTCTGTCCCATTGTCTGATCTGATTGCCTTCACTCTTTTATCAAGCTGATTCTCAATAAGAGTCACAAATTGCTTTACTAGGGCCGGAGTTTCGTACTTGTTTGACAAGAAAAAGACCCAAGTAAATCGCGAGTAGTCGTCCACTATCACGAGGCAGTATGAGAACTTGCTGACACTTTGTACCTGCATAGGACCAAACAGATCCATATGTAAGAGCTGAAGCACAGATGAGACAGAATTTGTAACCTTTGGACGATGTGGCAGTTTGTGCTGCTTCCCCTTAGCACATGCCACACACTTCTCTACTGAAGTGAAGTCTGTGATCGGAAGGTTTCTGACATGCTCTCCTTTAGCCAGCTTGGATAAGTTCTTCATGTTTGCATGTCCCAGACGACGATGCCACAACAATGCAAGATTTTCATTCTGTTTTGATATAAGGCAAGCTTCTTCTGACATAGGAGGATTGCTCAAGTTGAGGAGATATGAGTTTGAACGTCTTGGAGTGCGCATAAGTACACACTCCTCAGGTATCTGCACACCTGGCTTCAGAATAATACACTCCTTCTTATTGAACATCACAGAAAAGTCTCTATCACAGATCTGAGAAACACTCAACAAACTGTGCGACAGTTCCTCCACGTAATGAACATCAGAAAATGACAGATTACCGCTCCGCACCACACCTTTCTTACTGATTCGACCACCCACTCCCCCTGCAAAAGAAACTCCACCTCCATTGAAATCCTCTACATCTTCCAAAAGAGACAGATCTCCGGTCATGTGTCGGGAGCAACCACTATCAACATACCAGAGATTGTTGACAGATCTTCTAGGCTGTCCCTACACAAATCAGAGATCAGTTAGAGTCAGGTACCCAGGTCATAACAGATCTGGGCACTCCCTTGGAGTCAATGTAGTTAACCATTTTGAAAGACATTCCTGCTTTTGATTCAGGTTGATTTACAGTTTTAGCATTAACTTTTGGCTTCCAATTTGGTTGCTTTTGTGAGTTTGAACTACTAGCAAAGTTCTTTGTGGGTGATGTTTTTCTTGGAGGAGATGCAGCCTTTTTACCTTTTGTTTTAACAACCGGTGTCCACTCAAGTTTTAATTTTGTATAAACCATTTGTTTTGGTTGAGTAACAGTTTTTGGTTGTTCCATAACTGCTTTACCCTTAGGTTCAGCAGTCTGATTGACTTTTTGCACTTGTTTCTCAAAAGGCTTTGTTTTAACTTTGTTAGGTCTGTTGTAAACTTCTTTAGGTTTTGAAGTTTGGCCCACATCTCTCCTTTCATTGACATGCTTTGTCACTGGGGCTTTTGTGTTTAGAACCTTAGACTTTTGAGTCTTCATTGGTTCATAACTCTGCTTCCCCTGTGACGAAGCTTGCTGCTTTTGAGTTCTGTTCTCACCCCTCATCATTTTCTCAAGCATATTTGTCCGCTTGTTCTGCGGATAATATGGCTCATAGGGTCTGTTCACACAATTGGCAGCAAAATGACCTGGTTGACCGCATTCAAAACAATTCATTTGTCTAGGCCCATTGACGTTGCTACACAAATATGAGCGTCTTGGATAAGACGACTTCCATTCTGGTTGATCATCCCATTTGTGTATCACACGTTTTGAATGTTTTTCAGGTTGTGTTATTAAACAAAATTGTTCAGATTTTGATTTATCAGTTCTATTGTAAGTTGACACAACCTGGGGATATGGAACAAAGTCATTGGGCTTAGACTGACGACCAATCTTTGTGTTAGGAACACGCATTTTAAAAGAACTGATGACTTCATTAGGATTAGAAACATGTTTTAACAAGACATTTTGATTGGACTTGGATACTTCAAGTTCTGACACAGATGCCAGAACGTCATCCTTAGGTAAACTAACAACAGAACAACTAGACTCATGACACTCATTGACTCTCAAGCATTCAGCATCCTCCCCAGATACATCTTCAATTCCTACAACATCTGCACATGTAACAGAAACATTAGTAGGACTAACATTATTTTTTAATGATTCCTGGGAAGGGCCTGGTTCATTTCTGTGTTCATCTACCTTGTTCTGACAACTCATCCCATATATCCCATGTCTCTCTCTTTCTAACTCCTTCTCTGTCATAGGGGTCACACCTACCAATACACTATCTATAGGAGGACCTGCTTCATGATAACCTGAATTAGTTCTGTCTACCTGATCCTCCTCATAGAGCACTCCTATAATATCTCTAGGGATAGGTGGGGGAATAACAACATTTGCGGCCACGGACTTGTCAGACTTTTCTGACCCAAATCCTGGCGTATGTTTCCCTACTTGACCACAAGTGATAGCCTGAGATAGTTCTTTACCTGCCTGAAGCATTCTTTTGTTTCTTAATTTATTCACATCTAACTGAACCTGCATTTCATTGTTCTTATGTGTCAATTCATCTACCTGCTTTCTAAGGTCAGCTATTTCTAATTTCGCATTATCATACAGAATAGATTGTTCAGTTGCTATCTGTTGGTACTTAACAATATCTAGCTTTTGTGCCTTAATCTTTTCCTCACCTTTTATCCATCTACCCTTAAATGAACTCCTCTCACACTTGATCTCAAACAATTCTAGTTGATAATTCTTACAGACTTGTCTAAGACCAGGTATAATATGAGCACAAGTGGGATCAGAACATACCTTGAGGTTCTCAGCAGCAGCAACGTATGCTTCCTTGTCTTCTATCTCAGTCTCCTCAGGCTTTTCCTCATCAGTGACCACAAAAGCATGATGTTCTTCATTACCCTCTTCAGCAGTAGCAATCAAAGCATGTGACAAGCTCAGATCCTTCATCTGGGAAGTCCAGTCATAACCACCACCTCCCTGAACCACCAAAGCCTTGTCGTCACCTTTACCTTTTACCTCAGCTGCCTTCTTCTCCTCAACCCTTTCTTTCTTTGGCTTCGTGCATTCCCTGGCAAAGTGACCATACTCATCACAATTGTAGCACCTCAGCTTTGACTTGTCAAACCCCATTCTGATTTTATCCTGATCCTTCCAGACGTTCCTTCCAGTTTTGGCCATAAATTTCTTTGCTCTGAAAACAGCCATGGCCATTTGCCAAGACACATCTAGCATCTCTACGTCCTCAGGATTGATCTGATTAAGATCACCAGACACCATATCAGAAGGTACAAGATTCCCAGCAACAAGAGCATGATAACTGTTCATGAACCCCATACCAAGGGCAAAGTTTGGATCATTGACATCACCAGAATTGACACCGCTGCTTGAACTTCCTTGAGGCTGTGCCACAAATGCATTACCCATTGAGACTGAGCTTGATCCACTTCCTGAAGCCTTTCCTTCATGCTTACCTTCAACTTCTTCAGATAACAGAGCCTGATTCAATTTCCCTGCCAAACTTAATGAGCTTATGTGGTTTAGCTCTCTCTGCTTATCATCTATCATTTTTGACTTCAGTTTGTTAATCAGTTCATCCAAAGTCACTTCTGTCAGTCTGTTGTTGTCTTTGATGATGGATATGTTGGTGTTCCAGGATTTTGGCAGACTGTTCAGCAACTTCAGGTTCTTGTCTTCAGTATCCGGCTCCACACCATAACTTGACATCTCAGCCATTAATGACACATATCTCTGAACTTGAGACTCAAAAGATTCTCCCTGGATGTGATTGAACAAATTAAACTTTTGCTTCAACATCTGCTTCCTGCTGGCCTTGATATCTGGATTTCCTTCATAAGCAACAATCAAAGCGTTCCACAGTTGCTTTGCTGTTTTGCAGTGCTTGAACCCTTGAGCGATATCTGGAGTCAATGCCATTGTCATGATAGCAAAAGCCCTCTCTGCTTTGTTGCATCTCTCCCAGTCATCATCATCATATTCCTCCTCTTTCTTTTCATTCCCGGCATTTGTTCCTGTTGCATGTGTAGGTACGAATGGTCCATTGAGAACAGCCCTCCATAACCTCAGATCCACACTTTTCAAATGATTTTCGAATCTATACTTCCACTCCAAGAAATTATCCGCTGAAGTTAGTCTCGGCGGACGAGTAATAGATCCGATCTCGAAATCCAGTTTCTGGTACATACTCGGCTCGAAATCCATTTCACTAGCTTGGGTAACTAAACCTAAAGTCCAAAAGTCCAAATAACAACAGGTTACGATCCAAAGAAGCGATTACGATCGACAGACACCGATTACGATCGGAAACACTGATTGCGATGACACGTGTCACACGTAAACACACACCGCCTTTGAAACTCGTAAACACCTTTTACGATCCTTTGATTACGACTCCGGCAGTCGTAAACACCGAATCCGATCCAAGAAGACTCGTAAACACCTTTTACGACTAAGAGGAGTCGTAAACACGAGTACTGTACGTCGCAGACACAAGTACAGTCGTAACCACCTTGATGTCGGGTCGTGAACACCTTTTACGATTCAAATGAAATCGTAAACACAAGTACAGTCGCAAACACCTTTTAGTAGAGTCGTAAACCACCAATCTTCAAGCACACTCAGTCGTGAACACCCAAAAACCCAGAAAAACGAAGAACACAGCAGCTTGCAGACTCGTAAACGCCGAAAAACCTCTCGAAACCTCCAAATCTCGAACTAAAACCCAGAAATACTCTTGAATCAATATCGTGAGAGCCTCGAAACAAGGTTTCTTGGCTCTGATACCAATTGTAGGTCCGGAAAAATACCCAAACACACGATATCTAGATCTAACACGAGTGCGGAATCCTCGTGAGAGATTGAATCAAGAGAAATAGTAGATGAAAAGGCTAAATCTTGTGAAAAGATGAAACCTTGAGTGATAAATGTCTACTAGAAGCAAACCAAACCGATCGTGAACACCAAAGAAGAAAGAAGAAATCGTAAATTGTATTTAGAATGCTCACTTGAATCGGTTACAATGAGGTGGTATTTATACCACCTCAAGTCAAAATCGCAAACCTAGTAAGCCCAATCATAATCGGCCCACATGGCCTAATAATTAACTAGACTAGCCCACTAGATAAATACTAAACAAGCCCAAAACAACTAACTAACAAAAGCCTAATAACAAATGTTCATGCCTCATATGAATATAGCCCAACAATATATATATATATATATATATATATATATATATATAGGGAGAAGATCATTTGAGAACCAAATGGTTTTGAGAACCATTCTGAGCCACTAGTTATATATAAGGAAATCCCCCCATGAATTTGAGTAGTCCCCCCCCCCCCCTGAAAATTAGTGGCCCAGAATGGTTCTCAAAAGTTCTCAAAACCAATTGGTTCTCATTTGAACCTAACCATATATATATATATATATATATATATATATATATATATATATATATATATATATAGAAGGAGGTTCAAATAAGAACAACTATTTTGCCTAAGATCGATAGGGACAATCTCTGACCAATAGATCATTTAGTTGGATGGATGAGATTGAAGGAGATTGGGTAAGGGGAGATAAAACGTAAATTAAGGATGGAAGGGCAATATAGGGCAAGTTTCCCGCTATTTCTTAAACGACCATAACTTTTTCATACGACGTTAATTTTTTTAAAAAAAAATTCACCATAATTCTAGTCGCGTTTTTGTCTTTAATTCGAGACTAGGTTTGCTCGATTTGGAGAAGAAAAAAAATTTGACGTTTTTGCGGCGTTTTCCAGATCAGTTTATACATTGTGCTGATATTTTTTTCTTATGCTGATTGTGCTTGCGTTTGATTTTCCAAGTTTGTTAGACATCGTTTTAGTGCTGGTACTGCTTGATATTTACAAGAGAACAAAACTAACACATATTTATATAAGCACAGCCTTTAAAAACTTATAAAAAAACTAAATAAAACAACATTTTTTTGTTCTATGCTGGTGTGCTGGCGTGATGGTGTGCTGGTGTGCGTATGTTTCTGTGTTGGTTATGTGCTAGTGTGTTTGTATTTCTTGTGCTAGTGTGCTGGTATGTTTGTATTTTTATGTTGTTATGCTGGTGTATTGGAAGAACGCTAAAAAAGGTCCATTTTTTTTCTCTCCAAAATGAGCAAACCTAGTCTCAAATTTAAGATAAAAACGCGAATAGAATCATGGTGAATTTTTTTTTTTGAAAAGTAATGTCGTATGAAAAAGATATGGCCGTTTTGAAAAACGTGGGGAAAATGAATAACTTCCAAAAATACAAATGGGGGAGGGATATGGACAATTACTGGATTGCCCATATCCGCACGGATCTTAGGCAAAATGCCCGTCCGCACACAAACCGTATAAGGATCAAATAAAAACAAGATGTTATTGCGATAAAACACGAAAATATATATTAAAACCTCTATAACTTACTCATACGTTAATATTTTTAAAAAAAAAATTGCACCAAAAGTCTTAAAATTATGACACCTTTAATTCTGAGAAAAAAAATTAAACATTTAAAATTTCATAATTTTTTTATTATTGCACATGTGCAATAATACGTATTAATTATATTACACATGTGCAATATTAACAAAAAAAACGTTAATTTTTTTTAAACTTTTTCCAGAATTTAAGATAGCAGAATTATAAGATTTATGGTGTAATTTTTTATGAAAAATATTAACGTATGAAAAAATTATAGAGGTTTTAATATTATTGCACATGTGCAATAATAAAAAAAATGAAAAAAAACAATGAATTTTTTTTTTAATTTTCTTCAGAATTAAAGATAACACCCATAATTCAACACACCAAAAATCACAACACCCAGAGAGAGAGAGACAAATTTCGGTCCCCTCCCCTCCTCCTTGCGCCGCCGGCCACCGGGAACCACTGCCGCCACCAGCGAGTAACCACGAGTCGTCGTTATTCTCGTAGGTCTTCTAGAAAGGTATATTAGTTATCTTTCTACATTTATTATTATTAGGTTCTATCATAAGAGTTATGAGATCAAAACCCTAATCGTGAAACAGTCATTTAGCAAGACTATTTGTTGAACCCTAGTGTCTCGATTGGTTTAATCACGACTAGTTAATTTTCTGTGTATTCGGGTTGTCTGGATCACTGATGGGATCAATTGAGAATTGTCCATGTGTACACGCTTCCGCCACGTTACTTGTGTTTCAGGTCACGAACTCTAAAATTAAAAAATACGTACACCGAATCCCAAGATCCTCCTCCTCCACCTTCATCATTCTTCAGATCTTTCTCCACTAATCCTGCAACAATAGCAGGAGCTCCACCAATACATGATGGCCCATCCTTAAAGACAGTGGACAAAGGCAAGTAAAATATTGTGCCCACTGATCAAGGGGGAGTAGCACATGTAAGGGCCACTCCCCAACCAACTGCCTCAGTCATCACCCAATGTCACTACAGTGATGTCTACATGCAAAAGAAAACCAAAGAGGAAGAGATATGGCATGAGAGAAGAGAATTATCTTGTCTCTATAGACAACAATATAAAGATATCTCCTCCAAGAAGCCCATTGTCAAGAAAAATTGCTGATCTATACTTAAACAACCTTGAAATACAAGAAAACAAGATTTACTCAAATTCAGTAATCATAGAAGTTGTTGAAATCAAAGAAAGAAAAATCAGACACATATGGGTATAAATACTTCAATATATACTATCTTGTAAGAACAGATAACTCATGAAAGAACTTAGAGATCAAAGACAGCGAGCTGGATCAAATGAGCCCTATAAACATCATGTCTTTGTTAAAGCACTTCAAGAATCTCATATCAACCAGCCTAAAAAACAGAAGACCATATACAGGCTGCAGCAAGCAGGCTTCAAAATTAACAACAGGTATGCTCAGGTTGATTTTGAGCTAGCAAGGATCAACTACCTTGCAAAGACACATCTCACTGAGCCTCAAGAAAATATCCCTATAGATGTTGAATGGGACAGGCCAGGAACCTTGGGTACTGGAACAGAAAGTGGTGTCTGTTTTAGAGGACTTGAAAAGAAGAATTGCTTCTTCAGACTCACTGAGAGGGAAAAAATACTCATCCAAGGCCCTCTGTCTATTTCAATTCGTGGCCAACAAAATCACAATCAACAGCCCTCTCACTGAGCCTTGAGCTAACTTGCAAAGACACATCTCACGGAGCCTCAAGAAGATATCCCTATAGATGTTGAATGGGATAGGCCAGGAACCTTGTGTACTGGAATAGAAAGTGGTGCTTGTTTCAGAGGACTTGAAAAGAAAAAATGCTTCTTCAGACTCACTGAGAGGAAAAATATTCATCTAAGGCCCTCTGTCTATTTCAATTCGTGGCCAACAAAATCACAATCAACGGCCCTGAAATCCACAAAGTCGGGGACACCATAAATGAAGTGATCAACAACTTACTCAAGAAAAGAAGCTTCTACTGTCAACTTCATAGATGATGCTCAGTCCAAATTGACAGAAACTTGCGAGTAACTATAGATAGTTCCACTAGAGAACCTAAGTAGTTGTACTCTTTTGTAAACATTGTTGATCAAAATGAATAATCTTTCCTTTCTCAAATTATTTATTTGTCTTCAAATGCTTAGGGGGAGATTGTTAGGAATAAAATAATCCAACGTAATCGTGACAAGTATTAGAAAAAACACAACCAAAAGATAGACGAAGAAAAGGAAAGATAGAATCTGTGAAATTCACAGATTCTTAGTGTTCAACATTCAAAGCTTAAGTTTAAGCTTCATAGAGCGTTTTTACAGAGCAACTCTGGAATACACAGTCAGGGCACACAGAGCTCTGTGAACTTTTCTATGAGATCCTTTCTCACAGAAATATGAATACTGAACCCCAACGCTTCTAATGGGAAGTATGAAAAGTCTTCAATAAGAAAATCTCGAAGGAGTTCGAGATCATCAGAAGATCAGATGGAGAAGATATTTACAGTCAACAAAAGGAATAAATGATCAATGACTTTCTATACAAGGTAATAGCCCACCAACTTTATACAAGTGGTTGAAAGTGGAGTGAATTTAGTACTTCATTCAATTCACTCACCCACTTTTATACATTTTTGAGCTATAAATAGAAAGTCATTGTGTTCTGCTAAACCAAGACAAACACAACAAAAGTATCTGAATCTTCTTAAAAAGAACTAGATCATTACTCTTGTAGAAAGATATTTCTGATTTACACATATACGTCATAAACTCTTGTAACCATTCTTTACAAAGAGATATACCAAAAATCTTTATATGATTGTGTGTCTTCCTTCGACGTCGATTCATCATTTTTAACGTCTCTAATTCAAAACCGAACATGAAACTTTGGTTTCGCCCAGTTGAGCAGTTTCGCGTTTCCTGGTTCGCTTTCTACCTTTGTTTTCGTATTAGAATCTCCTATTCACCGGGAGTTTCGGGTTTAATACCGATATTTTAGCAACAAATCTAATAAATCTAAGTGTAGTGCTTGGGGTCTTGATCTTTTTTGGAAAGGGAGTGTGTGCGAGTTGTTTATTTCAAGAATAGGCTGGATCCAACCAGATGTACTTTTTCTGTTATAACTAGGAAAGTGATATCTAAGAAAGAAGAGTGCTTTGTTCGTGGTAAAGACAAGATACACTTGGACCAGAAAAACCTGTTTTACTTTCCATAACGTTATATTATAATCGTTTAAAATCAATAGTGTCAACTCTGACTAGAACTCATGTCGGGACCTAACAGAACTGAAGTTGAACTGAGTGAATTCCCCTACCCATGTCTAACACAAAAATGGGCGTGATTAGGTTAATGATGCACCCGTTTTAACTACCGGTCAAAGTTAGCGTGACTAACGCGGTCGGGGGTCATCAAACCCGGTAGTACTATCCATGAGTACCTTTTTATGCAATATAACTAATGGACCAGTTGTGTAGGGACTTTATGTGTTACAAAACCGCTTGTGTAACATGTATGGTATCATAAAAGCAAGATTGTGTCAAATAAAATCAGTATATGTATGAATGTAATCTCCCCCAAAGGAAATATGTAAAAGTGCCATGAAACTCACCTAACAGTGTTGAAAATACGTGAGCGGTGGATCGTCTACTTAGTCGTATCGAAATCAATGTAAAACGAGGATGACACGAGATGTAAATACAAAGAGACTTGTATTAGACCACAGAGTTCACATACAAGATTTGACCAGAAGTCATTAAACAATGCAAAAGACAAACTATTTATAGAGCTGAAAACCCGATGGTCCGAACCTCAGGTTCGGACAAGTTCGGACCTGTTCGAACTTGGAGTTCGCCAAGGGTTCGGACAGCAGCTAACTTCCTTAACTTGTCTTGTACTTGATACTTCACATGACGATCAGAAACTGGGTACTAACAAACTCCCCCTTGACATGTGCAGTTTAATCTTCCACTTAAAACTTGTATCTTGTATTTTCAATCAAACTCTTCCTCTTCTCTGATAATGAGTTTAATCTTGAATACTTGAGATTGCATCGTGTGTAATCTCTTTATCAACAATCTTTAGAAGACTTGAAGTTGCGATGATCTCTTTCGACTTAGAAACCTGCCAACATAAATAATCTTGGCGCAAAACGTCTCTTCGAGACTCCAAGATATTTGGATTTTGAGATTTATTTCGTATTCCGTGTTGATCAATCGAAAATAAATCAGAAACAAAATCTTTTTGGCTTTTAGAAACTTTATATCAAAACACACCGAAAATCTTTTTGGTATTTTCTGATATGAAAAGTAAATACAGTACAGAATCAGACACTATTTTTGTCTTTTGTGAGAAAGATCACAACTTGGGATCATATTGGACATCATATGCTGAACTACACTTCAATTTCGATTATTGTAGCACATAAGCCGTGTCGATTGCAGATATAATTTGTCCAACTTCAAACTCAGGCAGAATCATACTCATAACATCTGAATATGTTAAAGTATTGATTATATTTGCATTGACCAGTGTACCCCACACTATCAGACATACTCAGATATGCTTTGCTTATCACATTTTTTGTGATTTCATTTGTTATTTAATCACATGATGATTGTATACATGATGTAATCAACTGTATTCCATGCAAAAAGAAATAAGAACGTTAAATCGTCTACCTTAAGTTCGATCTTTCGATACGCAGATAAGGCCTCGGATTTAACAAAATAAGAAAATAAAACAAGTTGAAATTGTATAACTCAACAACAATCAAGTCGGTACTCCCGTACACGCAGAGAAAGTCCGATGAGTTATACGAAACACCAAAGAAAATAAAGCAGAACGTCAAAAGAACAACGATCAGGTCGGCCTTGTGAGCATACAGAGAAAGTCCGATCGTTTGACAAAATAAAGAAATCAAACAAGTTTAAATCTTTGCAAAATGAACACATGTATACACAATGACTTCTCATTTTATTTTTCACATATCTTTTTCTTTATATATCTTGAGATACGCATCAAGATGTTGTCCACTAGGTCCAGCATCAGATTTAATGTATATCACATTTGAATACTTTCTGATTTGCCGACCATACCTTACACATCGATCAAATGGACTTATGGCTTTTTCATCTATTTTATCCATGAGTCAAACGATGTAAGCCAATGTACCATCATTTCCCAATCATGTCGGATACAATTTCTTATTTTTCAATGTTTTTGTCTTTTCAAATTTCTCCCTCTAAAAATGACAACTCTATTTATAAATTTGCATTTTTAACATTTGAAAAACAACACACTATTTTTGTATTTTTGCAAAAACAAACTCCCCCTCAAAATGAGCCGGAGTGAAAAACAAAAACAGAAATTGATCAACCAACATGAATACTTGCCGTTTAAAATTTTGAAAACGGGATTGATTTGGAAATTCAATTTAAGTTATCACAGATATTCCACAATCAACAATTTTCCAATCACCCAAGGGTCTTCCTGAAATACCTGCCTGACACCAAATAAAACTTTAGTTGCTCTGGGATCGACCCGATTCAACAGCGTCGGGTCGCCCGGTGTCTTCCACATAGTCGTTGTTGGCCTTGGAAACAACTTTTGGTTTCCAGATTTGTAATGATTTTAATTTTTGATCAGAACCAGACTCAGATTCAACTGGCGTACTCGGTTTAGACCATGACGAATTACGAGTTGATTTGAATTTTGGAGACATGGTTCATCCACGTATTTAGCAGTGTTGTGGATATATGCAGTCGTCGGACAATCAGTAGTAAATGTCCTGGTTGACGACATGCATAACAAAGTCGTTCTCGAAAAATATTTGAATTTTTTTTTGAATTTTGAAAACCAGATGAATGTTTAGAATCAAAGATATTAAAGAAATCATCAGAAGAGTCTTACCTAGGAGGTGGACTCCTTGAAGATGATGACCTTCCAGAATAATAAGATTTTTCTTTCAGAGGAGGTGATTTCTTTGGAACTTTACCTTTTGAAACTTTTTCAACTATTTCTGGCTTATTTGCTTTAACTGGTGCGTCTTTGACCTCATAACCCAAGCCTTTGTGCTTGAAACCTGATGTCTTTGAAGAACAACCAGAAGCTTCTCTCCCCTTAGCTTCTCTAGTGAATTTAGCTTTGATGTCTTTCAGTTTATTCTTCTCAACCAAAACTTTGTCTTCTTCAGTTGCAGATGAAGTACTTGCACCACTTTTATCAAAAACTTATTCATTTTCTAGAAAAATAGACTTTGAGCTAAACTTCAGAGCTTCACCCAAAGACTTTTCATTCTTCTTAGATTTTGTCTTCTTCTTCTTGGATGCAGTGGCAAACTTTGAATAATCATGCAATTCGGCTTTAGGATCAAGCGGAGCACATGTAACCTCAGATAAATCCACCGGTTGAGGAACCATGTGAATATCATCCCTGTTAGAACTATCCTCGCTCCTATCTTGCTTGTATAAGAAATTCAGCAATGTCGATGACAAATTACAATTCTTTACTTGCCTTTGCAACTCCAAAATTTCCAACTTTAATTCAGATATTTTTTGTTGAGCATAAAACACTTCTTTTTGTGACTTGATAAACTTTGCATTAAGCTCATCATATTCATATGTTTGCACTTTACGAATCTCACATTCAGCAAACAATTCTTCAAGAACACTTTCTCTTTTCTTCTTGTATATTTCAACATTTTTTTTTCAAGACTTCATTTTTATCTCGATAAAGAACATTTTCATCTTGAAGCATAGAGATCTTGTTCTGAAGTTTCTCAATAGTCGCCGCTGATTCAATCACAAGAGCATTAGCCTTTTCATACTTTTGTTGAACCGGATAACTCTTTTCAAAC
>JBCNJP010000010.1:81331798-81513700 GCA_039602395.1 Deinandra increscens subsp. villosa | reverse complement strand
AAAACAGTGGCTAAAGCCACTGCAACTGATTGTTGTTGTCACATAAACAAAAAAATACGTGGCTAAAAGGGTCCAAAGGCTATATATTTGGCCACGGGTACAAAATATGTGTGGCTAAAACGAGAATTTCTTACCTTTGGCCACGCTTTTTTCAAAACAGTGGCTATGCATTATCAAAAAAACCGTGGCCAAAGCCACTTTTTGACGTAGTGATTGTTGTCACAGCTGCTGATAGAATAATTCAACTTCAGGAGGAACTTACAAGTTTGCGTGATAAAATTGGTGAGGTTCAAAGGCAAGATAACATTTTGAAACAAGATGTTGTCTATTATAAGAAACAGGTAGAGAAAGTTACTGCAGAAGTTCTAGAAGAGTGTGATTTGAGACAACGTCATAAAAGTGAATATAACAGATTGCCGGAAAAGTACATTGCTTCGCAGAAGGAGTTGAGGGAAGCTAATAGGAAAATATCTAAACAAAAGATTGAGATTTTTTGATTTGCAAAGAAAATTGAAAAATTGTAACAATTCACCGACTTTCCTGAATTATTTGTATAAGCTGGAGAAGAGTCAGGAGGATGCTAAAGATGCAAATCTTTATCAAGTTCCTGCACCTGTGGATATTGAAATCTATACCAGTTATACTATCTTGTATTGAATAGCATGATTATTCAAAATTTGTTGATACTAGTTCAGGAAAGAAAACAAAGTCCAGGTCCAAGAAGAAGAACAAAGAAAAGGTTAATTACAACAATGGATTGAAGTTTGATTCCAAATCTACATTTCTTGAAAAAGAAAAGGTGTTTTATGGAAATCCAGGAGAAGTGAAAGTGCCAAAGTTTTCTGAGATTGTGATAGATGATTCATTGATTTCCGGGAAGAATGATGTGAAAGAAATCAAGTTTGAATTTACAAAGCTTGCCAAACAAGGTCATGAGATACCAAATTCTGTTCAAGATAAATTCAAGCAGAAAAATGGTGGTATAGGATTTGAAGGAAAGGAAATGCCAATTAAGGATTTTGACAAGAAGAAATTCAAAGCCAAGCAGAAAAAGAAACAGAAGGTGTTTACAGATACGAAGTCTCATTTTTGGAAGAAGAAAGAGTCTCCTCTATCTGCAATTGAAAAGATTTTTTCTGTAGAGTCTTCTTGCACATCTGATTCTACACCACCAGGCAGTAAAAATTCAGATTCATTTTATTCCGCTAATTCTAACAGGTTTTATCTTCAAGATAAATTCTTTGGTTATGGAGATGATTCTGGTTTTTATGATTCTCCAAAAATTTTTCCAAAATTTCAGAAACCAAAGAAATTTAAACCTGTGATTTCAAAAGTTTATGATGAATGTTCGACTGATCGGTTTGGAAAACCAATTTCAATCACTAAAACTAAACGTCGACTGTGTCATGTTTGTCGTGAGAAGGGTCATTATGCAAATAATTGTCCTACGACAACAAACAATTCATCATCAAATGCCCAACATACAAAGTATATTGATTTTGATGGCATTATTTTTAGTGAACCAATGCCCAACACTACATTTTATTTGGAAAAATAAGCTTACTTCGGAAAAGTTGGGTAGTAGTTCTGATTGTCACTCATCAGTTGACATCGGAAAAGTTGGGTAGTAGTTCTGATGGTCACTCATCAGTTGACAATGGTTCACTAGAAATCATAAAACCAAAACAGGAATGGAGACAAAAGTAGTCTTTATTGCCAAGAGTGATTTTGTTGAAGACACTGGTCGACCCACAACTCTGGAGGGGGGTCGGGGTTTAAAATACTTATTATTTTCCAGTGTTTGCAGGTATTTCAAGAAGACCTGTAAGTAATTGAAAGATTATTGACATTGAGATACTTGTGGTTGACTAAAGTTAAATTGCACCGTTTCTATCTTTGAACAATTGATTTTCAATTTTTTTTTCCAAAAATTTGTCAAGTGTTGATCGATTATTTTCATTGTTGTTATTCATTTTCTTTCGTTCATATTTTTAGGGGGAGGAAAATTTGGAAAATTCAAAAAATAGAGTTTGTTGAATTTTAGGGAGAGAAATTATGGAAAATATAAAAAAATTGAAAAAATAAGAAATTGATCCGACAAAAGCGAGAAATGATAGTACATCACCATATACGGCTATCTGCCATGGATAGATTAAGTCTAAAGGCTGTAGGTTATGAATGTACATGACTAATCTAATATTTTCAAATAAGATATAAACATAAAGCTTGCCTGATGATCTTTGGTTGTTTGCTTCTTGATGAATGCTGTATGATGATTCTGACAAAAAATAGAATAAGAGATATCCTGATGAATACATGTTTTCATTTTGAAAGATTTAAGCTTGTTTGATTTTCTTTATTTTCCCAAACGATCGGACTTTCTCTACGTATTGAAAGATCGACCTGATTGTTGTTTGTTTGTGGTTCTGCTTTATTTTTTTTGGTGTTTCGTATAATTCATCGGACTTTCTCTGCGTATACGGAAGTATCGACCTGGTCGTTGTTGAATTATACAACTTCAACTTGTTTTGCTTTCTTATTTTCTCAAATACTTGGGATTTCTCTGCGTGTCCACAAGACCGACCTGATTGCTAGGTATTTGAGGTTTTGCTTTATTTTGCATGACTCATCAAAGATGCTTATATCTCTAATAAAAGTTGATTCTATATGATAAAACATGATTATTTTCTGGCATTTCTGATAGAGTGGAGGCCGAGTTATCAGTGCATGCTAATATTACCTTAAGCATATCTGAAAACGATAAAAATTATTGGTGCATGCTGAATTAAACATAAATGTTGTATTTACGATTATCTTGGCTTGCATGCTGATTAAGGCCGATGAATTATATGATCTCACGTCATGATCTTTCTCGCAAAATCAAAAATAGAGTTTGATTATGTATTGCAATTTCATTTCATTTCAGAAAATTTCCAAAAAGATTTTCGGTGTGTTTTAGCATAAGTTTGAAAAATTAAAGAGATTTTAGGTTTGCTTTGATATAAACTTTTTAAAAGTCAAAAAGATTTTATTTCTTGTTTTTTTATTGATCGACACAAAATACAAAAAACATTTTCAAAACATATATCTTGGAGTCTCAAAGAGACGTTTTGCGCCAAGATTATTTATGTTGGCCAGGTACTCAAAGGAAAGAGTTTATCACAACTTCAAGTCTTCTAAAGCTGTTGATAAGGATGAAAGAAACTGTGATTCGTCAAAGTATTCAAGATCAAGTTACCGTCAAGTTGAGGGGGAGTTTGTTCAAAGAAACGTCTCAATTGGATGAACAGATACTGCACATGTCGAGGGGGAGTTTGTTGATGCATATTTGGGTCGTCGTGTGACGCATCTGAACAAAAAGATGTTGCAAGGATGCTACTACACGAACTGGGTCCGAACTGACATGAACCAGTGTCATCCGCCAGTTCGGTTGGGTTCGGATCAGACGAACTACGAGTTCATCTGAGTTCGTACAGTAGCAGTATATATAGGATTGTTGCATTGTAATTCAGTAGCAATTGAGAGAAAACTTTGAGAGACCAGATCTTAACTATGTATTTTTGAGTGTGTTTCTCTGTTTGAGTTGATTAGAGAATTTGTAATTGAGTCTTTGTTGATTTCAATAAAACATACTTTATATTTACATCCCGTTCTCTCGTATATGATGTGTGTGGCTTTGGATATGAAAATATAGTTGATTTCAGGCTGAAAAACGTCAAAATAACCTTGAAAATATTAAATTATATTTGTTTCTGATGATTATTGTGAGTTTCAGGTTAAAACAAGTTTGGCACGAAAAACGAGGTGAAAATGAAGAAAAGACAAAGTTCTGGTCAACCGGTCAAATGCAGAAGTCAAAATAAAAAGTTGCTAAAAATCTTCACGGCTTGCAGGCCGTGAGACACCCTTTCACGGCCTAGACCAAGCTGTGAAGATCCTGACCAAGCTGTGATGCTGAGCCGCAGACTAGTCACCGATGACAGCCCTTTCACGGCTTGGCTTGCATGCTGTGAAAGACCCTTCACGGTCGTGAAAGACCCATCTCAAGCCGTGAAAGCTAAGTCCTGGCCGTGTAACCGAGAAACAGAGCCCAGTCATCAACAACAGCCCTTTCACGGCCTGATCTACAAGCCGTGAAAGCCCTTTCACGGCCTGGACACGTTTTTGGAAATTTTCAGATTTCGGCCTTTATAAATAGAGGGCTGATTTCCACCATTTGGAACATCTTGGAGAGCAGAGAAAAAGCCAGAGAAAGCCCTCGTTGAAGACCTTTGAATATTTGAAGATTCGAAGCCTTCGACGATTCTGAAAGTCGCGTTTTTCATCATTTTGAGCTTTTATTCGGTATTGTACTTACATTTAGCCATGAATTTCTATTTGAATCAGATTTGTTTTTGTTTAAAAATTGAAATGGTTGGCTAAACTCATCATATCGTTTAGGCATAGATGAGCCCAACCATGGTTTAATCATGTAATTGTGTCGGTTTTTACATACGATTATGGTTTGAAGTAAAAGTTTGGTTTCTTTGTTTCAATTGATGACATTTGTGTTCTTCATTGTTCTTGGATACTTCTTAGCCTTGTGGGACCCTCATCATTAGGTTACAGAGCACCGAATGATTAGGAATCCTATTGTATAGCCGAACCACAGAACCCTGTATCCATCAGCTTGATCACTTCCTTCTTTACTACCTCCTGCATGTTGGGGTTTAACCTATGTTGGCGTTCGGCCACAGGTTTGACATCGTCCTCCATCAAGATTTTATGCGTACAGAACGCATGGTTTATTCCCTTGATGTCTGATATCCTCCAGGCTATGGCCTGCTGGTGTTTCTTTAGAACCCCTAGAAGGTTTTGCTTTTGATCAGCCTCAAGATTGGATGCTATGATAACAGGCCGTTTCTTCTCTTCATCAAGAAAAGCATACTCCAAGTGTGACGGGAGTTGCTTTAGTTCCAATGGAGCCTCCTCAAGCACTAGCTCCTCAACTTCCTTTTCTCCTTTAGCTTCCTTAGTGAAGCTGACTGAATTCACCATCTCCACCTCCTGATATACGTTGTTCAAGGTTTGGGAGTCCTCCTGATTCTTTCCACATATGTTATGAATCATGGATCCAACGGTGGTTATAATGGAATCAAGGAAGTAGCATGTATCATCTTGGCTTACGGGGTGTTTCATAGAACCATCTTGGCTTACGGGGTGTTTCATAGAACCATGATATTAAATGTATCCGCCTTGTCTCCCATCTTTAAAGTAAGTTTACCGTCGTGGACGTTTACTATAGCACGGGATGTGGCCAAGAATGGCCTGCCAAGGATTAAAGGAATGTGTTCATCTTCCTCCATATATAATATAACGAAATCGACTGGGAAGATGAACTTGCCAACTTTTACAAGCATGTTCTCCACCATACCCCTGGGATATTTGATGGACCTATCAGCGAGCTGAAGGGTCATTCGCGTGGGTGTAGGCTCTCCCAGGTTCAGCCTCTCATAGACTGAGTAAGGCATAAGATTGATGCTCGCCCCTAGATCGGCTAGGGCGTTGCTTACCATGGTTTCACCAATTAAACAGGGAATCGTGAAACTCCCTGGGTCTCGCATTTTTGCTGGCAGTTTTTGTTGAAGGAAGGCTGAACACTGCTCGTCCAGAGTGACTGTAGAGAGCTCTTCTAATTTCTTTTTATTGCTAAGAAGATCTTTCAGGAATTTGGCATACTTGGGCATTGATGCCAGAGCCTCTACAAACGGCAGATTTATATGAAGCTGTTTGAATAGAGAGAGGAATTTGCCGTGTTGTTCCTCCATCTTCTCTTTTTCAAGCCTCTCAGGATAGGGTATCCTGGGCTTGTACTCCTTTAGCTTTGGCTTTTCCTTCGTGACAACGGGTTCCTCAGCTTTTGGTGCATCTCTAGTGGCCTATTTTGGCTCTTCTTCGTTGTTGACCTGCATCTCCTATGTTGTCTTCCCACTCCTGGTAGTCACAGCATGGGCAAACCCTTTACTAGGTCCTTCTGTGTTTGAGGGTAGACCTCCTTTTTGCCTCTCTGAAAGGGATTGCGCAACTTGTCCCATTTGGCGTTCAAGATTCTTTTGGGACGCCAGTTGATTTTGCAGCTGCTGGTTGATGTTGGCGATGTCCTGATCGTGCTTGTTGAATTGGTCATTAATTTCCCTATCCCTCTTCTTGTTGGAGGCGTACATCTCTGCAATCATCTCCTCCATTGACAGTTTTCCTTCACGCCCTTGGGGTTGTTGAGTTTTAGCAGCAAACCCCGGTGGGTTTGAGTTCCAGCTTGATTCTTGTAGCTGAACCCCTGGTGATTCCTCCAAGAAGGGTTGCAGCGATCTCCATATACGCCACGTTGCCCCTGAGCTCCTACGAAGTCTACGGATTCTACGTTATTTGGGCAGTTTGCAGTCGAGTGATTATCTCCGCAGATTTGACACTCTTGAGCTTCTGATTTTGGTGGCATTACTACCTTGACCAGAGTGTCAAACTTCTTCGTTAGTGCTTCCAATTGGGCCGCCATCATTGTATCTTGACTAACCTGGTGCACCCCTGCTCTAAGTGGAACGTTGTTGCGAATTGAGGGGTACTGATAGTCATTCAGGGCCATCTCTTCGAGCAGTCGCTCGGCTTCTTCGGCGGTCTTCTCGCCCAGGGCTCCTCCAGCAATTATGTCCACAAGCTGACGGTTTTGTGGGCTAAGCCCATTGTAGAATGTTTGGACTTGTTGATACAGTTCCAACCCGTGGCAGGGACATTTACTTAGCAACTCTTTGAAACGCTCCCAGGTTTCAAAGAATGATTCTCCATGCTCCTGTTGATAAGCGTAGATCTTCAGACGTAATTTGGCAGTTTTGCCAGGAGGGAAGAATCGATATAGGAATTTTTCTGCAAGATCGTTCCAAGACGTGATGGAACCTGCGGATTGAGAGTCTAGCCACGCCTTGGCTTTAGATCGAAGTGAGAAAGGGAACAGGCGTAGCTTGGCCTCATCGTTCGTTATGCCTGGAGCTTGAATGTGTTACAAACCTCAATGAAGGCCCTAAGATGCGCGTTGGGGTCTTCATCAATCAATCCATCGAATTGGATTGAGTTCTTGATCATAGTGATGATCTGAGGTTGTATAGTGTAGGCCTCATTTGTGGCAGGCTGGGCGATACTCGGGCTCGCACAAGCCAAAGTGGGTTTGGTGTAGGAGGAGAGCATCCTCCTCGGTGGCTGACCTCCGTCTACCATCCTTTACCTCTCACGTCGGCGTCTTTGTCGAAATTCTCGTTCGGGATCGTCAAATGGAACTAGTAGCTCCGACTGAGAACTTCTTCGTGGGCATTAGCGCGTCGCAAGATTTGCTATTTTGGCTAACTAAAAACTAAAACTATCCTACAAATTGACGTATCCCCGGCAACGGCGCCAAAAACTTGATGTGTGTGAAAGTGTATATGAAAATATGGTCTTACACTATCAGGTTTTAAATTTATAAAAATGGTTATCCACCTAGGGACTACACACGCACGTAGGCAAGTATACCTGCCATGTATAGTATAGTGTTGGTAGATACCGGGTTATCGAACCTCAAGGACACGTTTTATGCAAAACAGTTGGTCTTTAGTTAAGCCGGTTTATTTTTGTATTTTGAAAATATGAATTTGAAATGCGGATGGTTTTAAGAGAACAGATTGAAGATTGAGTTTGTTTAATTCAGTAGTGTAAAAGGATCGCTTAGACAATGACTCCCCCACCCAGGTTTAATCGATTGTATCAGTTTTGTGCATACGCCTTGTCACTTATGTGAATTGGGTTCCTAAGACAAGGCAACCTAATTC
This sequence comes from Deinandra increscens subsp. villosa, assembly GCA_039602395.1. NCBI lineage: Eukaryota > Viridiplantae > Streptophyta > Magnoliopsida > Asterales > Asteraceae > Deinandra > Deinandra increscens. Next base: position 81,505,868 of record JBCNJP010000010.1, on the reverse strand, counting down.
CTATGGACTGGTTCACTATTAGAGTTATAGACAGGCCCTAAATGGTTACTAATGGTCCATGGTGAAGTGTAGACAAGTTGGTTATGGATTTGAAGTGCCATAGGCTAAGTCCCGAGTTATCGGTGACTCAACTCACAACTGGTCGAAGGGTTAGGGTATGGATGATCCTAACGGTTCTAGGGTTGTGAAGCGGTTAAGTTCTATGGATCAAGTGACCCAGCAGGTCCTAGACATGACTAAGTAAGGGCAGACCCGACCTATCGGTGACTACTTGGTTTGCTTGACAATGTCGAGGGTGGCTACTGGCAGAGGGTGGGTAATTTCTCACTCAGCCCTAAGGGTTGGACTCTTGATTAGTGACTAGGGTTCTTAACGATCGTGACTACTGCTAGTTCACGCGTACGCCACAGCTCATCTACCCGATCTCAGATTCCAAATGGGTGAGTCCTGTGCAAGTCGTGCCTAAGAAAGGTGGCATGACTGTGATCACTAATGAAAAGAATGAATTGGTCCCCACCCGCACTGTCTCTGGGTGGCGAGTATGCATCGACTATCGCAAATTAAACGATGCTACTCGTAAAGACCACTTCCCCCTACCCTTCATCGATCAGATGTTGGAAAGGTTATCGGGAAAGCAGTACTACTGCTTTCTTGATGGTTTCTCAGGGTACTTTCAGATCCCCATCGCACCGGAGGATCAAGAAAAGACAACATTCACATGCCCTGTAGGAACCTTCGCGTACAGGCGTATGCCCTTTGGGCTCTGCAATGCGCCTGCGACCTTTCAACGACGTATGGTCGTGATATTTAGTTAGATGATTGAGGACTCCATGGAGGTGTTTATGGACGACTTCACAGTTTATGGGGATTCGTTTGATTCGTGCTTGAAGAACCTCGACCGAATGATGGCCCAGTGTGAGGAAATAAACCTTGTGCTTAATTGGGAAAAGTGCCATTTCATGGCCACTGAAGGAATCGTGCTAAGCCATAAAATCTCTAAGGCAGGAATCGAGGTGGACCGCGCGAAGATAGAAACAATTAGCAAACTACCTCGCCCTTCTAATGTTAAAGCTGTTCGTAGCTTCTTGGGTCATGCGGGATTTTATCGCCGTTTCATTAAGGATTTCTTTAAAATCAGGCGCCCCATGACCCAACTCCTTGAAAAAGACACTCTTTTCAACTTCTCACCAGAATGCATTCAAGCATTTGACCTGATAAAAGATAAACTGGTGAATGCTCCCATAATGACAGCCCCTGATTGGTCACAGCCCTTTGAGCTAATGTGCGACGCAAGCGACTATGCTGTCGGAGCAGTCCTTGGGCAACATAAGGACAAAAGATTCCATCCTATTTACTACGCTAGTAAAACCCTTGACGATGCCCAGGAGAACTATACCACCACCGAGAAGGAGCTTCTAGCTGTTATTTACACGTTCGATAAATTTCGCTCCTATCTCGTGCTTTCAAAAACTACCGTCTTCACTGATCATGCGGCGATCAAATATTTGTTTAACAAGCAAGATGCCAAGCCGCAGTTAATTAGATGGATCTTGCTGCTCCAGGAATTTGATATCGAAATCAAAGATAAGAAAGAAGCTGAGAATGTCGCTGCTGATCATCTCTCTCGTTTAGAAAATCCCGAAACTCAAGATTGAGAGCCTAAGATCAATGAAAAATTTCCTGGTGAAACCCTGTTCGCAATCTCTATTCATGGGAACCCTGCAAAGAAGGAAGAAAGAACCCCCTGGTTAGCGGACTTCGCGAACTATCTGGCGGGGGTATTGTTAGGAAAAGGATGACGTATCAAGAGCGTCGAAAGCTATTCTCTGACGCGAAATACTATATATGGGAGGACCCATTCCTCTATTGAATTGGAGGTGATCAAGTCATTAGGAGATGCGTTTTCGGTGAAGAAGCTAAGCATATATTACGGCATTGTCACGAGGGACCAACCGGAGGTCATAATGCTGCCAATAACACGGCGAGAAAAGTTCTAGACTCTGGTTTCTTCTGGCCCTCAATCTTCAAAGATGCTCACGCCTTCGTTAAAAGTTGTGATGCATGTCAAAGGGCCGGTAATATATCATCGCGAAATGAAATGCCTCAAAACCCTATTCAAGCATGTGAAATTTTCGATGTTTGGGGCATTGACTTCATGGGCCCATTCCCTTCCTCCTATGGGAATAAGTATATACTCGTTGCTGTTGATTACGTATCAAAATGGGTAGAAGCCCAAGCTCTACCTACAAACGATGCACGAGTTGTTACAAAATTCCTAAAGAAACTCTTTGCGCGTTTCGGTACTCCTAAAACCCTTATCAGTGATATAGGGGAACTCATTTTTGTAACGCGCAAATGGAAAAACTGCTCAAGAAGTATGGCGTAAATCACAGGCTCGCAACACCCTATCACCCACAAACAAGTGGGCAAGTAGAAGTTTCTAATAAGGGTATTAAACGAATTCTAGAACGAACCTGTTGCACCAACAGAAAGGACTGGACTGAAAAGCTTGATGACGCACTCTGGGCTTTCTGCACCGCTTACAAGACACCGATCGGCACCACGCCCTTCAGACTTGTTTACGGGAAGTCATGTCATCTACCAGTCGAGCTGGAACATAAATCCTACTGGGCGATTCGAGCACTTAACATGGATATGGTAAAAGCAGGGGAGGAACGATTGCTTCAGCTGAACGAACTGCAGGAATTACATGAAGAAGCTTATGAGAGTTCGAAGCAATACAAGGAAAAGACTGCTAAGACACACGATCAGAAATTGAAGGTTAAGAAAAAATTTAAGTATGGGGATCGTGTGTTGCTTTACAATTCTCTTCTTAAACTCTTCCCAGGAAAATTACGATCCAGGTGGACTGGTCCCTACACCGTCACAAAGGTATTTTCATATGGGACAGTAGAGATACAAGGGGAAGACGGAAATCCGTTCAAAGTGAACGGACATAGGCTGAAGGAATACATTGAAGGGGCTGTTAACAAGGGATACGTGGAGGATCTGAGCCTCCAAAAGCCCCCTGAATAAGTCATAGGGGTCGAGTCTAGCTAACGACTCGTTAATAAATTAAGCGCTTCCGGGAGGCAACCCGATGTTTTAAGTTACTTTTTAATTCAATTTAATATTTGTGTGTTTTGTTTTTTGTGTTTTAGTTTTCAGGAATTCGACTGCTCAAGACATGGAATGTTGCAAGTGCCAAGTGTTCGATGTGTGTGGAAGTGAGAATCATGGGCAATTACAGAATTCAGGGAGTTTCTTTTATCCAACCCTTTTGTTTATTTCTATATTTTCTACATTGAGGACACTGCATTTTTCTAAGTATGGGGATGGCAAGGGTTGGCTAAGCGAATTGAATATAACTCCCTCACCACATCAAAAGTCTGAAAATCCCCCAAAATTTTGAAATTTTTTCCCAATCTCATATGACACGAAAGTACACCGTTTTAACGTAAATCATAGATAATTTATTTGTGCCTTATCGTGTCTGCGAGTCGCAAGAACGGTCCTTCCTCAAAGGTTTATTTTTATAAAAATCACATGATCAAAGTCTTTCAATTAAGTTTTGTGAACCATCAAAAACCCACTCACCCGATTTCCCTTGTGAGATTAAGCCTACAAAAGAAAAATATATTTAGGTGAAAAAAAAATTCATAGTTATGAGGGATGTCGTATATCTAAAACATGTTCTAGGTTTATGTTGAGACCGTGTCAAATTAATCGCCTTGAGTCGTTATGGATCTTCTCCGGGTCGTCAATTGCCCGAAGATACTGGACTTTCTGCATAACTCCAGTATATCTATAAAAAAAATAATAAATAAACAAAAAAAATAAAATAGAATATCAAAAATTTAGTCTTGCATTGAAAGGTTGCAAAACCCTAAATCAAGCTAAAGAAAAAATATATATATATGAATAAATCACAATGAAAATTGTGAAACGGCTGTACGTATACACCAAGATATACGTTTAGGGTGGTAGCTCACACACCCGTATATGTGAGCAAACGTTTGAGTATCCCCCCCCCCCCCATTTTTTTGGTCGGATCCCATAACGAACTCGGCGGCACGATCGTATATATAAACCCAAGAAACAATTAGATATGCTTGACCTGGGCGTTCACTTCAAAAATCAAACCCACTGGTCGAATAATTTGGTGAGTTGAGTGAAAAAAAAATAGAAAAATGGTTCGCATTATTTGGTTGAGAGATTTTGTGCGTTTTCAAATTCGTTAAAACTTGCGAGGTTGTAAACCCTAGTATTAATTGTAAATCTTGCGGACCGCATATGTACACCTAGATGACTATGTGGTTAAGATAGAGTTGTAGTAGTGTCGAGATTAAAAATGATTGCTTGGGGACAAGCAATGTTTAAGTATGGGGATGTTTGATGTGTGTGGTTTTGGATATGAAAATATAGTTGATTTCGGGCTGAAAAATGTCAAAATAACCTTGAAAATATTAAATTATATTTGTTTATGATGATTATTGTGAGTTTTCAGGTTAAAACAAGTTTGGCATGGAAAACGAGGTGAAAATGAAGAAAAGTCAAAGTTCAGGTCAACCGGTCAAACGCAGAAGTCAAAATAAAAAGTTGCTGAAAATCTTCACGGCTTGCAGGCCGTGAGACACCCTTTCATGGCCTAGACCAAGCTGTGAAGATCCTGACCAAGCTGTGATGCTGAGCCGTAGACCAGTCACCGATGACAGCCCTTTCACGACTTGGCTTGCATGTTGTGAAAGACCCTTCACGGCCGTGAAAGACCCATCTCAAGCCGTGAAAGCCCAGTCCTGGCCGTGTAACCGAGAGACAGAGCCCAGTCATCAACAACAGCCCTTTCACGGCCTGATCTGCAAGCCGTGAAAGCCCTTTCACGGCCTGGACACGTTTTTGGAAAATTTTCAGATTTCGGCCTTTATAAATAGAGGGCTGATTTCCACCATTTGGAACATCTTGGAGAGCAGAGAAAAAGCCATAGAAAGCCCTCGTTGAAGACCTTTGAAGATTTGAAGATTCGAAGCCTTCGACGAGTCCGAAAGTAGCGTTTTTCATCATTTCGAGCTTTTATTCGGTATTGTACTTACATTTAGCCATGAATTTCTATTTGAATCAGATTTGTTTTTGTTTAAACATTAACATGGTTGGCTAAACTCATCATATCGTTTAGGCATAGACGAGCCCAACCATGGTTTAATCATGTAATTGTGTCAGTTTTTACATACAATTATGGTTTGAAGTAATAGTTTGGTTTCTTTGTTTCAATTGATGACATTTGTGTTCTTCATTGTTCTTGGATACTTCTTAGCCTTGTGGGACCCTCATCATTAGGTTGCAGAGCACCGACTGATTAGGAATCCTATTGTATAGCTGAACCACAGAATCTGCGACGTACGCGTGAACTAGCAATAGTCACGATCGTTAAGAACCCTAGTCACTAATCAGGAGTCCAACCCTTAGGGCTGAGTGAGAAATTACCTACCCTCTGCCAGTAGCCACCCTCGACATTGTCAAGTAAACCAAGTAGTCACCGATAGGTCGGGTCTGCCCTTACTTAGTCGTGTCTAGGACCTGCTGGGTCACTTGATCCATAGAACTTAACCGCTTCACAACCCTAGAACCGTTAGGATCATCCATACCCTGACCCTTCGACCAGTTGTGAGTTGAGTCACCGATAACTCGGGACTTAGCCTAGGGCACTTCAATTCCATAACCAACTTGTCTACACTTCACCATGGACCATTAGTAACCATTTAGGGCCTGTCTATAACCCTAATAGTGAACCAGTCCATAGGAATTAGGTCGCCTTGTCTTAGGAACCCAATTCACATAAGTGACAAGGCGTATGCACAAAACCGATACAATCGATTAAACCTGTGTGGGGGAGTCATTGTCTAAGCGATCCTTTTACACTACTGAATTAAACAAACTCAATTTTCAATCTGTTCTCTTAAAACCATCCACATTTCAAATTCATATTTTCAAAATACAAAAATAAACCGGCTTAACTAAAGACCAACTGTTTAGCATAAAACGTGTCCTTGAGGTTCGATAACCCGGTATTTACCAACACTATACTATACATGGCAGGTATACTTGCCTACGTGTGTGTGTAGTCCCTAGGTGGATAACCATTTTTATAAATTTAAAACCTGATAGTGTAAGACCATATTTTCATATACACTTTCACACACATCAGTATCCGATCGAGCAAACCTTTAGTAAGATCCGTTCCATGGTTTTTCAGATAATGTTCTATAACGTTCAAGGAATTGGACACCTAGCTGCATCCTCTTCCTTCTAGCAAGGCATGACAAAATCATTGTCAACTAGTTCTTTGTGTTTATCAACTGCCTTGATCAAACCAAATATTATAGCCTATGGTAGTATGATCATTCATCCGTATGTTAAGAACACTTGTTAAACATGAGACATGAAATTTTTATATCAATCTCATATAGTGTTTAACAATTTCTAGTATCGTTCTCAATTTGAATTAGTCTTAACGTACTAATCATAGTTCGAGCACGGCCATGCATTTTCACTATTCAAATTTAACAACGGCGCCATAATTTTTAGCTCTTATGGAATTAAGAGAACATATTCCTTTGGCTACAAACAAATCCCACTAAGCTTCAGATCACTCCCAATTAAGTACCCTTATAACTGCCCTATCAAGGACACAACGTTAGATAAAATCAAAGAGTGGCCTTTCAGCAAACGTTCACTCAAGTTTGCAGCGTGGGTCTAAGGGCAACCTGATTGTACCATTATCAAAATATCTTATGACATTAATCCATGAAGATTATTTTGAAGTGGGATACGTCCAATACTTACTACCAATAAAATATCTTTGAATATGATTTTTAACACTTCTTGAGCATTCATCTCATGAATCTGATCATAACTCAGAATAGTCTATCACTCAGATTCGTTCCCACGCATCTGATCAACTATGGACATTTAGTATTCATTAGCATTCATGGATTCTTAGTGTACTAATAATCGAAGACATATAGTTTATATATGGCTCCTTAACTATTAAGATAAACCGAGAATATTTGTCTATAATTTCGAATACACCAAATTTCTAAATACAAATCAAATCCCCTGATTCTCAAATTTAAGACCTAATTTCTCAGCATGTTCCTCATGTTTGACGTGTGGCATAGGTTTAGTAAATGGATCTGCAAGATTTTGATCAGTATGGACCTTGCTTATGATGACATCTCCTCGTTCCAATATTTCTCGAATGTAATGGAACTTTCACAGACTATGCTTCGCGCTGTGATGTGATCTAAGTTGCTCTGCTTCAGATCTCTAAGTTTTCTTAACCCCTGCAACTCATTACATATGTGAGTATAACATGAATACCCGAGGACCCTCCTTCGATAGTAAAGCTTCTTGAGCTTCAACTCAGCCAGGTATTTAGGACAGTTCCTCTTTCATTACCCCATTTCATTGTAGTAGAAACATTTAGCATCCTTCTGAGCACTTTGAGAGATTCTTGTTTCCTGCCCTTACCTTTTTCTTTGTCGTTTCCCTTGGCTCTATTATCTTTTTTACCAATTTTTCCATCTCGAATCATAAGCACAAGATTTGTCCTACTTCCAATTTTGACTGGAATGTTTGTTTCAGCAGTCTTAAGCATTTGATGCAAAGATGCGGGACTCTTATCCAGACCATTCATATTATAGTTCAGGACGAACTGATCATATGACTTGGGCAATGAGTTAAGGATAATATCCGTTGCCAACTCATCACTTAGTGAATTTCCCACTTGTGATAGATGATCGACATGGTTGTTTATTTTTAGTACATGAACACTGACTGAAGAACCCTCTTACATGCGACACATGATCATGGATCTTATCACCTCAAAACGCTTGTGTAGAGCATGTTGCTGAAGCATGCCTTTAAGCTGCTCGCTTATATCATATGCTTTCTTGTCAACCATGTTCCTCTGAAGTTCAGGGATCATTGTTCCTAGGATAAGACACGTCACAGTCTGAGAATCATCAACATGCCTAACCCATCTTGCATGGTCAACACTGTTATGATCAGTGGGTTCTTTCGGGATTGGGTTCTCAAGAACATAAAACTTCTTTTCAGCCGTGAGAACAATTTTCAGGTTGCGATACCAATTCATGAAATTGGTGTTGTTGAGCCTTTCCTTCTCAAGGATGGACTTAAGGGAAAATAGGGAGGAGGTAGGGATGTGATCGAAATTACTTGATGACATCTAAGAGAAAAAGCAAGATTAAAAATTTTCATGCAAAAATTCCGAATTAATTTTGACCAAATAAAACATAATTACAATTAGGATTACCAATTGTGTCGACTACACAATGCTTGTTTTGGGAACACTTTGTCTAGAACTTGACAAGTGGTACATTATTCCAACTACGCCCTACTTCACGATATGTACGCTCAGGTGCAGGGTCAACTCTAAACACCTGAGTTTCGTTTCGCAAAGTGATATTTTGTCCTCGAACCACAACTGTAGTCCCGGTCCATGTTACATGGAAATCACGTTCTTACCATTAACCAAAACCGTATGCCCGAATGCAGAATGGTCACTACACTGGGGGTTCAGATAGATTGATCAAAGTGTCCTAAGCTTAGGGTGGCGTAGAAATATCGATTTGATTTGGGTTTCCATATTTTAAATTTACCAATAAGAGTCATATTCAAAATATTATGCAATGGTCTATTGCATGACGTAAACCGTTCATAAGTTTGTAAACTGCTTTTACGTTGGTTCATTGACGGCTTGAAATTCTTTTCAATCTGTCGACCGGTTAAATTTTAATCCCCTAACTTAAACTAGGTTGGTCGTTTCCCGAACCAATTTTAGCAACTTTTACCCTGGTTTCCAAAATCAAATTATTCAATTTATTTTAGGAAAAACATGTATTAAATATACTTCTTATTTATTCCAAAACCTTTTCGAATACTTTAATAAAACGTCTTTTATTTTATGTTGTTATTATATTATGATTTAGGGGCATATTGCGTGACAACCATCATTCACAACAATAATTAAATATATGGAATTGAGCCAAGAGATTTCAGTTTTGCCCAAGCCATTGAGCGAAATAAAAATATGCAAATATATATAAAACACATGGCACAATTCTGGCATTCCTTCATGCTCCCACTTGCTTCAACATATCTGCTCCTGGTCTCCAAGTGACTGCTATCTTCCATGTATGTCTTGGTTTTACATGTATTTAATAAATAAAATACAAAACCTATCTATTACATTGTAGGCCCACAATGCCCAGAAATATAATACATACATTCAAAGTTAAACAACCATAATAAAGAAACAACCATAGATATATTTAGGCTCAAATTGCAAATAATATCACAACCATAAATAACTATTGGCCATGATTGTAAAACCCTAGGGTTTTATAATTGTCAAAATTTATAACTTAGCAACATGGCCAAAAACACAAATATAGCAATTATCTAAATACTGATTCGTCTAGACGGAGTTGTAAGTGGCTCTGATACCACTCTTGGGATTTTGTGTACATTTTTTTTTAAATTTTAGAGTTCGTGACTTGAAACACAAGTAACTTGGCGGAAGCGTGTACACAAGGTCAATTCTCAATTGATTCCATCAGTGATCCAGACAACCCGAATAAACAAAAATATAACTAGTCGTGATTAAACCAATTGAGACACTATGGTTCAACGAACAGTCTTGCTAGATGACTGTTTCATGATTAGGGTTTTGATCTCATAACTCTTATGACAAAACCTAATAATAATAAACGTAGCAAGATAATTAATATACCTTTCTAGAAGACCAGCGAGAATACACGACGAGTCCTGGTTACTCAATGGTGGCGACGGAGGTTCCCGATGGCCGGCCGTGGCGACGCAAGGAGGAGGGGAGGGGACCGAAATTTGGCTCTCTCTCTCTCTCTGGGTGTTGTGATTTTTGGTGTGTTGAATTATGGGCTTTGATCCCTATTTATAGATTAAGCTGACAGGATAATTATGTGAGCTAAATCAATTTGAATCAAATCCTAACAACTTAAATAACTAATTATTTAAGTTATTCAAAATTTAAAACACTATATATATATATATATATATATATATATATTATACATGGTTTCGTAAATGATATATATATATATATATCCTAACCAATTTAATTATCTCATAATTAAATCAATCCACAACTAATTAATTATCTCATAATTAATTTATTACGTTTTATAAATAAAAACGTCCATCATGTTTATTATTTATCATGAATATGTTAATTAAATTATATTCTTGTTCGTTGCCCAAAGTGTAACCATTTTGTATCGTACCCCGTTAGTTACGTTAATATTATATGACGGTCGGACACTATATATCCAACAGAGGAGGCATAGTACCTTTAGGAGGTTGAAGTGGCTTGCAGGACTCAGTTTTTCTTTGCTTTGGTGATTTATGCACTTCCTTCGTTTCAGTTTCTAGTACTTTCCACTTCTGAATTTGGTCTTGAGGAGGAGAGTCTTGAAGATTGATGACAGAAGGATTTCCTTTTTTCATGTTCTGAGCTTGATTCTCTCTCCCTTGAAGGTTGATCATCTGTGTCTTTCTATCCCTTGAATTTATTGACCTTTTTGTCAAGATTAACTTGGCTTTGATTTATTTTCATGATTCTCTCGTGGTTTGCTATGTGTTAGAGCATGATCGGTTCGTCGTCTGAAGTATCTGAACAAGACAAAGATGCTATTGATGCTGCTCACGAAATGACATTCGAAGTGACATGAAGTGGGACCCGAAGTCACACTTCGTGACCTCACGAAGTGACACGATGTGCCACTTCATGTAGACTCTAGTCCGGGTGAATCAACTTATGTATAAATGGATTTGTGCTTTGTATTTTAGATAGAACTTTGTGAGCTTAAGTGTGTGTTCTTAGTGTGTTTTCTCTGTGACTCTTCCGAGTGTTTCCAGATTGTAAACTTGTTCCTCGTTGATCAATAAACAATCTTTGATACGTTCTCGTATTCGAAATAGCTAGATCGAGTAGACGATCCACCATTCTCGCGTTTTCAAGTGGTATCAGAGCTTTCTAGTTCCATCTACTGATCTAAATATGCTATTTTTGGGATTTTTGTGTCAAAAAGTGTCAATTTTTGAGAAATTGGAGTGTTTTGCTTCGTTTTGATCATTTCAGTTGAGTTTCTCGTGAAAATTTTTATCCTAAATCAATCCTTTTCACTTTATCTGATCTAATGCTGAAAATCTCGTTCAAAATCTTAAAAAATCGCAAAATTTGATAAAAAAGTGTTCCAGTTCGGGTAAAGAACAGTCTGTTACAAAATAACCGTCATCCGAAGTGCTACTTCGGACCAGTTTGCGTCAGTTTGTTCATCTGAAGTGTTAGTTCATACCAGTTTGGATCTCAGTTCGGACCATCTCGTGAAAGTGTCAGTTTGGATCACTTCGTATAGCTCCAGTTCGCTTCATTTCCGGTTCGGGTCAGTTCAGGTGATTTTGTGAAGTGCTATTTCAAATCCAGTTCGCATCCACTTCGGCCCTGTTCATTTCAATAGTCCAGTTTGGATCCACTTCGGCTCAGTTCGGTTCAAGTATATTCACTTCAGATTAGTTCGGTTGAACAGAATTTCAAGACTTATCATGATGTCTGATTTCCAAGCATTTCCGTCATGCAAAATGCGATGCAAACCTTGATCAATTCTCATAACAAAATAGGAACAAGTCAGAAAGTTCCCAAGTTATTATAAATGGAGGATTATCTTAATTGGAATCAAATATTTTTTGCTTATGTCAGCACTAATGATATTGATCTATAGATTCCAATTGAGAAATTGTACACATATCTAACTAATGGAGGCGAGTATAAAGAGATCAAAGATTTTTCATCTGAAGAGAGGAAAATTTATTAACTTGAACAAAAAGCTTTTGGTTATCCTACCATGGCTTTACCTATCGAACTGTTACATCAATTCAGCACATGCAAAAAGACGAAACAATTATGGGATGCTTTGTCTGCAAGGTGTGAAGGAAACGATCAATACAAAAAGAGTAGGCGAAAGGTGTTGAACAAAGAATTTGATAATTTTCAGCATTATGATAAAGAAAACATCGCTGCTCTTGTGTCCAGATATTCACATCTTATTAGTGAATTGAAAGTTGTTGGAATAGAGAAAACTAATGATGAACTGATAGAAAATTTGTTAGAAGCATTACAACAGAATTAGGAGAATTATGTTTTACTGATTACACATGACAAAGAATTCTCAACATTATCCTTTCATGAGTTAACAGGAAAGCTTCATGCACAAAAAATGGAGAGGATGGCTTCAAACAAACCAACTGCTCAATTGCAAAATCCAAAGTATATCATGGTCAGAATGCAGCAAGCATAAATACAAAGGCTAAACCAATTAGTGTTAGTTCTGCACCAAGTACTGCATTTATTAGAAATGTTTTGGGAATTTCTGAAATTTCTGATTCTTCTAGGGGTTGCAGTTTTACAATTCCAGGTATAACAAATCATAATGCATTTTCTATCTAGACAACTGATGAGTGTGCTGCATTAATATCTGCTTTAATCTTATCTTCTTGTGGTTTTATTATTAACAATGTTGGTGATGCTAAGCTGAGTAGAGAAGACTTTAATGAAATTGACGAAGATAATCTAGATGAAATGGATATTGCTTGGCAATTGGCTATGTTATCACAAAGATCAAGAAGATATTTAAAGAAAACTCGAAGGAGATCTATTAATCAAGATGGAAATCTGGGATTAGATAATTCCAAGGTGAAATGTTACAAATGTTCAAAACTTGGACATTTTGCAAATATGATTCCAGAACTACTACTAATGGTTCTCTAGCTTCATCAAGTAACTCAACTACGAAAGCGTTGGCTATTCAAAATGATGGGACTTATGATTGGGGTAAAGGTTTTGATAAATTGGAATTAATTATCACATCTACACAAGATGATTATTATTCAGATACAAGTTCTTATGAATCAGTTGAGAATGAAAATTATGAAGCTAAGGTTGATAGTTTGTTTAAAGAGAATGTTTCTTTGTTGAAAGAAGTTAATCTTCTTACTGTTGAACACCAATTGGTAAAAGAATAATTAAAGGTTTCCAAGAAAGAAGGTAAGGATTTTGAATTGAAAGTTGCAAAGGTATCTAAAGAGAATGTTGAGCTAGTCAAAGAAGCTAAAAAATGGAAAGCTGAAGCAAAAGATGTTGAATGATTTCAATAATCTGTTTGAGAAATCAATGATTAAGTTAGACGTGCTCAATAAGACTTCTGATGAACTCGCTGCTAAAGCAAAAGGTTATCATGATGATAATGAAAGATTGTTGGAAGAAAAGAAGGAATTAGCAAGGGTGAATAAGTTGTTGAATACAAATATTGATATCTAGAAAAGAAATGAGGATAATTTGAAGAAAGAATTGTTTGGTGAGTTAGACAATTTAAGGTTGCAAAATCTGAAACAAATCGGGTTGCAAAGAAGCTGATCGCAACAGAAAAGGAACTAGCTGAAGCACAACATAAGATTTTTAATTTGAAGATCCAGGTGATTGATACAAATAGTCTTCTGAATAATTTCACAAATTCAGAATCGTTCACAAATTTCTTGGAAAAATATGAGAATTTTGAACGAGTGTTTAATAAGACAGTTACACCCCCGGCTATTATCAAGGAAGCTGTCAATGTTTTGAAGGAAAAGGTTGAAGATTGTGATTATTCTAAGTTTTCTGATTCTAAATCTAACGAAGAGAAAGTTCCGAAGCAAAAGAAGAACAAAAAGACTGGCAAGAAGAATGACAAAAAATCTAAGATTCCTAAGTTTTCATAGTTTGTATCTGGTTCTTCATCCACTGAAAATGAGAAGTCGGCTACTTCAACTGAGAAGATTCGATCTCACACTGATATTGATGGGACGCTTTTCTATGCAAAGAAGGATGTTAAAGAACTCAAAGCTGAGTTTTCAAGTTTGGCTAAGAACGTGCATATATTTGCTGGTTCGGAAGAGAAGAGTTCTGGTAAAAATGCTGGTTTGGGTTTTTTAAGTCAAAGATTGTTGAAGATAGTGGTGTTACAGCTCAAAAACAACAAAATCTGAAGAAAATTAACTTGAAACAAGTTCAGAAGGATGTTTTCAGAGGAGAAAAAGTTCAACATGAGAGATTCTACAAGCTCAAGGTTCGGAACAAATATTTTCTAACAAAGAACTTCCACTTCACTGTGCGGATGCTCAGAAAATATCTGAAGTTTTTGTGAAAAATATTGATCAAAAGAACATGAAGAAGCAATCTACAAGGTTTTCTTCTGGTGGTTCTCATTATACTCCAAAGAGCCCAACATCAAAATGGGTTCATGATCACAGGCATTAGGTATTTGATTCTTTCTATGATCATTTTGGAGAATATGTTTTATGAAACTATGCAGATTCCTAAACGGTGGGACAAAACATCCAGTTGTGTTACAATTGTCGCCAAAAGGGGCATATGGCACAAGATTGTTCGGTTTCTACTTTTTTTAGTCACAGAATAAGAAAGGTTCCGCTTGTTGGTAAAATTGCCAAACCAAAGTTCATTGATGAACATGGTAGAGTGTTTGATGAATTTTAACCTACATTTTTCAAAAAGCAAGAAAGATTTATTTCAAAAGTTTCAAATGTTTCACTTGTGGGTGATTCATTACGATCAACTGTGATTGATTCATCAAATGCTGATTTACCGAAACAACAACAACGGAAACCTAAGGTGGTTTCGAAGCAAAATCGGGACACTGCCCGACCAGAAGCGATCCGCTTCGGGTCATTTATAAACGGATGTGTTTGACCAGTGTGCAGGTACTTCTATAAGACCTATTAGTGATTGAATAGTTGCTGATGGGGGAGTATTCTGCTTATCTTAAGTTAAATTTCATGATTCATCTTTCTAACCTGAAATTTTTCTAAAAAGCTGAAACTGACAAGTATCTGTGTCGGTTGACCAATTTTCTTTCTTTACTTTTCCGTTTGTAGTTTAGAGGGAGAAAAGTAAAAAGGCCAAAAATAGTGTCTTTCATTTTAGGGGGAGAAAAGTCATGTTATGGGGA
This sequence comes from Deinandra increscens subsp. villosa, assembly GCA_039602395.1. NCBI lineage: Eukaryota > Viridiplantae > Streptophyta > Magnoliopsida > Asterales > Asteraceae > Deinandra > Deinandra increscens. The sequence goes on along the minus strand of JBCNJP010000010.1, from coordinate 81,490,752 downwards.
GAGATGCACATGGTGAAGGTGAATACATGCAAAATATAAGATTTTGAGAAACTGATCATTGAGAAATGATGGTTCATTAGGTTACGTATCTGACTCATGGATAGAGTAGATGAACAAGCCATAAGATCATTTGTTTGATATGCTTGGTAGGCTCAGCAAATCAGAAAGTATTCAGATGTGATATACACTAAATTCTATGCTTGACTAAGTGGATAACATCTTGAAGAATATTTCATGACAAAAATAGAAAAATGTGTGAAAAAAGAAAATGAGAAGTCACTGTGTATACATGTGTTCATTTTGCAAAGATTTAAACTCGTTTGATTTTCTTTATTTTCTCAAACGGTTAGACATTCTTTGCGTATCGAAAGATCGACATGATTGTTGTTCGTTTGAGGTTCTGCTTTATTTTCGTTGGTGTTTCATATAATTCACCGGACTTTCTCTACGTGTACGGGAGTACCGACCTGATTTTTGTTGAATTATACAACTTCAAATTGCTTTTATTTTTCTTATTTTGTAAAATCCGAGGCCTTATCTGCGTATCGAAAGATCGATCTTAAGGTAGACGATTTAACGTTCTTATTTATTTTTGAATGGAACAGTGTTGACGATATCATGAATGCAATTCACTATTTGATCATCACAAGTGTAATCACACGAGAAAAAGAAAATGTCTGAATATGTCTGATAGCATGTGATACACTGGTCAAAGCAAATAAAATGGACAAATTATACCAGCATTCAATATGGTTTGTGTGCTTCAATTAGTTGAAATTGAAGTGTAGTTCAGTGCGATATATTCAATATGATCCCAGAAAGTGATTTTTCTCAAACCAAAAATAGAGTTTGATTTTGTATTGCAATTTCAGTTCATCTCAGAAAATCAAAAGGATTTTCGGTGTGTTTTAGCATAAGTTTAAAAAATCAAAAATATTTTAGGTTTGTTTTGATATAAACTTTCTAAAAGTCAAAAATATTTTGATCTCTGTTTTGTTTTCGATCTGATCGACACGGGATACAAATCAAATTTCAAAATCCATATCTTGGAGTCTCAGAGAGACATTTTGCGCCAAGATTATTTATGATTGAACAGGTACTAAAGTGCAGAAGAATGTCACAACTTCAAGTCTTCTGAAGCAGGTGATAGAAATGAAACACATTGTGCATCGTTGAGTATTCAAGATCAGACTAACCATCAAGTTGAGGGGATGTTTGATTGAAGATACAAATTTTGTGGATGACCAGATACTACACACGTCAGGGGGGGGGGGTTGTTGTTAGAGCATGATCGGTTCGTCGTGTGAAGTTTCTGAACAAGACAAATATGCTACTGATGCTACTCACGAAATGACACCCAAAGTGACACGAAGTGGGACCCGAAGTTACACTTTGTGACCTCACGAAGTACTACTTCGTGTAGACTCCAGTTCTGGTGCATCAGCTTGTGTATAAATGGATTTGTGCTTTATATTTTAGATAGAACTTTGTGAGCTTAAGTGTGTGTTCTTAGTGTGTTTTCTCTGTGAGTCTTCTGAGTGTTTCCAGATTGTAAACTTGTTCCTCGTTGATCAATAAACAATCTTTAATTACATTCTAGTATTCGAAATAACTAGATTGAGTAGACGATCCACCGCTCTTGCTTTTCACTATGACACCCACCTTTATTTTCTTCAACTCATTGTTCATTCTTTTGATTTCTTCGGTGCCAATATCGATGAGGTTTTTGTAGTTCTGCTCCATGGTCTTGTGGTGTGTGCTGAGGCTTTCTAAAAATATGGCAGTTTTTCAAACCTGTGTAGCAGCTGAAGCTTTTAAATTTACAATACCTGATTTACTTGACAACTACCATTTCACCACATTACACGGGCAAGTATACCCATCGTGGGTAGTATAGTAGTGGTAAGTTGAATCGGGGTCGATCAGGACACAATGGAAAATGAGAGCTCCAGTACTCAATCTTTGTTAACGTTTAACCAGACTCTATCTTTTAGTTTGTTTAGAAAAATAGGTTAGTAATATATATATATATATATATATATATATATATATATATATATATATATATATATAGTCAAAGGTTCATTGTATACCCCTTAAAAAGTGTAGACCCAGTAGACCCCCATATTGTTCTATAAAACTAACTAAAAATTATAAAACTCATTGCTGTTGAATTTGTTTTTTTAACTTTTTTTATTTTGTCATATTTCTATCTTTATATTTTAATTTAGGGTTTCATTTATAAAGTTTTTAGGTTTTTCTTTATTTCTTATTTTCTTAATTTCGAATTATAATTTTTAGTGAGTTTTATAAAGCATCGATGTTTAAAGTTGCAGTGAGTTTTAAAAAACGATGAGCTTTAAACTTAAGAGTTTTAAAACTCAGCAATGAGTTTTATAGAATACTGATTTTTAAAGTTGTAGTGGGTTTTAAACACAACAATGAGTTTTATAATTTTTAGTGAGTTTTATAGAATAATACAACATTTTTTAACAACAATTATATTTCAATGTGTCCAACAACTTTCTATGTTTTCTTTTTTATTTTTAAAAACTTATCGCATAGAAAAAACCAAACTTAACCGGAATGAGCTTTATAATTTTAGTAAGTTTTATAGAATAATATAGGGGTCTACAGGGTCTACATTTTTTAAGGAGTCTACAATGAACCTCACCCTAAATATATATATATATATATATATATATATATATATATATATATATATATATAGGGGAAGGATCCTACGAAAACCCTTTATATTGCGAAAACGCGAAAACCAATATTAAAACCTACATAACTTCTTCATACGATAATGTTTTTTCATAAGATTGGCGCCAAATGTCTTAGAATTACGATATCTTCAATTCTGAAAACAAATATTAAAAAAATTAACGAGTTTTTTTTCGTGTGATACACATGTGTATCATCATCATTAATACTGCACAAAAACGAAGTATCATGTGTAAAAACACTCCTTATGTTAAAAACATATTTAAAGCACTAAAACATTTATGGTACTAATGATAATGAAACATAGTGCATATGTGCAACATATAATTAAAAAAAGTTATAAAGTGTTATTTTTTTCACTAGATATAAAGATAACATAACTATAAGACTTACGGTGCAATTTCCTTTTAAAATTAGTAATGTATACCACATATATGAGGGGTTTTTTTTGGTGTGGTACACATGTGTATCATTAAAAAAACACAAAAAATGACAGAAATATAACACATATGGTGCGTCTTAGAGAAAACAAAGATTAACTCATACTAAAGTATGAGTTTTTTTTTGTGGTACACATGTGTATCACATAAAAAATAAAAAATAAAAAATAAAAAAGCGTTAACTTTTTATTTTTTTGTTTTTATAGAATTAAAGATAACATAATTATAAGACTTTTGGTGAAAATTTTTAAAAAATATATTAACTTACGGAAAAGTTATGTTTGTTTTAAGATGGTTTTCGCGTTTTCGCAAAATATATGCGTTTTCGGATGATCCTTTCCCTATATATATATATATATATATATATATATATATATATATATATATATATATATATATATATTAATAAAATGGGTTTTGAGATTTAAGCAGTCCTTGTCAATATTGACAGGAGAAACACAACATTAACTTGTAATCTAGTTGTTACGTTATAACTTTGCCTTAAGATTGTTTATTAGCAGAAGATCAGCCACCTTTCGGAATCTTAGGCCGATTCACCATCTCTACGTTCAATCGTCTGCGAGGAGTACGAACGCCATGGGAAGGGGCCGTTGATAGACAACCGAAGTGGTATAATGCCACTTACTTACGGGGTCCCTCAAACTGGCCAACTTACCGTACTCGACACGCCATCATGAACCAGCAGGGGAACAACCCTGCGTGGCTGATTATTTTATTATGAAAATGATCTTTTTAAGGGACTAAGGTCCGTTTCTTCCATGCACCTCTCTCGCGCATGCACGCTCGGCATAATCAGAGCCAAGTTCACAAACACGTACCATATCGGCTTCCGTGAAGTGACAAAATATTACCAACCGCCATTCCCAACCTTAGGATGCATCATTTTGGACATTTATGAATTTGCAAATGTCATGTTTTGTGAAAAAATTATTATTACTGCTAGCTTCCATAACATTTGAAACAATTACAATGTAAAGTTTATTTTAATTGATGTCACTTGATTTTCAAAAGCCATTTAGTGGTCATTGGATGTAACTTGTGTTGATGATCCATGAAGTCATGACCCCGTGGGAAGCCGCTATGGTTGGGGTGTGACATATTGGTATCAGATTCATAGTTAGAGCTTAGTAGGTTGCATTAGTGGGCCTAAACTATAGCTGAAGTTCCATAGACTCATGTCATTGGACATAGAAACATGCCTTGTCACGAATATGTATTCAACATCTGATCCTATTCAGGTCTATCTACTAGCTGGACTTCCTACTGCACCACCATCCCCGAATGTCTTAGATTAGAGTGAGTCATTCGAGGTAGACGAGACCAACGATGACGAGACGGTGACCCAGGGTGACGACAATGAATAGGAGGAGTCTACTCCCACCATTTACTTTATGGAGACTTCTAATATTCGGAAAAGAGAATCAGAGCTCTGACACATTCTTTACCTGGTAAGAAACCTGCGCGACTATTGGTAATGATCATCCGAGACCTACATTGAAAGGATACCGATCCTCCTCCTGGAGGATGGGGTAGATGTTGTCCACCCTTAGCGGTTTGATGCGTGAGGAGGGGATACCCTCTACTCATTAGAGGGCAAGTCATCTCGCGCCACCCTACGACTACTGCTAATCTATGCTCCAGTGGAGCATGTCATGTCGACGCTGGTGACACACTACGGCTCTCATGATAACATGCTTCATTTCATCCACGATGACATCAAGGATCTCTAGGAGTAGGCCATGGAGGTCATGGATCACCACTTACACATCCTTGACGAGTGCATTCTGATGATCGAGGAGGGTCGTTATCTGGATGACTAGTCGCTCAACACAATGCGCCACAAACTCGATGAAGTCGAGGGACATATCTCCGACGCTAAAAAGAGAGATACTAAGTAGCATAAGCGAGCTGGCGTCGTGTTGCGTTAGCGGTAGCTAGTGTCGTCCTCATTGTGGCAGCCATGCTAATTGGCGCATTTTCTCACTAGATTCATTGATGCTTATGTGATCGGGATGTGCTCACGTTATATTTGTGATATGAACTTGTTGGAGGAGCTTGTACTCCATGAATATTTTGTAATCCGTACAATGTACTTTATCAAGTTATGATTATCTTTATATTGTGTAGTTGTGATTGTTTACTTTGTGCACGTGTGTTCACTATATATATTCCCCATTGTCTTATTTTGTTTATTGTTGCGATTTCAAGAAACATCCCGCCAAGAAGGAACGCTATCCGTAACAGAGAAGCACCCCAATGATATCCGCTAATATCGAGAAGATGATTGCTCAATGAGTGGCTGAAGCGATCACCGAATACAAAGCTAATCGGAGCATTGGGTCCGGTGGAGGTGGTGAAGCAATGGAAATATGATAAGTACCTAATGTATCACGTGATCCTATATGCAAAAGTCAATGTTTATGATTAGATTGTTTCTAATCTAAATACGGTTACGAAACAGGGTGAAGTTTGCCATTGGTACATTAAAAGGGAAAGCTTTAACATGGTGATACCTGACGTGAGTTCAAAGTCCCACTCAAAAATAAACCCAATTACACTAATTTAGATAGTGGTAAGCAGGTGTCGAACACAGGGAGATTGTGGAGTATGTGATACTTTTGCAAGTTAAATTACACTAAACTGAAAAGACTTGAAATTAATTGTGACAAAGGGTTTTGTGTTATAGCTTGGTTTTGATCAACTAGGAACTAGATAACATTTCGCGAGGATGCTCTTTTAAATCCTTTCTAAACTGCAACCCCCATACCTTCAATGGGCTTGAAGGAGCTGTAGGTATGATACGACGAATTGATAAGGTTGATTCTTTTTTCAACATGAGCAACTGTGCCGCTGAATGCAGGGTGAAGTTTGCCATTGGTACATTAAAAGGGAAAGCTTTAACATGGTGATACTTGACGTGAGGTCGAAGTCCCACTCAAAAATAAACCCAATTACACTAATTTAGATAGTGGTAAGCAGGTGTCGAACACAGGGAGATTGTGGAGTATGTGATACTTTTGCAAGTCAAATTACACTAAACTGAAAAGACTTGAAATTAATTGTGACAAAGGTTTTTGTGTTATAGCTTGGTTTTGATCAACTAGGAACTAGATAACATTTCGCGGGGATGCTCTTTTAAATCCTTCCTAAACTGCAAGCCCCATACCTTCAATGGGCTTGAAGGAGTTGTAGGTATGATACGATGAATTTATAAGGTTGAATCTTTTTTCAACATGAGCAACTTTGCCACTGAATGCAGGGTGAAGTTTTCCATTGGTACATTAAAAGGGAAAGCTTTAACATGGTGATACTTGACGTGAGGTCGAAGTCCCTGTAGATGCAAGGAGCGATGGATCGTTTGCTAATCACGTGATAATGAGATGAAGATGAGATCAAGCAAGTAAATACAAATGAAATTTGTATTAATAAGCCTTGAGAGCACACACACAGAAGTGTAGAATATGGCAAGAAGTTCTTAGATGTCTTAAACTCTCTACACATGCTACCTATTTATAGGTATGACTAAATGAGTTGCGGACCATGTCCGGACCATCTGGTCCGGGCGGACCATTTGGTACGCTAGACCAACTGGTCCGCTGCCCTCTTAGTCACACACACATAAGTTTTCATATAGATACAATACACGAGACACAATGTAGCATATGTAGCATAGAAATATGCTTCTACAAACTCCCCCTTAACGTGTAGTGTATCTATTCTAACTAAAACTCTAGTCTTCAATTTTCAACAATGTTGCATCCGATCGTCAACTTGAAATCTTGTCAGAAATAGAGCTTGCATGGCTGGATCATTCTTGAATAAATCTTTGATCTTCAAGATCCACTTGTGAAAGATATAACGAACTCCCCCTTTCACCATGCTTGAGTCTTGACACACAAAAACCTGCAACTTTAGAAGACAAAAGTGCGGATTTTCTTTGAACTTCCAAAAATAATTTAATCTTGGTGCAAAACTTCTCTTTGAGAATTCAAGATATTGATTTTGAAATTTTGATTTCGTATCAAGTGTTGATTAATCGAAAACAACTAAGAAATAAAATCTTTTTGGATTTTAGAAACTTTAGATCAAAACACACCAAAAATCTTTTTGATTTTTCAAAGTTATGCTAAAACATACCAAAAATCTTTTTGAATTTTACTAAAAGGAAATATAAATGCAATACAAAATTACACTCTATTTTTGGTATTTTGCGAGAAAGATCACGACACGAGATCATATCAGACATAACGCATCTAGCACATTTCAATTTCGGTCTTAATCAGCATGCAAGCCAAGATAATCGCAAATACAACATTTATGTTTATTTCAGCATGCACCAATCATTTTTTATCGTTTTCAGATATGCTTAAGGTAATTTTATCATGCACTGATAACTCGGCCTCCACTCTATCAGAAATACTGGCAAATCATCATATTTATCATATAATACCAACTTTCTTAGAGATTTAATCATCCTTGATGAGTCATGCAAAAATAAGGTAGAACCCTAAACAAACAACAATCGGGTCGGCCTTGTGAGCACGCAGAGAAAGTCCGATTGTTTAGGAAAATAAGAAATATAAAAATAAAGCAGAAATTGTATAATCCAACAACAATCAGGTCGGTACTCCCGTACACGCAGAGAAAGTCCGATGGATTATACGAAACACCAAAGAAAATAAAGCAGAACGTCAAACGAACACCAATCAGGTCGATCTTTCAATACGCAGAGAAAGGCCGATCGTTTGACAAAATAAAGAAAATCAAACAAGTTGAAATTTTTGCAAAATAAAAACATGCATTCACCAGGATATCTCTTTATTCTATTTTAGGAATCATCACACAGCATTCATCAAGAAGCAAATAACCAAAAATCATCAGGGAAACTTTATGTTTATATCTTACTTGCAGATATCAGATTAGTCATGCACATTCACAGATTATGCAAGTACCTACAGCCTTTAGACTTAATCTATCCATGGCAGATAACATATATGCTGATGTACCATCATTTCTCGCTTTTGTCGGATCAATTTCTCAATTTTCCATTTTTTTTATATTTTTCCAATTTCTCCCCCTTAAATTCAAACAAACACTAATGTTTTAATTTTCAATTTTCTCCCCCTAAAAAATATATGAACAAGAAAGAAAATTGATCGACCAACACTGACACTTTGCAGTTTTAGCTTTGGAAAAATCGGTTGAAAAACATTTGAAAATGATATGTCATGGAAACACTAAATTAGGCAAGTTCTTCACTATCAGCAACACACGCATGACAGGTCTTCTTGAAGAAACCTGCAGACACCAGATAAAACATTAGTGGTTTTGGGATCGGCCCGAGTCAACAGCCTCGGGTCGCCCGGTGTCTTCAACATGGTCTTTGTTTGCCAAGGAAACAGCTCGTGGTTTCCACATCAGTGGCGATTGAAAACTGTTCAATGACCCCACAAAATGATCAACTTGCGTCTTTGCCCAAGACGGCTTACTAGTTGATTTGTACATCGATGATTGTGGTTCATAAAAAATATGACCATTTAAATCCACATACTTAGCAGTTTTGTTCACATAAGCGTAAGTACTCGCATTCGTAGGACATTGAGCAGCAAGATGCCCTGGTTTACGACATGCATAACACTTCCTTTGAAAAACATTAAGGGAACTGCTACCCAGATTTAATTCAAAAATTTGTTTTTTATCAACAAAATTCTTTAGATTTCTCTTGTCCTGTTTGAACACATCATGATAACCAAAAATTTTTTCTGAACTGAATGAATCAAAGAAATCATCAAAAGTATCATACCTTGGAGATGGACTTCGTTGAGAAGAACCAGAACTATAAGAAGACCCTCCAGAATAATAATGATCATTCTTTTATTTGACCACCGTTTGTTTCTTCTGCTGTTTGAATTTGTTCTTTTGATTTGAACCAGCAACATTCTTTGTTTGTTGTGTTCGAGAAACTGATTCTTCTTTAGCGTCATAACCAAGACCTTTATGCTTGTACCCCTAGACTTTTGAAGAATTTGAAAAAGCCGTTGGAACTGCTCGTCCTTTAGCTGCACTGGTAAATTTAGCTTTAATAGCTTTCAATTTGTTATTTTGAATCAAAGCTTTTTCTTCTTCATGGACAGATGAAGAACCAGACGCAATTTTCTCACAAAGCTTTTCATCTTCCAACGCCTTTGAAATTGACACAAACTTTGGAGCTTCATCTTATTTCTTCTTCCTTTTCTCAGATTTGTTTTTCTTCTTCTTTGCTGGAGTTGCAAATTTAGAATAATCTTGCAATTCAGCTCTTGGATCAAGTGACACAGATGGAGGATTTAATATAACCACTGGAGCTGGAACAGAATGTAATTCCTCTTCTTTCACACTTTCGTCGCTCTTTTCCTGATTGTAAATGTAATTCAGTAATGTAGGAGACATAGCTGAATTCTTTACTTGCTTTTGAAGAGCGAGAATCTCAACTTTTAACTCAGATATTTTGACTTGAGCAGCCAACAAATCTTTCTGAGTACCAATAAAGTCATCTGATAATTCATTGTATTCAGCCTTCAGTTGCCTTTTGGTATCACATAACTCCATTAGCTCAGCATGAACCTTCTCCCACTTCTTAGTAAAATAAGCAACATCTTTTGTTAAAATGTCATTCTTTTCACGCATCTGAACATTTTCATCTCGAAGCTTTGAAAGTTCTTCTTGAAGTTCTAAAACTTTATCTGCAGCTTCAACAGCAATCGCATTTGCTTTTTCATATCTTTGTTGAACAGGATAACTCTTTTCAAATAGATTCTCAAAATCTTGAACTACATCAAGATGAGCAACTTTTTCATTCTCATATTCAGTAACCCATTTATCCTTTTCTTGCACCAACTCTGAATTGACTTTTTCTAAATCAGCAGATCTTTGTTTTGAACATTCCAAAGCAGCTATCACAACTTTGAGTTCTTCAGTTATCAAACCATAATCTTTCAACAAAATTTCAAATTTATCATTTGCAACAACACATGCTTCACAGTTCTTTTGTACCCCTTTTGTAAGTTCAGCAACTCCATCTTCCAGTACTGTTTCACATGAACTTGTTTCTGAATTAGAATCACTTACCTCCTTCCTTACAACTTCGGCAAGAAATGCAGATTCATCAGGATACCACTCGACATACTTATTTAGAGAACTATCATAAACCAAAGCAGGTTTGGTTGCATTTAATGCCAACTGTTTCTGTTTCTCTTCCATTATTTTAATATCCTTATTCCAATTATAACCTTCATCCCTTTTGTGAAATCAAGGCTTGCGAGTTTGAATTGTTTGTTGAGGACGAAGAGACGGATATTTTCGGATTTTTACATTAACGAGTAAATGTCCAATTTGTGAACATTTGAAACACCTAACTTTGGATTTATCCAATCCAAGTTTTCCTCCTGGAAGAAAAGATTGTTTACCATGCTTCTTCATGTATCTCTTACCTCTTTCAACAGTCATAGCAAATTGCCAATGTAAATCTAACTCGTTTAAATGATCATCATCCAACTCACTTAAGTCATTTGCAACCAAATCAACTTCTCCCAGTTTCCCAAAAGTTGAACCATTTGACGATGATATAAAAGCATATAGCAATGAAGCTAAATCCTCAGATGCCTTGTCAGGAATATTAGGCTTTGATGATTGATTTGGACATGTAGGAGTACAACCTGGAGAATAACTATAAGTCTCCGATTTTCCAGCAAGAAATGCAGTAGGAGGACCTTCACTGAAAACGTTTGACTTTTTAGCATTTATCGTAGAATCATTTTCACCACGATATGCAGCTAGATTCTGTACTTGTGCAGGCATGGACTTGTTGATACTCAACTCCATATCTCTTACTTATATCTGCTCAATCAAATTGATGAATGACACTCCTGAATACTCTTTATCATGAGTAATCATCATCACATAGTTTTCCCATTTTTCAGGTAATGCCTCTAATAACTTCTCTTTCAAATCAGCTTCTTCCTTTTTGATGCCAACTAAAGCCATTTCACTTAATAAATGTGAAAATCTAGTGATAAGCTTTGGAATATTTTCATTTGGATAATGCTTAAAATTGTCGAACTCTTTCTTTAGAACCTTCTGTTTGCTTTTCTTGAATTGATCATTTCCTTCACAACGTTTCTGAATTGCATCCCACAATTCTTTTGCAGAAGTATACGCAGAAAATTGATGTAATAAGTCGGAAGGTAATGCCATCGTTAAAGCACCATAAGCTTTTTGTTCTGCTTGATATGCCTTCTTTTGCTCACCAGTAAGACTTTGTTGCAAAACTGGCCTTCCATTTGTTCCTGTTGGATACTCGTATAGATTATTGTAAGATATCCAAAAATCAACATCATTAGCACCAACATATGCATTGAATCGCTTCACCCAACTATGATAATCTTCCAATCTGAGCAATTTTGGAACTTTCTGACTTATTCCTATTTCATTATCATAGTTAATGATAGCTTGCATCGTGTTTTGAATCGCGGAAAACGCTTGAAAATCCAACATATTTTCCGAAATATGACACCTCAAAAACTTCGAACTAAAAAACGGAGGTCTTCCAAGCGGATTTAGTGGGTCAAAACTGGACGGTACTGGCCGTAGGCGGGTACAAGTCCTAGATCTCGTCGAGACGAATGTTTTGACTGGTATTGGGTTCCATAACTCTTTACGGTTCTCAAGTTACGTCAGTTTTAGTGATGAACACTTTTCGGCCAGCGAACCAAAACACTTTCAGCAGACCAAAATACTACCAGCGGATCAGATTTGTACCTGCGGACCAAATCCGGATCAGATTTCGTCCGGCGGACCAGATTTCATACGGCGGACCAGATGATACGCTGAAATAACTGCCGCGGATCAGATGGTACGCTGAAACTGCCACGGATCAAAAATATGAAGATTGCCTACGCGGACCAGATTAGCGGACCAGAATGCTGATGAAGATACACGGGCGGACCAACCAGCAGACCAGAAAATTCATCCGGCGGACCAGAAATTCGTCCGGCGGACCAACTGATTTCGAGGCTGATTTCGCTGATTTTCGTGAAATTTGACGTTTGGAGCTGGAAATTGCGTTAGTATGATGCGAAAACACTCCAGCAACACTCAGAAATCATTTTCCATCGTTGAAACACTCGAAATTGTGGAAATTTGATGAAAAATGAAGAAAACCCAAACTTTCTCTCTCTTAAAATCTCTAAAATCACAGAATATGATCAGCAAATGGAACCAGATAGCTCAGATACCACTTGTAGATGCAAGGAGCGATTGATCGTTTGCTAATCACGTGATAATGAGATGAAGATGAGATCAAGCAAGTAAATACAAATGAAATTTGTATTAATAAGCCTTGAGAGCACACACACAGAAACACACACAGAAGTGTAGAATATGGCAAGAAGTTCTCAGAAGTCTTAAACTCTCTACACATGCTACCTATTTATAGGTATGACTAAATGAGCTGCGGACCATGTCCGGACCATCTGGTCCGCTGCCCTCTTAGTCACACACACATAAGCTTTCATATAGATACAATACACGAGACACAATGTAGCATATGTAGCATAGAAATATGCTTCTACAGTCCCACTAAAAAATAAACCTAATTACACTAGTTTAGATAGTGGTAAGCAGGTGTCGAACACAGGGAGATGGTGGAGTATGTGACACTTTTGCAAGTTAAATTACACTAAACTGAAAAGACTTGAAATTAATTGTGACAAAGGGTTTTGTGTTCTAGCTTGGTTTTGATCAACTAGGAACTAGATAACATTTCGCGAGGATGCTCTTTTAAATCCTTCCTAAACTGCAAGCCCCATACCTTCAATGGGCTTGAAGGAGCTGTAGGTATGATACGATGAATTGATAAGGTTGATTCTTTTTTCAACATGAGCAACTGTGCCGCTGAATGCAGGGTGAAGTTTGCCATTGGTACATTAAAAGGGAAAGCTTTAACATGGTGATACTTGACGTGATGTCACACCCCCAATTAACCACTAACGGGGTTTATACCGTTAAGGGGCGCGACTAGACCAGGACCACAACCATTAGTTACAAATACTAAACGAATCAGAATAAAGTCCAATGTTCATAAATAAAAACAGTTTAACATACACAGCGGAATTAAAAACATCAGTATCTTAGCACTAGCCACGTGCTTTACAAATCATTGTTTCAATTTCAAATTCCCAATTTAGTTTAATAAAATAAATGTCCTCACGAGCCATGCCAACCTCCAGTGGATACTCTTCAACGATCTGCAAAAGTGAAAACCACACAAGTGTCAACCTAACGGTTGGTGAGTTCACGGTGGGCATGACATGCATTGGCCCGGTCTCATTATCGTATGTATCAACATATACATAAATAGTATTGTTTTGCAAATCATTGCCAAGTGTTGAGTTATTGAATATGCACTAGTTAAGTAAAAGTTAAAGCGGTCAACCGATATCGCGGGTAGCTAATCCGGTTTCCATGCACTAAGGAAGTCGTACTAGGGCTGAAAGCTGACGTAACAGAGTTCGGCAATAGCCGATGGTTGGTGCCTCCAGTTGTGTCCCTCCCAGGACCCACAACTAAAAACAGGCTGATATTGAACTCCGTTCGGCCCCCGGCCGGTTGGCTACACATTTGTGTACCGCGGAGCAGGGTTTGTCAAACCCTCAGTAGATCTACCCAACATCCCCTCGCTTTCCAGATCATCAGTACTAAGTTGAGGACTTTAAGTTTTAAAGCATCCTTAGAAATCATGTGATATCATTTGGTATAGACTTTAACCTACACTAGTCATATTAAAATGTTTATTCTGGATTTCATCTGAAATCCTAAAAAGGGTTTAAGTGTCACAATATTCGTTTCCGGATTTCAATAGAAATCCCAAGGATGGACAGTTGCAAGTGCTCCCCATAAAGCACTCCAACTTCCATAGCAGGTATCCCCTCTGGTAATACCTCAAGATGTCGGCGTTGTTTTCCGTTACGTGTATTCGTTGTGACCCAAACGGGCTCACAATTAAAGGGTTTGTGAAACTCACCTTAGGTTGCTCGGCTTACACTTGCTAATTAATCCAAATGTTGCTTAACGAAGACCTATGAACACGTTTAGGTCTTAAGTATTAGTTTCGTGTCTAATTATTAACTTAACGTCACTATGGCCCATAACATAGTACGTTGGACTACGACTCGACATACCGACACACGACACCGATGGTTGATCATAAACAAGGGTTCACATATTACAGAAATCAGACATGTATCATCATGGCATAATCACGTAAGTCATGGCATAACATTTAAGCAAATTTCACAAGTTTGGATTTAGGTCAGGACATAATTTCGCTAGCAATTTCGCTAGGTAATTTCGCTAGGTGCACGGGCAGCACTTTCGCTAGGCTGTACCCGATAACACAGTTTCGCTAGGCTAGTTTCGCTCGAAACTGTTGGCGCAGTTTCGCTAGCCTAGTTTCGCCCGAAACTGGTTTGAACTTTCGTTCAGGGAATTTCGCTCGGAAGATTCGCTCGAGCTGGTCTGGTTGGTTTACCCGGCGACACTGCAGTTTCGCTGCATAGTGTCGCCTGAAGGAGATATACATAGTTTCGCTACATAGTTTCGCCCAGAGTACATGACAGTTTCGCTGGACGCGAAAAACATACGGATCAGCCTAAAAATCAATCTAACAGCTTCCATATTACATGCAATTCATTATCTAGCATACATAGGCATTTACCAACATAAATCAGCAAGCTTTAACACCTTAATCATGGGTTTTTATCATCAAATCACCAAAATGCATGTAAAACCCTAAAGTGACTAAAATGGCATAAATCTCTAACATGGTTGGATTTTACACGTAAAGTTGGCAACTTTATGATAGATCTAGCATTCCTAAGCTTCCAGAATACAAACATAACAACTTTCATGAAGGTTTGATCATACTTTATTTGAAAATACATAAAACATGCACAAACTAGGGTTTCTTGAATCTTACAAGTTTGATGATGATGATGTGCTAGCTGGTAAAGTCTCCTAGATGGTCTGATGATAGTTGGATTCTTTCAGAAATCGTGAGAGAGCAGAGTGTGAGTGTTTGTGTGAAATGAGGCAAATGGTAGAAGCTAGGGTTTATTAAGATCTTTTATATCAGGAGCTAGTTTCGCTGGCAGTTTCGCTGACCGGCGAAACTGGCTCTGATTATGAGTAAATCAGGCAGTTTAGCTAACTACCGGGCGACACTATAGTTTCGCTCGGTAGTTTCGCTGGAAACCTAAAACACACAAATTTGTCACATAATCAAGGATTCACAATTTGTCATGCTATTCGTAATGTTAAATCATGCATTTAAATCACATTGCACATAATGACATCAATAAATGAACACACAGCACATATGGGCGGGTTCGGTGATCAACCAAAGGACGTGGACGTATTCGGTCTAGCTAAGCATTAGTTACTAAGTTGACACCTATAACGTAACTAACGGGGTCTGTCTAACGGAAGTTAACCTTGAAATTCTCGGATGTCACATCCTTCCCTTGTAATTGGAATTTTCGTCCCGAAATTATTCTTGTGTTGTAGCATTCGCAGTTTCAGTTGTCGTCGTTGCTATCGTCGCTGAGGAAAGAAACAAAAGTTTTAGGGTTGCCACATCCTCCTCCTGTTAAAGGAATTTTGGTCCCCAAAATTTAAATCGTACCTTGAGTTCTCGTGGACGTTTGCTCGAACAAGTGAGGATACTTTTTCTTCATCTGATCCTCTCGCTCCCAAGTGTATTCGGGTCCACGCTTTGAGTTCCATCGCACCTTGACGATCGGAATCTTGCTACGCTTGAGGGTTTTCTCCTCGCGTCCCATGATTTCCACTGGTTGCTCGATAAATCTCAGATGTTCATCAATTTCCAATTCCTCCAAAGGAATTATTTCAATGTCTTCAGCCAGACATTTCTTTAGGTTAGAAACGTGAAACACGTTGTGAACTCCATCGAGTTCTGCAGGGAGTCGTAAACGATAGGACACCGGGCCTACTTCCCCGATGATTTCAAAAGGACCGATGTAGCGAGGATTAAACTTTCCACGCTTTCCGAAGCGTATCACACCTTTCCAAGGAGATACCTTCAATAACACTTTGTCACCCACCTCAAACTTTAGAGGTTTTCGGCGTTTGTCGGCATAACTCTTTTGTCGATCACGCGCTGCAGCTAGCCGTTGTCTGATTTGAATAATTCGCTCGGTCATATCATGAATGACTTCCGGTCCAGTGAGTCCTTTCTCACCCGTTTCAGCCCAACACACGGGCGATCTGCATTTTCTGCCATAAAGTGCTTCAAAAGGTGCTGCACCGATGCTTGAATGATAGCTATTGTTGTAAGAGAACTCCACCAGTGGAAGGTGAGTCTCCCATTCTTTCCCAAAGTCAAGAACGCAAGCTCGGAGCATATCTTCTAAGGTTTGAATGGTTCGTTCCGATTGACCATCTGTTTGTGGGTGATAGGCTGTACTCATATCTAATCGGGTTCCCAACGCTTCTTGCATTGATTGCCATAGCCGGGAAGTAAATCGAGGATCTCGATCAGAAATGATAGTCTTAGGCACACCGTGTAGCTTCACAATTTTGTCGATGTACAGCTTCGTCAATTTATCCATATTATCACCTTCCTTCATCGGGATGAAATGTGCCGATTTGGTTAATCGATCAATGATAACCCAAATCGCATCCGGTTGATTCGATCGATGAGGTAGTCCCGTTACAAAATTCATGGAGATGTCCTCCCATTTCCATTCTGGGATCTTGGGTTGTTGCAGTAAACCAGAAGGCTTTTGGTATTCAATCTTGACTCTTGAGCAGGTTAAGCATTTAGCCACATATCGAGCAATGTCGGCTTTCATATTTGGCCACCAATAAAGATTCTTCAAGTCCTGATACATTTTATCCGATCCAGGGTGCACCGAATACCTTGACTTGTGAGCCTCGTCCATCACGAGCTCACGGAGATTTCCTAGTAAAGGAACCCAAATTCTGTCATTGTAATACCTGAGTCCGTCGGACTTAACTTCAGAATTTCCATCCACCCCTCGCAGTGCTTCAGCTGCGAAGTTTTCTTCCTTTAAAGCTTCTTGTTGGGCATCGCGGATCCGATCCGGCAATCCCGTGTGGATGGTAAGTTGCAGCGCTCGTACCCGTCGAGGCTTTTCATACTCTTTCCGACTTAATGCATCAGCCACAACGTTGGCTTTTCCCGGGTGATATTTAATCGCTAAGTCATAATCATTCAGTAACTCGACCCACCGTCGTTGTCGCATGTTGAGATCCTTCTGATCAAAGATGTGCTGTAAGCTTTTGTGGTCAGTAAATATCGTGCACTTTGTTCCATAGAGGTAAAGTCTCCAAATCTTGAGTGCATGAACAACGGCTCCCATCTCTAAATCATGTGTTGTATAATTCTTCTCAGTATCCTTCAGTTGCCTGGACCCATAGGCAATCACTTCGTCCCGTTGCATCAACACGCAACCGAGTCCTTGGATAGATGCATCACAGTAGACCACAAAGTCGTCAATCCCATCGGGTAACGCGAGAATTGGAGCAGAACATAACATATCCTTAAGAGTTTGAAACGCGCGTTCTTCTTTTTCACCCCATCTATATTGCACTCCTTTGTGCGTTAAGGCTGTCAAGGGTTGAGCCAATTGAGAGAAACCCTTAATAAACCTTCGATAATATCCGGCAAGTCCCAAAAATTGTCGGATTTCTGTTGGCGCTCTTGGAGTAGACCAATTCTTTATAGCTTCCACTTTAGCTGGGTCGACATGAATTCCTTCCTCATTAACAATGTGTCCAAGAAACTGGACTTCGCGAATCCAAAAGTCGCACTTCGAGAATTTAGCGTAAAGCTGTTCTTTGCGGAGTAATTCCAGGATGAGTCGCAGATGATTCTCGTGCTCCTCCTTCGTCTTGGAGTAGATAAGAATATCGTCAATGAAAACTATTACAAACTTGTCGAGGTACGGCTTGCACACTCGATTCATCAAATCCATGAATACCGCAGGTGCATTGGTTAGCCCAAACGGCATAACCAGGAACTCATAATGACCATAACGAGTTCTGAAAGCAGTCTTGGGGACATCTTCATCTCGAACACGAAGTTGGTGATATCCAGACCGTAAATCAATCTTTGAGAAGTAGCTTGAACCTTGTAGCTGATCGAAGAGATCGTCGATTCGGGGAAGTGGATATCGATTCTTGATCGTAACTTTGTTAAGCTCTCGGTAGTCGATACACATTCGGAACGTTCCATCTTTCTTCTTTACAAACAATACCGGAGCTCCCCACGGAGACGAACTTGGACGGATAAATCCCTTGTCGAGTAGTTCTTGTAGTTGTGCGGAGAGTTCATTAAGTTCACTTACAGCCAAACGATACGGAGCGCGTGCGATCGGAGCGGCTCCAGGAGCTAGATCGATTCCAAACTCAACCTGTCGGAACGGAGGCAAACCAGGCAGATCTTCAGGAAATACATCTTGGAAGTCGCGGACTATCGAGTAGTCGTTGATTCTGCGCTCGGGAAGTGTCGAGTCAGTGACGTTTGCAAGAATCGCGAAGTGACCTTTACGAAGACACTTTTGAGCTTTGAGATACGAAATAATTCCGGTCACTGTTCCACCCTTTTCACCTTGAACCGTTAACACTTCTCCTCCTTCGAGTGGGATACGAACCACTTTTTCTTGACACAGAATTTCGGCTCGATTTTCAGATAACCAGTCCATTCCTACTATAACGTCGAAACTACCTATCGGAAAGGGCATAAGATCGATGCCTATTGTATGGCCAGCTAGTTCTAACTTACAGTCCTTAACTATCTGCGTCGTATCATGAAGTTTACCGTTCGCTAGTTCTACCACATACGTAGCATCTAAGGCAATCGGTTTAGCATTAATTAATCTAGCAAACTTAGTGGAAATAAAACTTCTTTCAGCACCCGAATCAAACAATACAGTAGCAAAGAAACCATTAAGTATAAATTTACCGTTGATCACGTTGGCGTCATTGCGAGCTTCTCCCTGACCCATGACGAAGGCTCGACCTCTACCATTTCCACCATTCCCGTTGCCATTCCCATTACCATTCCCATCATTGTTTCCCTGATTACCGTTGTTACCATTACCCTGCCTGCGCAATCGCGGGCAATCTTTCTTCATGTGACCCTACGCACCACATTCGAAACAGCCGCGGGCTCCACCGTTGTTGTTGTTCTGGTTGTTTCCTTGCCCATTGCGGTTGTTTCCATTTCCCCTATTGTTATTGTTGCCTCCTTGGTTCTGACCGTTGCTGTTCAGCCTCTGCAAGTTGGTCCAGCAGTTGTTGGCTTCATGACCCAGTTTCCCACATCTTCCACATTCCAGACCCTTGCTACACATACCCCTGTGGTGCTTCTCACACTTGTTACAAAACGGAGCCTTGCCTTTGTAGTTCCCATTCCCGCCTTGGCGATTGTTACTCCCACTGTTGCTTCCATAATTGAAGTTGGACCTTGTGTTGTCATGTCGCTTGTTTTGATACTGGGAGTTTGAGGATCTCCCAGATTGATTCACAGACATTGCTGGAGCTTCTTCCTCAGCCTTTCTTTTGCCACTCAAGGCAGTCTTCTCAGAGATTCTGGCGGGAAGTGTACCTCTTTCAACCTCCTGATCAGTCAACTTGTGAGCCAAACGGATGGCTTGTTGCACAGTTACTGGGTTGCTAGCTGTCACCAGGCTCTTGATTTGGGGTACGAGACCCTCCAGATAACGCTCAATGCGCTTGAATTCAGCATCAACCATAGACGGACACAGTGCTGTGTACTCATGGTATCGCGCAGTGTATTCTTCGACTTCAGAACCAGACATCTTGGAGTTCAGAAATTCTCCTTCAAGCTTCTTGACTTGATCTCGGGGGCAATACTCCTCCATTATCAGTTCCTTGAATGCTCCCCATTCCATGTTATTAGCCGCATCATTCCCAATCATTTGAATTTCGGCGTTCCACCAGGAGAGAGCTGCTCCTTCGAATGTACCAGTGGCAAACTTCACCTTGTTCTCAGCCGGGCAGTTGCACATGGAGAAGACCTTCTCAGACTTCTCAATCCACCTGAGGAGTCCTACCGCTCCTGATTCGCCAGAGAACGTCATTGGCTTGCAGTCCATGAAAGTTTTGAAGGTACAGTGATGGACGTTTCCTGATGCAATTAATAGTTCGGGTTTCAAATTTTAAACAGGTCAAAATATATATCGCCTTGTGCCTTAACCGGCGTAATAATTACCATGGGCGGCAATTGTAGCTTGCACGGCTGCCACGGCGGCTTGCACATGCTCGTTGATCATCGCTTGTAGTTGTGCAGGCGTCAAGTTAATGTTGTTCCTTCCCGCTCTTCCAGACATTTTCTGGATAGTGAAAGTAGACAGTGTTCAGTTACAGTTATATACCATACATATCCCATAATATGTATATCAGCGTCGCACCAAGATATTGTCCGCTTTGGCAGCCGGCATGCCCTCAGGCATCCGCCCCTCACGGATTTAAAACGCGTCTTGATGGGGGAGGTATCCACACCCTTATAAAGGCATGCTTAGTTCCCCTCCCCACCAATGTGGGATGTTACAATCCTCCCCCCTTAGGGGACCAGCGTCCTCGCTGGCACACTGGCCGACGACCGGCTCTGATACCAATCTGTCACACCCCTAATTAACCACTAACGGGGTTTATACCGTTAAGGGGCGCGACTAGACCAGGACCACAACCATTAGTTACAAATACTAAACGAATCAGAATAAAGTCCAATGTTCATAAATAAAAACAGTTTAACATACGCAGCGGAATTAAAAACATCAGTATCTTAGCACTAGCCACGTGCTTTACAAATCATTGTTTCAATTTCAAATTCCCAATTTAGTTTAATAAAATAAATGTCCTCACGAGCCATGCCAACCTCCAGTGGATACTCTTCAACGATCTGCAAAAGTGAAAACCACACAAGTGTCAACCTAACGGTTGGTGAGTTCACGGTGGGCATGACATGCATTGGCCCGGTCTCATTATCGTATGTATCAACATATACATAAATAGTATTGTTTTGCAAATCATTGCCAAGTGTTGAGTTATTGAATATGCACTAGTTAAGTAAAAGTTAAAGCGGTCAACCGATATCGCGGGTAGCTAATCCGGTTTCCATGCACTAAGGAAGTCGTACTAGGGCTGAAAGCTGACGTAACAGAGTTCGGCAATAGCCGATGGTTGGTGCCTCCAGTTGTGTCCCTCCCAGGACCCACAACTAAAAACAGGCTGATATTGAACTCCGTTCGGCCCCCGGCCGGTTGGCTACACATTTGTGTACCGCGGAGCAGGGTTTGTCAAACCCTCAGTAGATCTACCCAACATCCCCTCGCTTTCCAGATCATCAGTACTAAGTTGAGGACTTTAAGTTTTAAAGCATCCTTAGAAATCATGTGATATCATTTGGTATAGACTTTAACCTACACTAGTCATATTAAAATGTTTATTCTGGATTTCATCTGAAATCCTAAAAAGGGTTTAAGTGTCACAATATTCGTTTCCGGATTTCAATAGAAATCCCAAGGATGGACAGTTGCAAGTGCTCCCCATAAAGCACTCCAACTTCCATAGCAGGTATCCCCTCTGGTAATACCTCAAGATGTCGGCGTTGTTTTCCGTTACGTGTATTCGTTGTGACCCAAACGGGCTCACAATTAAAGGGTTTGTGAAACTCACCTTAGGTTGCTCGGCTTACACTTGCTAATTAATCCAAATGTTGCTTAACGAAGACCTATAAACACGTTTAGGTCTTAAGTATTAGTTTCGTGTCTAATTATTAACTTAACGTCACTATGGCCCATAACATAGTACGTTGGACTACGACTCGACATACCGACACACGACACCGATGGTTGATCATAAACAAGGGTTCACATATTACAGAAATCAGACATGTATCATCATGGCATAATCACGTAAGTCATGGCATAACATTTAAGCAAATTTCACAAGTTTGGATTTAGGTCAGGACATAATTTCGCTAGCAATTTCGCTAGGTAATTTCGCTAGGTGCACGGGCAGCACTTTCGCTAGGCTGTACCCGATAACACAGTTTCGCTAGGCTAGTTTCGCTCGAAACTGTTGGCGCAGTTTCGCTAGCCTAGTTTCGCCCGAAACTGGTTTGAACTTTCGTTCAGGGAATTTCGCTCGGTAGATTCGCTCGAGCTGGTCTGGTTGGTTTACCCGGCGACACTGCAGTTTCGCTGCATAGTGTCGCTGGAAGGAGATATACATAGCTTCGCTACATAGTTTCGCCCAGAGAACATGACAGTTTCGCTGGACGCGAAAAACATACGGATCAGCCTAAAAATCAATCTAACAGCTTCCATATTACATGCAATTCATTATCTAGCATACATAGGCATTTACCAACATAAATCAGCAAGCTTTAACACCTTAATCATGGGTTTTTATCATCAAATCACCAAAATGCATGTAAAACCCTAAAGTGACTAAAATGGCATAAATCTCTAACATGGTTGGATTTTACACGTAAAGTTGGCAACTTTATGATAGATCTAGCATTCCTAAGCTTCCAGAATACAAACATAACAACTTTCATGAAGGTTTGATCATACTTTATTTGAAAATACATAAAACATGCACAAACTAGGGTTTCTTGAATCTTACAAGTTTGATGATGATGATGTGCTAGCTGGTAAAGTCTCCTAGATGGTCTGATGATAGTTGGATTCTTTCAGAAATCGTGAGAGAGCAGAGTGTGAGTGTTTGTGTGAAATGAGGCAAATGGTAGAAGCTAGGGTTTATTAAGATCTTTTATATCAGGAGCTAGTTTCGCTGGCAGTTTCGCTGACCGGCGAAACTGGCTCTGATTATGAGTAAATCAGGCAGTTTAGCTAACTACCGGGCGACACTATAGTTTCGCTCGGTAGTTTCGCTGGAAACCTAAAACACACAAATTTGTCACATAATCAAGGATTCACAATTTGTCATGCTATTCGTAATGTTAAATCATGCATTTAAATCACATTGCACATAATGACATCAATAAATGAACACACAGCACATATGGGCGGGTTCGGTGATCAACCAAAGGACGTGGACGTATTCGGTCTAGCTAAGCATTAGTTACTAAGTTGACACCTATAACGTAACTAACGGGGTCTGTCTAACGGAAGTTAACCTTGAAATTCTCGGATGTCACATCCTTCCCTTGTAATTGGAATTTTCGTCCCGAAATTATTCTTGTGTTGTAGCATTCGCAGTTTCAGTTGTCGTCGTTGCTATCGTCGCTGAGGAAAGAAACAAAAGTTTTAGGGTTGCCACACGTGAGGTCGAAGTCCCACTCAAAAATAAACCCAATTACAATAAGTTAGATAGTGGTAAGCAGGTGTCGAACACAGGGAGATTGTGGAGTATGTGATACTTTTTCAAGTTAAATTACACTAAACTGAAAAGACATGAAATTAATTGTGACAAAGGGTTTTGTGTTATAGCTTGGTTTCGATCAACTAGGAACTAAATGACAATTTGAATTGAATTCTCTGAATAATTAAAGAAAAGCGATCTTCTCAGGTTTCAGGTTCCATGTAAACAAGCAATGAATGTGTAAACTGGTAGGGGTGTTCGCGGTCCGGATTTTACGGTTTTTGGGTCAAACCGTAAACCAAACCGTTAGTTACGGTTTTTAATAATCGAAAACCTAAACCGGACCGTTAAAAATTAAAACCGAACCAAACCGAACCGTTACTTCCTTTTGGTTTCAGTTTGGTTTCACGGTTTAGATTATTTCCGCTTTCAATATAAGTTTAGAGTAAAATATTTAAATTAAAAGAGAATTCGAAATCAACTTTATCAAATGTGGGAATGAGAATATGAGCTATTCTACTATACTTGTCATCTCTAATTTGTTAATACAAAATTCACCTCTAAATAGAACATGTTGTTGGACTCGGTCTGCCCAAGACACATACTAGATTGATGTGACTAGTACGTTATGATCCAAGACGGGTCATACCCAATAACGAGCTAGACATGTAAGGATCGATTTAACCCTCACACGATATCTGAGACTAGTAAAACCGTGCGGAATCCGGTTTTAGCTAGCTGATTCAAGAAACAATAAAAAGCACTAATCGAAAAGTATAATAATCACTAAATAACAAACACAAACCGATTGAATTGGAGAAAGAACGCTTGTATTGATTGTCAATCACTAAAGCCGAACCTAGATAGGTTTCGGTTTACACACCCTTGCTCCACAAAAGGACTAGCAACCAGTAACAATCAACCCCCTAAATCGATTACTAGGAGACCTATTTATAGGAGATGACCATCTTGTAAAACAAGCTAACCTCCCTACCTAAAATAACTCCTAATTCCCGTATTTGAACCCTAAGGCCCACTAATCTCCCTCTAAACTCTTTTAAATTGAGCCCAAACATGTCTAAAATGGCCCAATGTCCTAATATACCCATAGCCCAACTGATTCTCACCTATACACATGCATAGGCCTTCAAAACAATCCGTCAAGTGACTATTTAATACACAAGCCACAATTCTTGGTCCTTACAATCTTCCCCTTGGCTTGTGCTATTAAATATATTTTTTTACTGTAAATCTTCAGACTTGCAGTCTCTTCCTTGGCTTGAACATGGGTTGATGAAGATTGTTTTCTTCGACAATCTTCATTGGGCAACAACGAGAGACTTTTGGGAGCATTCTCTCAATCAGCGTCAGCTTGGACTTCTCAGGATGAACAGGTAATGAGAGGAGGATTCTCAAGTACTTGCTTCTTGTTGAAAAATGTGGATTCCTTGTTGAATCATCAGTAACTGTCTTGACTTGCTTGTCTTGGCATCTTTTCTTCATTTAGCATCCCCTAAACTTGAGAATGGTATCTTTTGAGTCTTCAGAAACCAACAAACCTCCCCTAAGCATTGGGTAAGTCCTTTTCCGGCTGGTTCTTCAACTTGATCAGTAACAGCATCAGTGCATTGGTCAACTGAGTCCTTGACCTTCTTGTCCATGAGTTTTCCTTTTCTGACTCATCCTGTCAAGCACAACATGAAACAGACACTAACCAGACAATGATGACTGGTTATCGGGTTAGCATTATCTAACCAAAAACCCTAACATAGGTTACGGGTTTCCTGAAAACACTTCCCCTGAACCCGAGGACTCTTCACATTATCTCCCCCTGAGATTATGAGGGGAGTCATACTTTCTTTCACAAAACCCATAAGACTTATTAAAACCTTTAAATTATCCTGGCCATGGTTGAAAATAAACAATAAACACTTAAGATAAATCAAAAGAAAAATAAGAAAAACAAACATACCAAATTACTAAACGAGAAGGTTTCTATGGGATCAAACCGTATGAATCTGACTGAGGAACCCTTTTCGGCTTCTGTTACTCGAACACGTCCAGGTGATTGCCAATATACCGATCCACTTTAAGCTCTAACCCTTTTCTTAATCAGGTCGTTTGTCATTTTATATCTTTTATTGGTGCATTAATTATGAACAGCAAGTTGGTTTCAACAAATCCTAGGTACATGTTATTACACACTATCAAGCATATAAATTCCCTATCACATATTTTCACAACCTGAACCAGAAGTTTGAAACTGAGCTCTAGACTTGGTTGAGAAGAGAAAGAATAGATCATATAGATTTTTGGGTATAATATACAGAGTCAACTGAATTTTTGAAACATTTTTAATAATGCTCTCATCAGTGACAAAGGCATATATTATTTAAGGTGATCTGTAAGCACGTATGCATGGACAACTCCAGGTCATTGCTCACGCAAAGCAGAGGAGAGCCTTACATACATGCGAAGCATCCCCAGGTCATTGCTCACGCAAAGCAGAGGGGACACCGACTTTTTTAGCTCAATTTCACACTCTTGGAGACAAGCGTGTGTATCGGGAACTTGAACATGCAGTCAAATAGAAATGCAATTAACCTAAGTGCTGTTACCCAACAAACTGCCATACATTATGTTTAAGTGTGTAACGCATACCTTTTCAGATTAAAGAGCTGAGCCTACCAGCATATCACCATGGATCGTGTCTTTCACATCTGCGTTACGCGTGTCAGCCATCTCCAAAACGGAAATTTATTTCACTTCCCACCTTCTCAGGCAAACTAACAAAAGATTAAAAATTAAAAAGCACAATTTTTAGGGGTCAACAATTTCATCTTTTCTATTCTTCCCCTTATTTTTTGATTTTTAATAACAACACACATCTTTCTTTTTCTTTTTCTTTCTTTTTTTTTTAAACACACTAACACATTATAAGACAAACTTGGCCAAGATAACCTTCAAAGTTTATCATTTGAGATTTTTTCAGAAATGAGTTTTGTTTTATGCAGAACCATACTTCTCATTAGATTTGTCAAGAAACAAACAATTAAGACGGTACCTTGCTGATTTTGCTAGATTTACCTCTTACCAGAAGAACATCCCTACAAATGAGAATCTGCATGTCATGTAGTTGAGAGATGCCTTCTATCCTGTTCCTGGAACAATCACTTTCAAAAACAAATAAGTTAATGGAAGTCCTCCTTGACTGTTCCTGCACAAGGTGAGAGATTAGTTAACCATAAGTACCCAGGCCATTGTTGTTCTGGGTATACCTGCAGAGTCATTGAAAGTTATTTCTTTTAAGCACATTCTCTTTGAAAGATTGATACTTGGGGTTGTGGGTGCCTTTGATTTGGGTTTCTTGATGTTGTTTTTGGTGGACTTTGGTGTGGGCTTTGTGGGTTCATTAGAATTCACACGACCATCATTGGAAATGACATTCGTGGGCTGATTGTTTTCTTTCCCTTTACCCTGTAGCCTTTTAGGTAGAATTTGATAAATGTTTGATTTATCATTTTTAACTTCGTCAAATTATTTCGAGTGCTTCTTATACACCCCTTTAGGTAGGTAACACTGATTTACCATATTTTTCACATTCCACCTCTCTTGATTATTCTCAGAAAGCCCACCATGTTTGGGAACCCAAATAGGTTTTAAAGCAATAACTGATATGTTAACAGAATTATTCAATTTATGACTTTTGAAATCAGTTTTGGTTGGATGTTGAGGTGACTTAGGCTTTTGGTTAACTTTCGTACCTTTGGTTGCAGGGGTACTGACTTCTGCACCTTAGGGATTGAAGGTGCAGGCTTTTTGGTCACCTTGTGTACCTTTGGTTGTGAAGGTACATGTCTCTGCACCTTAGGGTGTGAAGGTGCAGATTCTTTGGTCACTTTAGATACCTTTGGGCCTGTAGGTACCTTTGGCTGAGAATTTACCTTTCTGTGGGCAGGTTTTTGGTTTGTGCCACCATATGATTGCCCTTGGAAGTTTTGAAAATGAGTTTTAGGGTAGTAGGGTTCATATGTCCTATATAAGCAATTCCTTGCCACATGTCCAGGATTCCCACACATATGGCAGGACTGCTTCTTTGGGTATGCAGGAGCTTGGGAATATTTCTTCCCTGTGGATACCCAAGATGGTTTGGAATTTTTGTGGATCCACACAACTTTTCCATTGGGCCTAGTTGTTAGCACATACTCCCACTGTACTGGCACAAATTGGTCATACACAGAATTTACCTCAGGATATGGGATAAAGTCATGTGGTGTGGCCTCCTGCACATTCTGCACGTTCTGCACATTCTGCACATTCTGCACATTACTAGCATTATCACAAACATTAGCACACACATTCAAACAATCATTCAAGCCAACCAATTTGGGATCAGTAGGCTTAGGACGAGCAACCTGTGGTCCCTTATCCTTTCTCAAAATCCTGACTTTCCTCAAAGGTTTGGAAAGTTTAGGATCACAAACACCGAAATTAAAAGTACCACAAACAGAAGTTTTGTCAAAAACATCAGACTTAGCAAAGCTCAATTTAGACTCACACCTATTTGACACAAAACTTTTAGTTTTAAAATCAGGAAATATTATACTCTCAACACCAACACTTTCTCCCTCAGAACCTGCTTCTTTATTTTTTGTATTTGCACAAGAAGTAGTAGAGTTAGAAATAGGAGCAGTAATTTTAATAGGACGTTCAGAAAGTCTTTTGTCAATGTCAGATAAAGAATCTATTGTCCCCTTTGACGGTATATGTTCAGAAATCATTTCATGCATATGGGGCATGGGGACAGTGTGAGTTGATGTTTCTTCTTTGATATCATCCCCAAAACCTAAACCTGAATTTTGTTGAACATACTTCATCCTAACATCAGAGTTATAGAAAAGAGATCTTGCTTCCAGCATTTTTGATTGAATCTTATTATTAGCATCTATTTTACTTTGAGATTTAGCAAGTTGATCTCTCAATTCTTCTACCTCTTTTGTTAGTTTTTCCACTTTTGTGTTAGCAACTCTCAACAGAACTCTAGTGTCACTTAATTGATTGTCAAGGTTTGTCACATCAAGCTTAGTTGCTTCATACTTTTCCCTATTTACTTTGGTCATATCTTTGAAATTATTTGATTCTCTAGTGGCACGTTCACAGTTTAAGGATTCATAATAAAATTTAGATTCATATTCTTTGTAAGCATTAAATACCTCCACACAATGAGAACAAGAAGAATTACATACCTCAAGGTTGCTGGTAGATACATAATTACCTGGTAGAAGGGGTGCCATGATTTACTTTGATTTGGACCGGAAAGACTCGATCGGATAGAAAAGGATTTTCGATCGGAAAGGTAGGTCGAAAAGGTTGATCGAAAAGAAAGTTTTCGGTTGATGAGGCTTGATCGGAAATGGGTTTTCGACTGGACAAGAAATGGGTCGGAAAGTGCTTCTCGGTCGGAAAGGGTGATGGATCGGAAAGGTGTTTATGATCGAAAGAACGGATCGAAAAGTATGAGGAACCGTTCGAAAAGTATCCGGATCGAAGAGCCAAGGATCGATCGAAAAGAGGCTTTTCGGTCGGGCAGAGTTTCGACTCGATCGAAAAGGTTAGTGAATCGAAAAGCTACTTTTCGATCAGGCTTCTCGGGACGAGGGCACGTGCTGATCGAAAAGTATGGATCGAAAAGTGACAACCGGATCGAAAAGTCGATCTGAAAGTCACAAACACGATCGAAAAGCTTATGAATCCGGTTGAAAGTTGGTCGAGGCCACAAATTCAACCGGTAAGCTTGAGTATTTGAACTGTCTTGCTTCTATACCATGAACGAAACCTGTAAACACAATCACAAGAAGCTCACAAGAATCCTTAGTAACACCTTGAAACACTTGGAACAAATGACTTGAAAATAAAAATGAATTACTCCGCAAGGTGCAGAAAAATTCAACGATCAAAACCCCGTCCAAAATAATTTGCACCAACTTGAAATGAGTGGCCGTTTATCGCTTCAAAAACCGGTCAATATGGGCCACACGATTTAATTAATTCTCATGGCAATAAGATAAATATGTGGAACTAGATTCACGGCTCAACATGAATTTGAAATTACCCGAGAAATTGATTTCAATCGAAAAACCGATTTCGATCGAATTGAAACTTAGATTTCGTTCTGAACACCAATGAGAACCGAAACCCTTAAATCTCTTGACCACTCCAATGAAGGCTGTCTAACACTTTTTATGATCTCACCACTTCAATTCCAGCTTACAATGCAATGTCATATCTTTGCATTAATGACACCAAATCTCACACTTCAAAAAAAATTTGATAACAAAAAAAAGGAAAGGACAAAGTTTCTTTGAAATCACGGGTTAACCAAATTAGGAACCACAATAAAGAATCACGACTTTCTAATGCAACTGATTTCGTAAACAATCAACGACAAAAACACTTGATTTTGAAATGGGATGACCAAAATATATAGAAAGCAAAACGAAAAATAAGAACCCTAATATTTTCTTAGCCGCCACCAACAAAAACATCATCGAAAAATCATGAAAACTCTTGAATTTGATATCGCGAGAGCCTCGAAACTTACGTTTCTTGGCTCTGATACCAATTGTAAGGATCGATTTAACCCTCACACGATATCTGAGACTAGTAAAACCGTGCGGAATCCGGTTTTAGCTAGTTGATTCAAGAAACAATAAAAAGCACTAATCGAAAAGTATAATAATCACTAAATAACAAACACAAACCGATTGAATTGGAGAAAGAACGCTTGTATTGATTGTCAATCACCAAAGCCGAACCTAGATAGGTTTTGGTTTACACACCCTTGCTCCACAAAAGGACTAGCAACCAGTAACAATCAACCCCCTAAATCGATTACTAGGAGACCTCTTTATAGGAGATGACCATCTTGTAAAACAAGCTAACCTCCCTACCTAAAATAACTCCTAATTCCCGTATTTGAACCCTAAGGCCCACTAAACTCCCTCTAAACTCTTTTAAATTGAGCCCAAACATGTCTAAAATGGCCTAATGTCCTAATATACCCATAGCCCAACTGATTTTCACCTATACACATGCATAGGCCTTCAAAATAATCCGCCAAGTGACTATTTAATACACAAGCCACAATTCTTGGTCTTTACAAGACAAACACCCAAAAGACATCCATTTAAGATATGATCAAATAAATGAATGTCACTAATAGAAGACAATTAGAAATCGGTTTCTAATTAATTGAACTTGTGATTGAATCATATGAATGATTTAAATTAGAGAAGCAAAATAACAATGTTATTTAATTGGTTAAATAATATTGTTACATAACATATATATTAATATGTTATAAGTTTATTTTGTAGACAACATGTAAAATGTTACATATATTGTCCAAATGAACAAAGACTAGGAAATGGACTAGGTTCATTGGAGGGCATTTAAATGAGTTTGAAATACATTTTCCCCCTCTTTTTACCCTCCTAGAACCGGCCTCCCACCCTCTTAATGAGGGTGGTTGTGCTTTTTATATAACCAAGACATATGGTCTTGGAATGGGTACTAGTCTATTGATTACTTGCTTCCTCTACACACTTCTCTCTCTCTCTCTAAAAAGCAAGAACATCTTCTTGCTCCCAAAATCTGGAAATTGGTTCTAAGATCTCGTTGGATTCGCATTCAACAAGAGGGAGGAAAGAGTTGGTCTTCAAGAAATCCTAGCAACAAAGGGTGTTTGTTGCTTGAAGCTCGTGGGTATCACTAACTTGAGGTCTCTTCTTCGAGGCTTTCCATTCGAGTTCATCATCCTTCTTCACGTCTCTTGCTTGGAAGAAGGTATAAATCTAAACACCCTATGGTTGTTCTAGTTTGATAGCATGTATTCCATATTTGGATCCTCGGTTTGGGTTTTGATAAACAATGTTAAAAATCGGTTTTAACATTAACTAACACAAAATATGATTTTGTTTTCCGCTGCGTTTCACATTTTAAGGAGTTAAAATGGCTTTGATAAAGTTCTTAAAACCCAACAATGGCATCTAGAGCCGCTTATATGGATGCATGCTTCAAAGAGCTAGTTGGTTAGCTCCACAAAACTCTTGGTTTTGGTTCCTCATACCACAAACCGAAAGTTTTGTTCATGGTTTCCCTTTGTCTTTCAAGATGCTTCACTAACATGCATGTGGTTATCTTGAAAGATTAAAGCATTTTATCATTTTGTTGTTTTTGTTGTTTGGACAACAAACCCACGTTTTCGGTTTTGTGTTGGACCGAAAAAGGAAATGGGTTAAAAGGGAACCATTTTTACATTTGTACATATGGATGTATTTTTGGATATATGTTTGGTGCATAAGCCCTAGCCAAAAGACCTTGTGGATGCTTGTGGTGAATGTTTTGGTTGTTTATTTAGTTATTCAAATGGTTGTAATAGTTAAATAGGTCTTTCATGGTTTTGTATAAAAATTTGCATATTGACATGTGTCATATGCAAATCTTGTAAGTTGTATGCATTTTCATTTTCTAGAGAAAAATGTAGTAGGATTTTTTCCTTGTAAACATGCATCAAGATGAAGACCATGGAAAGCACTCAAGGAGGGAACAACCAAGGATGGAACACTTGAAGCATATGGATGCGGGATCAAGTGGGAGTTCACCTATACATCACTTGTGTGATCTTGTCCCTTAGGAGAGACCTTGACACACACTTGTTTCGGCTAACAAGTGTTGTAAATAGTTGGCTATGGCTATGCACCTATTTTATTATGCTTGTGTGGTTGTTTATTTTCATGTTTGGATGATATTTGGATATGCATGCTAAAACAAACTAATAAACATTAACAAGCTAAAACCGGTTCTTAAAATATCATTAACAAAGACTAATAAAATGGGTTTTATTAAGTTGATGATGATTTATTAATAAAATGGGTTTTATTAAAAGAACCATGAAATATGGATTTCAAACAACACTAGGGTACCATACATTTGAATGCATGTGAATTGTATGGTACATAGAGTTTTCTACACTAGAATTATGAAAACTAAAAACGACCCTTTTCAAAAACAAGTTTAAACGCCATCCTTTTATACAACACTCAATTTGCTTGTAAACTCTTTATGGGATAAAGGTCACCTAACCATATTTGAGGGAACTTGTAAACTTGGGGTAGGTTTACCATATTTGTGGGATAAAGGTCACCTAACCACTTGTATGTATAAATCTACACGTGTGTATAAGTAGGACAACTTGATTTGGAGACCATGTGAATAGGGTCACCGAAGCATGGGGAACCAAAGGCGTTGATGGGATTAAACATGCCAACTAAACATAAGATGTTTAATCGATCCCATACTACTAGAAGTTGCAAAGAGTTGCAATTGTCAAACGTTGACTACCTTGTTAATTTAAGGAGTGGGATAAAGGTCACCTAACCACAACTTAAATGTAACGTTGGATTCTAGGTTTTAATTTATTAATTGTCTATGAGACACAAAAGGGTATTAATTAAATTAAAAGGTTTATATTGATATCGAAGATACTTAATAGAACTTTGTTAAATTTTGTAGATGGCCAATAATAACGAAATCATCCCCGCCACAAACGTCCATAACCTATCACTAAGATCCATCTTAGACAAGAATCGTCTCAACCAAGACAACTTTGTGGATTGGTACCGCAACTTGAGAATTGTTCTCAAACAAGAAAAGAAGTCTTATGTGTTGGACGATCCTATCCCCGACGAACCCGATGTCGAAGACGTTGAGGCTTATGCCGATTGGGTGAGGTACACCGAGGACTCAGTCCAAGTTTCATGCCTCATGCTAGCAAGTATGATCCCCGAGCTTCAAAAGGATTTAGAGAATCATGGGGCATACGACATGATATGCCAATTGAAGGAAATGTTCCAACAAAAGGCAAGGACCGAGCGCTTCGAAACGGTTCGAGCACTCCATGCATGTCGTATGGACGAGTCACAAACGGTTTCATCCTATGTTCTTAAGATGAAGAGCCTCATTGATCGTCTTGAAAGGCTCAATTGTCCCGTTTCAAAAGAGTTGGCTACGGATTTGATCCTCAACTCTTTGTCAAAGAAGTTTGACACTTTTGTATTGAATTACAATATGAATGGTTGGGAGAAGACCATTCCCGAACTTCACGGGATGCTCAAAACGGCTGAGCAAGGGATGGGCAAAAGTGTTGTGCCCGTTCTAACGATCGATGAAGGTAGTAGCAAGAAAAGGTCTCGCTCTACCTCTAGTTCCTCAAAGGCAAAGGTTGCCAAAGGAAAGGGATTCGTCAAGGGGAAGGGCAAGAAGGAAGCCCCCAAACCGAAGGAGAAGAAGCAAAAGGTTGCTTCAAATGATCCATGCTTTGAGTGTGGTGAGGTAGGACATTGGAAGAGGAATTGTCCAACCTATCTCAAAGGGTTGAAAGCAAAGAAAGATGAAGGTCAAGCCTCGGGTAAGACCTTTATGATCTATATTGAGCTTAATGCTATTTCTTCAAACACATGGGTATTGGATACCGGATGTGGAACTCATATATGTAATATGTTGCAGGGGTTCAAAAGAAATAGGCAATTGAAGACGGGAGAAGTTAGTCTCTTCATGGGCAATGGAGCGAAAGTTCAAGTTGAAGCCCAAGGAGACTATATTTTGGAACTTCCAAGTGGTTTGGAAGTATTTTTGAATAATGTATTGTATGCTCCTAGTTTGACTAGGAACATAATTTCCGTTTCCCGTTTAAGACATTTTGGATATGATTTTAAGTTTGTTAACAATGATATCCATGTTTCAATGAATGAAGTGTTTTATTTTAAAGCTAGCCCTTTAAATGGTATTTATGAATTGGTTCATGAAAACACTTCATATAATAGCTCAATATACCAAACCACCACCAAGAAACTCAAAAGAGATTTGAGTGACACCTACATTTGGCATTGCCGCCTTGGTCACATTAATAAGAACCGCATACAAGCATTACAAAAGAGTGGTCTTTTGAAAACAAATGAATGCAATTCGTATGACGTATGCGAATCTTGTCTTCAAGGGAAGATGACTAAGGCACCTTTTAGTGGAACTACCGAAAGGGCAAAGGATTTTCTAGGGATCATACATTCGGATGTATGTGGACCTTTTAAGCCAACATCTAGGAATGGTGAAAGATACTTCATCACCTTTACCGACGACTATAGTCGCTATGGGTATGTGTACTTGTTAGCACACAAGGATGAAGCTTTTGAAATGTTCAAAATCTTCAAGAATGAAGTAGAAAATCAACTCAACAAAACAATAAAGATCCTTCGTTCGGATAGAGGAGGTGAATACCTTAGCAATGAATTTCAAGACTATCTTAGGAGTTATGGGATTGTCTCACAACTTAGTCCACCTCGAACGCCACAACATAATGGTGTATCGGAGAGAAGGAATCGAACCCTATTGGATATGGTTCGATCTATGATGTGTAGAAGTTCATTACCTCTATCATTTTGGGGTTATGCCCTAATCTCAGCGGCTCGTATTTTGAATATGGCCCCAACCAAGAAAGTGGAAAGGACACCTTTTGAGTTATGGCATGGAAGGGTTCCATCCTTATCTTATTTAAAGGTGTGGGGTTGTGAAGCTTATGTAAAGCGTGATGCTTCTAACAAGCTAGCACCCCCGGTCCACTAAGTGTATATTTGTAGGATATCCTAAAGATTGTATAGGATATTACTTCTACAATCCAACAGAGCAAAAGGTATTTATTGCTAGAAAGGCCGAGTTCCTGGAAACTAAGTTCCTTATGGAAGGAACTAGTGCAAGAACAGTGGAACTTGAGGAGGATCAAGAACCACAAGCCGATACACGTTTGGTTGAAACTAGCCCTCAACAAGAAATTGTTGAAGATGATCAAATGGTTGATCAAGACACACACAACGTTCGTAGATCTGGTAGAACTAGTAGTCCACTCGAAAGATATGGATTTTTCATGGAGGGATGCTATGTGGTAGATTCGGATGAACCAACCACTTACCGTGATGCAATATCCGATTCCGAATCGGACAAATGGTTGGAAGCCATGAACGTTGAGATGCAATCCATGCATGAGAACCAAGTATGGGACTTGGTAGAGCGACCTCCTAATTCCAAGGTAGTTGGAAGCAAGTGGGTTTTCAAGAAGAAAACCGACATGCATGGAAACTTAGATACTTTCAAAGCCCGACTTGTAGCAAAAGGTTTCACTCAAACTCAAGGGGTTGATTATGATGAAACTTTCTCGCCAGTGGCGATGCTAAAGTCGATAAGGATATTATTTGCCATAGCCGCCTACTATGATTATGAGATATGGCAAATGGATGTCAAAACGGCTTTCCTAAATGGATATCTTGAGGAAGATGTCTATATGGCTTAGCCCGAGGGTTTTGTCGATCCAAAACATCCTAATAAAGTATGCAAGTTAAAGAAATCAATCTATGGATTGAAACAAGCATCAAGGAGTTGGAATCACCGTTTTGATGAAGAGATAAAGAAATTTGGCTTCATCAAGAACGAGGATGAGGCTTGTGTGTATAAGAAGGCTAGTGGGAGTATAATAACTTTTCTAGTATTGTATGTAGATGACATACTACTATTTGGAAATGACATTCCAACCTTGGAAGGTGTAAAAACCTGGCTTGGAAGTTGCTTTTCCATCAAGGATCTCGGTGAAGCCGCCTATATTTTGGGAATAAAGATCTATAGGGATCGATCAAGGCGCCTGATAGGTTTAAATCAAAGTGCATACATTGACAAGGTCTTGAAAAGGTTCAAGATGGAGAACTCTAAGAAAGGTTTGGTACCTATTCAAAGAGGTACTATATTGAGTAGGACTCAATGTCCAAGCTCAAAGGTTAAGCAAGACAAAATGAAAGGAATCCCATATGCGTCTGCTATTGGATCGATTATGTATGCTATGATATGCACTAGACCGGACGTGTCATGCGCGTTAAGCATGACAAGTAGATACCAACAAAATCCTGGTGATAGTCATTTGATGGCTGTCAAGAGTATATTGAAATATCTTAGAAGGTCTAAGGATATGTTCTTAATATACGGATTCGATGAGATGGAACTCGTTGTAAGGGGTTACACGTATGCGATTTTCCAAACGGATCGAGATGATTCTCGATCACAATCGGGGCATATCTTCATTATGAATGGAGGGGCGGTCTCTTAGTAGAGCTCAAAGCAAGATGTGGTTGCATTATCCACTACGGAATCAGAGTACATCGCCGCATCTTTGGCCGCACAAGAAGCCGCGTGGTTGAAGAAGTTTATTTCTGAACTAGGGGTTGTTCCTACCATTCAAGGACCCCTAGAGATCCTTTGTGATAACGAGGGAGCGATTGCTCAAATCAAAGAACCTCGTGATCATCAAAAGGTGAGGCACATCGAGCGGAGGTTCAACTACATAAGGGATGAAGTTGCAAAAGTGAAAGATATGTATTCGCAAAGTTCACACCGACGACAACGTCGCCGATCCATTCACGAAGCTCCTAGAACGCCCAAAGCATGAGGGTCATGTTTGTGCCATAGGACTTCGACATTCTAGTGATTGGATATGATTTATGTTTTGTATTTGGATATCGGAACAATTGTTATTTTGACACTTTTATATGAATGTGGGATTTCATTTAAATTGTATAGTGTTCCATTTTTGCATGTTTAAATCCTTGAATAAGCTACTTATTCTAAATGTCCGTAGTCGATCATATTTGTGGGAACAAATATGAAGGCAAGACTATTATGAACTTGGATTGGTAGATATTCATAAGGGATGAATATGGAGCAAAGGGTTGCTGCCAAGGTTCATAGATATTTGTGGGAGACAAATATTGGGCGACCTGCTCTCAAGACTTACCCCATGGAATCTTAGTTGATTGATTATAAGTAAGCTTGAGTAAAGGAGAATATCATTTGTATCCTCTGAGCTGAGATACATATTGGGTCTTGATATTCACCGAGTATTATGCTTTGACTTAGTTCTTCGCTGTTCTGAAACATGGCAGTACATAAGGCTAAGCTTAAGCATAGTACTAGGTGTTTGTGAGAGACGTATGTAGTCAAGATGGAATTTGTCCCTCTTATTCATTGAGAGTTAAATGTCTAAGGCCTGAATAAAGTTAAATCTATTAGAGAGTGATCACTCTATGTCTCTAGGATTTAACATGACATTTGTGACAAAAGGATACATGATTGTTTCACCTAAAACATTTCAAGTGCCGACTTGAAGGATATGATTTTATTGAATGGCACTAAGTCATACGTATTAGGGGTAACAAACCGTTGTTAGGCGGTATTTTTTGCTTGCATCAATCTTCTATGAATCTTGTGCAAGTGGGAGATAGTTGGACTCAGTCTGCCCAAGACACATACTAGATTGATGTGGCTAGTACGTTATGATTCAAGACGGGTCATACCCAATAACGAGCTAGACAAACACCTAAAAGACATTCATTTAAGATATGATCAAATAGATGAATGTCACTAATAGAAGACAATTAGAAATCGGTTTCTAATTAATTGAACTTGTGATTGAATCATATGGATGATTTAAATTAGAGAAGCAAAATAACAATGTTATTTAATTGGTTAAATAATATTGTTACATAACATATATATTAATATGTTATAAGTTTATTTTGTAGACAACATGTAAAATGTTACATATATTGTCCAAATGAACAAAGACTAGGAAATGGACTAGGTTCATTGGAGGGCATTTAAATGAGTTTGAAATACATTTTCCTCCTCTTTTTACCCTCCTAGAACTGGCCTCCCACCCTCTTAATGAGGGTGGTTGTGCTTTTTATATAACCAAGACATATGGTCTTGGAAGGGGTACTAGTCTATTGATTACTTGCTTTCTCTACACACTTCTCTCTCTCTCTCTCTAAAAAGCAAGAACATCTTCTTGCTCCCAAAATCCAGAAATTGGTTCTAAGATCTCGTTGGATTCGCATTCAACAAGAGGGAGGAAAGAGTTGGTCTTCAAGAAATCCTAGCAACAAAGGGTGTTTGTTGCTTGAAGCTCGTGGGTATCACTAACTTGAGGTCTCTTCTTCGAGGCTTTCCATTCGAGTTCATCATCCTTCTTCACGTCTCTTGCTTGGAAGAAGGTATAAATCTAAACACCCTATGGTTGTTCTAATTTGATAGCATGTATTCCATATTTGGATCCTCGGTTTGGGTTTTGATAAACAATGTTAAAAATCGGTTTTAACATTAACTAGCACAAAATATGATTTTGTTTTCCGCTGCGTTTCACATTTTAAGGAGTTAAAATGGCTTTGATAAAGGTCTTAAAACCCAACACATGTAACCTCCAAAACATGATGCAAATACTAAAGTTCATAATATAAACAATAGTATACTGGATTTCCAGGATGAAAACATGTCTAAATTTCCAGATTTTTTTTTTATTAAACGCTGAAACCCAAAATCTCATTATAAAAAACAAGTCAATGTAATATTAATATATATATATATATATATATATATATATATATATATATTATAAGTACATTGTCCGGTCCGGTTTTTTACGACCGGTTTTTCATATAAATCGTAAACCAAACCGTTCACAACAGTTTAAATTTTTCGAAACCGACCGACCGTTCGTTAAGATAGAAAACCGACCGCGAAACCGAAATGATGATCGGTTTGGACGGTTTCGCGGTTTGAAACCAAACCATGAACACCCCTATAAACTGGAATGAACCACATAGACATGATTCATGCAAATGTAATTGTTGTGGTAAAAGGGACCAAGTACTTAGGTTGCAAACGCAAGGTTGTCACCCGATAACCAATCAATGTAGGCCAACCCAATTCCTTCCCCACTAAATCCTGATTGCCAACGACACCAAGAATGTATGGTTCACAAACTAGATAAAACGAAATACTAATTGTTTACAGTCAATCACATAAACATCAAAGTGAAAAGCATCGAATGCTTAGATCACTATTCCAGAATTAAAATACACAATCAATTGTTGTTTACATTAAAGCCTTACACCTGAGAAGAACACAACGAACTAGCCACTCATGATGAAATCAATTGCGAAGATGATGATGATGATGATGATGGACACCATAAATGATGATGATGATGATGGACACCATAGATGATTATCGAATGGTGATGATGTTGGAATTGCTTTAGATACTATTTTTCTTCTCTAAAAATCTCCTTCAAGCACCTCTGGTTCCCCTCTAACCGTCCTCGTTCGAATATTGCCCGAAAGACCTCCAAAAATACTTTTTTTCGAGCTTTTACGGGCAAGAAAACCGCCTCCACCGTAAGCTACGCTGGCCACCGTAGCTTACGGTGGCTCTACCTCCTTTACGCCAGCCAGATGCTGGCCTACGGTGGTTTATTTGAGGGTTGGCCACTACCGTAAGCTATGGTGGTGGCATAAGCTACGCTGGGCCCGGGAGAAATGTCATTTTTCCTTTATCTTTTATTGCCTGAACTTGCTCAAACTTCCTCCTAACTTCTTGGCACCCCTAATTAGCTCATTTAGGCCCATTTTACCTGCAAACACACAGTTTCGCGTAGTCACCAACACTCATGAATTTAACAATATTAAGAACACTAAAACCACATTTTATCACAATTAATCAACAAACAACGGTGCAACCGTCACATCCGCACACTTAACCGTTGCTTGACCCAAAGCAACTCAAAACTATTTTCTTTGTCATTCCTCCAATCAATCCTAGTTTCGGTCAGGGTTCCAAGTCATACCATGTTCCCATGTTTAGTCATTTTCCAATCACACAACATATAACAATTACATCTCCAGGATTTTAGCCAAACCTAACATGCTCTCGATCTTCTAATCATGCATCCAACCCCTCACAATAAACGCTCCTCTCGGTTCACATTTAAGGGCTAGCGTAATGAGCTAGAATGCACTCAACTGACTAATGTGTTGTCTCGCAATCATAAGCTTGTACAACTCTCGAACCTCCATCATAATTGCTTTGACATGTATGCAAATCAAAAGGGCTTACAAAAGGGTTGTAACGGGGCTAGGTGTAGGGTATGGAATGGGAATATTTGAAGTGGCTCAAGTGATTCAATCCTGCTTATT
Source organism: Deinandra increscens subsp. villosa (assembly GCA_039602395.1). NCBI lineage: Eukaryota > Viridiplantae > Streptophyta > Magnoliopsida > Asterales > Asteraceae > Deinandra > Deinandra increscens. The sequence continues at coordinate 81,450,002 of JBCNJP010000010.1, read as the reverse complement.
TACTACATGAGAAAAAAACAACTAGCATTTACACACTATGCTAAACAAAACTTCACAATATTTTTGTAGCATCATATTTCAATCAACTGATCTTCATATTTTGCCATTTTTTCATCATTTTTTCTCTCTCTTCTTTTTTTAAACATCACAATGTAAAAAGCGTCGAACGCTTAGATTACACATTGGAATATAACAACTTCTCCAAACTACACTAATCACATCTATATATGAATGTAAAACAAACTAAATACTGAATTGAATACTAGGGGTAATAAAATGAGTGAAATAGGCTCGGGTGATTAATTGATAGGCCATAAGCACAACAATGGTTTCTAATTGACCCAAACCCTCACCCCTCACTTTTACCAAGCTCATATATGTAATGTATGAGGTCCCAACCCCCAAATCCCACACTCGCACGCATCCAGACGAGGCTTCACCTAAATGCCTAAATCATTTTTGCATACACATGTCAGCCATGATCTCGGAACGTACCAGTCGCACAAGTTCTAAAGTGATAAACACATAGCCACACTCAATGAACAAAGTTTTCTATGTTAATCAGGAGTATAAGGCTTAAAACTCACACATTGTGGAATTGGGTTGCCGACTTGTTGCATGAATATTTCAATCGGAAACATGTTACCCTTAACTAAAATCCTGCCACTTGGCTAAGCACTTTGAACATATAAGGGGAATCATGACCATGACAAGGAACCAAGACATCAACTCCACCACTCAACCAAGAACCATCAACAAAGTTTTTTTTTTTAAGATTTTAAAATTTTGGGGTCAAGACTTACTTGTTCAAAAATTTCCCCCCATCCCCACACTTGGGATACATTGTCCCCAATGTATGGCTTTAAGGATTTGGTAAGGATGGACACTGTTCATCATCATGTAGCAAAGACTTCGTTCACCAAATGGTTCAATAAAAAAAATCACCATGGCTTTTCTTCTCGAATGCAAAACTTTAACATAACACCATATGAAAAACACCCCCGTCATGCCACTAACCCAAAAACTACTAACAAACTACTAAGAACACATGAAACTACGACTCCACCAACATGCAAATCCACAAACCAAAACATATAAAGAGGAAGAACGACAAACTAACAACTAAAAACAAACAGAAAAAGACAAGGAGAGAAACGACCTTCAATAATAGCGCGGCTGAGGAGGCCCGAAAATCTGCGTGAACATGTCGTTAAACTCCCCAAATCCGAAAGCGTCTGCTTCCCCTCCTTGCTGCTGCTGTGGTGGTGCCTTGGACTGCCTCGGATCGATCCATGCAGAATGATGAATCGGCGGGGTGGGATAGGTGACACTCCCATCATATGGCGGCAAGGTAGTCTAATCAATCATAGGTGGGTCCGGTACCACCTCCTGATCAGCGTGCCACTGATCATGCATCCGCCTCCATCGGTCATCCTCATACGGTGGTTGACTTCTTGCTGGAACGCGTAGGCATGGGCGCGGTTCCATGTCTCCTGTCGATCATGTAGCTGCTTTGTTGCCCGTTCTTGAGTTGCCCCCAATCGAGTGTTATGATCAAACATGACCCGTGTCAGCTCCGGCCAATGATAATACTGGGCTGGTTGGGCGTTTCTGATAGTGTCCTACATGTTACCACTGAATGCCCAATCCGGATTCAGGTCCATCATGTCATACTCAAAGGGTCTGTTGGATCTAGGAGCTCGGCTAGAGCCTGCTGCGCCAGCTGCAACACTAAAAACACCAACATTTGATGTTGGTTGATCATCATCTTCTTTATCCTCCTCCATTGCATCACCAAGTGCTGATTCTGCCTCTTCAACTTCTTCCTCCCCGGAATCTTCCTGGTTACCCTCGTTCAACACTGACAATTTTAGATTGCCTCTTGCCGACTTCAACACGTGGTGCGTGTCACCATCCACATAAGTCCAGTTAATCCCCAAATTCTTCACATTGAACGGTGTAAATCTCTTAGGTATCGCCACTGAGTCACTTGTTATAACACCAGCTTTCTTAAGTAGCGCCATGATCAGTCGGCAATGGGGAATAATCTTCCAGTCAATGCTGTCCTGGCTTAACCAGATGTTATAAATCACCAGATATCTAAATGAAACCATTAGTTTCCCGTGCATTATTGCATACAATATTGGGAATTCATAAAACCGCACTTCAGCCTTATCCCCTCGGCGGGGAATGATATTGTGTTGCATGATTAAATGCAAAAACTTTGGCTTCAACTTCAACTCTTCCCGATGAAGACTCCCCCTATCTGCACCTGCCACAAATAGCTCATCAAGCATCATATTCCATGTTGGGTGTTTCTCCGGGTGAAAATAAAGATCATCTAGATCGGGATACACGTATTTGTTGGACCCCTTGCTATCAAACTTGGCAATTGAATTCAGTGTATCGAAAGACATTGTCACCTTGGTGTCTTTCACTCATCCTTCCAACTTCACCTTTGATGGGGAGGTTCCTACATGTAGCGTTAACGTAGCCACCCAATCCTCAATTTCATCCTTATACAAGCACTTACTCTCTCTATCATAAGTCTTCAAAGCTGCTTCCCAACCCAATGCTTTGAACTTTTTGATAACACCAAAGGGCTTGAATCCCTTTTCTGGTACATCCTTTTCACAAAGAAAGCCGGTGGTTTTATCCTTTAGGGAATTCATCTTGGTTCGAAAGAATTCCTCTCTTAAATGTGAGGGTTGTTGAGACAATGATCCGGACTTCCATTTATATGTTACCAGGCCCCTAACTTCCTCAGCTGCCTCTCGTTCTTGAGTTTCTCTTCTCTGCCTTTGAGCTTCAGGCTCTGGATTGCTATAGGACACAGCTGCTTCCTTCCCTTTTCCCTTGAGTATTCTTTTCATCTACACACATGAACAGAGTCAACAACTAAACCCATTAATACAATCACTCATTATCCAATCCCCACACTTGTTTGTAACTATGGTCATGAGTTTTAACAATCAACATTCAAACCACTAGTAAAGTCATGAGCTAAAAACAAGCCAAGATTTTGTAACTTTTCCAACAAAAATTCTGCATTTTGATCAATTCATACTCCAAAATTAACAACCATAACTACAATGTAGCATACTAACAACAATGAAGCATCAAGTTTATAACTCACAAGCAAGTGGGTAACTAGAAATCATGAGAAAATTGAGTATATACCTCTGTAATAATGCATAACAGCAAACAATAGAGGAAGAACTCATACCTTTGAAGTGTTGAATGATGAAAGATGAAGAATGCTCTAAAACCCCCCAAAAAGTGTTGAAATTTTCGGACTTAAAAACCCCAAAAACTCAAACCAAACAGCAAAATCCGAGGAAACTAAGTGGAAATTATGAATCCTCTCGAAAATCCACTCGGGTTAGGCTCAAGAATCACTTGATTTGGTTGAGATTTGGGAAAATGGTGGCTATGGAGATTCTAGGGTTCTTGAGAGGAGGAAGGTGAGAAGAAAGAAGAGGATGAAAGATGAGTGATGGTGGGGATCGATGATGACTTTTAATGTTTTTACTTTCTGAGTTTTTTTGTTTTTTTTCTTTTTTTTTAGCTAAAAACAAACAACAAAGAAACAAGACTTTGCAGCCTTTGCTGCGTAATGTTGTTGACCCCTCAGGTGCCACCGTAAGCTATGGTAATACCGTAAGCTACGGGGCCTGGATTTTGTTGCCATCACCGTAGACCAGCACGAGGCTAGCGTCGGGTAGAACCAACCCACCGTAAGCTACGGTGATACCGTAAGTTACGACGGGTACTGTATTTTGACCATTTCGAATTTTTTTTATTTCTTTTTTTTTATTTTTATTTTTTCTTTAATTAAAACCAATAGCTAAAAGTAACTAGAAATTAAAACTAACAACTGAAAATGCAGCACCCCCGCGAAAAACTTGTGTTGTCCCTAACACTATCCCAAATCGTCAAAGGAATCGGGTCGTCCCCACACTTGAGCGTACCTAAGGGAAACAAAGAAAACGCAAAACACACAAAACAAAAGAAAAGTGAAACAAACTTGTATAAGGCTGGGAGTTAAGTCACCAGTCGACTCCGATTAATCTCAATTTGCTTCATCATCAAGTGAGTTGAGAAGAAAACTCACTTTGTCCACGTTAAGCATGTTGATGTCTTGACCTTCCAAGTATGGCTTTAACCGATGACCATTAACCGTTTGCTTGATTTGGTCTTGCATATCCTCGATCTCCACATCACCAAAATTACCAACTCTTGTAATCACATATGGGCCCATCCATTTTCTTTTGAGCTTGCCCGGAAAGAGCTTCATCCTTGAATTATAAAGCCATACTTTTTGTCCTACCTCAAAAGACCTTTTCCTAATCTTTGCATCATGTACCTTCTTCAATTTGTCTTTGTAGGCGGATGCACACTCATAAGCTTCATCTCGTATTTCTTCCAATTCACATAATTTGAGCTTCCTCAACCCTCCGGCATCATTGTAGTCCAAATTAACATTTTTGATAGCCCACAACGCTCGATGTGCCAACTTCATCGGTAAATGACATCCCTTTCCATAAACAAGCCGATAAGGAGTTGTTCCAATTGGCGTTTTGTATGCGGTTCGGTAAGCCCACAATGCATCGTTAAGTTTCATGGACCAATCCTTCCGGTCGGTGCGAACCGTCTTCATGAGAATTTCTTTGATTTGTCTGGTTTGAGACTTCTACTTGGCCACTAGTTTGTGGATTGTAAGGTGTGGCCCCTCGGTGGTTGTTTCCATATCGCTTCTACAAATATCCGAACTTGAAATTCTTGAAGTGTGAGCCTCCATCACTTATTATCACTCTTGGAATCCCAAATCTTGCAAAAAGGTTGGCTTGGACGAACTTGCATACTATCGAATGATCATTTGTTCTTGTTGCATTCGCCTCCACCCACTTTGAAACATAGTCAACCGCAACCAAGATATATAAGCATCCATTAGAGTTGGGAAATGGGCCCATGAAATCAATTCCCCACACATCAAAAATATCGACCACCAAAATCGGTTGTAGTGGCATTTCATCCCTTTTTGAAATACTAACCATCTTTTGACAATTTAAACAACGTCGAGCATATTCACAAGCATCCTTGAAGATTGTTGGCCAATAAAAACCACAAGTCAAGACTCGATATCCCGTCTTTTGACCACTAAAATGACCCCCACAAGCAGAAGAATGAGCATGGGTCAACACACCTTGAACCTCAGATTCAGGAATGCACCTTCTAATAATTTGATCCGCTCCAATTTTGAATAGATTCGGGTCATCCCAAATGTATTGCTTGATTTGGGCCAAAAATTGTTGTCTTCTTCTCTTGTTCCAATGTGTTAGCATCGCACCCATGGCCAAATAGTTAACATAGTGAGCATACCACGGTGCGGTTGAGATTGCTAAAATGTGCTCATCCGGGAATTGTTCATTAATCTCTCCCATATCATCAATGCTTTCTAAGAGGATTCTGGAGAGGTGATCCGCGACCACCTTCTCGCAACCTTTCTTATCCTGGATCTCTAAATCAAATTCTTGTAGTAATAGAACCCACCGGATCAATCTAGGTTTGGCATGTTTCTTCTCCATTAGGTAGCGAACAGCACTATGATCAGATTATACCACCACCTTGCTTCCCCAAATGTAAGACCGGAACTTATCCAAAGCATATACCACCGCAAGCAACTCCTTATCCGTTGTGGTGTAATTCAATTGAGCCTCCGACAATGTCTTGCTTGCATAATATATGACTACCGGCTTCTTATCCACTCTTTAACCAAGAACTGCTCTAATGGCGCAATCGCTTGCGTCACACATAATCTCGAATGGTCGAGTCCAATCCGGCGGTTGCAAAATGGGAGCTTGCACCAAATGTTCCTTCAAAATATCAAAAGCTTGCAAACATTCATTAGTAAAGTTAAATGGAACATATTTTAACAACAAATTGCACAATGGTTTACTAATAACACTAAAGCCCTTAATAAATCTCCGGTAAAAACCGGCATGCCCCAAAAATGATCTCACCCCTTTTACATTTTTCGGGGGTGGCAATGAAGAAATCACTTTAATTTTTGCCTTGTCCACTTCCATTCCCCGACTTGAGACCACATGACCCAAAACAATGCCCTCTTGAACCATAAAATGACTTTTCTCCCAACTTAGGACAAGATTTGTTTCGACACATCTTTTCAAAACTTTTTCTAATTCACCAAGACACGACTCAAACGTTGACCCAAATATGGAAAAATCATCCATAAAGACCTCAAGTGATTCCCCGACCATGTCTGAAAAAATACTCATCATACATCGTTGAAAAGTAGCCGGGGCATTACACAAACCAAAGGGCATCCTCCTAAAGGCAAAAGTGCCATAGGGACAAGTGAAAGTGGTTTTGTGTTGGTCATTGGGGTGGATTGCCACTTGATTGTACCCCGAATACCCATCCAAAAAGCAATAAAATCTTTGACCTGAAAGTTTTTCAATGATTTGGTCAATAAAAGATAAAGGGAAGTGGTCTTTTGAGGTGGCAACATTCAATTTCCTATAATCAATACATACCCGCCACCCGATTAACGGCCGAGTGGCAATTTGCTCACCTTTTTCATCTTTGATTACCTGAATGCCGGATTTCTTTGGCACTGTTTGCGTAGGGCTTACCCATGCACTATCCGAAATGGGATAAATGATCCCGGCATCCAACCACTTGATGACCTCCTTCTTCACAACTTCCCGCAAATTGGGATTCAACCTCCTTTGAGTCTCTCTTGTTGGTTTGGCATCTTTATCTGTAATGATTTTATGCATAACAATGGAAGGACTAATACCTTTAAGATCTACGATTGTCCAACCAATCGTCGCCTTATGAGCCTTCAATACACCCAACAATTTTTGTTCATGAGCTTCCTCCAAATTAGAGGAAATGATGACCGGTAGTGTTTCATCTTCACCCAAAAATGCATACTTCAAATGTTTTGGTAGCTCCTTCAACTCTACCTTGGGTGGGCAAACTAGTGATGGCTTGATGTCTGAATGGACCCCAATTGGTAAGCTTTCCACTTGATGCGTCCATGGCGGTCTTCCATCTTGTACGGCCATAAGCTCCACGTTCTCTCCTCTTCCTCCAATGCCTTGAAGTGTACCTGTTCAGAGCTATCACAAACACAGACTTCTGCCACATCGTCGTCATAGACATGTGGTTCACATTGATCCACCAAATTTGCCATAAAACATTCATCACCACTCAAAGAATTAGCAATGTTAGTAAACACATTAAGGCGCATTTTCCTATTACCAAAAGTCATATCAACCGTACCAAATCGACAATCAATTATAGCATGGGCCGTATTTAAAAATGGTCGACCCAAAATAACATTCTGTTGGTGGTTGATGTTACCCGTTGCATAATCCAACACTAAAAAGTCAACCGGGTGATAAAATTCTTCCACTTTTACAATTACATCCCGAACAACCCCCCAAGGAAGCTTATGAGTCAAATTAGCAAGGACAACGGTGGTGTCAACACGTCTCAATGGACCAAAATCATATTGGTCATATAAGTTCCCCGGAAGAATGCTTACCCAGGCTCCAAGATCCAACAACGCCCTTGTCATTTGGAAATCCCCAACTTGTAAATTAATCAAAGGCGCCCCCAGGATCTTAAAGTTTAGGGGGAAGAACCCCTTTTAAAACTGCACTCACCCTTTCAGTTAAGTCAACTCTTTTAGGCACTTTTTGTTGCCTTTTCTGGGTGCACTATTCTTTTAAAAACTTTGCATATGCGGGAACTTGTTTAATTGCCTCGAGTAGAGGTAAATTCACTTTGACTTGCTTGAAACCTCCCACATTTCCTCACTTTGAGGACCCCTCTTGGAAATCACATTTTTCTTACTCGGATCAAGTAAGGCCGAAGGAAATGGAACCGGAGTAGGTTCCATATCCTTGGTTTGATCATTTGAAATTTGTGTTTGAGCCGGTTTTTCTAAAGGTTTTAGAAAAGTGACAGTTTTTTCTAGGTTGTACGGGTGAAATTTCCTCATCATCACTACTTTCCCTACCCATCACATCTTCCACCACACCATCAACCAATTCGGGTGGTGGACCACTCTTGTATTCCCTCCCACTTCTCAATGCACTTACTTGATTAATCTGAACATTTCCAGTAGTATGGGAAGGGTTTACATTGGTGTCGCTCGGAAGTTGGCCTTTGTTCTTCTTCAAATCCGCTACCTCGGTGGCAAGTTGACCCATTTGAGTCGTCAAAGAATGAATAGCCTTGTCACGTACCTCATCTTTCCGAAGCCTTTCATCATCCATTTGATTCCTCTTATGCATCTGTTGTTGCATAGTCTTGAGCAGATCCATAACTTCATTTCCGCTTGAACTCCCCGGTACCGATGATCCACTTGGCTCATTACCCTGTTGAACTTTCCTTTGATATCCTTGATTGTTGCCACCCCAGAAATTGCCTTGGTTTACATAAGGTTGACGAGGTGTCATGTTGGATTGGTTGGTACCTTGGAAGTTCGGATTAGATTGATTTGCTGAATTGCCATACCGGAAGTTTGGATGGTTTCTTAGTCCCGGGTGGTAAGTGTTTGAGTTAATGTTATAAATTCCGGCCACCTCCCCTTTGACCTTGAATTTGGTTGACTTCTTCAAATTTCTCGGGTAAACTTTGACATTGATTAGTCGAATGTCCCAATTCATTACAACTTGTACACATATCGTAGACTTGATTAGGGACTGGAACAGGTTCATCAGCTACGGCTTGGATAAGTGATCTACCAATAACATGTCTTGTCCTCCTAGAAGATTGTGCCTTTCGCTTTGATGTCACTGCCATTTGCTCTAAATATGCCCAATCATCCTGCTCATAATTTGTATCGAAAATTCCATTTGAGATAAACATCAAATCACGAGCATCCTCGGGTGTCAATCCCTCATGGAATGCATTCAATAGATCCCACAAATCAATCCCATGGTGAGGGCAGTTCTTCAACATCAAGTTGAATCTGTCGAAAGCTTCATGAAAAAGCTTACCTTGTTGTTGTTGGAAGTTTCTCAAATTTCTTCTAGCATCGCTCGTGTTCTGATTGGTGTAGAACTCATCCAAGAACCTTTGTTGCATTTCAGCCCATGTATAGATCGATGCGGATGGCAATGTGTGGAACCATCTTTTGGCTTTATCTTCCAAAGAAAACTGAAAAAGTACCAACTTGACTGCATCGGGTGAAAAACCTTGCCCTCCAATAGTGTTGCATAGAGAATCATATGCCTCAAGGTGAAAGCAATCCTCCTCCGTAGCCAACCCATGAAACTTGGGTAAACTTTGCAATGCATTGGTCCTCACCTCCCTTCTTGATTCTGAGGAACTACCACCGGTGATGGATTATGTGTAATGATGGGTCTAAAATGCGACTCAATCCCTCTATTTGCATCACGATTGTGTCTTCTTGGGACCGGTATTGGTGCTCCTTGTGGTGATGGAGGACTTTGGAGTGGAGCTTGTGGTGGCACCCTTTCTTGTGGTGCTTGCCTTTGAACTGGAGGTGGTTGCTGTCTTGGCACAATCGGGGGTCTAACATACCTTTGTTGAACTTGACCGACCGGTTGTCTTTGTTTAAATGCAAAGTCTTCTTGAGTGACCCCTTGATTCACATTGCCCTCTACTTCATATTCCTCTTCAAAAGCCTCGTACCTTCCTTCATACCCATCACCATATCCTCCATATTGTTCCTCCATAAACGGTATACGTGTATGTTGTTGAAATCTCGGTTGACCTTGTTGGTGAGTACCCGGAGTGGTAAAAACTGATGGTTGGGTTAAGGTGGTATGGATTATAGGTGGTTGTTGACTTGGTTGAGATGATTGCCCATAAGATGGGCTAAATTTGACTAAACGATGGGGGTACCCAAATAGGACGCGAAATTGGATGGGTTTGATGTAGGCAAACTTGTTGCAGTAGTGGTGCTGGATGTGAGTACAGTGAACGGGAATGGGTTTGAAGTAGGTGGGAGATTAGTTGGTGGTATTTGTGGATCAGAAGGTGAAACGGATGTGTCCACTGGTTGCTTTTCAGGATCACGTTGTGCCTCCATGACTTTGCTTTGTGTACTCGGTGATCCAAAAATTTTGTTTTCCCGATGTAGAATTCGGTTCAACCTGCACGCCTTCTCGACTTCTGGATCAAAAAGTAATGGTGATGATGATTGTGCCTTCCTAGTACGCATGCACCTGTGGTACCTGCACACTAACACAACCCAGCGTAAAACTGACAAACAAACAAACAATTACTACTAAAGAACACACGTTGCGCACTTCTCCCCTGCAATAGCGCCAAAATTTGACGTGAGGTCGAAGTCCCCCTCAAAAATAAACCCAATTACACTAATTTAGATAGTGGTAAGCAGGTGTCGAACACAGGGAGATTGTGGAGTATGTGATACTTTTGCAAGTTAAATTACACTAAACTGAAAAGACTTGAAATTAATTGTGACAAAGGGTTTTGTGTTATAGCTTGGTTTTGATGAACTAGGAACTAAATGACAATTTGAATTGAATTCTCTGAATAATTAAAGTAAAGTGATCTTCTCAGGTTTCAGGTTCCATGTGAACAAACAATGAACGTGTAAACTGGAATGAACCACATAGACATGATTCATGCAAATGTAATTGTTGTGGTAAAAGGGGACCAAGTACTTGGGTTGCAAACGCAAGGTTGTCACCCGATAACCAATCAATGTAGGCCAACCCAATTCCTTCCCCACTAAATCCTGATTGCCAACAACACCAAGAATGTATGGTTCATAAACTAGATCAAACAAAATACTAATTGTTTACAGTCAATTACATAAACATCAAAGTGAAAAGCATCGAATGCTTAGATCACTATTCCAGAATTAAAAATACACAATCAATTCTTGTTTACATTAAAGCCTTACACCTGAGAAGAACACAACGAACTAGCCACTCATGATGAAATCAATTGCGAATATGATGATGATGATGGACCCCATAGATGATTCTCGAATGGTGATGATGTTGGAATTGCTTTAGATACTATTTTTCTTCTCTAAAAATCTCCTTCAAGCACCTCTGGTTCCCCTCTAACCGTCCTCGTTCGAATATTGCCCGAAAGACCTCCAAAAATACTTTTTTTCGAGCTTTTACGGGCCAGAAAACCGCCTCCACCGTAAGCTACGCTGGCCACCGTAGCTTACGGTGGCTCTGCCTCCTTTACGCCAGCCAGATGCTGGCCTACGGTGGTTTATTTGAGAGCTGGCCACCACCGTAAGCTATGGTGGTGGCATAAGCTACGTTGGGCCGAGGAGAAATGTCATTTTTCCTTTATCTTTTATTGCCTGAACTTGCTCAAACTTCCTCCTAACTTCTTGGCACCCCTAATTAGCTCATTTAGGCCCATTTTACCTGCAAACACACAGTTTCGTGTAGTCACCAACATTCATGAATTTAACAATATTAAGAACACTAAAACCACATTTAATCACAATTAATCAACAAACAACGGTGCAACCGTCAATACTCTCGGGTCCAAATTTAAGCCTGGATGTTGCTAATGCTATTCCTTGAAAGGGATTAAAAGAAATCATGCAGTGAGTGTACTGTGATCGCAATGAACTACAAAAGCTAGAACAAGAATTCTAGAATCTCACCATGGAGGGGGCTGAAGTGGATGGTTACACCAACCAGTTCCACGACTTGGCATGACTGTGTCCCTTCATGGTCATCCATGAATAGAAGAAGACTGAGAGCTATATCTGGGGTCTGGCATCGCAGATCCAGAGCATGTCTACATCTGTTAAACCTACCATTATTCAGGGTACTATCTAACTAGCACATCACTTAACCCATCAAGTTGTTCCCATAGCACTCTGGTAAAGAAAGGTTCTTTGTGAAGCATTCTGATAAAAAGCAAAAATGGGATAAAAACATAAACAAATGTCAGTCATCCCAGACTCAGCAAACTCAAGAAACAGTTAAGGCCTTCGTTATAGGCTCGTATGAAAAATAAAACCAAGGTGAGTACACTGGGAACCTACCCAAATGTAACAAGTGTAGTTTTCATCATAATGGTTCATATGAACACGCCAGATGCCAGAATTCCCAGAGGATTGGCCATCACGCCTAGACTTGCTGATCAACGGCCACACTTGCTACCATCACCACCAACAAGGGATCTACCGGCGAATGCTTCGGATTGGGGAAACCGAGCATTTATGCAAGGACTTACAGAAAAAAGAAAGAAAATGGTGGTAATGCACGTGATATGGCATTTGTGATTGGTGTCGAAGAAGAGCAACAAGACCCAAATATCTTTATGGGTACGTTTCTCATAAATAATCACCATGCCTCTTTTTGTTTGATACGGTCTAGCAACTTTAGTATGTTACTCGGTATTAAACCAACTGCCTTAGCCTGTAAATACACTATAGACTTAGTCTATAGTGTAAACTATTCCTTTGACATCGATTTGTTGCCGGTAACACTCGGGAAGCTTCGACATTGTGATTGGGATGGATTGTCTATCGAAGAATTGAGCGAAGATTGTTTATCGCTAAAAGATAGTTCGCATTCTGCTTTCATATGGTGAAACATTCTTGATTCAAGGAGAGAAAAATAATACAATGCTAAGAATCATTACATGCATGAAGGCCTAGAAATATCTACGAAATGTTTTTATGAGAGCTTGGCACATGTCACTGAGAAGCATTCTGAAGAGAATAAAGTTAAAGATATATCAATCATTCGAGACCACCCCCGAATTCTTTTATGAAGACTTACCCGGACTTCCGCCATCAAGGCAAGGCGAGTTTCGGATCGATCTGGTACCAGGAGTTGCACCGGTTGTGAGGTCACCATACCGACTCACACTTTCAGAGATGCTAGAACTATCTAGTCAGTTGCAGGAACTGTTAAACAAGGGTTCATAAGACCGATTTTCTTGCCATGGGGAGCTTCGGTCTTGTTCGTTAAGAAGAAGGATGGATCCTTTCGAATGTGTATCGATTACCACGAATTAAACAAGCTAACTATTATGAATCAGTATCCCATTTCTTAGATATTGATGACTTTTTTTATCAGCTTCAAGGACCATTTATTATTCGAAGATTGACTTTCACTCAGTATATCATCAGCTAAGAATACAAGAAGACGACATTCCTAAGACTGCGTTTCGAACTTGATATGATCACTATGAGTTCATGATCATGTTGTTTGGGCTAGCCAATGCACCGACTATATTCATGTACCTCACGAGTAGAGTATGCAAACGCTACTTAGACAAATTCATGATTTGTCTTCATTGATGACATCCCGATCTACTCATGCAAACAAGAAGAGCATTAGCAACATTTGAGGTTGATCTTGGAACTATTGAAGAATGAGAAATTGTATGCCAAATTTTCGAAATACGAATTCTGGATTCGAGAAATACAATTTCTCGATCATGTGTTCAACGAGCATGATATTCATGTTCACCCATCCAGGATTGAAGCAATCAAGAACTGCGAAGCATCGAGGACTCCTACCGAGGTACCTCAATTTCTAGGTCTGGTGGGCTACTTCAAAGGATTTATTGATAAAATTTCAAACATGAAACGGACCCAAGAATATGAAAATGAGTTCGTAATCGAGGAAAGATGTTAAGCGAATTAGTCTTAATGCGATGTTTCCTCCATGGAATTGGGAATTCCATCTTCCTAAACTTGGATTTAGAAATTGGGATCCCCATTCGTCATGTTCCATGCAAAATCCTCGAATCAATGTTTAATAATTCATAGGCATTTGGGGAAACAGATAGGAAATTATAGAAGATTGGAAAATTGGATTTAAATAATATTAAGTTTTGAGGGTTGGCCGGCAATAATCCCACTTTTAATAATAACTCCCAATGGTCCCAACTTTCAACCTATTTATTTATAATGGTCCCGCCGTTAAAAAACTTAACACCGTTAAGTTTGTTGCTGACGTGGCACCTGAGTTGGATCTTTATTTATTTATTTGTTTTTTTTTATTTTTTAATCCCTGCCACATCATTTTAACCTAGCCAAACACTCCCCTTTTCTCATTTTTAGCCAAACACTCCCCTTCTTTTTCACCTAAAAAACCCATCTCTGTTGGTAACCCACCCACCTTTGCCTGCGCAGACCACCATCACCGACCACATTTGTCGGCCAGCTCCTTCATCCGTTACAATCATTATAAGCCCATCTTTGTTGGTATCCAACCTTCGCCGACGCAAACCACCATCACCGACCAGCTCATCGCAAACCGACACCACCCGTCACAACAATTAGGGGTGAACATAGATTTAGCCATCGTATATAATTTCGATCGACATCTACAACTGATGTTATCAGATTTCAGTGAACTCAACTGATTTCTTATGAATTTAATATCTTATCGGTTGAACTTTGGTGATTAAAATTTGATTTCATATTACCGCATCGCCGCTGTGAACCACCTTCTCTCACAATTTCTTCCACCCACGACTTCATGAACCCGCCCCAATCCTCCGGGATCAGTCATGTCTCTCCAGTTCCTTTCTTTGCTAATCAAACATTTTTCCCCCAATTTACAACTCCCACTTGAAGAAGATGATGATGAATTTGAAGGGTTACAAAGGAATCGCCTTTTTGAAAAAAAAACCCTAGCGCCGCCATTGGGCCACCGTGTCACCGCCGCTGGTTTGGCCGAAAATGTTCACCGGATACTGTTTGCTCAAGTCTTTCTTTCTCTGGTCTCTCTCGATGCACAGTCATGTTTGTGTTTTAAGTTTCCAAATCCAAATGGGTGCCATGTGTATAAAAAGAATAAAGAAAAATATAAAAAAGTCAATTCAGGTGCCACGTCAGCAACAAACTTAACGGTGTTAAAGTTTTTTAACGACGGGACCATTATAAATAAATAAGTTGAAAGTTGGGACCATTGGGAGTTATTATTAAAAGTGGGATTATTATCGGCCAACCCTCAAAACTTGGGATTATTTAAATCCAATTTTCCTAGAAGATTTGGGGAAACTTCAACTTCGGGATCTTGTGTAGGTACGTAGGCATTTGGTTCTATGATCATATGCATGTGAAATCCTTCATACCGAGGAACAGATTGAACAACTTAGAAGTTTGAGCATAGCAAAGTAAATCATCCATGATCCTTCAATTTATTTTTTAAATAATTTTACAAGCTTTATTGTCTTTTTTTTTTTAACAAAAAATGGACTTATTCATAACAGGAAACTTTTCTAGCAAAGATGCTACAAACAAAATTCTAGGGTACAAACGAGCCGTGAGAAGGTATTTTTTGATTTTCCTGTTTCTTCATATATTTTTTACTTTCTATCATGGTTCAAAAGTCGATAGGCGTTCAAGGTTGGTCGATTGGGGAATTGAGAGTACTCGCCCAAGTCGGAAGAGTACTCGGGGAATATGGGAGAGTACTCGGGAAGTACTCGGAGATACTCTGGGAGTACATATTTTTATGATTTTATATAAGAAAAATTTATATGCAATGAGCATCGCTCCCTCGGTAGAATTTTTGAGTACTGCCCCCTCGGGGTTTTTCTTTCAAGCTTCGCCAATGGTTCTGGTGCTCTTGAAATAAATCATGGGTCGAGAACATGAAAATTGGAGAGATTTTACACCAATCACTAATCATGATCTAGATACATGAGGCAATAAAAGACGAAGTAAAGAGATGTTCCTTTGATACCTAGGCTTCATCGCATGGCGGACAAATCACCAAACCAATGTTCCGTTTTTTTAAGCCCATCTTCGTTGGAAGTCCCTTCCGAAAAACGTTATCATTGTCTTGATTGTACAATGGGCGATGTAGTCTCTCATCAATGTTTGATTATAGGCTCGTGATATACACATAAGTTATTGCCCTAGCTAGGAGATGAAGTTGACATACATACTTTTTACTAGGAAAATTGGCCTATATTAATCTCAGTTATTACATATTCGCCGATAATATTCTCAGTTATGATTTTTGGCCTACAATAATCCCAGTTAATAACATGTTGACCTATATTGATCCACCGTTAAGTGAAGACTAACTGTGTTAATTTTTTGCTGACTGAACGTCCTAATAGGATCTTATATGATATTTAAATTAAAAAAAGCTTCTAATAAAATAATAATAAAAAAAATCCCCCAATTTAACTTCAAGTCCTAATTTCATATCCCATTACAAAGAATGCTTCTGCTCATCGATTTCAATATCCCCCATTCTGCTCATTGATTTCTTCTTAATGTATGATTATTACGTCTCATCTCAACCATCTAATCGATTTATCTCCATGATTTCGCTATATGATTTCACAGCATGTTCTTTATGGCCAGGTACGATTTTGCTCAAACACCATGATAATGCAATCAAATCACCATTAATGTATTTTGTACGATGTAACACCTCGCACAAAACCAGGTCAACCCCATTACTTTGACTTTAATTAGTAGTAATTAATGCATGCTTAATAGTTATTATGCGTTTATTTGTATATATATATATATATATATATATATATATTGGTACATATATATATATATTAATTTCATCCTTAGAATAATTCCCGAGTTTGTAGTTCCATCGTCCAAACTTTTTGAAATCAAGAAAAATCCATTTAGTTATAGATGGAATTTTAATAAGGAAAATTGAATTTTAATAATATGAGTTTTAATTAACTCATTGACGGATAATAATACAAGTTTCAATGTTGGCGTACAATAATACCAATTAACCACTTGGGTGTCCAGATTGATACACCGTTAGTTTGTCACTAACGGGGTTAGTCCCCTGCTGACGTGACAATCAATGAGGGACTCTTTTTGTAATTCTTAAAAATGAAGGGCTGGTTTTGAAAATGTTTCTCTCTCCATCTCCATCTCCACACCCACAACCCAAATAACACCGTCGCCGGTGTCATTGCCGGCGCCATTACGATCCAATTGCTTAATAGCAACATCCAAATACCGATCACCGGTGTCATTGCTGGCGCAGGCGTCGACGTTAACAACTCCTCTATAAACACAACCGAACCCTCCCTCACCGATCATAAGCGTCCGATTAAACCCTCTGGTGGCCGATTTCAAATCAGAGAAATTAAAAACCCTCAGATCATTCCCACGACGCTGAGTCAGCAGCTCCAAAAACCCCACCGAGTCACCGAACTCAGTGCAGTCGGAATCGAACTCGGAGCGGCGAGTTGTGTCCACGCTGCTGGAGGCGACGCTCAGGGAACGGGCCCACGACACCCTGGCGGACGGCCGTGAAACGACGCCGTCTTCGCCGTCAGCTCTCCTTTCGCCGCCGTCAGCTCTCCTTTCTCCGCCCACGACACCCTGGCGGACGGCCGTGAAACGACACCGGCGGCGGTGTTATTTGGGTTGTGGGTGTGGAGATGGAGATGGAGAGAGAAACATTTTCAAAACCAGCCCTTCATTTTTAAGAATTACAAAAAGAGTCCCTCATTGATTGCCACGTCAGCAGGGGACTAACCCCGTTAGTGACAAACTAACGGTGTATCACTCTAGACACCCAAGTGCTTAATTGGTATTATTGTACGCCAACATTGAAACTTGTATTATTATCCGCCAATGAGTTAAAACTCATATTATTAAAATCCAATTTTCCTTTTAATAACAAGAAATTTATATAAAAATTTAACTTTTATATATATTTTAGCTAATATCATCACGACAAAACTTTTAGAAAATATTGATTTTCTT
The DNA here is from genome assembly GCA_039602395.1 of Deinandra increscens subsp. villosa. Classification (NCBI taxonomy): domain Eukaryota; kingdom Viridiplantae; phylum Streptophyta; class Magnoliopsida; order Asterales; family Asteraceae; genus Deinandra; species Deinandra increscens. Next base: position 81,432,259 of record JBCNJP010000010.1, on the reverse strand, counting down.
CGTAAGGTTTATCAAGACTTGACTATCCAAACCTTTTTGTCCGGATACTTTTTCCAAACCTCAATCCGTTAGTCCCGTTAACTAACCGAAAATCCTTATTGGGCCTCGTAAGCCCAACTTTCGCATACGAACCCGGATGGTCATCAAACTTTACAGGAATACTCGTGTTAACATTTCGAACGTTTCGGTACCACCCGTTGACCCGTAACCCGCCCGGTTTACCGGCCCATTAACCGGCCCAATACCCAAACCACCCTCCCTTTGCGGCCCGTTAACCCAACCCGCGAGCCCACCCGGCTGGCCCGGCCCATGCCCAACCCGCCGCCCGACCCAGCTGGCCCAGCCCGCCCGGCCCGGCCCGTTCCCCCTCTCGGCCCAACACCAAAACCGGCCCACATCCCTTTTTCTTTTGGATTTTTGGCCCAAACTCCCAAGCCCAAATTCTTATATTTTTAACCCAAATCTTTTATAGATTTTAGCCCACTAATTTTTATAAAATAAATCCATCACCTTTGTAGTTTTATAAAAATCTCAAACTCTTTAACTAGTGATCTTAACTTAACCCTTTTATAAAAACCCTTGAACTTTTATAAAAATCTTTTATAAAAGTTGTCATCTTTTTATAAAAACTTGAGAATCACCTATAACTTATTTATCTTGATTATTTTTAATCAAAAATAGGTTGAGTGTGTTAGTTGCCAAAGATGGATTAACCAAAGGTTATTACACTAAATTGTGAGTATATATAGAACACTTGGGTTCCATTTTCCCTTGCACACTTTCACCCAACACAAGAGAATCCTCTCCTTCCCCTCTCTCCCAAAAACCGGCCACCGCCCCTCCTCCTTAGAGCCGCCGGCCGGCCACCGCCGGACCACCCCACCGCCGCCGTCCGAAGCTCCCAAGGCCGCCGATCATCCCCTCCTCTTCTCCTCCCTTCATGGTTCAAACCAAACCCCCATTGTGAGTCTTTTAACCCACTTTTCCATATGATTTTCACCCAATATCACCAACAAGTCTTGATATGAAAACCCTATCTTTTCTTTTTCTATTTTATGCAAGACACTTGGTCCTTCAAGAGTCTAGACCAACCATTCTTTCTCTAATCCTCTAATCACCAACACTTGGGTGGAATAATACAAGTGACTTGATCTAACAAGTCTTGGTGTTCTTGAAGAACTTAAACAAGCCAACACTTGGGATTTTACATTTAGAGAAACCTTAGGTAAGTATCATGTGAAACCTAGATCATTTTAACCATCAAAGATCTATTGTATTTACTTACTTGTTATTTACATTCCTTGCATTTACATTTATGTTATTTACATTATCTTTGGTCCTAACACTTTGTGTTAGTTGATGCTTGTCCTAACAACTAAGTTGTTAGTTGATTTGTAACAATCATTTGGACTTAAATACTTAGATTTTTATACTTTAAATGACTTTTCATAAATGTTCAAACTTTTCCTAAAAAGACTAGTTATAAACTAGATGATTTTATAAGTTATAACATGTTTTAAAACATAAAAATCATGGACATAAGTCCACGGATCAGATCTGACCCCGTCGACATTTTTTTAAAAAATATTTTCAAGTTCCTAAATGAACCAAAGTGATCTAAACGTTGAAACGTCGCTTAAGGAGAAAACCGGGAATCAAAACGGTTAACTATGCGACGAGAAAACGTAGTTTTGGTAACGTTATTTTAAAACCGACCAAGAAAATATTTCTAAACTTATAAACGACTTAAGGGAAATATATTTACAAAATCTTGAACTTGTAAAAATTCCAAATGCATTAAAAACTATTTTACAAACTTAAACCGGTGACTACGATCTCTAAAAATTATAAATAAATATTTTGTCTTAAAATATTTATGGAACTTTCCAAGTAATCGTTTTAACTTGAGAAGTTATTATTTACAATTATTAAACGCCATCAAATTGTTTTATTTAAATTCCCTTATATTTATTTGGAAGTAAATATAAACTTGACTTTATATATTTGTTTGAACAATAGATATTAACCGGATGGAGTTTTCCTAAATATACATACGGGATATTATTATCAAGACTTGACCGGTGTCGTTGGGTGACGGAAACGTTACTCAATGATCAAAGACCTTATACATGCAACTTGTTTATCTATACTTATTAGGACGTTACGTGCTTTCGTCCGGACTTTCCATATCACGTGCATTATCATTTCACCTTGCTTGAGGTGAGTCTCACGGCCCCTTTCTTTTAAACTGTTTTAATACTTGGGGGAGAAAATCATGAACTAAACTGTTTTATACTTGATATCTTGGTCGAACTGTACTCTGCCGTATGATTAAATGTTCTTTACTTACCCTACAAATGAGTACATTTCGTTACATAACGAATTGTCACAAATCCCACTATTAATTGAATTTGATTAGTTCTGTTCGAAACGGTAACTAGTGAATAGATCTATTTGGGTTAACAACCCTACTTGATTGGTAGCTCCAATCCCGACGTGTGCATTTGTCGAGTAGTACATGCCAGTTATTATTGTTCCATTGCAGTATCTTTAGGGAAGATGCTATGAGTGGGTAAATCTGTTAGTTTCAAATTCAAAGTTCATTGCTAATCATTACATCACGGTGACCATATTATTATCTTGTATATCTTAAACCATTTACAAACTATTTGTAAAGTCTTAAACCTGTGAACTCACCAACGTTATGTTGACCCTTTAAAACTCATGATTTTCTCAGGTAACTAAATGTATCCGCACGTGCAAACGGGGCCATCACTCATAAACGGACCTGCTGCTGATGGAGTCATAGTCCCAATTTATCCACCTAATATTTTCAAGCATTTTAGGAACTATCTTAACTTTTAAGAACTATTTCCATCTTTATTATTAATTATAAGACAATGTCATTTCACCACTATTTCCGCTGCAATCCAAATGACGTTCTGTTATCAATTGTTTTACTATTAATTGTTCTAAGTATCCACGACTATGATTTCATGACGTCACACGCCTCCGTTTCCGAAAGTCTAGGGTGTGACATACGAGCTTCTTCTAAACGTTGTAAGATTATGTGAAAAGTGTTTAACGATACAACCTAGTGATGCATAGAAAATGAGATATATTTTTGTATGCAAGTATGCAACTTACTAGAAATACCTTGTGGGTGAATTAATTAATTTGCAGCAAATATGTTTTTAGAGTTTGAAACAATATAAATATCTATATAAATGCTTTTCAAACAATTGTGTAGGTTTGCGGTAGACTGTCAAAGAAATTTGGAAAGCATGGTCTAATCAAATTGGGAGATTTCTTGTTCTTTTTTGATTTTATTAAAAGTTTTTTTAATTTAAAAAAGTAAGATCCTATTAGGACATGTACACAGTCAGCAAAAAACTAACACCGTTAGTCTTTACTTCACGGCGGATTAATATATACCAACATGTTATTAACTAGGATTATTGTAGGCTAAAATCATAACTGAGATTATTATCGGCCAATATATGATAACTGAGATTAATATAGACCAATCTTCCTTTTTACTAGAACGATTTCTCGAATGATTAAATTCATTGTTTTAAAACATGTTAGCTCACTCAACTTTATGTTGACAATTTTTAGCATGTTTACTTCAGAAAAACGATTGGTTAGGGAAGTCATATAGGCACGTATGTTTGGATCATATCACTTTTGTTAGGGTTTTTCTTATATTTCTCATAGTTGGTGAGATATAGATGTAAAACCCTAGTTGATAAACAATGTATTTTGAAATGATGTAACTAGATACTTAAATTAGATACCCTTGATTTTATGAAATCACTTAGATGTTTGCCGTAACGTATGCTTAAAAACCTTTCATGTTGCATAGTTTGGGTGTGACATTTATAAAGATATATAAAAATTATACATGATCACATATTTATCTATCTTTTCTAGCTATATATCTTACATCGACATAATTAGAATTTGGCACGAAGGACATTTGTATTCTATTATAGTAACATATTGTATATATATACAATAGACAAACAAACTTATGGAATTGTGCCAAAAAAAAAAAACACTTTTACATTATATATTAAAGCTGTGATTTTCTCACACAAATGCCCAGCACAACTTGTCTGCTCATAAGCTTTGGTTATCCCAGGTCTCCGGTTCGATCCATGGGTTTGGCAATTTCTTTTTTTAAGTGCAACAATGTCAATTATAAGCAAGAAGCCACGTAATCTGAATACCTTCCCCTAAATTCTCTTTCTTTCTAATTCAATGTCGCTCTGATCTTTGTGGTGTGAACTTTTGCTCTTCGTATTTATGTATAGATCAAATTCATCATTCTATTTTGTATACAGTTAATTATATTTACGTTTGTAGGTTTATATGTGGGAATTTCTTTATTCCTCCATGTACTTATTCAGTGACCTTTTTAGCTTCTCAGTTCCTTTCCCTCATTTGTTAAATTGAATTTTCTGGTATGCTTTTGTCAAATCTGTACTGCTATGAATGGTCCTGCAGTTATTTGTTAAGTTATTTTATTTTTATTTTAGATAGTAGTGCTTTGTGAGGCTGTTTGAGGATGGAGTTATACGTAGCTAAATTTGGAATGGTAGTGAAACTAGACATCTGCATACCCAAAGTACCTAATAAAGTAAGAAGAGAGATCATAAGACCTGCTCCAATATTGGTTGAATGGAAAAGAGAGGTACAATGACGAAAAGAATTGTTTGCTTAGGGATGATGCTGATCTATATTATACTCTTTCACAAAAACTCTTTTCCAACTTATATGCATTTAAAAACTAAAATGCTATTACTTTTACAAACATTTTAGAGTATCCTCCAATAATAGTTAGTTAATTGTATCCATGGAAGTTGCAGAAACATGCCCCAGTTCCCTTCTATAACTTTTAGACCCAAAACCTTACCATTAATGGGTCATTTTAGTTCTAAAATGTGCACATTAGGTACACGTAATTGGCGATGCTCGGTCCCTCGCATGATGCTGCACGATATGCATTTGGTTGAACCTTCTAATTTGGATTTGGTGCAATAATAACCTGATGTTTTTTTTTATTTTAGTTATCGATCTCATTTATTTTTCTCACCAAAATTTATATTATCACTTCATAGGATTTTATTATATCTACCTACACAGGCCTATTACACTCCGTTTCTGTTATATATCTACTTTCCAATTTAACAATTTTATTTTTTACTTACTTATCGCATATATTTACCGGTTATTTTATTTATAAACAAATTTGCTATTAAATAACTTTCCATATTATGTATTCTTTGACCTACTTTTTTTTATTATAGAATTTTTACAGATGTCGCATCCTCAGCTACCAAGACAACACGTCGTTTTGAATGATCTTCTCGATCCACATGGATCAAATTTTGTTTGTAAAATAGTTTATATATTGATCCACTCCTTTAGCATTGTATTTGTTGTTTTGATGTAGAATATTTATAATCTTAATAACTCATATACATCAGTGTGATCTTTTTTACTACATATTTCTATGTTATATCTGGATCACCGCAGCAACGCGCGGTTGACCTCTAGTTCTATATATATACAATAGAAGAGTACACTTATGGTTCTGTGCCAAAAATATATATTTTATACCATTCGGATCCGGATCTCCAAATCGACGGCCAACCCAAAATCTCCACCGCCAAATCCGGCCGACGATATAGCGGCAAGAAAACCCCACAAAATCAACCACGACGGAGGTGTCGTGGCTGCGATCCGCCGGAGATTGACACGGGTAAGGTCGCCATTTGGACGACACCGTTGAACCATATCCAGATTTCGGGCTGCTGTGTATTTACCTCTATCTGTTGTTCAGGTAATCAAAATCGAATCTATAGTTTGTTAAGTCTCTTCTCATGTTTCTAGGATTTGTAATCGACCTTTGTTTTTGTTCAATTTTAAACCCTAAAATTCAAGATAGGAACTGGGTATTTCATAACGCTAAGAAAGTACCAAGATACAAACTATTTTCTTGAAGATCTGACTGTAACAAATCAAGAATTCTGACCCAAATTACAAAAAAGAGCAGGACTTTGAAAACCCTTTTGCAAACATTAAATTTTCGGGCCATCGATCGATCTCATGTTTTAGTGTTCCAAATTCTTCTCAATTGACTCGCATTATGAATTGATCCACATCTAGATTGCTTATTTTTTGATTTGTGGTCTGATTATTTCTTCGATTCTTAAATATGCTCCGTAGAATGCCAAAATTTACGATCGTTTTTTTGGGCTACAAGGGACGGTTACATTTTTTATATTTGTTTTGTTGCTGGTAATTTTGAGTTATAAACTACAAGCAGGACTGTTAGGGTGTAGGTTGATGTTTAGTTTAGGATAATTGTGAGTTACAAACTATAAGCACTACTGGTAATATAGTTTTTGATGATTTGTTGTATATGATTGAATGCTCCTATTATCCATGTTACTGACCAAATTAGTTTGGTATCTGAATACTTTCAGCTTTGTTTTTTAATTGGTTTGTGGTCATTTCTTTGGTTTTATAAGACATATCTTTTGGTTGTTGCTTAATTAGTTGCTTTCGTTCCGGTCTTATTTGTAGTTATTTCTTTTCTGTATACATATTTTAACACTTTTCAGTTTAAATAAATTTTTCAATACGTCAAGATTTTATGCTTTCTTTTTAAGTTTTCATATGGGGTTTATTATTTGGTCCATATTGCTTGATGTTGTGATTGTTGTGTTCGTCTTAATGACTATTTGTTTATATATCTCAATCTCTACTTCCTAGAGTGTTGTATGTGTAAATCATGTTGTACTTTCAGATGCATACAAGTTATCGGAGATGAAGACTAATAGCGACACTTTCAACTGCTCCATACTATTTTGTTAGGGAGAGAAGGAAAGGTAATTGAACTTAAACTTATGGATATCTATGAATCTACATGGTCTTTCAAGTCATATTATTTATATTATCATCTTTGATATATATATTTGTTGATGCTTAAAGTTTCTCATGACAAAGTAGAAATTGCTCCTACAATGGTGGTGTGAATCATGCATGTAAATTTCAGTTGGTGATACGTACACTGTACACATAAATGATTTCATGTATTTAGTGAGTTAGGTAGCATTTTATAAAGGTGTTTCAACTAGCAGCCGTAACAATGGGTATAGAATGGTAATTAATTACTCAAAAGTAGTTTTGTTTCATCAAAATTGATATTGCAAAATGATGACATATTGTTTGTTCATCATATGAAATCTGGTATGAATGTATGTATGATTCTCTGTTTTTAGTTGTTCTTTGTTCATTTTAACAACTTTCATGGTCAAAATTGGATGAGGCAGGTTTACATAAGTAGCTAATATACACCGGTACTAAAGTAAGCAAAAGAGAACCTATGAGGTTGGTTTGCTTTGATATTTGCTTGATCCTCCATCGACATGAAGTAACATATTCTAGCTAATTTAAAAACCTTTTGTAGTTTTGAAGTGATTTTTACAAACTTTTTTCCATTGTATGATGTACTTGAGATTCTCACATTTTTCTAAAGAGGGCTGTAGAGTCGAAGAGCGCGTAGTGAAGCAAAGTGAAAGGTAAATTTCTGATTACGGACTACTATTTATTGTTTTGAACTTTACTGATCTTTCATATAATACTGTCTTTTATAACCTCTGTTGCCTTTAGCCATGATCATATTTTGTTTAATTGCCTCATAGGGCATGCCAAGATTTTAGTATATTGATTTTCTTGATAGTCTTTGTTTGTTATTGGATTATTTTGTTCATTTGGTGATGGCCGGGTGTGTCAAACCTTACATAAATTCTTACTTTTATCAATAATCTGAGTTGGCAATATACACCATTTTTGTTAGACTCCCTAAGGTTTCTAGAATGAGAATTGACATGCACCATTTTTGTTAGACTCCATAAGGTTTCTAGAATAAAAATTAGTTGTATGCACCATTTTTGTTAGACTCCATAAGGTTTCTAGAATGAAAATTTTATAAATAGACTATATAATTCATAAATTCTCTGATCATTGACTATCACTAAAAAAAGGTCAAACTGTTGGAAGCAACCTTTATTTTCCACCTCTGCATAATTTATGAATCTGAAGACATTAAGCAAAGAGAATAAATAATAAATGTTGTGGTTCTTTATATTCTGGATTACATTTGTTATAGCTCATTTGTTTCGGTGTGTACATGGATGCAACCTTTATTTTCCAACTCTGATTTTCTTCCCCACAAGAGTTATTTTGCCTCCTTTTGTATATTTGCTCTAATTTTCTTCTCCATATTTGCTTCGCCCCTGGATGTATAACAAAAATGCATAGTCGTGTTGCATAATGTGTGCATGTTTGATTCAGCCATGGTGGAATTAGTGGTGCCGGTGGCAGTAAAAGTATACGTGGCAGAAGGTTTTACTGTTCTCGCACGCTGCTTTAACCATTATTCTTATTATTGGATGCTGAATTTTTTGTTAGTCGCTCGATTATTTACCCAGGTTTTTTACCCGAAGCGAGTTTAATTGTGCTTTTATATGTATGTCTTCTCGATAATGTAATGGCTAAACCCGTGCTTCCAAAAAAAATAATCGAATTGAATCCGCCGCGAAGCGCGGATCGCAACATCTTGTATATGTATATATGCATGTACTATAGCCATGTGTAATACAAAAATATTTAGCTGAATATATAGTGTCATTTGATGAACCCAACAAGTAGTTGTTTTTAGCATTGTAATTTACCAGGAAAATGTTATACGCAAAAGAATTCACGGGTTATGGAGCACTTTGACGGAAGAGGAGAAGCAGGTAAATAGTGTAACAGGGGCGGATTTACAGGGGGGTCAGGAGGGTCCGTTGACCCTCCGGCGATCAAAGTCTTTTTAACAAGAAGATTCATCACCCACTTGGTTTTTATACTTTGACCCTCTAGATTGTTAATAGAAGAGTAATTTTAGTGGAAGAAAGCTGAAGTAAAAGAAGGTAAAGTGGAAAAGGGGTTAATAAAAAAAAAGTTAACCGGCGAGAGTTGCAGACAATGAAATTGAAAGCTTGAGGAAGATGATGGGTAAATAAGAAGATAGGGTATTTTTGTAATTTTATCTTCAATAGTAAAAAGCCAGTCAAAAGAGTCAACAGACTTATCTTATCAAATTATAATTATAATTTTTAGTTTTGTTTTTGTTTGAACTGCAATATTAATTATTTAATTTTACTATAATTTTTAGATTTTTATTTTGTGAGTTAATTTACTCCGGTTTAAATAATATTCAGATTTTTATTTTATAGTAGTAAATATTATAATTATTATTATTATATATTATTATACACTAATATACACATACAATGACATATAGGGACGTTCACATTTAGCCGGTTTTGAAGGAAACTTTTAGGCCTAACTAATAATTGCGTTTTTGAAAAATATAAATTAGACTTGTCAAAATGGTTGAGTTTGGGCGGTTTCCTTGCAAAATGGTTGAGTTTGGGCGGTTTTCTTACGTGAAGCAGTTTTTTTTTCAAACACAAAACCGTATCTATACATATACAAAATGTAATATTTTTTCTTTGCTAACCTCATATTACATTTATGATAATCTTTACTTCCGTCATTAAAAAAAGAGGAAGAGGTGAAATTTCAGCATTAGCACAAACTTATTATCTGTACAATCACACAAACATCCTTAACAGGTAAAAAGTTTCAAAATTTTTATAGAACACTATTATTCTACGTTCGATTTCAGTTTATGAAAAACATATTCTTACTCTTATCCACAATAAATCATTAAAAAAACAGCAAAAGGTGAAATCTCAACATTAGCACAAACTTATTATCAAATTTCAAAATTTTTATAGAACGCTATTATTCTACGTTCGATTTTAGTTTATAAGAAACATAATCTTACTCTTATCCACAACAATGTTTTATGCTATCTTAGAATAATAAATGATATGCTTAATTACATAAAACCTTAGATACCGCACCAACGCGCGGTCGATTTCTAGTTATCATTATAGAAGACAAAGAATGACACATAGGATCCATGACAATTACAGATTCTTTTTAGACATGATTTTATGAGTATAAAAATGTATTTAAAATTTTATAATTTTGTTTTGTCATAAATATTTTAGAATTTATATTTCTAAACTTTTGTTGCGTTGTCCCTTTTTAGAGACAAGAAAGAGACAATAAATAGACTATGATCTTAAATACTAGGAAAATTAGATTTAACTAATCTCAGGTTTTCTTTATTGGCAACTAATAATTCCACATTTAACATTGGTATCTGTTAGTCTCACATTTACACTTGTTTATTTTCAATGATCCATCCGTTAAAAAGTTTAACGGAGTTAACGGAAAATTAATGAAAAGTGACGTGGCTGGTGAAGGCCGCCACCGGCGACCTCCAAACCACCGGAAAACGATTAAAACCCCAAAAACACATCCATTTTTTCACTTTAATGTCATGAAACGGAATATTTTTAACATGAAACAAAATATTTTTAACTTGATTAACGACATTAAATTGAAAGAATGGATGTGTTTCTGTGGTTTTAGTCATTTTTTGGCGTTTTGGAGGTCGTCGGTGGCGGCCTTCACCAACCACATCACTTTTCATTAATTTTCCGTTAACTCCGTTAAACTTTTTAACGGAGGGACCATTGGAAATAAACAAGTGTAAATGTGGGACTAACAGATGCCAATGTTAAATATGAGATTATTAGTTGCCAATAAAGAAAACCTCAAATTATTTAAATCCAATTTTCCTAAATACTAAAGCATTGATATTAAAAAATAAAAAATAAAAAATAAAATATACAACATATTTAATTCACATGGTATTCATGTTTGCATAAACAAACTATTCTTGCTAGAATTGCTGACCTTAATCTTGTTATTATCTTCTAAATTAACTTTGACTATTACACACATTTTGACTATGATTCATACATATGAGTTTGTATATGTGTGTATATATATATCCATTAATCCTACCAACTGTTCTTTCATTAAAGATTCACACTTTAGTCCTCACAAAAACAAACTAAAAGGCACTAGCCAAAAATCAAGACAGGCTTCAATCCAAGTTTTAACCATGGACATCAAGATGTGGCGTAGCTCAACAGTCAAACCCGACCGTGTTCATGACCGACAGGGTTCGACCACTCATGATCCAAGCGGGTCTTCGAAGTCGGTATGGAAAGCTATATGGAAGAAGTTAAGGATAGAAAGAAAGAAGTTTCTAATGAGATTGCCCACAAAGAATGCTCGAGTTTCTTATGACGAGTACAACTATGCGCAAAATTTTGATCAAGGATCAGAATGGAGAGACGAGATTGATATCTTGCCTCGATCATTCTCGGTCCAATATACAAATCGACATTCTCCTATCATCTAGACACTCTGTTTCCATCGTTCAAGCATGTATCAAAATTCAAAAACAAGTTTTTTCGTAGCCTGTCCGTCCGTTCAAATGAAGGGAGTTCAAGAGTATTATTCATCAGACAGACGGGTTGTGTAAGCTGGTTCTGGTCCGATTCCGAAAACACTAAAAATTGTGATCGTAATAGATTCTCTGCTGGTAATTATTTTTTATGTTGTTAGGGTTTGTTTTTGAAATTTTGGGCTATGGATGAATATTGGTTGTTGATAATGATCAAGTCGTTTTCTTCCTTTTTCATTTCTCGGTTTTTTTATTGCAAGAAAATATATTTAATGTCCTCGTAAAGAATACAATTATGAAAGTAACACTGAAAGTATATATCTATCAGTACGAGATGTTTACCCATCCGTGTGTTGCTACGAGATTGAATTTGTATACTGAATGAAAGTAAAAAAAGTTAAGTGGTATAAAACGTAAAAGTTTAAAAGTCTCGTGGTGAAAGTATAAAACTATAAAAGTATCCTAAAAGCGGAAGTAGAAAAGTTAAAAGTTTCGTGGCAAAAGTAGAAGACAAAAAAACTTTAAAAGTTAAAGGGTTAAAAAATTGAGTATGAAACGTAAAAGTCTAAAAGTCTTGTGGTGAAAGTATAAAACTATAAAAATATACTAAGTTAAGTGGTATAAAATGTAAAAGTCTAAAAGTCTCGTGGTGAAAGTATAAAACTATAAAAGTATACTAAAAATGAAAGTAGAAAAGTTAAAAGTTTCGTGGCCAAAGTAAAAGACAACAAAACTTAAAACAAAAAAAGGTTTAAAAGTTAGAGGGTAAAAAAGTTAAAGGGTATAAAACGTAAAAAGCTAAAAGTCTTGTAGTAAAAGTATAAAACTATAAAAATATATTAAAAACGAAAGTGGAAAAGTTAAAAATTTGATGACCAAAATAGAAGACAACAAAACTTATTATAAAAAAACTTTAGAAGTTAAACGGTACAAAACGTAAGAGTATGAAACATATGTGGCCAAACTATGAAAAATAAAAGTTTACTATTTCATTAAAAAGAAAAAAAACAAATTGTAAAAATTTAAGGATAGAAAGCGTTAAACTACCAAAGTATTGTAGCCAAACTTTGAAAAACAAAATGTATATTATTCATCACCAATTTTCATTGTTATATAACAAGTTGCAGACCCGCCCGCGCGTTGCGGCGGGTCTGCAATGACAGTTTCGTTCAGTTTTATTTGATCTTGTGAGCCGCCCGCGCTTTGTGGTAAAAATATAAAACTATAAAAATGTATTGACCAAAGTTGAAAACTCTAAAAATATACTAAAAACAAAAGTAGAAAATTTAAGGAGTATAAAACATAAAAGTATAAAAGTTTCGTGATGAAAGTATAAAACTATAAAAAGTATAGTAAAAAACAAAAGTAGGAAATTTCAGGGGGAATAAAACGTTAAAGTCTAAAAGTTGTGTCATCAAAGTATAAAACTATAAAAAAATATATATACTAAAAAAAATGAAAGTAGGAAATAATAGGGTAACAAAACGTCAAAAGTTAAAAGTTGTGTCCTTGAAGTATAAAAGTATAAAAAAGGTTGTCGCCAAAGTAAAAACACTAAAAATATACTAAAAATGAAAGTAGTCTAATAAAAAACAAAATTTAAAAAGTTAACGGGTATACAATGTAAAAGTCTAAAAGTCACTTGGTGAAAGTATAAAACTATAAAAGTATACTACAAACGAAAGTATAAAAGTTATAAGTTTCGTGGCCAAAGTAGAAGACCACAAAACTTAAAACAAAAAAAAACTTTAAAAGTTAGGGTAGAAAACGTAAAAGTATGAAAAATATGTGGCTAAACTATGAAAACCTAAAGTTTACTATTCCGTTTAAAAAACACAAAGCGTAAAAGTTATAGGGTAGAAAATGTTAAAGTCTAAAACTATCGTGTCCAAACTAAGAAAAAACTAAAACCTATACTATCCTTATAAGAAGAAAAAAGAAATTAAAAATTTAATGATAGAAATTATCAATATAACAAACTTATGTGACCAATCTAAAAAGAATCAAAACTTTACAATGCCTTTTACTTTGCTATTGTTATATATATATAATAAACGAGTTGTTTGACCCACCCCGCGCACTGCCGCGGGGTTGGAATTGTATAGTAATAAACGTCTTAAGATGTCTAAGAATGTGCACACTAAATAGTTATAGTTAAACGAACATGAAACTTTGTCATGCCGTTTCCAAAAAGTTACTTCATATTTACAAACCATTACTTGATCAACATCTATCCATATAGATTTACAAAAGAGGGATAGAAGTTTGTTTGATGTTGATCAGCACTAAGACATTAGGATATACAAAAGAAGATCATTGTTTAGTTTCATACATACTAACATGCACATGCCAAAAGATTTGAGTCTTGGGACTGTTTTTGGAAGCTGCCTCACAGCTCATGGGATATGAAGAGCGTCTTCATCTGAGAGCTGTACGTGAGACGAATCTTGTCATTGACTTGAATCTGATTTTTCCTTGCGAATGTCTTCCACCCATAGATTGTGAATCTGCATATAGAAAAGTCAGTTGTGTGCTGTTAGTCCATTATGTTTATCAGTTAATACTTTCAGTTTACATAGGGTATAAAAGTTTCTGTTTATTGAAAAAGATATTATACTCATAACAGTAGGGTTATGTTGGAACCTGTGGTATGTCACCATGTTCATCTGTGAACGAAGCTTGTAGACATCTGGCTTCTTGTTCTCGTACACCAAGCTGATCTTCATACCGTCATAGAAATCTCCAATCTTTGAAAGCTTAGTCGGAAGCCGCTGCAGGGTATGCATATTAGTATATAGGTGTTATTCTCGTATGATTACATATGATGAATGTTATTGCTTACGAAGTTATCACGGACAATAACAACTTTGTCGAAGCATGGGCTAGGTGCAGCAGAAGAGGCTGGTGGGTGTGCAGCAATGGGTACAGCTTCAATTGGTAGATTTGTTGCATGTGCCTGGGAGTGGAAATTACAGCCGCATGGGTAGTAGATGTCTAGGAATGCCATCGTGTTGCCTTCAAAGGCAAGCTCAATGTCATATCCTGGTTTTATAGGGATTTGTTGAACGATGTCTTTCCACCCCTTTATCAGGTACAGATCTCCAGATACATTTGTTATGTATACATCCCAGTACTGTTCAGCTGTGAATACAATTGAAATGGGCGCTGCAGGTGCAACATTGCTAAACTTACTCATAGCTATGTCAGCTGGTATTTCCTGTTAAAATTAGGATGGTATCACATATTTCTGGTGAAATAACAAAGATAATGCATTAGGATAGTAATGTCACATATAATAGTGAGGAAGCACTTACCAGAGCGTACATGTCGTTGGTAGTAAATGTGAGACGGAAGGAGTCTGCCATCTGTTATGCAATGAATAAACAGTCATTGTTATACCATTTGAAACAATTGTTATTTTATTTCAAACTGCAAATGAATTAAATTAATTAACAAATGAAGTAGCAATAATAAAAGACTAAGCAGGGATCAATCCTAGGTTGTTCTAATTAATGTAAGACGTGTGTCTTACTAAGTCAACATACATATGGTTTCATTTGATCTTAATCCATAGGTGAATATTGTTGTAAAAAGAAGGGTATGCAGACACATTATGAGTTAAATAGTAACTGAAAAGTCTTCTCATATTGTGAAGCAATCAAAAGAAAAATTCATAGAAAAGGTAGACAAATAACTTAAAGACTATCTAATTCCATAATCAGTAACTGTTTGTTGAATGTAATATTCAAAAAGTCAATTGGCAGCAACATATAAATTAGGTCAGCAAAAAATTCCCAAATTGTAAACACGGAATGCTGATTAGACAGAGCAATCAAAACTCAATTGACTTCAGTAGCTTGTAAAATCAAAAACTATATCAACACAAAATGTTAGAGACTGTACGAAAGGTAATTGAGCGACATATAATGGTACATGCAAGACAAATGAGAAACGCAAGTAGAGCGGTAACTCTAGAATTTTGTTGTTGTAGCTTTGAACTTCATATTTGAAGTGATTTTTGATAGATATTCGTTTAATACTTTTGAGCAAAGATGTTTAATTTGTGTGTGTGTTTTGAGATTGTTACATGCAGTGAATCAGATAGGGGAATAGTACCTGAACGCGGTGGTTGTTGGTAGAAGACGATGGCTCTCACGGGCGATGATGTAAGTGGCTTTTGAGTTCTCTGTGTCTTTGAGAGAGCTTTTTATAGTTGGATGAGCTCTAGTGAGTATATGGGCTTTTACTTTTGGGTTTATATGTTTGTTTTGTTTGGGCTTTTTTTTTGTTGTTGTTGTCATTGATACCCGACCAGAATAATTAAAGGGTATTGCTTTCATGAAAAGGTTCGGGAGAAAAGAAATTATATGTATATGGTCATCTTAAATTATTCACAAATCATAATTGAAAAATGAGTATGCTCTAATCCTTCAAATATTCTTTGAACCTAGCTTTCCCATGTCATCAAGTTAAGTTACAAAGCACTATGTGGCTTTATGTACTTGAGTTCTTCAAAATTTATAATTATTACTTGTTAAATACAATTAGTAGCTTATATTATTTTCTGCTTGAGAACTCTCATTTGCTTAAGAACTTTCATTGTCAGACTTTCATGGCTTCTTGAGTTGGAAACGGGCGAGTTCTTTTGGTCTATTGTCTCTTTCAAGATTCTTTTGTCATCCTCGTTGGCGTAATGTGAAAAAAAACAAATAATAGCTGTGTTTGTGAAGTTGACATTTAGTTTACCAATTGTGTAAATCATGTTGCCAAATGACATAAAATGAGTGACATGATTTTTACTTGCAGAAATCATGGTTCTTTTTCATGTGATGGGATTTCAAGGTGATGTACAAATTAGAAATACGCTGCAAGTTAAGAGTTAATTAGATTAGATTTAAATACTTATTTGTAGCCTCTTACGTAATACATGTTTGAAGTTTGTAAACATGACGTAAAAGGACCTGAAAGTTAAGACTTAATTAGATTAGAGATACTTGGCAATGATTTATATCATGTAAATGGTTGGAAATTATGAAAATTGCCGCTGATTTCTTCAGGGCATGTGGATTGTTTATAAACATGAGCTAAACATTTACATAAGTACATGTCATTTACAGCAGTGGTATACAACCATAAGTGTCTGTTACTACATGTGAATATGACAAAAGAGTAGTAGCATTGTTGTCATTTAGATCACCAAGTGTCTGTTTTATTGATGGACCAAAAAGTGGTGATCTCAATACAACAAAAGATCAGTAGCATTGTCTTTACTTCAGTTACTATCTGCTTCAACCTGTTGATCTAGCAAAAGGTGTGATACTCCACTTAGTTGATCCCACTGCTGTACCAAAAGCATGTAACGTCCCTCCTATTGTGCATCAGTCCTTTTTCTTTTGCTGGGTTGAGCTTCTTTTTCTGTAACAGTATATATCACTTATTGTTAAAATAAATAAATATAGTATTTCTATGCGTCTGTATTTTTTTGGTACTCTTGGAGTTTTCTTTACCTTCTGTTTGGTCTCTGGACCTCACGTTTGCCTTAGCAGGAGTTTTTGGTGAAGCAGTGAGAAGTTGTTGCTTGATATTTCCTGCTGTGGTGCTCTCTATCTCTAATGCACTTTGAATGACTCTGCTAGGTTCAGACTCTGTTTCTGTAGTAGTATATATCAACTGTTGTTAAAATGAATTGAGCATTTGTATGCATGTGTATTTTTTTGGTAGGTTTGGATTTTTCGTTACCTTCTGTATGGTGTGTAGCTCTTACACTTGTCTTAGCAGGAGTTTTTGGTTGAGCAGTGAGAAGCTGTTGCTCAATGGTTGCTGCTGTGGTGCTCTCTATCTCCACTGCACTCTGAATCACAGGACTGACATTTTCTCGAAGGCGAATGGTGAAAGTCATGAGTTTTCCAATCATAGAGAGAATTACAGGTGGCATTTTCTTTGAGTTGTCAAAGCCTTTGTCAACCACCAAAGTTTTACAACTCATGCCGAGTATCTCCTGCATGTCATCATTGTAAATGACTGCTGATATAGTGTCACTGCTGTCCACTATTATTGTGTTGACACAGTACCTGTCATAATTATTTTTATGATTAGTGTTGTATTAGTTGCATAGTATTAGGTGTAAGTACTTACGCATAGATAGGGTGATCAAATTGATGATCTTGTGGACATATCAGTCTTCCTTTTTCTCTGTGCAGTTTAGATGTGCAGTCAGGGGCTGTGCATTTTGATGTGAACCATCCTCTGTATTCTTCAAATTCTTTTATTCTTCCATGGAAGGTGTATTTCTTGTTCTGTAAATTTGCAGAATGTATAAGTTAGTTTTTACGATCTGTCTTCATTATTATAAGCTTATGTGAATTGTGTACCTTATATTCAGCTGGGCTCTTCATCTTGAGTTCTGCGATTGACAGCACTGGTTCAGTGTTTGATAATGCAAGCTGCATCCCTGGGTTTGATATTTTGTTTGCTTGTAGATGCTTAAGCCTACAATTGGAAGACGCAATTAATTGTTCATTGTTCTTTAGTATTAACTGCCATATGTATGTAAAAGGAAATCTTTTTTTTACCTTGCTGTTATTTCTTGTAGATTTTCAATTGGAGGGTTCACTTGCAGAGTTGTTGATTCAGTAGACTCTAACTGGTAAGTATCTGCATGAGAATATAACATTTTATATTTGAGGGGAAATGAGCATGGAGAGCAGTAATGTAATTGTCAGGCAGCATGACACTAAACTCTATATTTAAAAAAAAATGAGCATGCAGAATAACATTGTGATGCTTGTGAGTATTATTTTCAAGTGTATATTTAATGTAAATGATTCAGTATTATCATAAGGTATTACCTAGATGTTTAGTGACTTTTGCGGATGTCACTGCCAAGACTTTTCCAATTACATTTTCTGTGTTAAATGCAAAAGCAATCTTCTCCCACAGAGTGAGCATAACTGTGTAGCCTCTGTTTTTCATATAGAAAGCGTTAGTCCTTTGAATTTTATTATGAAGGGTAGTATTTAGCTGAAGGGTATGAATTTGAAGAGTTTACTCTTGGTCAAGCAACTTGATCTTCATAAGATTGTAATCCCTTTGCTTGTATACATTTGATGCAGTTTGAATAAGGCCCAGGTAATCTGTTGTTTAATTATTAGAACTTTACAGTAAATATGCAATGTATACTGGATGTGGATTGTGTTGTTACTAACCTGTGAGAACCTTGTTATAAGATTTCTCTCTGCTTTCTAGCATGCCATTAGTTGCGAAGTTGTAGTAAAATCTTGGGATTGGTCTCTCCGCGATTGGATGGAACTTGGCTCTTTTTGCAATGAGAATGGATGCTTCATGGTCAGCTAGTCTCCCTAAAGATCTTGCTTCTGTACAGATATGACCTTCTATTTTGTAGCATGAGTCCTCTTTAAATGATGAGTAAATGTGAGTGTCATTGATTTCACATTTCCCTTCAATTGCGTCACCCTAACATAATAGTTTATGACATAGTTACAATATGTAGTATATATACGAATAAGAAAGCCATCAAAGACAGTTATAGTGTGTACCTTTTGGTCTATTAACAGCATGTATCTATGCTTTGCTGTCTGCTTTCCAAGGTATGGCATGAACTTTTTGAGCACTCGTACTTCAATGGGAAACGGTTCATCCTCTGGTACGATATCAGCAACTCCTTTTGATGCCATACTCACTGTCTTTTTGTTTTGGTTTTTGTATCAGTGGTTGCACGTGGAAAGGAGCTTAGTGGGAACAATTAATACCAAGAGCAAAAAATGTGTGATTCTATGTAAAGCTATTGCTATTGGACAAATGAATTAATTCTGTACTGTATGTGTGTATAAAGTATGCTATATAATTATTATGTGCAAATGTAAAAGACAGTTAGCAAGTATTATTCTTGAGAGTTTTCATGATTGTTAATATTGTTTTGAATCAAATTTGTATTTATCTGTTGCTCTATATCTTTCAGAAAGTCTGTGTATACGATATTTCGAGTTGTGTTTGGTGGCTCGTGTTCGTTTGGTACTATTAATACTTTTAGTCCCTGTGCGGCTGTTGCTCTAGACAATGCTACATATAATTGGCCATGACTAAAGACACAATGTGGTAAGTAAATACCTATTTTGTTTAGAGACTGGCCTTGGCTTTTATTAATAGTCATTGCGTAACAAAGCCTCACAGGGAACTGTTTTCGTTTAAAAGCAAATGGTAATTCCTTGTCATTATGTATGAGTGTAATTCTAGGTATATAAACACGTTTACCTATGGATGTTCCTGTTATTATATGTGCCTCAATGACATTTGGTAGTAATTGTGTAACTATAAGTCTTGTTCCATTACAAAGACCTAAAGTATGATTTATGTTACGTAAAAGAATAATGGGGCTGTTTTTTTTTAGTTCTAATGAATGTGGTGGTAAGTCATTGAAATGTAAATTGTTTAAGTATTCTGCTGGGTATAGTAACTCAGTGTCATCTTGGGTTGAACTGTGTGGTATAACGGTGTCATGGCTTAGATAAGTAGTCACTACTCCATAAGCCAACTGCAAAACAATCTTGTTGATGTCATTGACTGTTTCATTTCGTGGTGTGACAATAACCTTTGTGGACAAAGTCTCAGCAGATGGATCTGCCAAAGTGTCTATATCATAGATGAATGATATAAGCTCTGATAACGCAGTTTCACTGTACGGTATGAGATGCATTGCAGGAATAACTATCAGCTTAATGTCATGGTTATTTTCATCTGTATATGTACCAATGACGCCATCCCCAACTTCCAAGAGCCATGTCGAAAACCGGGAGATCTCTGTCCTAGCTGTTGTGTTCAGACTTGGCTGTTGCAAGCGCATATTCTCAGTTAATTTGAACATCTTGAACTGAAGCCAAAGTGATGATTGTGTTATTGACATATCAAGAACTTGACACTTCGTTGCCTTTTGTTTAATGGGCAATGTTTGTCTAAAATCACCTCCAAGCAAAACGGACTTGCCACCGAATGGAGTATGAGGTTTATCCATTATGTCTTTTAATGTTCTATCTAATGATTCAAGACAATAACGTTCACTCATTGGTGCCTCATCCCATATGATTAGAGTTGTCTCTATCAGTAGTTTTGAAAGATTTGTTTTCTTAGTGATGTTACAGGTAGATTGATTTGTAAGGTCAATAGGAATCCTGAACCGAGAGTGAGCTGTCCTGCCATTCGGTAAGAGCAATGATGCTATCCCTGATGCAGCAACTGCTAGAACAACATCCCCCTCAGAGCGAACATGCGCTATTATTGTTTTCCATAGGAATGTTTTTCCAGTTCCACCATGTCCGTAAACGAATGTTAGCACCTGTTGTTTACAGTTTACGTTGTCAATGACATAGTCATAGATTAACCGTTGCTGTACATTCAACTGTGGAAGCATAGTGTCACGCTGTGCTTTAAGAGCAACTCGGTCGTAATTTTTTTCTTCCATCAACAGCTTATTATTTAACATATCAATTAAATGCTGTGATGGAAGAGGCAGATTGTAATCTGACAGCGACGATGACGGAGAAAGTGTACGAATAATGAGCTCTATCTCATATAGCACATAACTCTGTAGATCACTTGGATTGATGAAACCATGAGTATATGTTATATCATCTGACATTTTTTCCCAGTACCTTTGCCATATGTCTCGTGGGTTATTTATGTTACAGTACAGCAACATATGAGTAAAGAGAGACCTTAACTCTTTCGAATTTGCTGTAAAGGATGCTTCTTCAAATGTACTCAGCCATTCCTTATCATTATCTAATAGTCCAAGGCTGTCGCAGGCCTCACGATAAGTGTCATATGTATGTCCGTGGACTGTCCTTATGTCTGCAAAACTCTGGCAGCCTTTCTGATGAGATAATAACATCCGCAAGTAAAATGCCTCACCACATGTCGGATGAATGTATCTTAGCCGGCCAATAGTGCATACCTTGTCGTAGGACCTACGCAACCAAAACTTCCCAGATGCATCCCAACGATATTGTGACAGATAGTCCACATAACGTAAGTGTCGTCCTGTGCTGTCAAACCGGTTATTAAGAAGCCATTCTGTCAATGTGGTCTTCCCCAAACATGGATTTGATACTACGTCATCAAGGCTGTCGTCGTCTCTGAACACAACTGGCTGCAAATTTTCCAAGTGCACTGCTAAGACTTGGACAGCAGGGTTTCGTTTATGAATAGGGAAGTCAAAAATACGCCATGCTGCCTCATGAGGACAAATAAACCGACCATCAACAAAATTCTTTATTTCGTCAATCTCTTTTACATTTCCATCCGCACTCTCTGTGGCTGACGCTGGCGTTCGACTTATAGTAAAACGTATACGATCTGCGCCTTTGGAGATATATTTAAACAAATATTTGATCATCATACTCCAACCACAATATTCAACATTAATGTGTGCACAATAACGCAAAAGTAAACTTTTGTTGTATGGTACAACGAATCCATTGTCTATAGACATTTGGTTTTTGTTAACTGTGAAGCCATTACGCCTTCTTTTATAATGAGCACACCCGTTGTCATCAATCACAGTATGCTCTTGATAATCCTTAGGGAACTTTTTTGAGCAGGTACCAGATTTCGCGGTGCACGATGCTTTCCTATTCAATAGACCACATGGACCATGAATCATGCAATCAGTTACTATTTGATAAAGATCAGGCTCTAACGAAGGATCTGGAATTTCAGCTGAGATGTAACGATCAACGTGTACAGATGAACGTATTTTGAAAGCATCCTTTACCCAAAGAAGCATATGACAATGTGGCAGACCTCTCTTCTGGAACTCTATTGTATGTAAATCTGTATTTAACAGAATAATGAGAACCGAGCTGTAGACTGAGAATGCAAATTACAACTAAAAAAGAAAATCCAACAAAGATGGAAATGACACATACGTGCTGCTACCTCACCGAAAACTTTTTTAGACTTCAAAAAATCAATCATTGAGATGACTTTTATACGAAAAATGCGAGCGATGACCTCTGCATGATCTTGTGGTTCCAATCTCGGATAGCGCTGCATGAAGCGTTGAATCTCAGGCCAGTTAGTATTGCAAGTAAACGTTATGAAATACTGTGGATTTCCGTATACTCTGCAAATGGCAAGAGCGTCTTGATAGTGCTTGTACATATACCGAGGACCACCAGTGAAAGATGATGGAAGGAATGTACGTTTGCCAATGTCTTGTCCTTGAGTGTCTCCCCTAAAGATTGCATCATGCACACCTTGAAACAATTCTGTTCTGAATTTATTCTGGTGTGTGCGAATGTAATGTAGGCGATTCTGCTCTATCGATACATAGGCGTCAACTATATACTGCTGAAACAATCTGCCACTGTGAAGTAACAATGAATAAGTATTGTGGCGTTCATGAAGCTGGTAACTATAATACATGTTCATTGTCATCTGATTGTCACCATCATCTGTAATGAGTTTTAGATCAGGAGACCAGCCACTTTCACCGTAAGGGAACAACAAAGGATATTGAAGCGACATATAGGATGGGTGTAATTTGCTAATTCGCTTAGCGGAACCACCCTTGTTATGTACAATAATGTCATAGTCATCAAAAGCAGAGTCATCGCCAACGACAATAGCACCAATACAATCTGAACTTGGGAGGTCATATGAATGTTTGTTTTGAACAGAAAAAATTCTTAAACAAAAGTCTGGTACGTCAGCAGAATTACAAAGATCTCTTGCCAAACGGAAGGCTTTCACTAACGTGTTGTTAACGTCAAGCATCTGTAAAAGAGAGGTGACAACATCTGGAGACAAATCACTATCACGACCATCATTGAAGATACGAAGACGATTTGAAATTTCGTTCTCAGTGTCATAGACATAGAGCTGCTGAAACCTTGGTCCTTTCTCAGGATCTGGACACAAAGAACCGATAGCATGAGAAATCTGTCCAGAAATTTTAAAAACGAATCCTGCATTACCATCATTGACAGTATCATCTACATTAGCACCAAAAGAGGTCATTGAAAACAGAGAGTTATATTTCCGAATACTCTTCAGAAAGCGAACGTCATCAAGTAAACGCTTTAATATAGCAGGCGGATCGAATAAGTTATGAAGCCTAACAGCACCACCCTTACAGCACCTATTGAACTTAGGAGGCTCATTTGCACGGGAAGAAGAAAGTTTCTCGTCACGCCAGAAAAGAGCCAAGCAAAAAGAGCAAACGTGACAGCAGTCACCGATGTCTTCGTAAGAAGATGAAACCGCGTGTCTACGACGAAGTACAGCAGAACGATTACTGGATTGTCTAGCTGTTTGAACACCTGAATATGAGGTCGATGCGTGTCGTGAGCGTCTTTTTAATCCAGACGCAGTGGACATTTTCCAGTGTCTATGTAATATATGTATGTTATATATATATTTGTATTATATTTAAGGGTCACAGACTTTGAACAGTGAGCAACACAAATATGTAGGAGTAGTAGACTAATGTAGCACTAATGGAACAGAAATCTTAAAATGAAACAAATTCTGCAACAGCAATAGACTAAGCCATCAGTAATAGAATGGATCATACATAGGCTTTCAACAGCAAGCAGCAGAAACATGCAATAGCAATAGACTAATCCTAAATTAAGTAAACAGAAAGCCAATGCAACAGTAATTGAGTAATAAGCCAGTGCAACAGTAATAGAGTAATCAAACAGTAACAGAATAGGACAGCTAATAACAACTTGTAAACATAAGCATAGAAAAGAAAACAGCTAACGCAATAAGAAAATGTACCTGAACACGCACTGCAGTCTTCAAAACAATATACAATCTAGAAGAACAATAAGTAAATAAGTTAGAATGAAATAATGTAAATGAAAGCAATTATACTTTAAAAGAAAGTAACACTGACACATAAACACAGGTAAGCCTATAACAGTTGTCAAAGAGCAAATACTAATCTTTTTAAAAAAAGTTTGTAGCCATATAAAAGCCTATATTTACATAAAGCCAAACTAATAAAGTCTAGAACAAAAATGCAATATAAGAGAACAATAATTCAGTGATATGAAAGAAACTCATAAAGGACAACAGTCAGGAACAAAAATTAACAGAAAGGAAACGAAAACTATAAAAGACAACAATCAGATCAGCATGCGAAAAAAGGAGGCAATAACTATGAACTTAAATTAGAAAGTTAACCTAAATCACATACAATAATCAACAGAAATCGAGCAATAAAGTAGCAATATGGAAAACACAGCCAGACATTTACACAAACACCTTTCATGCAACAAAGAATAAGACACAGAACAAATCAAGCATAAATAAGTGCCACAAACATCAAAACAACACATGCAATTAGTAACATTAAAAGCAATTGCAACACAAATGCTAACGATTAGGAAAAGACAACAACCACAAACAAAAATTACAAAAACTGCAAACATAAGAACTTCATCAGAAAATGCAAAACAAAACACAAAGCAATACATATGCCCAAACTCACAGCATGGCAATAGCAATAGAAGAAATTGACAATCTGAATAGAAGAAACTGAAAACATCAAGCGGCCATCAAAATCACCTAGACAACTAACAACAGAAATGAGCATAGCACATGAAACTGACAATTTAAATGGAAGAAACTGAAAACATCAAACGACCATCAAAATCACCTAGACACAGAACAACAAAAATGAGCATACCACATGCAATCAGTAATCTTGAAATTAACTGCGACACGACTGAAAATGACAACGAAAACAGCGACAGAAACGAAATCGGTGAGACATTGTAGTAGAAAACGCAAACGAAAACACACAGCCAATTTGAAAACGACAACGCATGCAGCAAAAGAAATGAGATCGATAAAACACTCTAAAAGAAAACGCCGACTAAAACACAACAAAACGCAAACGAAAACAACACGCAGACGAAAACACATAACTAAATCCACAGTAAACGAACAATGATCGAAATTCACAGTAAACAAACACTAATCGTTGAAAATCGACAACGAACTGAAGCCGGCGACAGGAAAGAGGAAGAGGGAAAACGCAAACGAACACTACAAACTGAAACTGTAGAAAGAAGAGACCCACAATCGACAACAAAATGAAGGCGCAAACAGAAGAAACCAAGAACGGAAATTCACCTGCCGAAGATAACCGTCAGCAAAACAACTGACCGGAAAGAAGAAGGAGGAAGACAGCAACGCAAAAGAAAGGTATTTAAAAGGAGAAAGCTTTCTCTCTCCATGAGAGGTGGCAGCAAAAGGAAAGGACACGTAAACAAAACACAGGGACTAAAAACGTAATTTATCAATAAAGCCGTGGTCAATCTATAACAAACAAATAGTTAACTATTCACTTAGAATTTGTATTGTATATATATTTAATTTGTGATTTTATGTGATTTGACATAAATTTGTGATTTTATGTGATTTGACATAACCCAATAGTTATTTCAACTTGTTCGGTAGCTGCCGTTTATTATAAATCACTTTATTTTAAAAAACTATAAATGACTTGCTACTAACATTTTAAAACTAGATTTTTAAACTGGATCGAGCTTGTATAAAAAAATGGTTCGACCGGTTGACCCGGACAATCGAACCGGGTCGAACCGGATTGACTATTCAAACATGTAATTTATAATATACATTTTATAAATTTTTAACCATGACAAATGTAAAAAAAAACTTCAATAAAGTCTAAAACATAATTATAGTTATCCAAAATAACATAAATATAAGTTTTAATCAAGGGCTATAATTATCTAAGAAAAAAAACTCCTACATTTTTTTAGCTTAATTTAAAAAAATGGTTCAATATGGGTCCGTGTCCAGTTCAACCGTAAAAACCACCGGTTCACATTTTAGCTTGGAACTAGATAAAACCGTTTTTAATAGAACTGGTCTAGCCCCCGATCATCGGTTTAACCGGTTGAACTGACCGGTACAACCGCTTTTTAAAAGACTACAAGCTACAGATGTAGAGTGTAAATGAATTAATACATTCATGAATAATTAAATGTTTGAGAATTTTACATATATCCCCTTACTAAACTCATTTATTACATATATACCCAATGCTAAACTTTAATTACATATATACCCAATTTTCATAAAATTACTGATCTACCCTTCTAATTTTTAAAAGAAAATTGCCATAAAAATCCCTTTATGTGATGAGCCATAAAAATCCCTTTACGTGATGAATTCCATCAGACGAGCGAGACGTTCCCTTCTCCAAGCACCCTCATTTGTGCGACGTAAACCTCCTTTCAAGACCATCGGCGCAAACCTATTCTCCGGCTAAGACCTTTGATGGCGACGACTGGTATGTTACTTCTTCTATTCAAGTTTCGAGGCCCGATTTTACCCTATGTACATTAGGTTTAGGAACCTGGTTGATGTGGTTTATTTTTTGGTTGCTCCGGGCTATGATCTAAGTGTGCTTCTGTGGTTTTTTTTTTAAATCTGAAGTTTAAATCTTGGTATTAGTGGAGCCTGGTTTGGAATTATAGCAAATTGTGGCCAAAATTCTTGTGTATATGACCTCTGACAAAGAATATAGAAATTTTAAACCCAAAACTCTAATTATAGTATAGTGTATACAATTCCTAGTATCATAGTGCATCTAACAGTAGCAATTGTCCTTGTTATTATTGTCGTTTAAAAAAAATGAATTTATTCTTTGCATCGTACTTGAAACCTTAGCATCGAACAATAATATAATTGTAACATTCTTTGTTCATATTAGTAGCAATGTATAGTAATTTGTTCAAGTCTTTCAACATTTATATATAATATAGGTGAAATATTTAAGTTATATTTTTCATGAAACTCATATGCAATTAATAAAAATAGAAGGTGAAAAATATAAATATGTAATATAAAAGGTGAAATATATAATCTATACTTTTTTAAATAAATTTGTAATTAATCATATTAAAAGGGGGAAATATGAAAATATTAATAAGGGTATAATAGTCTTTTAATATGTTATTTTAAATGAATTGGGTAAATATGTAATTTATATGGCTTAGGAAGGGCATATATGTAATTAAAATTTAGGCTTGGGTATATTTGTAATAAAATGACTTAGCAGGGATATATATGTAAATGCCCCAATGTTTATATCGTTCCAAAATATAAAGCTCGTGCAATAGTGTTGGAACATTTGTGATCCTAGTCTTATACTTCTACCAATTAGCATACATGTTGCTTAAGTTGGTTTATGAAATGCAATGAAATTAGAATTATAGAGTTTTTTTTTAAGTTGTGTTTAGTTGGGTTATGAACAAATTTAAATTAAAATAAGTATCTTTAATCAATAGAATTTGAGGTCATGTAAAACTGAATGATTTCTAAGGAATGTTGAAATAGTACTAAATTCCATTGATTAAACGATTTCATTGCATTTCAAATTCCTTCGTTACCCAACTAAACACAACTTAAAAGAAAAACTTTACAATTCCAATTTCATTACATTTTACGAACCAAACGCTCCCCCAAGTTTTCCTTACTATGTTACCAACATACGACACCTTTGATTTTGAAAGTCATTTTACACATGGAAAAGTGGTCTAAGATTTTTCAAAACATTTACAACCAAACCAACTGTTTTGAAGATCGAACTGCTTAGTTTTGAAAATTATCATATATAATACTAGTATTTGATACCCGTACATCGTACGGACGGATTTTAATAATATAGTAATTATAAAATCATACTATAGTATTTCACTCGTGACGCATTTTAAAAAACCTTTTATAATAAACAAAATCATAAAATAACATTTCACTCGTGAGAAAATGTGATTATAATTAAAACAGAACCCTAAGATAGGTAATCATAAAATAGCATTTCACTCGTGACAAAATGTGATTATAATTAAAAAAGAACCCTAAGATAGGTTGTATAGTTCACAACACTTCCTTCAAGCCTTTTATCAAAAATCGTTTCTCTTTGAAGAAAGTTTAGGCATAAAAATACTTGTCCACGTACATGTTGTAAGTACTCACTTAGCCATCTTAATATTTTCCATAAATTCCATGTGCATCATCAAGTAATCAAAAAGTTTTGTGCTTAATATACTTAATTACCCATGAACCGCCATGGCCTATACAAACAAAATATTCAAAACAAATGATTAAAAGTTTCCTTTTTATTAAAATAAGTTTATTTTATTAACATCAAAGAAGTCCAACATGATTGCCCTTCGTCCTCAAGTGTAGTATTTTTAGTAGAAGATTGTAGGATGTAGTAATCAAGTGAGGACTTTCAAACATTGCAAACTTGAATCTTGAAGCCACTTCTTCTGGTATTTCCTTTGCATCCTCTAATTCATGGTTTATCGGTTTTCTGCAAAAACAGTAAAACAAGCAAATAAATGCAACTAGAGGCCTAGAGCCACAATTGAGAGATATCGTCAATTGTGGCTCTACCATAGAACCTTGTTGAAGATATGATTACATTGACTTCTAAGGTCACACAAACTAGATTTCTAACATTAAAATTGTATGAATTTGTTAAATAAAAAAAATAAACTGATAGTTGCATGTAACTTGACAACAAATAATCCATCGTGGAAAACCGTGTATGTTAATTTTGACACAAAATAACTGTAATATTTTGGAAATTTAAAAATCTTAGGATTGACCTTAAAAAGTCAAAGTATATAATAAATCTTGCAGAGTCATCAGATCGAGTGGGCTTCATTTTAGATTGAATCGGAGTTACCATGATCCCTATCATAAGAATTATTTCCTTCCCAAGCTGGAGACGTGCCACCTTTCCCTTTGCGGTGACCTTTTCTTGGTAATGTAGATGAAGAGGTGACTGGTCAAAGCTATGCCCAAAGCTAACAAAAGTCCATGCCCGTGCATTGTGAGTAACTTTCAATGAACATGTATCGAAGAACAATAATTGCTGGAATCAATAAATCTTAACAAGGAAGACCACCTAAATCAACAACAACAACAACAACATACCTGGTTAAATCCCACCCAATGGGTAGGGTCTGGGGAGGGTAACGAGATGACAAACGTTACCTTTACCCCGAGGGGTAAAGAGGCTGCACCAAAAGAGACCTCCGACTCGAAAAAACCCACACTTTAAAAACCACAAGGCGTAAATATTAGTATTTAACATATAAGTGCTACTCAACGTTAAGAACCATAAGAAGACAGTAAATTTCTAACCATAATGTAGTGTATACGACTATGCTTGGATGTAAACCACACATGCAAGAAACAAGGAGACAAAGGAACCCACAAACCTAAAAATCCCTAACCTTTATCCTACTTCTCCAAACTCTCCTATCATTGATCATGTCCTCGGAAAGGTGCGAATCAACTAAATCATGCAGAATTTGTTCCTCCCACGTCACTTTAGGCCTACCTCTATTCCACTTCCCCTCAATGGTGAGCTTCTCCACGCTCCTTACCGGTGCTATCAATGTTCTCCTCTTGACATGTCCGAACCATCTCAACCTCCCTCTCTAATTTTAAGAGATATATGCGCTACCCCAAGTTTACCTCTAATAACCTCATTCCTAATCCGATCGAGCCTTGTCTGACCACACATCCACCTCAGCATTCTCATCTCAGCTGTCTCCAACTTCCGTGCCTGAGCCTTCTTGATTGCCCAACATTCAGTGCCGTACAACAAAGTTGGTTGAATCACCACCCCATAAAACTTCCATTTTAAACTCTCAGGAAACCTTTTATCACACAATACACCTGATGCTGCCCTCCACTTGCACCATCCTGCCTGAACGCGATGGGTAGCATCGAAGTCTATATCCCCGTCACTCTGGACAAAGGAGCCTAGGTATTTGAACTTGGTTGTTTGCATTACTAGTACTTCTCCAATAGTAAAGTCGATGTCCTCCCCGGAGGTAATCCCGCTAAAGTTACAATGCAGGTATTCGGTCTTAGATCTGCTAATACGAAAGCCTTTCCGCTCTAAGGCGGCATGCCACTCCAATAGCCTCGACTTCAGATCATGCTTCTTTTCCGCCACCAACACGATATCATCTGCGAAAAGCATGCACCATGGAATAGCCTCCTGTATTGACTTAGATAACTCGTCCAAGACAATCGTGAACAAAAACGGACTTAACGCCGAACCTTGGTGCAACCCAATATCGACAGAGAAGAAGTCAGAATCCCCCACTGGCGCCCGAACACACGTTTTAGCCCCTCCATACATATCTTTAACCAACTCGATATAAGTATTTGGTTAAATGAAATTATGATTATGATTATAAAACACATAAACAAAAGTAACTATGTGTTTAAATAACCTACCTCGGCCAAGCATCATGTCTCTTTTTTCTTTTCCCTCTTGTCCACTTATTATGCTATGAATTTATCCCCTGCCAAAAACCAATTAAATGAATTAATCCACAAATATATGTTTTCCTATACTTAATAATTCATCCAACAATACAAAAAATCATCTTCGCTGGATGGGTTAATTTTTACTCAGGCTTGGCCTATTAAATGTTTAAGAGTAGAATACAGTAGAATACTGTCATAACTAACTTGTTATTTTTATATAGGTTGCCTAACACAAAAAAAGGTAACATTTAAATGATAGTGATTATAATTAAGGCAATTATATGGTGGATATGTCAAGAAGTACTCCACCATATAATCTTGCATATATGTGTAATTAGTTGGTTCAAGAAAGAATATGAAATAGATACATTGAATTTGGCCCATATCCTCATGGTTCAAAGATGGGAAGCTGCCATAAACTATCAATATGATGATTATTTTCTATATCACAATTGTCTCCTCATTTATTACTGAAAATAAAAAGCAAAAGAAGTTATAAGTTTATTAGTCCCTGGCCAGATATATAGATGCAAATACATAGCCAAATTTAAAAACTTGAAAGGAGGGTATGTTAAGAAGAAAATGGTTGGTCAGGTGGGTTGGATAAAGGCGCTAAAAAGATAACACGTTCAAGTAAAACATGCTGGATATTAATGCCCAGAACCACCTTTTCGCAATCAAGTTAGTATGTGTCCTGACGGCACCTGCAAGAATATAGCCCATAACCTAAAATCAATAACCAAGTTGCAGTTATTAAAGGCCAAAAAGATGGGATGTAGTAACTAACTAAAGGTGTGCAACCATCAATTGGATCCTTTCCAGCTATTGATTTTGGTCCCATAATCAAATTATCTGTATATAGTAGGAGGCATAGTGCACTGAACTTAGATTGTTTGTTAGAATTAAGAGCTTACCAACATTAACATAGACCGTACCTTTTGCAGCATGTATCAATCATCCAGATAGTCAAGATCATAGGAAAACTATTAATGTAATTTTGTCGATGAGAACTGTTTCAAATTGTTACTCATCCTACTCAACTTACCACCTCTAGATTTAAATATTTATATAGCTAATCTGAGAGAATTAAAAAATAAATATATAAAGTTTGGCTTTGACCTTTTAAATCAAACGTATGTATTCAGAGTACTCATTTCTTTCATCCCTGATTAACTTAATCAGATTAAGTCCTTCCCCCAGTTTGCATGAAAAAAATGCTCTGGTTAAATACTTAAATTACAACAATGAGGTGTAGCGAAAAAACAAATCGATCTCGAGATTATGGATTACCAGGACTAATGTTAAGTGTTGAACCATGGGTTTTGCTTCTATGAAATCTTTGCTTGCATCTGCTCCCACAAACACATTGCCTAAAAACAACCATTTAATCCATTAAAAGCGATTAGAGTACAAAAACAAAATCATAGCTTGTTGTCTTGTTAGCTCGATGAACTTTGTTTGAATTTGAGAATTCAGATCAGTCCACGGACGCTTGAACCCCTATGTAGTAATCATCATCGACAAATAAAACCAAGTTAGAAACCATAATATCTCCAAAGACCCAAAATTTTCAAGAAAAATGGCGATTTCTAGGTCATAAAATCGCAGGCGATAAAGCATACATACCCCAAGTGACGGTGAAGTAGCTAGTGGCGCTAGCTTGATTAGCCTGAAATTGAGTACATAATCAAAACGGAATTACATGAGAGTACTCTGATCAAGCAAAAAAAAAGATTTAAGAAATCCAACACAATGGTGAAATACATACCTAAATCTGTTATGATGATGATCGGAGAGGAACCACAATCGATTAGGCTTTTCGAATGAATGGGAATGGAACGTGAGGGTAAATGAAATTGGAGACGACAAAGAACTCATGTGATAGTGAGGAGGAGACGTCGGGAGGGGGGGGGGGGGATTATGTGGTGATGCCACTCAGCATCCATCTTTTCATATATAATAACTAGCCAGCGATCCGGGTAAATACCCAAGGCTGTACATAAAAATACAAAATTAAATATATTATGGAATCAATAATTGGTAAAACATAATTCAGTTCTAATAAAAAAAAGGTTCAATAACAATTACAAATTTAAGAAGAGAGATTTATACACTATATTTTTTGTTACATTGGTTGGATGACCGTCTTCATCCAAAATCAAAATCTTCAGATCCTTCTTACTCTTCACCCTTGATAAAGCAACATATAATTGACCATGAGAGAAGACCGGATCTTTCAAGTACAATCCAACTCTTGAAAGAGATTGACATTGGCTTTTGTTTATGGTCATTGCAAAACAAACAGAGATAGGAAATTGTCTTCTCTGAAACCGAAAAGCAATTCTTTTATTTGTTGGAACCAATGAAAGTCTAGGAATAAAAGTCGTGAATCCAATATTGCTTCTAGATATAATAACCGCTTTAATCACGTGCTTTCCTAGAGATACAATCTGAAGGCGTGTTCCATTACACATGCCATTCCTCTGATCAATGTCTCTAAGCAACAAAACAGGAACACCGACTTTCAACACAAGTCGATGATTTGGATTGCCCGATATATGCAAAGAATTCAGGACGTCTGGTGAGTATAAGTTACGATCAAAATTGTCGCCTACCATCTCATCTTGACATATAGAGTGTGAGCTTAAATACTCATGTTCTTCACCGAGAACTAAATAAAGCAGACGATTTTTGATATCATCGACAACTTCGTTAGTTGGTGCGAGAACAACTCCTTTCTGACCAAAAATCTTGTTGACCAAAGTTGTCAAGAAGCGATGGGTAAACAAACTCAATAAGATCGCTGAGTGGATCCGATGAGTCATGAATAAGAAGATCGGTAGGAATTTCTATAATTGACTCACCATCATTATCTCCACCAACTTTTCCTTCACCAATATCCAAAAGCCATCGAGCAAACTCAGCTTTTTCTTGTATCTCTGATGGATCGTTACCTTGAAAAAGACGCATGTATATATATATATATATATGAATGGTTAGTATAATTACTTAAAACAAAATTTGAAAATAAAATGATGGATCGTTACCTTGAAGGGGACGCATGTTCTTTGTTAACTTTAAAACCTTACACTCTCTCCATATGTAAGACGAAGTGAGGCAAGAAGTAAAGACTTTCTAATTTGAAGCACCTTGAAGGACGGGAAGAATCTGTCTGAAATCTCCACCGAAAACAACAACTTTACCACCAAACAAAGGTTGATCTGCCATGTTATTACCGGTACATAGAACATCCCTCAAACTTTTATCTAGAGCTTCAAAGGCATGCTTATGTATCATAGGAGCCTCGTCCCATATAATCAATTTTGTTTGTTGCAATAACTCTGAAATGTCACTATGACGTGACATGGAACAAAGTGAGTCTTCGGTGACATTGAGTGGTATGTGGAACCTAGAATGGGCTTTTCTACCTCCAGGTAACAAAAGTGGAGGAATACCGCTTGAGGCAACAGCTAAAACAATCTCACTTCTTGATCTAATTGCAGTTGACAGAGTATTCCATAGAAAGGTCTTTCTAGTACCACCATATCCGTACACAAAAAACACACCTCCGTCTTTATCAACAACATCCATTATCTCTTGAAATATTGATCTTTGCTCATCCGTTAAAGAAGCATAAAGACGGTCATATTCACTTTCCTGAACTACTATGTCACAGTCAAGCTGCTCATTGATAAGGACGTTATTGGCGGAATCTATGACAAAGTTATTGGGAAACAGCATGGTTGGGAAATTGGTGAGGCTTGAGTTGTGACAGTGTAACACTTGCTTTATTTCAACCAATGTAAGATTCTTCATATGACCTTCATTGTACGATAAGCCTGAAAATAATTAGTTAAATAACATGCTTTGTAAGAAATTAAAAACAGACAAAGTAATTAATGAAAAAAAAATATAAAGAATAACACGCAAACGAAAATATTTAACGAAATAGTATAAATATCTAACCTGAAGACTTTAAGAGAAGTCTTTGCTTTTGAAGGTTACCATCGGATAGATGACTCCAAGAATTTTGCCAGACAATCTTGGGTCTTGAAAGATTGTTGCACTACGTCAAAAAGTGGCTTTGGCCACGGTTTTCTTTTTTACGCATAGCCACTGTTTTGTAAAAAACGTGGCCAAAGGTAAGAAATACTAGTTTTAGCCACACATAATTTTGTACCCGTGGCCAAATATATAGCCTTTGGACCCTTTTAGCCACGTATTATTTTGTTTATGTGACAACAACAATCAGGTGCAATGGCTTTAGCCACTGTTTTACAAAAACATGTGGCACTTATTTGTTACGCTTAAAAAGGAGTGGCGAAATGCACCAAACGGCCACAGAATTTTTATGATTTTTAATTCGTGTGACCAAAAAGGAATGTATGGCCACGCTTAAATAATGTTGTGTGACGGAAGAGTAGATTTTATTACTGAGTAAATTAAAAGAAAACAAAAAAATTAAGTATATTATGCATGGCTAAATGTGAGCATTGGCCACGCTTTTTACTTAGTTATGTGGCTAAAAGCTAGTACATATGGCCACTGTAATTAGGTTGTGTGACAAAATAGTAGGTTGTGAGTGACAAAAATCTATTACTAATGGCCACATATATTAACCGTGACTAAATGGTAGGTTGTGAGTGACAAAAATCAATATTATGGTCACGGTAAAATATTAAACGCGTGGCGAAAAAGAGACGATTTGTTTCCCTCTAAAACAACGCGCATTTTTCAATTTTACCAATTCGAGCGGGTTAAAATCTGCTACCCTATATATCATCATCATTGTTATTTTCCTTTACCGCCATCCCTTTCTTGATCTCAAATTCTCTACACGAATTCGTTTACACCATTAATTCTGGTATCAAATGGCCGATAATCAACGCTCCCTTAATTACTGGTATGTGAAGAATAGGCGTATTTTTTTGGTTTACAGTAACAGGAGAAGAATATCCTTCAAGTCCCACAAATCTGTGATTAAACACAACGATGAGAACATCCTGAGGCAACTCCATGCGCAGAAGATTCCTGATTGTTTTGCCCACTTTGTTGAGGCAACGAAATTATTCCGTGTCCTTGATGCAAAATTCAATGAATGTGAATTCGAAGAAGATGAAGAAGATGAAGAAGATGATGAAGAAGATGAAGAAGATGAAGAAGATGAAGAAGATGAAGAAGATGAAAAAGATGAAGAAGATGATGATGATGATCATCATGATGATGACGATGCAAGTTCAGGATCATACATATCCGAAGATTGCAGTGATCCGGATTATTAATTAATGGATGTTTATGTTTAATTATGAACAAATTAAGAATAATATTTTATATGTTTATATAGTTATGATATTAGTAGTTATAATTGAATATATGATGGTTATAATATATGTTTATCATGTTTGATTATCTTGTGATATGGCCACTCATATTAAACATTGGTTGCGTGAAAAATTATGACAAATGGTCACGGTATATTAATTTTAGGTGGCTAAAAGAATACCAACAGTGGACGGCGCTTGTAATCATTACTATTTCATTTACTTTATCTTTCAAATCTCCATCTACCACGCCCCTCGAGTATCGATATATACTTAATTATCTCTGTATCAGTTTTCATCATCATCTCCACCATGACCCTTTTCTCCCAGTCTTTCTCTCTCTGTTTTTCGTCCATCATCGCCATTAAAAAATGTGGAATCGGCGTTATCCGTATGTGGAAAACGGTGAGTTATCATCTTCACCACTAAAATTCGATTGAAATTTGCGTCTCAGATTTGGTAATTTTTTCTTGTGTAGGGAAAGATTGCACTCTATATCTCCTGCGAGCAGATTTTAAGTTATTGTGGAAACCATGGAGACGAGGAGTCTCTAATGGTTCATACAAATGCTTTACTGTGAGCAGATTTTAAGTTATTGTGTAATTTTATAACAGTCAGTAGTAACGGCACATGTTGAGGTTTGCAGCACTTGTATTCTTCAGGTGCTTCTCTCCCTTTTGGCCCCATGAACCCGATTTCTCTTCAGCCACTTCTTCACCATTTTCAGTTGATCATAAGCAAGTGCATGTGAGAAAGCAAAGAGGGACTTATTCTCTCTTTTCACTTGATCAGAAGCAAGTGCGTGTGAGAAGCAAAGAGGAATTTTTGTTCAGCCGCTTCTTCTCCCTTTTAAGTTAGTAGTTTTTCAGTTGTAATTTTATAGATCAATGTATTAATGGAATCATACCCTTTGGATTATGTATGTAATTGTGTTTGTTAAAGCAACAGTTGATTTTGTTTGTTTATTTTTTACTTTTATTGACTCTGGTTTGGTCAAAGAGAGGAAACCTGCAGGCACAATCAAAAAAAAGGAAACACTTGACTCAAAATTAAGATCCATAATATTCCAGAATACATAAAGAAAAGAAAACCAAATATTGTTGATACTGTAATTTGCTAAGATTCAAAAACATTACAATGATCAATTAATCGTTTTTACGTAATATCATTCCAGTATAGTCAGCTCTATGGTAAACATTGTCACATGTATCTACGGGTGGCAATACATTATCGTTGTGAGGAAAAACTACCGTACTAAATTCTTCATTGGCATCGTCTTCATAATAATCTCTGTAATTTCTGGGAGGTGTCATAAAGACAATATGCAGTTTTTTATCCAGCTGGTCTTTGACGTAAAACAACTGTCGTGCTTGTGACGCGAAAATGAACGGGTCCTCCTTGTGACCTAGTCTTTTAAGGTTGACCAAAGTGTAACCAAGACTATCTTTTTTGACCCCCTGTGTATTCTCAACCCAGTCGCACATAAATAGAGGGATGCTTTTGATATGGTATTTTAGTACCCATATCTCTTTTAAAACCCCATAGTAAGGTTTTTGTCCATAGGTTAATACCTCGTTAGAGATGTGCATGTCATTTACCTCTACACCAACCCCGCTGTTCTGGTAAACCCTACCATCTCGAGATTTTGTACGAAATGAATAGCCATTGATGTCATATACTTCATATTTCCTCACGCTTCTGTGCGGACCATGTGAAATCCACCTAACGGTCTCTGATATAGTTTCTGGGGACTCCGCTATCACTTTTTCAACCTGAAATTCATAGTAGGTTCATCAGGAGAGTTCATTAGGAATAGGAAGGTTATAGTTCTTCCAAAAATAAAATAAAGTTGTTCCGGACAACTCAGGTCAGTTGTTCCGGAAAGTTACAGTTCATCCGGAATTTAAACTATAAGAAAATAGTTTCGGTTCACCAGGAAGGTTATAGTTCATCCGGATAGATAATAGAGTTGTTGCGGACAACTCAGGTCAGTTGTTCCGGAAAGTTACAGTTCATCCGGAATTAAAACTATAAGAAAATAGTTTCAGTTCACCAGGAAGGTTATAGTTCATCCGGATAGAAAATAGAGTTGTTGCGGACAACTCAGGTCAGTTGTTCCGGAAAGTTACAGTTCATCCGGAATTAAAACTATAAGAAAATAGTTTCAGTTCACCAGGAAGGTTATAGTTCATCCTGATAGAAAATAGAGTTGTTGCGGACAACTCAGGTCAGTTGTTCCGGAAAGTTATAGTTCATCTGGAATTAAAACTATAAGAAAATAGTTTCAGTTCACCCAGAAGGTTATAGTTCATCCGGATAGAAAATAGAGTTCTTCCGGACAACTCAGGTCAGTTGTTCAGGAAAGTTACAGTTCATCCGGAATTAAAACAATAAGCAAATTTAGCTGACCTTGTTGCGTAACCATTTACCAAATGTTGTGCTCTGCTTCTTAGTCAGCTCATTTAGTCTACTACCAGGATGTTCCTTTTCCAAAAATTTCATGTGTTCTCTGCAATTACATGAATTGAAGTTATCTATAAAAGTTTATAAATAATTAAACAGATCAAAAAAGGTTAATAATCTAAATTACTTACTCGATATAATGCTCAATTTCAGGCGTATTTAGCAACACATATAAATGCGCTTTCGATAGGAGCTCTGGAGAGACTTCAACTGATCTACCAGCTGACCCAGGACTTCCATCAGCACCGCTATGCTTTTCAGTTGGAACACCAATAGTTGTGATGTTTTTTTGGTATTCGCTGAGAAACTCAATCGTTTCTTCTACAATGTTCTCCTCAGCAATGCACCCTTCTGGATAAGTTTTGTTTCTCACGTGGCCCTTAATTACCTTCATACACCTTTCAAATGGATACATCCATCGAAAGCATATTGGGCCACATAATTTTACCTCCCTAGTAAGGTGCACCGTCAAATGAAGCATAACATCAAAAAATGATGGCGAGAAATATTTCTCAAGCAGGCATAGTGTGACACAAAGATCTGCTTGCAATTTATCTAGTTCTTCGACGTTGATCTCTTTGCTGCATATTGATTTGAAAAAAAAACAGAGCCTGATAATAGCATATCTTGTCGGTTGAGGCATGACTGACCGAATTGCAATTGGCAGAAACTGTTGCATCAGCATATGATAGTCATGTGACTTGAGCCCCACAAGTTTCTTGTCCTTTAGACTAACCAAACTAGAAAAGTTAGAACAATAGCCTTGTGGAACCTTCAAGTTATACAACGTGTCACAAAACTTTTCCTTTTCATCTTTTTGTAACGTGTAACACGCTGCAGGAAGTACTGTGTTGTTATTGTTTTGTTTAGGCTGCAACTCTGGTCTTAACCCCAAAAAGTTCAGATCCTTTCTAGCATTCAGTCCATCCTTTGTCTTTCCTGGAAGGTTGAGCAGAGTTCCAACAAGACTCTCAGCCACATTCTTTTCAATATGCATGAAATCAATGCAATGTTGGACACTATTATGCCTCCAATATCTAAGTCTTCGAAACCATATATTGAATTTCTTCCAATATGGTGGCTTCTCTTTGTTCTTTCTTTTTCTCTTATCAATCTTCCCCCCTCTTCCGGTTGAGGTCCCAGGGATTTCTGAATCAGTACACCTTAATCCCTTTCCCCATTTGTTATTGATATGTTGAACTTCGTTGTATATCTGTTCCCCGGTCATAGGAACTGAAGCAGGTTTCATCTCTTGTTTACCATCGAAGGCCTCTGTTTGCTTTCGGAAGGGATGCGTATATGGTAGATATCTTCTGTGACCAGCATAACACTGCTTGGCTGAGAAAGGAAGCCTAATGCATTTAGTTTTTTCCCGACATACCACACAACCATGGAATCCACTGTACGGGCAACCACAAAGTGTACCAAGTGCAGGGTAATCATTAATCGTCCATAAAACAACTGCACGCATAGTAAACTGTTCTTGCGCATACGCATCATATGTTTCTGTAAAACACAATAACGATCTTACTACTGGATGAACCGATCGATCTAGTGCACGAGAATGTAAATAAGCTTTGTTTTATTGATTTCACAAAGAGAACAATTACAAAGCTTTGGTTTCTCTCTCTAGAACACACTTAGAAACACACACTTAGTGGAGATGATATGACCAGAAGTTGTAGAAGTCTCCTAACACGAACCTATTTATAGTGTCACCATATAAGACTGCGTACCAAGCCACGGACCATTTGGTACGTGCGTACCAAATGGTACGGCGTATCAGAATGGTACGGACCATGTTATAATGACACTTAGACTCACAACGACATGCTTACTTAGATACATTACACGAGACACATATAGCATCGGAATATGCTCTAACAAACTCCCCCTTAACGTGTAATGTAGCTATGCTAACTCAACTTCAGTCTTCAATCTTCAGCATCGCTGCATCTGATCTTTAACTTGAAATTTCTTGTCAGCTATAGAGCTTGCATGGCTGGATCACTTCTTGAACAATCTTTGAACTTCAAGATCCATTCGAAAAAGATACTTCATACTCCCTCTTTTACCATGCTTGAGTCTTGACAGCACACAACCTGCAATTTCAGAAGACAGAAACGCGGTTTTCCATTTTCATGCCAACATAAGTTAATCTTGGCGCAAAACTTCTCTTTGAGAATCCAAGATATTGGTTTTGAAATTTTGATTTTATATCAAGTGTTGATCAATCGAAAACAACTAAGAAATAAAATCTTTTTGGCTTTTAGAAACTTTAGATCAAAACACACCTAAAATCTTTTTGATTTTTCAAAGTTATGTTAAAACACACCAAAAATCTTTTTGAATTTTACTAAAATGAAAATATAAATGCAATACAAAATTACACTCTATTTTTGGTATTTTGCGAGAAAGATCACGACACGAGATCATATCAGACATAACGCATCTAGCACATTTCAATTTCGGTCTTAATCAGCATGCAAGCCAAGATAATCGCAAATACAACATTTATGTTTATTTCAGCATGCACCAATCATTTTTTATCGTTTTCAGATATGCTTAAGATAATTTTATCATGCACTGATAACTCGGCCTCCACTCTATCAGAAATACTAGCAAATCATCATGTTTATCATAATGAGGCAAAATTTTCTTAGAGATTTAACCATCCTTGATGAGTCATGTAAAAATAAAGCAGAATCTCAAATAACCTAGCAATCAGGTCGGTCTTGAGGAGCACGCAGAGAAAGCCCAAGTATTTAGAGAAAATAAGAAATGCAAAACAAAGTTGAAGTTGTATAATCCAACAACAATCAGGTCGATACTTCCGTATACGCAGAGAAAGTCCGATGGATTATACGAAACACCAAAGAAAATAAAGCAGAACGTCAAACGAACAACAATCAGGTCGATCTTTCGATACGCAGAGAAAGTCCGATCGTTTGACAAAATAAAGAAAATCAAACAAGTTGAAATTTTTGCAAAATGAAAACATGCATTCATCAGGATATCTCTTTATTCTATTTTTGGAATCATCACACAGCATTCATCAAGAAGCAAATAACCAAAGATCATCA
Source organism: Deinandra increscens subsp. villosa (assembly GCA_039602395.1). Classification (NCBI taxonomy): domain Eukaryota; kingdom Viridiplantae; phylum Streptophyta; class Magnoliopsida; order Asterales; family Asteraceae; genus Deinandra; species Deinandra increscens. The sequence continues at coordinate 81,390,584 of JBCNJP010000010.1, read as the reverse complement.
GGCAAGCTTTATGTTTATATCTTACTTGCAGATATCAGATTAGTCATGCACATTCACATATTATGCAAGTACCTACAGCCTTTAGACTTAATCTATCCATGGCAGATAACATATATGCTGATGTACCATCATTTCTCGCTTTTGTCGGATCAATTTCTCAATTTTCCATTTTTTTTTATATTTTTCCAATTTCTCCCCCTAAAATTCAAACAAACACTATTTTTTGAATTTTCAAATTTTCTCCCCCTAAAAATATGAACAAAAGAAAATGAAAAACAAACATGAAAATGATCAATCAACACTTGACACATTTTTGAAAATGATTTTTATAAAAATTTGTGTTTCAAAGATAGGAACGATGCATTTTAACTTAAATCAATCACAAGTATTCCACTGTCAGCAATTAGATAATCACTAACAGGTCTTCTTGAAATACCTGCACACACTGGAAAATAATAAGTTTGTAAAACCCCGACCCTCATCCCCATTTGTGATAGGTCGTCCAGTGTCTTCAACAAAATCAGTGTTGGCTGTTGAGACAACCTTTGGTCTCCATTCCTGTTTTGGTTTTAACATTTCTAGTGAACCATTGTCAACTGATGAGTGACAATCAGAACTACTACCCAACGTGTCTGTGTTAAGTTTCTTTTTCCAGAAAAATGTAGTGTTGGGCATTGGTTCACTAAAAATAATGCCATCAGGATCAACATACTTTGTATGTTTGGCATTTGATGATGAATTGTTAGTTGTCGTAGGACAATTATTTGCATAATGACCCTTCTCACGACAAACATAACACAGTCGATGATTAATTTTACTGTTTGAAATTGGTTTTCCAAACTGATCAGTCGACCATTCATCATAAACCTTTGAAATCACAGGTTTAAATTTCTTTGGTTTCTGAAATTTTGGAAAACATTTTGGAGAATCATAAAAACCCGAATCATCTCCATAACCAAAGAATTTATCTTGATGATAAAACCTGTTAGAATTAGCAGAATAAAATGAATCTGAATTTTTACCGCCTTGTGGTGTAGCATCAGATATGCAAGAAAACTCTTCAGAAGAAATCTTTTCATCTGCACATGGTGAAGATACTTTCTTCTTCCAAAACTGAGGCTTCTTCTCTGTAGACACCTTCTGTTTCTTTTTCTGCTCATCTTTCAACTTCTTCTTGTTGGAATCATTAATCGGAACTTCTTTTTCTTCATATCCCAAACCACCATTTTTCTGCTTAGGATGTTCTTTCAAAGAATGCCCTTGTGAAGCTAGACGAGAAAATTCATCTTTGATAGCTTTAACACCAACTTCCTTATTTAGTAAAGATTCATCAATCACAATATTAGAAAAATCAGGAATCTTCACATGACCTGGATTCCCTTCAAAAATCTTTTCTTTATCAAGAAATGTAGACTTGGAATCAAACTTCAATCCTTTGCAATAATCAACCCCCTTTTTATTCTTCTTAGTCTTTGACTTTTGTGCTTTTCCAGACTTAACACCATCGCCTTCAGGAAAATCTTGCAACTTTTGACTTAAATCATCATTAGATGGCTTTTTCAGATCAATCACTTGATCAGGAACTTCATGATTATCAACATCTTTACTTGGTTTGCCATCTCGTTCCATATGATACAGATAATTCTGAAACACACTTGATGTATTGCAATTCTCAAGTTTTCGTTGAAGATCAAGCATTTCAATCTTTATCTCAGAAACCTTTGTATTAGCTTCCAGTAATTCCTTTTGAGAAGCAATCAATTGCTCAGACAACTCGTTATACTTAAGCTTTTGACTATACATTCTGTCACATCCAGCAAGAACTTCGGCAGTAACTTTCTCTACCTGTTTCTTATAATATGCAACATCTTGTTTCAAAATGTCATTTTGACTTTGAACCTCACCTTTTTCATCACGCAACTTTGTGAGTTCCTCCTGAAGTTGGATTATTCTATCAGCAGCTTCGACAGCAATTTTATTAACATTTTCATATTTCTGTTGAAGAGGATAACATTTTGCAAATAAAGCATCAAAATCTTCAACAACTTGCTTTTCATTAGCTTTAGCTTTATTGCATTCTTCAATTAACACTTCTTTTTCTTTCAACCAATCTTCCTTAATTTTAACAAAATCAGTACACGTTGTACACGAGGAAGATGTACTCTGTTGAATTTTGGCTTCGTAACCATCATGAATTTTATTTTTCCATTCCTCCAATTCTTTTCTCAGAATACTATTCTCTTCGGATAACTTCGCTTCTTTCTTCTCTAATTCTTCAATTTTACCTTTAAACTTCAACTCTTGATCAACCGTTTTCTGAGAAATTGTAGACATATGTTCTTCACACTGTTTCTTTACAAAATCCCATATCAGCTTTGCTTTTCCACAATCTCTAACTTGATTTTTTAGAGTTATAGGCAAAGCTAACCGAAGAAGTGCTTTAGCCTTTTCATTTTGATCATATGATTCCCTTTCATCAATTGAAAAATTCCATCTCATCTTACACTCACCACCATAAGTTGTTGGATACTGATATTCATTTGAAATCGGTAACCACAACCGTTTATCCAAGTCAACAACATATGCTCTAAAATTTGTTGCCCAACCATGATAATCTTCAAGATTTATCAACTTCGGCACAATCTGACTATGTCTCTCAATAAATGCATCAATTGTATACATTTTGAAAATTGTGAAATTGGATAACAAAACTTCAAACTCGAAAATGAATGTCTTAGAATTTGATTTTGAAGATCAACTTTGAACGAACAATGTAGAGCTCGTCGAGACGATCGATTTGAGTACTTATGGCTCTCGTAGCGATTAACGATGCAAAAGTTATGACACTTTTAAGAAACTGCCAGCGGACCAAATGTACCCAGCGGACCAAAATGGTACGGAGGACCAAATTTGTACTCAGCGGACCAGATTTGGTACGGCGGACCAAATGGTACGGGGGCGGACCAAATGGTACGCTGAAACTGCCGCAGACCAAATTTGAAGATTAGTTATAAAACCATATACGGATCGTTTCCAGATCATAGAATGATAGAGACGGAGAAATCTAATCATTTATTATGTCAAATGATTACACCGAAGGAGTTTACATCATTGAAGCTCGGGAGAGGTTGGACAGACCTCTCTCTCTCAACATAAATACAAATGACCAGAAATCTAGACATTGATCAATCTAGACTTACACCTATTTATAGGCAACCTGCCCAGCGGACCACACTAACCAACGTACCAGACTGATCCGGCGGACCATCTGGTCCGCCATCTGGTCCGCTGGTGGCAGTCTAGCCTAGTTTACAATCTAGACAAATCTATTCGCACAGTAACGACCACACCAGGAACATGCTCTTACAGATTCCCCCTTGGACGTTACTGTCGAATGTAAATCTTTAACTTCAAGCAATCTTCAGCTACAGTCTGCTGCAGACATCTCTGAACTTCAGCAAACTCCCCTTTGACTGAAACTTTCAGGTTTGCAGGAAACAGTTCAGAATCTTGTACAATCTCCACAACCCATAAAGTTCCCCCTAGCTTCAAGCACAGCACATCCACATTGGAACCGGCATATATGATAATAGTTCACTTCATAAGTCGTTTCCGAAAATTGTATAAGACACCTTGAACATCACCGCATTTTGTCAAAAATCTTTAATCTTCACCGAAATTTGTAACATGCTCTAATCTTTATGAAAACCAGATATCGTTCAAAATCTTCAATCACAGAAATTCCCCCTCAGCATTAAGTCTCATCCCAATATATTACTCCGGTAAACGCATATTTCGTTGCATACTGGAAGTTCACCAAGTCTTTTTCACAACTCAAGAAAGTATCGGGCATATGACTAGAGAGTTCCAAACAATAACCGAAAACCTTGAACACATCCGTTCGCACAAACATTAGAACACAGCTACCAATTCCATGAAGATCTCAAATCATGATCATCCCTGAATTGATTGCTTTTGAATATTCACATTTTCCGTTTCCAGCAGATAAATCTCTTTGAAATTTTCAAGGGTCTCAATTTTCCCCCTAAACATGTGACATATTCAATTCCTGATTCCAACCCAGCAAGCAATGTATGTTCTTCAGGTAGCTTGCAATGAAATCACATTATTATCTTTAGTTTTGTAAGTAATCATATCCATGTCTCTGAATCTCTGTCCATCATCAGAAACAAGTGTTCATGAATCTCTGTCCATCATCACGAACAATGAATACCCACAAACATCTTTCTCAGAAATTCGACGACTAATTCTTGATAAGCATAAGAATCTGGTAAATCTTCAATCATAATAACCCACAGCTATCGAATCAAGGGTAAACTCGATAACTGATTTAAATCATTGAAATTCCCACGACCTCTCCCCATACCCGAAAACAACCCCCAGATGTTGATTACTGATTAACAGGGGTTCGGGGGCAGCGCCCCCGAGAAGCGGGGTCCAAGGGGCGGCAGCCCCTGGCTGGGGCCGTGCTGATCGGAAACTTCAGCGGACCAAATCATTATCAGCGGACCAAAATCCGGGCCAACTTTACCAACGGACCAGACTCGTACCGGCGGACCAGGTACGGACCAGATATGGTACGGCGGATCAGATTTGGTACGGCGGAACAGATGTCGTACGGCGGATCAGATGTGATACGCTGAAACTGCCGCGGACCAGAGAGTAACCGCCACGGATCAATCTGATGAAGATTGCCTAGCGGACCATCGAATCTGGCGGACCAGATTCGACGATGAATTTTGCCTGGCGGACCAGTTGCGGACCAGCGGCGGACCAACTGTTCTTCGAGCGTGACCAACGCTGAAATTCGACGGATTTTCGCGAATTTTGACGAATTTGGACTTGAATTTGACTTCAGAGTTAGGTGCGAAAACTCACTTAGGAACACTCAGAAATCATTTTTTACCTCAGAAACACTCGGAATTGAGAAATTTGACTGAAACACACCAAAGAAACCCACTTTCTCTCACTAGAAAAATCCAATTTTGATCAATTCAAACCAGCAGAGCAACCTGGATTTGCTCTCATACCACTTGTAAAACACAGTAACAATCTTACTACTGGATGAACCGATCGATCTAGTGCACGAGAATGTAAATAAGCTTTGTTTTATTGATTTCACAAAGAGAACAATTACAAAGCTTTGGTTTCTCTCTCTAGAACACACTTAGAAACACACACTTAGTGGAGATGATATGACCAGAAGTTGTAGAAGTCTCCTAACACGAACCTATTTATAGTGTCACCATATAAGACTGCGTACCAAGCCACGGACCATTTGGTACGTGCGTACCAAATGGTACGGCGTATCAGAATGGTACGGACCATGTTATAATGACACTTAGACTCACAACGACATGCTTACTTAGATACATTACACGAGACACATATAGCATCGGAATATGCTCTAACAGTTTCCACACCTGCCTCAAATAACAGCTCTAAGTCATCAATTAATGGTTCCAAAAACAAATCAATATCGTTTCCAGGCGCTCCCGATATTAATAACGAAAGCATGATGAACTTTCTTTTCATACACAACCATGGTGGAAGGTTGTAAATGACAGATAGAACCGGCCACACACTGTGATTTCTGTTGCCTCTATTCACGTCGACCCCATCAGTTGAAATGCCAAGACGAAGACTTCTGGGATCGTCAGCGATTTCGGGATATCTATCATCTATGGCTTTCCATGCCGGTGAGTCGGATGGGTGTCGTAACACACCGGGTATTTTGGAACTGGTTGCATGCCATCTTAGATCTTCCGCTATGGTTTTCACTTGAAACAGTCGTTTCAATCTTGGAATGATGGGGAAATACCACATTACCTTTGCAGGAGTATTGTTGTATAGTTTCTTAGTCCTCTCATCCACCTTCCACCTGGACTCACCACAAGTTGGACATACAGTTAGGTCCTTGTTCTCCTTCCTGTAAAGAATACAATCATTGATACACACATGTATCTTGGTGTACCCTGCACCCATTGACTTCAAAATCTTCTTGGCCTCATATGTATTTTTCACAATTTCATTACCTTCAGGTAGCATCTGTTTCAGCAAAACTAAAAGTTCATTAAAAAACTTATCTGATCCTCCATGCTTAGTCTTCAAGTTCAGTAGTTGAACCAAGGCATATAACTTTGTGAAGGTATGGCATCCTTCATATAGGGGCTTCTCAGCATCCATTAGTCGTTCTTGAAACTTCTCATGGTCCTCAGTGAAATTGTCTTCAGTAGCTCTGACCATTTCTATCGTTTGATATGCATCGAATGGCATTCCGGAATCAAAAGATGATTCCTTGTGAAGCTCATCTCCTGCGGGCTCGTCTTCCTCTCCGTGTTTAGTCCACGTTGTATAACTCCGATCGAATCCCTTTGAAAACAAATGAAATTCTACATCATCAACATCAGAAGAGTAATGGTTTAGACAATTAACACAGGGACATGGAATTTCCTTATTTTTCAAACTTGTAACTGCAAAATTTAAGAATGATTTAACTCCATCCTCATATGATTTCGAGGTTCTACTGGTTAGCATCCAAGACTTATCCATGTTTGTTTTGCTAACAGATACAACAGCAAAGATTATTAAAAACTAATGTTTTGCTAATACTGAAAACCCTAATTTTCAATAATCTTTACTGTGAACCTGTTTATTGGAGAAGTAATATGACGGAGGGAAAATTCTGTCGATTAATGAGCAATGGAGAAATGGGGAGCGGGAAATTGGGGAAATCGAGATAATGAAAACCCTAATTTTTCAATTGAATTCGCTCATTAATTTATCCCGCCTCTTTTAGAATTTAGCTGGCCCAGTTAGAATCGTATTTAAATAAATTATAATGAAAAGTAGCTTCTAACTCAGGGTGCTGCTCAGGTGGTAGAGTCGCTTTAGATTAACATACCATGTTCCGTGTTCGAATCCTTATTGCGTTACTTTTTTACCGTTTATTTTTGAAATTTTAAAAACACAAACAGGTGATGTAACTAGTAACGGCTAATTTCACTTTTCCGTTGTTTGTTTTTAAATTTCAAAACCTACAACCACGCTATATAAACAAGTTAATCAATTAACCATTAAATTAAACCACCACTTTCACACACTCTTCGTTCTCCCCATCCAATTTATACTCTTGCAAGATGGCAGAAGAATGGACCCAGCAGGAAGAACTGGGGTTGTACCGAGCTTGGTTGGACGTAAAGTATAGGGACTATGTGTTGCCTACAAACCCTCCCTTACTTAGTACGTTTCTTAATTTTTCTTTATACCAATCATTTGATTATTTGATCAGTTACGTTATTCATTTTTATATATATATATTAATTAATTAAGTCGATGTTTACCGATCAATTAGGTGATCCTAATGACGAAGACACGATTCTCTTTTGGCTGGATGTCAACATAAAGTTTCATATTGCTATGGAGCGTTCCGACAAGTACCGTGACACAAGCGTCGTAAGATCGAAATGGCTAGACATGGACCAGAAAATCAAAACATTCAACAGGATATGCAAAGAGAATGAAGAGGAGAACCAAACCAAGGAAGACATGTTGTTCATTGCGTTCGAACACTACTTACATGAAACCGGAGAAGATTTCAAGCTTCTACTGGTGTGGGAAATGATTAACCTTTTTAGGGTTCCGGATTAATTAAGAGTAAGTGTTCTGGTTTAATTTGAAAATTGTTCTAGGATTACTAATTAATTATATGTAATGAATTGATTTTTAATTTAATATAATGTATTTATAGTATATATAGTTCATCCTGAAGAACTCTAGCTAGTTTATCCGGTTCATCCTGAAGAACTCTAGTTCATCCTGTTCTATTACTGATCGAATAATTACTCTTGATCCTGAAGAACTCTAGTTCATCCGGTTCTATTACTGAATAACTCTTTATAATCCTGAAGAACTCTAGTTCATCTTCTCTCAATCCTCATGAACTCATTGAGTAATTTTGACTTTCTTCGTTTTAATTTTGACTTGTTAATTTTATTACCAGAAAATCAAAACATTCAACAGGATATGCAAAGAGAATGAAGTGGGTAATTTTGACTTTCTTCGTTTAATTTTGACTTGTTAATTTGATTTTTAAGATCGTGTGAAAGTAATTTCGGATAATTTCAGATCGTGTGATTAAAATTTTAGTGGTCTTTTGATATGGAGAACGTGTGAAAGTAATTATAATGTGCAATGTTCAATAAAATAAGACCTTTTGTATACTCTAGTGATTAGACATCTGAGCTTAGGCATACTCAAGTGATTTGCACATATAACCATACCACCTGATCAGTAATCAGAAACTTCTCACCTCCATTATCAAACCCTTCTCAAAATCCTTATCAAACCTTTTCTCAAAATCCTTATCAAACCCTTTCTCAAAACCCTCAAATCCTTCTCAAAATGGCAAACTTGAAAGAATTAGTTGATCATTATTTGCAGACGAAGGTTGTTGCTACCCTGGACCGGTACGGGGTGATTATCGGGGCAGAGAGACAGAGTATCTTAGACGGCTTGGCCCTGCTCAACCAGGTACTTACAGAGCCACCAAGTCCATCAAGATACCAGATGGCTACTTTTCTGGTAGAAGAGATACACGTCTCCAATGCCAGGCTTCAAATGTTGGTTCAACAGAGGCAAGAAGCTTTGAGTAGGCATTGGAAGTTGATGGAGGAGATGGAATCTAGGTTCCCGTGAACCTCAACCCGCAACTGCTCTGTCTTTTGTTTTTTTAGGAATGAACATGTAAAGTAGGAAACAATTTTGTGTATGGAATTGGAATCAGTAGTATGAAATCCACTTTTTGTTATATACTTGTTTGTCTATTTTTGTTTATGAAATCAATCTGTTAAACAAAAACCCTAATCCTCGAAAACAGAGACGATCAACAATTGCAATCCGATCAACAACTGATGCATGCATAATTTTAGGTAAAAAAGGTAATCTGTTCGCACAATCTCCATTCCGTTAAACAAAAACCCCAATCCTCGAAAACAGAGACGATCAACAATTGCAATCCGATCAACAACTGATGCAGAGACGATCAAAAACCCTAAACACAAAAAACAGAACGGATCTACAAAAACCTTAAATTTTGGGGAATTCTAATTCTAAATAAATTATATAAAAAGAATAAGATAAAAATTAAATAATGGGTCAATTTGGGGTCAAATGGGTCAATTTGATGTGTTTAGGACCAATGAGTCCCAATAAGGTGTGTAAGTAAACAATAAGTTGTGTTTAGAACCAATGATGGCCTAATTGGTGTGTATGTAACCAATAAGTTGTGTTTAGAACCAATGATGGCCCAATAAGGTGTGTATGTAACCAATAAGTTGTGTTTAGGACCATGTGATGTCCCAATAAGGTGTGTTTAGGGGAAACGAGGGTCAGTTGGGACCAATGAGTCCCAATAAGGTGTGTATGTAACCAGTAAGCATGTTTAGGACCAATGATGGCCCAATATGTAACCAATAAGTTGTGTTTAGGACCAATGATGGCCCAATAAGGTGTGTTTAGGGGAAACGAGGGTCAGTTGGGACCAATGATGGCCCAATTGGTGTGTATGTAACCAATAAGTTGTGTGTAGAACCAATGATGGCCCAATAAGGTGTGTATGTAACCAATAAGTTGTGTTTAGGACCAATGATGGCCCAATAAGGTGTGTTTAATTAGGGGAAACGAGGGTCAGTTAATTAGGACCAATGAGTCCCAATAAGGTGTGTTTAGGGGAAACGAGGGTCAGTTGGAACCAATGAGTGCCAATAAGGTGTGTTTAGGGGAAACGAGGGTCAGTTGGGACCAATGAGTCCCAATAAGGTGTGTTTAGGGGAAACGAGGGTCAGTTGGGACCAATGAGTCCCAATAAGCTGTGTTTAGGGGAAAAGAGGGTCAGTTGGGACCAATGATGGCCCAATAAGGTGTGTTTAGGGGAAACGAGGGTCAGTTGGGACCAATGAGTCCCAATAAGGTGTGTTTAGGGGAAACGAGGGTCAGTTGGGGCAAATGAGTCCCAATAAGGTGTGTATGTAACCAATAAGCATGTTTAGGACCAATGATGGCCCAATAAGGTGTGTACGTAACCAATAAGTTGTGTTTAGGACCAATGATGGCCCAATAAGGTGTGTTTAGGGGAAACGAGGGTCAGTTGGGACCAATGAGTCCCAATAAGGTGTGTATGTAACCAATAAGCATGTTTAGGACCAATGATGGCCCAATAAGGTGTGTATGTGACCAATAAGTTATGTTTAGGACCAATGATGGCCCAATAAGGTGTGTTTAGGGGAAACGAGGGTCAGTTGGGACCAATGAGTCGATAAATAAGGTGTGTATGCATGTAACCAATAAGCATGTTTAGGACCAATGATGGCCCAATAAGGTGTGTATGTGACCAATAAGTTGTGTTTAGGACCAATGATGGCCCAATAAGGTGTGTTTAGGGGAAACGAGGGTCAGTTGGGACCAATGAGTCGATCAATAAGGTGTGTATGCATGTAACCAATAAGCATGTTTAGGACCAATGATGGCCCAATAAGGTGTGTATGTGACCAATAAGTTGTGTTTAGGACCAATGATGGCCCAATAAGGTGTGTTTAGGGGAAACGAGGGTCAGTTGGGACCAATGAGTCGATCAATAAGGTGTGTATGCATGTAACCAATAAGCATGTTTAGGACCAATGATGGCCCAATAAGGTGTGTATGTAACCAATAAGTTGTGTTTAGGACCAATGATGGCCCAATAAGGTGTGTTTAGGGGAAACGTAGTTGGGACCAATGATAAGGTGTGTACAATAAGTTGTGTCTAGGAGTCTAGGACCAATGAGTCCCAATTAATAAGGTGTGATTAATTTTCTTTTTTCTTATTATTCGGAAAATTTCACATGTGAACACATATGAAAAATAGCTATTTCACATGCGAAAGTGTCTACAATGAATCTCACCCTATATATATATATACATGTATATATATAACCGATAATGTATATATTACAACACATTGAAAGATATATATATGTTGTGTGTGTGTGTGTGTGTGTGTGTTTGTGGTGTGTCTTTAGTACTTGACATCTTTTTTTTTCACGTTAGGTATACAAATTCATTAGGATACAATTATCATTAAATTTATTGCTTAACATTCCATTTTCCATTTAAAGATCATTTTAAAGGTATGTTTAAAATACTATTATCTATGTTTAGAATTTTGAGTTTTTAAATCCGAGAAATGCTAACCTCTTATTGGCTGAGATATTTTCACCCAGATTAATCCCCAAATTACTTCCCACCATTTTTCAAATTTCCCCAAAATTCATTGATCAGTTCCTATTCCCTCTCACCAAAATTTTATTCACCAAAACGATTCATCACTCTCTTCTTCCCTACCACTAAAAATTCCTCTACAGGATTCATCACACTATCATCTTCAGGAGATCACTACCTAATTCCCGTCAGTATTAATTTCACTGTCATCTTCGATCAGGAGATCGATCATTTGTTTCATATCAATTATTTCATCTAATTAATTATCATTCCATCGCATTTATTTCATTCTCTATTTATTTCATTTCAGGAATCATCTAGCTCATTTAACAATGGATCATGAAGCAGGTGATGATATTTATTATAATAACAGTGAAGGCGAATACAATGATGATTCTTCACAAGCGAGTGAAGAAGATGAAATGGATAACAATGATGATTTTTCACAAGCGAGTGAAGAAGATGAAATGGATAACAATGATGCCCAAGTCGACAATGATGCCTAACTCGACAATATTGATGCCCAACTCGACAATGATGACCAAGTCGACAATGATGCCCAAGTAAACAAGAGGGGATTGACGCGGTTGACAAAGTGGCGTGCCAAATTTGAGAAAAGTGGTGGGAAAAAATGGCCAATAACATTTGATGCGCTGGGAAGGGTTGACGGGGTGCATAGACCAAAATTTTCGAGTTTTTTGGGAGACATTGCAAGGTCAGAGGTTGGATTGAGGTATCTAAAATGGAAGGAGGTGCCAAAAGATGACAAGAACAAGATGTGGGCACTGATTCAGGTTATGAAACAGATTAAACATTTTCTCATATTAAGTTTGTTAAGTTATTGAATTCCATACATGTGACTAAAACATCCTGTCATATGTTATTTTTTCAGCAATTATTCGAAATTGATGACTGTCGAAGGGGTCCTATAATGGTACGGCTTGGTGGGTTGCTAAGGAGTTTTAGAACAAAAATGTTCAAGAGACACGTTCGTCCCAACCTAGCAAGACCCACCGTGCTTGAGAAAGTTCCAAATATGTATCACACTATTGTGAAAAAAGAACACTGGGACAGATTTGTAGCACATACAAAATCCAACGAATTCAAGGTTTTTATTCAATTCAAACTGCAGATTTCATTAATTAGGCTAAGTGTTAATTAATGAGATTATAATTATATATCCTACTGTTGTGTTGGAAAGGCTGTGTCAAAGAGTGCAAAAGAGGTTCGAGCACAGTATGTTTATGATCATACAATGGGACGGGGAGGATACCCCTATCTGAGAGAAAAACTGGTAATAAGCTAAGTGTGTTAATTAATTAAACCCAGTCATGGTTAAGAACGTGCAATGTATGTTTCAAGTCTGATATATATTATTATTATTATAATACAAGGTACAAAACAAAGAAATTGCAGCTGATGATTGCCCCTCTCGAGCGTTTATGTGGAGGAAATGAAGGGTAAATAAAGAGGGGGAATACAAAACGCCTGTGGTGAAGGGCGTAGCAGATGATATAGTAAGTTTAATTGCTATATATATACCTAATTATTCACATGTTAAAAATTAACAGCACCTCACTACATTAACTAAATTAATTACTACAGGCCGAGAATGAAGCAAAAATAAATGCGGGATCCGTGAATGTAGAACCGGGAACGGATGCCCTGACATCAGTCCTTGGCAAGGAAAGGGGTGGATACCTAAAAGGTATTGGGTATGGAGTGACTTCCCGTGGATATTGGCAGGGTGCTCCAAAAGGGCGATCGAAAGAACGGATCGAAAAACTTAAGGCGGAACTAAAAAATGAAAGACAGCTGCGTGAGAAAAAGGATCAAGAGGTTGAGCACCTCACTGATATGGTTAAATCACAGGATGATAAAATTGATATGCTTACATCGGTTATGAACAGGATTATTGAAGAAAAACAAGCTACAGCGGTAAATTCTGTAAGGGACAAATTATATATATATATATATATATATACCTATAATTAATTATATTATATATACTTTACTTTTTATCAATTAATTATTATAAATCATTAAATCATTTCGTAGGTAAAGTCCGCGAAGGGGCCTCTTACTACAGCTGTAAGATCTAAAAACAGTTGTGATCAGCATTCCAATGTAAATACAACGGTAATTAAATATTATTGCTGATATGATCAATCTTACATGAGCGCATATTTATTAATTAATTAGCTAATTGAATTAATTGTACGTAGGACATGATCAATTCTGTGCATAATACATCGCGGAAACAATCTACTCCATCAAACTCATCTCAGAGGTCGGCCGATAAGGTACGGATTTGAAACAGTTCTGAATTTGAGTTGATCTGAAAGATTCAAGTTCATCTGGATGAACATGCGTCTCTAGTTATAGATCATTCGGATAGTTAGAGTTCATCCGGATAGTTAAAGTTCCTCAGGATAGGTAAAGTTCATCAGGATAGGTAAAGTTCATCAGGATAGTAAAAATTTCATCAGGATAGTTAGAGTTCATCGGGATAGTTAGAATTAATCCGGAACATTCTAGTTCATCTGGATGAACATGCGTCTCTAGTTATAGTTCAACGTGTTGGTTATAGCTAGTTCATCCGGATAGTTAAAGTTCACCAGTATAGATAAAGTTCATCAGGATAGTTAAAGTTCATCAGGATAGTTAGAGTTGTTCCGGAATATAATTAATAATTAACTGTTCCGGCTATGATAAGTTTGTACTTCATCCGAATGGTTCTCTAGATAGTTAACTAATGTTTATAGGCCGGTTATGAGCGATATGATTTTATTAATTAATTGAATTGTAGGTCTCTTCTGCGACTCTATCACAACACACCCCTCCATCTATAACAGCGTCGCAAAAGGAAAGGGTAACTATTTTAATTTACACAGTTGTCTACTTCCCTTATAACTAATTGCTATATGATCATTTAATTAAATGTTGATGCTGTCTTTAGGGGAGAAAGATAAAAATGACAGAAATAGTAGCTGCTGCAGCCAGTACTGCTGGGGCATCAGAGCAGGAAGTGGTATATATATATAATTAATTTAGAAATTTGACAAATCGCTTTGACGTTATTGTTAATTAATATATATGTTACTAATCAGTTAATTACATGATGTCACTTTAGGAAAAGAATAAGAGACATGCAAAACCAGTAAAACCTGTAGCTCGTAAAGTACCTAAGAGTGATCGGTTGGAAAAACCAAATAATAATGATGCCATTGCAGCTCCTATCGATCAGCCAGTAAACCAAGAGGTATATAGATTAGTATATACCACAATTTTTTTATTCTATTATTGACTTTAATTAATTAATTGCCACTTTTGATCAGGGGAGCCAGCAAACTGCGACGTTGCACATGGAGGGGGATCCAATGAACGTCGTGGGAATGGCTAGATTATATCCAAAACAAAAAGATGAGAAGATTCATGGAAAACCATTACCTCCTGGTTGCCGTAGAATTACAGCTTATCAGGTCTATAAGGGTGCAACATTTTTACCATTCCCAATAGATGATATGTGACAACTCGTACTTTCCAGGTATACATTAATATTATAATTATGTGCAATTAACTGTGATTCTATGTGCATTAGGCTAATTTGTTTAAATTAGATGACTTTACGTGCAAACATAGACAATCTAGGTCCGACAACATTTACCCGTAATGGAAATCAATCAAAGTCCCGCAACTATTCAAAATGGAACTTCAGTAACAAGAAATTTCATAAGTATAAATTTGTGGAACTTCAAATATAAAAAGAACATTTTATATTTTTCTAACAATTACGTAATGTCAAACGTAATTTCAAACGTGACGTTTATTCAAATGACCATTCTAGTCAAACAATAACTTGGTTTTAATTCTAGAACTATTTCAACCTCAAACAATTCACTATTCTTTCAAAACTATTTATTTTCGTCAAACTAATTTTGTCAACTTTTAAACGTAACCCGCTCACGTCGAGCAAACATTTAAATTCAAACTTGGAGTACATCGTTAGTGCACAAAAACAACAAAGCAAAATCAAGACTTGTGACATTTCCAATTAAACCCGACGCTTATTTATTCTATCGATTTATATGAATATATAAATCATTCGAGATCGAGCCAAAAACCGACTTTTTATCCGTTTATCGTTTCGACCCAAACAAAGTGTCGTTGGACTCGTTGGATCGACCCGGGCTCAACCCGACCCGACCCGAGAACCGGTTCGACCCGAAGAGCCCAATGGGCCTACTGGCCCAACTCCTTCTTCTTTTTCTTTTCTCTTTTATTTCGGCCCGCCTACCGGCCCAACCCCCAGCCCGGCCCGTTTCTTCCTCGGCCTGACAGCCCAGCCAATGCTCGGCCCACTCTTCTTCTTTCTTTCCGGTTTGGGCCACCTAGCCCATTCTTTCTTCTCTTCTTTTCCCGGGTTCGAGCGTACGGCTCCCCTCCCTTCTTTCCTTTTTCTCCCGGTTTTCGTTCCTCCTCCTTTCTTTCGGTCCTAACCGAGAATCCCCAACCAACATAACCAAGCAAACCAATCTCCTAACTAAATGGTTGTTCACATGATCAAGGAGCACATGATCTAGTCCTTTTGTCATCTTGATATTGAACAAAAATGTTGGACAAGTACAAGACCAAACCAAGGACCCTTGGTTAATAGGTTTAACCACTTACACCACCAACACATTTGTCCCCCTAGCCACCCTATTTTCCCCTCTTGTCCCTCTCTTGGCCGGCCTAACCACACCCACAAACACACCATTTGATTCAAATTTTAAGCTCCTAACACAAGAGAAACTCACTAGGTTTAAGCCATCTCCTCCTCCTCTTTTTCTTTCTTGCTTACGGTTCACACAACCAAACCAAACACCCTTTCTCGGCTCACATAAAACCGAGACCAAACCCCTCCACCTAACCATCTCTTATAAACACTTAACCATTTCATTTCACTCTTCACCATTTCAAGAAACAAACACACTCTTTCTCTCATCCCTCTCTTTGTTCTCGGCCACCATAAACCACCGCCACCATCACCATCATTCTTCATCCTTTCACTTTCCTTTCAAGTTTCTAAGTAACCCTTAGATAAGGTAATCACTTTCTACTCTCATTTCATCATTTTCTTTCACTTCTTCTTTCTAATCTTTCAAGAACAACAAAACTAATCCTTTGTTTTTCTTGTCAAAATCCTTGACAAAAATCTTGATCTTTCATCACCATTCCTTTCAAATTCAAGATCAAGGTTGGGTTTGGAGCTAAACTTGGAAGCTAAATCAACAACCCATCAAGTCCTTTACCGATCCGGAAAACTCTAAGTGAGGAAACTTACTTTCTTTGCTTATTTTTCTATAAATCTTCATATTTATATGTCACATGTCATGTTCATGATAAGTCTTGGTTTGGTTGTTGTATGACTTGCTAGCAAACATGTATGTTAGTATGGTTATGTGCTCGTGATGGAAACTAGTTCATGTTAAATTTTATTGTTTGACTAAAAATAAAACATAACTTGTATGTTTGTTAAAAAGTGCCACTTTAATGACCAAGTTTGGACAACTACTAGTTCTTGTATGTTAAAAATGATTTGGAACACTTAACTTGGTGTAAAACATGGATACAAAATGTCAAAAATCGGATTTCATGAAAAATATATGTTTTGTAAAAACTGATCAGAGATGACACACTTTCTGCGTGTCATAAAACTGTGTCATCTAGAAAATACATGTAGTATGAACACTGATCAGAGATGACACACATATTCTGCGTGTCATAAAACTGCTGTCACTTAGAAAAATATACATTTTTCCAATCTTTCTAACGATTATAGTTTTGACTCCAAAACTGAAACCAAAGTTATTTAAGGATGATTTTGAGTCATAAAAGTGTTTAACAAAGACCCGACCATGAAACTCTAAAGAAATGTAAACATGGGATTTTTATGATAAAAATACCCTTTATTTTTATGAAAGAATTAAGTTTAAAACCTTGTGACCAACTTGTGACCACTTAGGACTTGTGATGTATTATTAGGGATGCCAAAGATGTTTACCAAACGTATGAAATGATTCGAGAAGTTAAACACTTAAAAACAAAACGATTAAATATCGTAACTACGACTTTTCGGTAAAAATTATAACATATTTTTGGTTGAGAATTGAATCTGGTCCAGAACATGAAACATGCTTATTTTGACATATATAAATGGTTTATAAAGTTTAAAGTTGGAAAAACATGTTTTATAAACAAACCGGACAAAAACTGTAACTTTCGGTTACTCGAAACGTCGGATTTTACAAGTTAAACTTCCACCGAATTAAATTGGCAACTTAGAACCCTAAAACACATTAGAACAAGTCTATTAGCAAATCCTAAGTGTTAAGGAAACTTAAGAAGTCATAAGACGAGTCAAATCGGTCAAACCGGTGAAACCGGCTAACTACCGGATGAACCAACACTTAATCTTTACCAAAATATAACTTCATATATTTTTGGGAAACATTTCTTCATAATAAATGAAAGATCTTATTTATTAATCAAAAGGGTTCAAAACCTTACAAATATTTAATAAATTAAATATTTATAATTCTCCTAACGTTTAAAGAAAAATAATCCATATTATTCAATACTTATTTTTCAAACGCGAAAATCTAATTATTGTTTATTTATTCAAATAGATAATAAATTCCACCAACTTCAATATTATTTATTAACCAATAAATAATGTCCTAGGATTCCCATCACTGTCATCGGGTAACAACAGTCGAGACTTAACCTTGAACATTGAGTGACGTATTCACTAACTCAAGATAGCCAAACCCTAATACGTCATAACATTACCTTGTAGACGTTTGCTAGGCTAAGTTCAACCAATCATATCTGTCATCCATATTCAATCATGTGAGTCTTCACGGCCCCTTTTACATTTCTGTTTTCTAACTTGGGGGAGAATTCAATGATTACTTTTCAATTTCATTTATGTCAGATATTATGATAACTGTAAGAAGTATTGATTGCATGTTCTTTTCATATCCCCAATCTGTGTATTCATGTTGATTCATGTTATATGCCTAAGTCCCACTATTAATTGAGTTCAATTAGTTCATTCGAAACGATAGCTTGTGAGTAGATCTATTTGGGTTGACGACCCTGTCCTGACTTGGTCGCTCCAGTCATGACTCCACGATTATAGTCAAGGGGTACATTTGTTATTCTGGTCATTCGGTGTCCTTGGGGAAGGATACCAGGAGTGGGTAAACAATTAGTTTTGAATTCAAGGTTCATGATTAATCTTTACAACAACAGTATCAAATAAACTAATATTCTGACAGACTAAACATTTTCAAACATAAATTCCAACAGTTCTAGTGTCATAAAACCTATGAACTCACCAACAAGTCTGTTGACTTTTTAAATTCTTGAATTCTCAGGTGATTAGAGACTGCAACTCCATGTTTTTCTGTTCCGATCCTGCTTGTCATATCATGGTCTGCCTGCCGTGTGTTCATGCATTTCATTTTGGAGATTTAGACGCATTACGCCTTAGGGTAGTTATGTTTATAAATCTTATGACTATGTCTTTTGGAAAACTTATCATGTAACCACTACTTTAATTCCGCTGCCACGGTTTTAGATGTTTAAATAAATGTTTGAAACTTATATATTCAAAAGATAATGGTTAAATTAAATTTTCATTAGACGTCATCATTCATAACCATGACCATGATGCCAAATCAGTCACATGCCCACATTCAGCCATTTTCTCGGGGTGTGACAGACGTGGTATCAGAGCCATGGTTATAGTGAATTAGGATGCATCAGTCTGCACTAGGGGTGTTCAAAACCGGATATCCAAAAATATGGATATCCGAATTTCGGATATCCGAAATTTCGGATAGTTGATTTTCACTATCCGAATCCGTATCCGAAATATCGGATATCCGAATTTCGGATATCCGAAATTTCGAATACGGATTCGGATAGTGAATCGGATATCCAAATTTAAAAACAAAAAAAAAAACAAAAAAAATATACATTCAATCTCTAAAATTACTAGTGATAAACATCCAAATGAGCAAATAGTCAAACACAAGTACATTAAATAGTCAAACACCAACAAAAAAATTAAAAATGTCTCGATTTTGAAGCTCGAATCCGTGTGCAACAAGCTCGATGGCAAACTACAAATCGGTGGTGTAAGGCAATGAGCCAGTGAGGGTCGAGATTTGGAGGACGACGGGATCCAAAGAGGCAAAGAGAGTGAACATTGGAGTTTACAACTTTAGATTTAGGGTTTTTTTAGTTAAAGTATGTTAAACTAAATAATATATATAATTTAATATTTTAAAAAATATATATTTCGGATATTTTTCGGATATCCGAATATCCGAAAATGTTCAAAATCAATATCCGAATCCGAATCCGAAAATTCAGATATCCGAATTTCGGATATCCGAAAATTCGGATATCCGAAATTTCGGATATTCTGACTTCGGATAATTTCGGATATTTCAAATTCGGATTCGGATATTTTTGAACACCCCTAGTCTGCACCTAGTCTATAACCTAAGCTCTGCATCATTCATTTGTGTGTGTGTGTGCATTCATGCATTGCCTTGTATGTGTGCCAACTTGCAAACCAATGTGCTTTCTTTTAGTTGATTGCCTAACATAAGTATATGTATATTATTGTTATAACTGGGAATTGTCACAGCATGGCAAACAAGGAGATCGTTGTGATACCTTCTGACTCTGAGCCAGAGACAGACTATACTCCGTCTTCACCCGATGATGTGCCTAGGTCGCCAGATTACACGCCGTCTTCACCCGTCCCAGAGACTGCACCTTTCCCCGACCATTCGACTCAGGTTGACACTACGAAGGACAACTGGGATCCGATTAAGTCAGATGACGAGTTTTACGAGGATGAGCCCGAGGAGACTATCCCTACTACTTTCTACCCTCCTGTCGCTGTGATGACGGTTCCTGATCCCATTGTTTCTATCCCTGACCCTCCTGTATCTCACCCTCCTGCACGAGTTCTTGACCCTTCGTCTACCCCTGCACCGTCTCATCATCTCTACTATCTTCCACCTATGTGGTCATAGGTTGAAGCATACCCCTAGGAAATCTGTCATTCGCACTCGTCCTATGTCCACTGCCCCTGTTGATGAGCCTGCCCCCAAAAGGCAGTGCGTTTCTGAGCCGCCTATTGTTTCATCTGTCCTTGAGCCACCATTTGTGTCGTCTGTCAATGAGGTAGGAGAGTCATCTACCACAGCTGCTGCACGTGCTGCTCGTACCGCACCCATCTATGATGGTATTCCTGTCCTTTTGCCTGACCTCCTCTCCATTCAGTCACGTTTGTCTGGGCATGATGATGCCATTCGTCGAGTTATTGTTGAGCTTCGTTCATTGTTGTCTTATCACACCATCCAGACTCTTGAGACACGCTTGACTTCCAACGAGGATCATGCCTTCGCCACCGGTTTTGCTATGGATTCTCTGCACGCGAACCTTACTGATGTTTCTGACTCGACCACTACCATGATGTTAACCATAGAGATGCTCCAGATGCGCATGCAGGCTATGGAGGATACGATGAGGATATTTCAGACGTTCATGGCTTCACTCAGCCAGGTTGCCGGATTGTTCTTCATGTCGCCACTACCACCATTTCCCAGAGGCCCGTACTAGTGGTACTACCTAGTGATGCATTCGTATCAGGTTTAGTTAATGTATGAAAACTATGTTGTATTTTGGCAAATGGAGCTGCGCCTCAACTTTTGAAACAATTATGGTATGTTCGTACTTGAATTGTAATGTTTGTCATGATGTATGTTTTCAAATATTAATTAACTATGGTTGTATTACTTTCATTGTAGCTTCTTATGGATGCATGGTTGTTATGGTTGTTGTGCATGTATGGTTGTTCATTGTAGATATGTAGACTATGTATTGTCATATATTGTCGATCAGTTAGCTGGTTTTCGATCAGATTTGTTGATTCTCGATCGAGGGGATATTTTTGGAAAGTCAACTGAGTGAAAAATTATCGGGATTATTAACTTGATCAATGGTTTTCGATTACTACTGTGATCTCGATCTCTTGGAGGTTCTCGTTTCAAGACTCATGTTTTCGATCGGGTTGTGGTTCTCGATCGAAATTGATTTTATTCCAGGATTTCGATTCAGCTTTTGATTTTCGATTCAGCATTTGGATTTCGTTTCTACACTTGGTTTTTTATTCTAGTTTGCGATCAAGATTGTTTTCGATTGAAGTTGTGGTTTTCATTTTAGAGGGTTCTTGTTTGAGATAGAGGTTCTGTTCGATCTGCTAGTTTTCGACCGATCTCACAAGTTTTGTTCAAGGTTCTCGATTGCACTGTTGGTTTTCGATCAAGCTCAAGGTTCTCGCTTGAGAGGGTTCTCGATCAAGCTCAAGTTTTTGGGTGAAGGTGTTTTCGATCAGGTTCTTGATTTTCGGTTGTGTTCGGTTCTCTGACCTTCGTTCAGCTCAAAAGGAATTTTGGTTATAATCTGTGTTCGGCCAATTGTATATTGGTCGAAAGTTTTTTGGTCTATACTTGGTTTGCAGCCGAACAGAATTTTATGTTGCAGGTTGGTCGCTGGTACTTGAATTTCGTATGAGGAAGATGACATGAATCACGAAATTGCCATTGATTGATTTGCGATCAGTTGTAGTTTAGATAATTACAATCCGGTGCCATCAGAATTTAAAGTGCACACATGCTTTGAATGATAAGCATAATTACAACTTTGCCATTGTCAATTTATTGTAGACGAATGGTTCACTTCGTCCTGTTTTTAAAGCTATAAACGGTCATTCAATTTAAGTTGGTGTAAATTTATTTTGACGGGGTTTTGATCATTGAATTTTTCTGGACCTCGTGGTGTAATTTGTTCAAAGTGTTTCTAGATTGCTGTAATCTCAGTTTTCAAACGAGTTTTCGACTGAACATAAGGTTTCCGGTTGACAGGTTGTTTTCGATCGGGTTTAGTGGTTGACTGCAGGTTTTCGGTTGGATTACGTATTTCAGATGTTTCATATTTTCAGTTAAAAATGAGTTCAGATACATCTTCATCACCGGAATTTACTAATCCTACCTGTCCTCCTCGGTTGCTCTCTCCTGACAACTTTTAATATTGGAAATGTAGTTTGAGAAACCATCTAAAAGGTGTGGAGTTGTGGAGATCCGTGATAGGACCTCAAGCATGTGCATATAAAACTGAGAATGAATTTTCTGATGATGACAAGGAAAGAGTAAAAAAAGATGAAGAAGCCTATGCAATTATGACCAGGGCCTTATCTCCAGAAATTGCTCAAGAATTCAGAAAATGCCAATCTGCTGAAGCTCTCTGGAATGCTTTGTGCAATGCTTATGACAGAAATAAGGATGATGAAAAGATCAAGAGATGTGCAATTGTGGTTGAAGTTGATGAGACTGAAACGCCGATATGTTCTAAACCAACATGTGCTCGTTTAATTCCTGGCCTTAGACAGATTCGAAATTTTTTGGAAATAGAATTATTTGACGCACAATGTGCCACTAGCTCATTTAAGGGTAGATTTTTAAAGAGCAAAGAGAAGGTGAAAGCCCAGAAAGAAGATATACAAAAATATCACGATCTTGCCACTAAAAATCTATCTTATATGATCGCTCCAAGATAGAAGTATCTGAGTTGAAACAACAGCTGGATGATTTGCAACACAAATGTGATGAACTGCTGGTTAAGTATGATACCCATCAACTCAGAAATAAACGTATGTTGGATGATGGTAAATCATTATCTTGTGCCATTGTGATAGGACAGGTTGGAAAAGATAAATCTGGGCAGGGAACGGAAAAATTTAAGGGCCTAAATAGCATTATTCCTCCACCAGCTTCTAGAGATATAGTTGGATTTTTACTTGATGATGATCAAGTTGATAGATCTGGATCTGGATATAAAGAAGCTGCTCCTCCAGCTGATAGCGTCTTGGTTGGGACGACGCCAATGACTCAGGAGGGATTGGATATGAAGGGAACTATGACTTATGGCCAAAAGTCAACAAAAGATTCCACTAAAGCTAAAAGTGATGAAAGGGGTGCAGCTGAAGTGACCATTTAGGATGTATCCAAAGATGATGCTGAGTGCCAAAATTACAACAGTTGTCATAGCTCCAATTCTGAAGGTACAGGTTCAGGTTTAACGGGAGTTAATGATGGAAACAAGAAAAGGTGAAAGCTCCTGTTGCTGAGAAGAAGTTGAAACAATATCCTAAAATTGATACTGTTTATTTCAAGGTTGTTGATGAAGTTCAACGGGAGAAGGTGGTGATGACAACAAGGCCTAAGGGGAAGATATTTATGACCTCTGGATCCATGTTCGATCAAGAGCAAGGATACGGATACGAGCTGCCCTCATTTGCCTCCAAATTCAAAGGCTTAGGATCATCCAGTGATGCATCTACAAGTGGAGTTAAAGTTGAAAGACCCAAGATTACAATTAAGCCTCTAAGTATGAGATCTATAGCTGGGGTCCAGGATGTGAAACTCAAGGGAGTGGCTGCATCTCCTATCTCATCATGTGGGTCATGCAGTTGCGGTAGCAGAAATGGTGCTTCCACATCAAAGAATACTGGCAGCACAAGGACTGCAAAGACCAACACTCCTCAAGCTTCTAGGAACCAGTCAAGAGTCAATACTGGATCCTCCTACATCTCAAAGAGGCAGACACAAGGCTATACTACTCCCTATCAGTCTAAGAAGACAAATGGATATACGTCTGAGTTCTACCCAAAGAAGCAGGCTTGCTTTAACTGTAGCAATCCTGGTCATATTACCTGAAATTGTCTCTATCTCCCCTATGAGCCTTACTATCCGCAGAGTCAAATCTCTAGGATTCTATAAAGTCTAAGACAATATAGGTACAACCACCTAAGGCAATGAAGACTGTCACTCCTAAGGTTAAACCCTCTGATTAACATTGGGGTGCTGCCAAAGCACAAAGAGAGCTTTTAAATCAAAACAACAACTTTCCAAGTTATAAAAATTTTCAAAAACAGGTGAAGAAACCAATTTCAAAACATCAAACGTTTAAAAAACTAAAGTTACCTCGCCAAGGTAACTAAAACTGTTTTGAAAAATGAACCTAAACTGAAGAAGGTTGAAATACCCAAAGTCACAACTTCAAAAGTGACTAAAAAAATGTTAAATCACCCTGAACTTGGAAGCCAAAGACCAAGGCAGCTCCATCCCAAATTCCTGACTTTTCAAAGGGGATGTGCTTAAAGAAGTATCATTTATTGACTCCTCGGGAGTACCCAGAACCACAATGGCCAGGGTACCATTGGCTAACTGATCTCTCACTATTTGCAGGAACAGTCAAGGAGGACTATCACTAACATTTTCTTTGTTTATTGATAAGTGATTGTTCCAGAACACATGATAGGAAACATCGCTCCTCTTCTTGGCATGCAATATTTTACAACGGAGGGTATGTTTTCCTTGAGAGGTAAAATGATTAAATTAGCAAAAGGTACTCTTAACTTGGTTGTTTGAGTTTTGAAACAATGAGGTATGCATTCCACAAAACCCAAGTCTCGAAAATTTTCAGCTAAATACTTTGAAGGTTAGCTTGGCCAGATGTCTTTTATTTTATTTGTTTTGTTTTAGTTGTGTGTCAGTGTGTTTATTTAAAAAAATGAAAAAATAAATAAATAAATAAAATGAAAAAAATAGAGTGATTAAAAATCAAAAAGCAGGGGAAGAATAAGAGACCCCCTCAAAAATTGTGGCCTTTTAAATTTTAATGTGTTTTGTGTTTGTTTTGAGAAGGGGAAGTGAAATAAACTTCCGTGT
The DNA here is from genome assembly GCA_039602395.1 of Deinandra increscens subsp. villosa. Lineage (NCBI taxonomy): Eukaryota > Viridiplantae > Streptophyta > Magnoliopsida > Asterales > Asteraceae > Deinandra > Deinandra increscens. The sequence goes on along the minus strand of JBCNJP010000010.1, from coordinate 81,365,448 downwards.
TGAGAATGGCTGACACGCGGAAGGCAAATGTGAAAGACTCGATCCATGGTGATGTGTTGATAGGCTCAGCTCTTAAATCTGAAAAGGTATGCGTTACACACTTAAAGATAACATATGGCAGTTTGTTGGGTAACAACACTTAGGTTAATTGCATTTCTATTTGACTGCATGTTTAAGTTCTCAATACACACGCTTGCCACCAAGAGTGTGAAATTGAGCTCAAAAAATCGGTATCCCCTCTGCTTTGCGTGAGCAATGACATGGGGATGCTTTGCATGTATGTAAGGCTCTCCTCTGCTTTGCGTGAGCAATTACCTGGAGTTGTTCATACATACGTGCTTCTAGATCACCTTAAATAATATAAAAAAATGTATGTATTCACCCAAAAGATGCCAAAGAGCACAACTAAAGAGACCCTCTAGTGTCCAAATCCCTCAGCCTTGTCACTAATGCGTACTAGGTGTCATAGTCAGGTTACAGCCTGATTGAAACACCACTGGGAGATTAGTTGACTTTGTATATTATACCCCAAAATCTATGTGATCTATTCTTTCTCTTCTCAACCAAGTCTCGAGCTCAGTTCTAAACTTCTGGTTCAAGTTGTGAAAATATGTGGTAGGGAACTTATGTACTTGATAGTGTGCAATAAAATTTACCTAGGATTTGTCTGAAACCCACTTTCTGTTCATATTTAATGCATAATAAAAGATAATAAAAGTGACAAACAGCCTGACTAAGAAAAGGGTTTGAGTTTAAAGTGGACTAGTATATTGGCAATCACCTAGACGTGTTTAAGTAACAGAAGCTGAAAAGGGTTCCTCGGTCAGACTCATACGGTTTGATCCCTTAGAAACCTTATCATGTTTGAATTGGTTCATATTTGATTAATTTTTATTTGTTCTTGTATGTGTCTTTAAGTTTACTTTTTGTCCTGGCCAGGTTAATTTGAGAAGTTAAATGGGTTTTGTGCATGACAGTATGCCCACCCCCCCCCCCCAGAATATACCTAATTTTTAGGGGGAGAAGGATGGATAATAGGGAGATAAGCATTATCTCACTGGAAGTCATTATCTCAGGGGGAGATAATATGCATTATCTCAAGAGGAGATAATATGCATTATCCCAGGGAGAGAAGAGATAATATGTATTGTCTCAGGGGAAGTAAAATAGGTCTTGAGTTCAGGGGAAGTTTTATAGAAAACCCATATTAAGGTTTTTGGTTAAAATGATGTTATTCACCTTCTAACCTAGAGACCAGTCATCATATGTCTGGTGGTTTGTAGTTTTTATTTTATTTTCCAGACAGGTTCTTGGTGATGAAGAGAAAAGCTGATGATTGTGCTGCTGCTCAAGTTAAAGAACCAGCCGGACAAGACTTTCCTATCTGGAAAAGCAACTGCATAGGGGAAGTTGTTGGTTTTTTTCCAGCTACTCAAAGCTTCCAAAAGAAGATGTTCACAATTTGAGGGGAAGCTGAAGACTTCAAGTTTTTGTTGAAGATCGTGTAGCATGAAGAAAAATAACCAAGTTTGCCAAAGTAGAGGTTTTCAAAAACATTATCCTCTAAAGAAAGGCAATTCAAGACAGTTACCGAATTTTTAGCAAGATCCAGAGTTCATTCAAGAGAAGCAAGTGTTTGGGAATCCTCCTCTCATTACTTGTTCATTTTTAGAAGTTCGAGCTGATGCTGATTAAAAAAAAGTTCCCGTGTTTCTTGTGAAGCCCAATGAAGATTGTTCAAGAAAAGATGTGGTCTTGCAAGGAGATGCATGCGTTAAAATTTTCAATGTAACAGTTCTAATGATATAAGCCTAGGGGAGGATTGTAAGGATCGGTTTTATGAGGCTTATACATTAGAATAATGGGCTAGATAGTTGATATTAAATGGGCTTGGGTTGGGACGAATTTAGGGCTTGTATGTGGAGGTTGTGTGATTCTATAAATACAACCTCCTAGATTCTTAGAAGTGGTGGCATTTTGGAAAGGATGGATTCCGTGAGCCAGGCAGAGGGTCAAGGAGAAATCGATTTGGTGTACCAGACGAACACAAGATTCATGTGCATTTTCTTATTCCAGGTTTTATCGTTTAATTATTATGTTCTTCATTTCCTATTTCTCACATCTTGAATCACTCGATTGACTGGATTCGGCACACTCAATCGAGTAGTGATATCGTGTTTTTCGGGACTTACAATAATCCTCTTTTTCATTACTAAAGAATCCTATAAAATCTTTCTATTTATCCGTTGAATTACTCATATATATATCCTATGAATTTCATTTCGCACCGGAAACTATTCTAGGAGAAGTTCGAATCCGTTCTGTTCGGATATTGATCGGTCTTGGTTTGACATGGTTTATGCGTTTACGCCATGCTGCTTCACATACGGATACATATCTGCAGTCAAAATGAGCCTTAACTTCATCGACCGGTTGCCCATTACTATCATGTTCTTCATTTGCAACAAACTTCACACTTGCTCTGTCAGGCCCTTTATTTATAAACTTAAAAAGATACTTAATTGAATTTCCGTGGTTGCACCACTCAGAATTAATATGAGATTGGTATCTTTTCAGAAGAACTTTATTGTATGGAACAACATATCTGCAATCTAACTCATGACCAGACTTGAACACTTTGGGTCCACCCCTCACGTCTTTGATAAAGAGGACAACCATCCGTATCGACAGAAGTGTATTCACTGTAATCCTTAGGAAAACGTTTTGTACAATCTTTACCGTTCATGCACGGAGATTTCATGTTATGCGCTCCACAGGGACCATGTATCATAAACTCACTGACAAGTTCATACAATTTAGGATCTTCATCTTTATCTGGTATTTCAACTGAAATATAAGGATCCACATTCTCAACGCAAGGAATCTTATGATTCGGATGCATGAAAAGACATATGTGGGCATGCAGCAATCCACGCTTCTGAAACTCAACAGTATACACAGCTACAAAAGTAAAAAATGGAAAATCAACAACTAATAAATTCAATTTTAATATAGAATAATTTGCAAACTATAATAAGATTTATTATTAAATAAAAATTTTAAAAACTAATAAGAATTTAAACTTATAATACCTGTTTGGACTCTTCCAAGTATGGAGTTCTTCTTTAAATCTGTAACTAAAGAGTCAGGCTTCATTTTGAATAGTCTGGATAAGATATTCGGCTTGTCCTCAGGAAGTAGAGTTGTATCAGCTAAATATCTTCTCATCTCGGGCCCTTTGGGATTGCAAGTGATGGTGATGAAAAAATCTAGATAACCATACCATTTGCAAATTGACATTGCATCGAGATAATTCTGTAACATTTCTCGCACCACCGGTAAAAGAGGACGAAAGTATAGCCCGCTGACCTCTCTTTGAAAGATCTGTATCACCTGAAGTCTGAGCATCATTGATCTCATTGAAAGCCGTACACCTGAGAGTGCTATGTTTGTTCCGTACAAACCATAACCGATGTGCTTCAATCATTGTATAAGCGTTAACCAAAAACTGTTGAAATAACCTCCTTGAGTTTAGGATTAAAGAAAACCGGTTGACATGGTCTTGTATTCGGTAATAGAATCCCTCATCGTACATTTATTATTCCTTTGATTAGCCTAATCAAGAATCACATATCTATGAAGAATGTCTACATGGTAGCAGTCTTCACCGAATGGGAAAAGAAGCGGATATTGTAGGGCTAGATAAGAAGGATGCAACTCGTTGATTCGCTGTAAAGATCCAGCAGTGGTCCGAACAACTATATCATGTGGTTCGACATTGTCCTCAAAATCTCCAATTATTAATGCGACAGCTTCAGATGAGGATGGAAGGTTATATTTTCTTCCATCTTTCGACCGTTTACCAATAACCTGTAATTTCAAATGAACTTTAGGATTTTCTTCGATAGTATCCCTAACCATCCTGTATGTTTTAACTAGCTGGTTTCGTGAGTCAAAGATATCTTTCAACTGTTGAATAATTTTAAGCTCCAATTGTGACGTTGACGAAGTTGACGGTCTGTCGGTATCACTGTTAAAAAATTGAATACATAAGATAAGTTAATGTAGAAATGTAAGTGAAAAGTAATTGATTAAAATAATACATTTACTATAAAAACATTGTAATCATGGGTAAAGAAAATTACCAAAAGACTGATTGACGGTTCGTAACTTCGTTCTCCATGTCGTAAATGTATAGTTGAGAAAATTTTGGCATTTCACCCTCTTAAGGTAGCAAACTTCCAATTCTATGATAATTTTCGCCACTTAAGCGAAATGTAAATGGCCCTCTATCTTTGTTGATTTTCTTGTCAATTTTCCCACCCATAGAGGTAAAAGAGAACATCGAATTGTAACGTCGAATGTTCTTAACAAAGTATTTTCTCTTCACATCAGAAGACTTAAAAATTCTAAGAGAGGTTTCCACGGGTAGTTTTAAATCTAGAAGCTCAAGCTTTCCATATCCACAACAAAATGAATAGCTCCTACCAGAACTATTTGTCCTCGAGTTAACACACTCGTCCTTCCATAAATTCGACTGACATAAATCGCATATAATGGACTGGTCACCATGATCAAGGTATTCTGTTTCAATAAAAGGTGTAACAAAGAAAAAATTATATAAAAGTGGGCTAAATAATAAAAATTAATAAATATATTAAAAAAATTCATAATAGATTATCAAACCTTTAGAGATGCCTTTATAAACGTTTACTTCATTAGTATGCTGAATATCAACTTCTTCATCTGATGTGAAATCAACCATACGTAGGGTAGATAAATTGCTAACTTTTCTTTTGCCTTTTCTAATAGCATTCCTTTATATGGACAAAGAAGAAGTTGGAGCTAAAAGATAATACAAAAAAAAAAGATTAAAAAAATACGAAATTATTAAAGTTAAAAACATATTTATATGTTTTAATAAACCAAAGAAAGTAGTTATACCATTTGAATTGTCATTTAATGCAACTGTAGAGGGAGAATTAATGACTTGTGAAGGGGACGACAAATGAGAAGATACTTGCAATTTCTTATTTTTCTTTCTGCCATTAACATCTTTCTTTTCTGTCTATTGTGTTTCGAAGAATTTAAATAATCATTTCTAGATTCTAAAAAATAATTTAAAAAAAAAGGTAAGTTAAAAAATATGAAATATAAAATTGGTAGGTACAATTGTTGTAAACGAAAAATAAAAATAAAAATCATACCATTTGAAATGTGACTCATAAGATATCTATAAGGAGTTGTTGAAGTAGGGAGAAAAGCAACTGGAAAAGAAGTTCGAACCAAAGATAATATAAATAATTTAATTTCATAAAGTAATAGGAAGCTTGAGATATGATTTGTTAGTGTAGTTACTTAAAACGACAACTGAGAGTAAAAATCATACCGTTTGATAAGTCACGAAGAGGATATCTATAAGCAGGTGTTGAAGTAGTCACAAATGATGAAAAACCGAGGTGGTGGGCAAATATATAAATAATGCTACCTTTACCTTGGTTGCGGAAGCAGATCGAGTCTTTGTGTGACTCGTTTTTGAGAAAACAAATAACACCGAGATATAGAGTTTATGGTGTTTGAGATGTGATGATGATGAAGAACAAAGCTAGTAGAAACATGGATATGAATAGCAAGATAGATCAACGATAAACAACATGAAGGATAGATAACAAAAGATAACCAAATAATTAACAATAACCGAATGATTACATTACCTACCCCACGCATTCCCGGGTTTCTTGAGCTTACTAGGTAAGTTCAAGAACCCTTGACAAGCTTCAAGGAACCATGACTAGCTCACTCACTAACATTATCATCTCTCTTCTTGTCTTTCACATGAGAAAGACTTGCTATATATACTACAAACTCACTAAGGGCATAATAGTAAAACTACCAACTAGTGACAATATTTAAACAATAAATAATATTCACTAGAGCCATCTTCTTTAGTTGAGTCTCGTAGCTTGAGTTGTCATGTTCTTCACCGTGTTGTCGGGACGGTAAACGTTAAGTGGCCGTTGAGTATTATCACATCTATCCAAATCATGTTGGGTCGGAATCTCGATTCCCAACAATCTCCCCCTATTTGGTAGATGGTATACTCAACACTTGTGACATTGGTTCTTGTATTCTTGCATCTTGACTTCAAGAAAATCTTCATGTAGTTCCAAATCTTTTGTTCTTCAATTCTCCTTTGTGAAGCTCCCCCTACAATAAACATTCTTCTAGCCCTAAACCATAGGCTGTAAATGCATAGGGTGTTTACAAAATTCAACACAATGGAAATCTACTTGAGGACTAAGTCATAACTCAAGGTACCATTATTATTGAAAGTAAACAATATAAATGATTTATGAAAAACTCGAGAATTGAATCCATAGTTCAACCATCTTGAAATACTTGGCCGAATACCAAACCAATGCTTTGCACGAAGATAAACCACTTCGTTTGCTAAACCCGTTGCAAAAAGTCGCTCGGTGACCAGAGACGTGAACGGAAATCGATGCGACCTCCGGCGATGTGAACAGGGACGGGAAGTCGAGAACCGGTTGAAGGTTGAAGTCAGCACCGGTTGAAAATCCGGTTGAAACTTTGACTTCCGGTTGAAGTCTCATTCGAACTTCAGAGTTCCGGTTGAGATTCTGTTTCCGGTTGAAGGTTCGAAATCCGGTTGAACACAAATCTTCCGGTTGTAGTTGGCAAATCTCCATTTTCCGGTTGAGTTCGAAATTTTTCCGGTTGAAACCTGTTTTCCGGTTGAAAACTCACAGTTGACTTCGTGATTTCCGGTTGAATCTGTGACGGGACTGTTCCGTCTGAAAACAGATTCGTCGCTACCGTACAGAACCGTCATTGCGTCCTTCACCGACTTGTCACTTTAGGAACCTTTGTCTTCATTCTTGAACTGAACAGAAAATGGGTAACGAACGTGCTCGAGCTGTAGTCTCGTGTTCGTTTTTCTGAGTTCATCATCTTCATATAACCTGTAACTCACTCAATCTTTTGTGTATATTTTGGTTCTTCTAATTTTCAAGAGAGAGAGAGAGAGTACTATGATTGACTTGAAACATGTGAATGTGACATGTAGGTTGCTTGTGACAGAAAAAGGAAACGGATAATAGGATGATTTTGGTAAAAAGTACACCTGGTTTGTGGGACTCTAGATAAAGTAAACTCAAAAAGCTAAAAAGCAAATTGATTTCTACACACAAACAGACAAATTGTGATGTGAATAGAATATTCACACCTTTCAAGATTTTTCTTGAGATCTACAAAAAATAAAGTTGACCATGAATATGAATTTAGGAATTTGCATACGTAAAATATGCAGAAATGTTCATGAATCATTTTTTAGGCTAGATTTTGATAGCAATGGAATATCAAAGAAATCTAATTGTGTTCACTGGCAAAAACACAAACACTCAAAATAATTTACTTTCGACGACTCAAGAATAATAAATGAATAAATAGATCTTTGACTATTCTAAATAAGAAAAATTCAAGGATCTTTTTCACGAAAACTTTGAAAGACATGGAGTGGAGTTAAAAATCTTTCTAAAAAGTTTACATCTCCATTTGTTTACAAAAACGAGCATTTGAACACAAAGTTGAGAAATCAACGGTTAAGTTGCATTATTTCGACCATGGCTCTGATGCCAATTGAAAAACCGAGGTGGTGGGCAAATATATAAATAATGCTACCTTTACCTTGGTTGCGGAAGCGGATCGAGTCTTTGTGTGACTCGTTTTTGAGAAAACAAATTACACCGAGATATAGAGTTTATGGTGTTTGAGATGTGATGATGATGAAGAACAAAGCTAGTAGAAACATGGATATGAATAGCAAGATAGATCAACGATAAACAACATGAAGGATAGATAACAAAAGATAACCAAATGATTAACAATAACCGAATGATTACATTACCTACCCCACGCATTCCCGGGTTTCTTGAGCTTACTAGGTAAGTTCAAGAACCCTTGACAAGCTTCAAGGAACCATGACTAGCTCACTCACTAACATTATCATCTCTCTTCTTGTCTTCCACATGAGAAAGACTTGCTATATATACTACAAACTCACTAAGGGCATAATAGTAAAACTACCAACTAGTGACAATATTTAAACAATAAATAATATTCACTAGAGCCATCTTCTTTAGTTGAGTCTCGTAGCTTGAGTTGTCATGTTCTTCACCGTGTTGTCGGGACGGTAAACGTTAAGTGGCCGTTGAGTATTATCACATCTATCCAAATCATGTTGGGTCGGAATCTCGATTCCCAACAAATGAGTTCGGTGAAGAAGTTCGACCTTCAGATAACACAAACACATTAAATGACATAAAGTAATACAAACTTTCAGATATGATTTGTTAGTATAATTACTTTAAACGAAAATTGAGATTTAAAATCATACCGTTTGATAAGTCACTAAGATGATATATATAAGCAGGTGTTGAAGTAGTGAAAAAAGAAATCGGTGAAGAAGTTCGACCTTCGGATAATACAAACACATTAAATGACATAAACTAATATAATTTTTGAGATATGATATGTTAGTATAATTACTTTAAACGACAATTGAGATTTAAAAGTATACCGTTTGATATGTCACTAAGAAGATATCTATACGGAGGAGTTGAAGTACCAGCAAAAGAAATTGGAGTAGAAGTCCGACCTAAAGATAATACAAACACATTAAATCTCATAAAGTAATAGCAAGCTTGATAAACATACAAATACGTCTGTATTAAAAAATATTAAGTACTTTTACCAAATTTTTTTATCAAACAACGAAACTATAGAATGTGTGTTATTGACTTGTACGGAGTTCGACATATTGGAAGATAGTTGCAGTTTGTTATGTTTCCGCTTGGCCATTAACATCTCTCTTTTCTCCCTGTTTTTTCTAACAGAATTTGAATAACTACCTGTACTAACTGACATTATGACACAAATAGGAAATGAATAGATTTTAAAAAATTGTATTCATAGTATAAGTACTTGAATGAAAGTTGAAAGTTAAAAACTTACTATTTGATATGTCAGCAAGAGGAGATCTATAAGTGTTATTTGTGGCAAGTAAAGAAGTTTCAATTATTGATGATGTTTGTGGTATTCTTCCTCTTTTTGATCCAAGACAGCTTTTTTGTGTTTTCTATTTTTTTGACATGTTTAAATAATGAATACTATTATTTGAAATGTCAAGGAAAGGGGAAACATAAATGTTTTTGTTGACTTGTGAAAAACTCGAAAAGTTCAAAGGTCCTTGCGATTTTCTTTGTTTTTCTTCATCCATACGAACTTTCATTTTTCCTTTATTTTCTTTGTTTTTCTTAGCTGTTAATGAAATAAAAAAAAACAGTTTACAAACTGGATAAAAGTAATTGTATCGCAATGAAATATAATCATTATATATAGAAAGTAATTAAGTATAATACATTGTATATCCAATCAAATTAAATGACTTCTATAAGATAAAACTCATCAATGACAATCTATCAACATAAATGAATAAACAAAATATCAGTTTAATGAAACCTTAAAAACGAAGTTTGACATTTCCATAATTCCTATATGAGTTCAATACCCAATAATCTCATCTTGCTATCTCGGTATTTTAAATTATAATGAAATTTATGGATGGGGAAGAAGGAAATTAATTAGTGGTAGTTAATAATTATTATCGTCACAAATATTTCAAGGGAAAACACATTTCTAATCATTTCTCTTTTGTTCTCATTGATTTGTTTAACACACGTGAACAAAAAATTTATTATTTAAAGCAGGAGATCTCACTACTACAAAAACTGGCTTTCTTGACGTGCATTGCGCGTCAAGAAAGGGCCTTCTTGACACGCAAATGCGCGTCAAGGAAGCCGGGGTCAAGAAGCTTCTTGACGCGCAAAATGCGTGTCAAGAAGCTCTTGACGCGCGAACAATGACACGCTATCCATGACACTCCATTCTTGACACCCATTTTGCGCGTCAAGAAAGGGTGTCGTCTGTGTTTAATAAATTTTAATTAATTATATATTTTTAGTGTCGTCTGTTTATGTTTATGACACACAAAACTGCGTGTCATGCATTTTATGACAAAATTAAAAAAAAATATTTTTGTGGATTCACTAATTTCCATATTATGATAATTAGCCTCGTAATCAAAATAAAATACACTTATAGCAAAATAATACATTTCATATATAGAGAAAACATTACAACATTAACATTAGTTTACATTGCACTACTACAAATACCCTTAGTTTCTTTCATCTCCATACTTGCATAAGAAATCATGATGTAGCTACATCCATAAGAAATCATGGTCTGTCTAATATGGTCTTCCTGTAATCAACATGAGGTGGAAGAAAGAAATTTTGATTATCCAATAATAATCTTCAAAAAAGTATTTAGCCATTGTTAATTGTTAATATTACCTATCAGAAGAGTCTGCCGAATTTGTAAGGTGATCTTCATGCACACATCACTCAATCTGATTACAAATTCTGATATACCTCTTCAAAATTCAAAAATAATATTAGCAAAATAAAGAGATGGTAACAGGAATGAGCATATGAAATCGGAACTGCAGTGTTCCTCTAATGGACAGTATATCTCAAGTATATCTCAAAATCTGATTGAAGCAGCAATTGCTTTTAATTCTTACCCCCTTGAACCTGCTGATCTCTCAGATTCATACCCATCAGATGGATTTACAATCTCATGAACTCTTGACTAAAACTGTAGTAGCTTGAAATCATGAAGCCCATATATAACACTCCTGACCATTACAGATGTGCACCAATGAAAATAAAATAAAAACTCACTGGTAGTGTCAACAAGGGGATTGTGTTTTCCTACATACTTCTGCATAGATTGATGAGCAGTACCTGAGGTGTACTCATGTGAAATAAAGTTGGTTGATTGACACTCAACTGGAAGGCATCGTGTCCTCCAATTTCTCACTTCCATCAATATCTACAAATTACATTTATGGTTTGAGAAATGATCTGGTTATTATAATTATATTCTTGAGAATCCTTACCTTCATACAAAAATTCATCTTCTTTATGGGATCATTGTTTCCGTGCAGCCTCAACATGTCATTGCATGATATCCCGACCATTGCTGCAGTGGGTGGTGAAAATGGTTACTGAAATGGCGCCAGACCCGTCGGAGATATCGCCTTTGACGTAGTACCTGTATGAGATTGAGATATTGTATATGAAGGGGCTGTTGCATATCAATTATGTATTGTAAATATATGCAGAGTTGTATGATATGTTGGTGTGTGCCAGGTTACTTTTATTTTAAGTACCGAGTAGAATTATATGATTGTATATTAATTAAGATGTTATAGTGCCGCTGCATTTTTTACAGGTTCTTTGTAAACATCTATGATTTTGTGTTTTAATTCTTTATATTTTTAAAGCTTAAATGCCAAGTCAAATAACTGTTTGGTTGTTTCTGTCTTACAGAAATTGATTTCTAATATATGTTATTAGAAATTTGAATATAAGATTTACATATTTGGTATTTGACAAAATCTATCTTTTTTATTATCTGAATGATGAGCCCTTTTTTTTCTTTCTGTATGAAACGATTTTTAAGAGATAATATTATACTTGAAATGGGTCATACAACCCGCCCGAGCTTTATGAAGGAATGTTAAGTTATAAATGTATCTATGATATCACAGTGTTATTGATATGGATAAGCAACATAAAACTATTAAAATGCATACCACAAGTAGATGCCAGCAGCAACATTCTCATGAATTTGAAGAAGCTTTTTATGTCTGTATAAACTATTTTTTTAAGGCAATAATGTAAATCTACAAGGAAGTTATTCAAAACAATTCCAATCACATAACCAGGCTTCACATAGTAATTAACATAAAACATACACACACATATATAATAACCGTTCATTGTACCTTCACACCTTCCTTAGCTTTAGCTTCAAACGAGCTGGAACAAAATAAATTATCCGAGGGTAAACCAAAATTGACCGTTTCTCTTTCTTAAGAACTTTAAAGACTTTTATCACAAAAATGGAAATCTTCTTCTTTTTTTTATTAAATTCTTAAAAAACATGAATTTGCCAAACCGTGAAACATTTGATTATTACAACTTTAAACAACAAAAACACATCCAAACATTATTTTCTACAGCCTGTTTAATCACATCTGAGTATCTGATTTAGATTATCTAATAACCCAACATCACTTCCAATAAATACACATCCAAACACTCCCTTATATAAAGGAGTCTTAAGGTTTAGAGAGTAAAAACATAGTGTACCTCTGATTTTGCATTTGCTTTTGACAAAGCAATTGCTTCAAATGCCACTTGTCCATCTACGAACCATCGAGCTTGACTGCTATAGCTATTAGTTGTACAGAGGTGTTTGGTAAAGGTAGATGGAAGCGTAAGATGAGATAAAAAAGAACAGACACATGAATATTTATTAGGTAAACGTAAGCATAATTTTTACTCTTAAAAGCACCAAGCTTATTTTTTTGTTCTTTTCTGAGCAACTTATTGTTTTAAAGCTTCCAATCATGCTGTTGCAGGACTCGGGGCTTCTAAATCTGGATAAGAAGTGGCAAGGAAGTTCCAATATGTTGCAGGAATTGGCGCTTCTAGATTTGGCCTCTAGTTAAAAACAGATTTATCGATGACAATCTTAAATAATTAGATCGCTGCGACAATAAACTTGAGGATTAACGATAAAATATAAAATTAGGGTTTGTTTAGTACCTAGATCGATGGATTGATTGATAAAGACGAATCAGGGATGTCCGCTGACTGACGAAGACGGGCATATCGCCGGCAGGTGCAGATGGCTAACAATCTACGTCGGAGTCAATTAGGCCGGCAACTTTAACCACCTCTGTGAAACCCTATCACTGCGAATCAAAATTGTTATGAAGATGCCACATTTTATTCGAAAATCCGAAATGACAAGAGAAGGAAAATTAACTTAAAAAAGATTACAGCTTTTAAGATGAAATGACGAACACTATAGAAGCAAACCAACACTAAACTAATAAAGAGATAGCAAACAGGTTATTCTAACTATGGATACCAAAGACTGTACCTTTAATAAAAGGGATTGCAAAACTACAAATAACATGAATGCACTATGCTCACAGAAACTTAAAAGGACACCTTCAACAATAAGATAGAGTTAGTATTTTTTTTTAGTAGGACTGTAAACTTGTAAGAATGCAATAAGAGGTAAATTTAGAGTTAGTAAACCTAATCTGCTATGACTGACACAAATAAATGACAATAACATATGTAGAAATTAAATCCAGGAAAACTAACCTTTACATAGGTCCTCGTGTTGACCCGCAACGCCCAAACCAAAATGCCAAGAGAACTGCAACCAGTTTATGATGAGTAACATTCCCTATCCACATTAGACATGACACAAAAAGAAAAGTAATAGAAGAATAAATCACAACAGAGAACTTGTATCAAAAAATAAAACATCAGAAACAATAAAATTACCAAATCAAAAGACAAACTGAAAAAAATTGACATATTTGCTAAAGCATGTATAAAAAGAAATTAAAATCCAATCTGCAAAAATATATATGCAAAACCAACTAAAAACCTAAACCAAAGACAATAAGCCGAGTACAAAGCACAAAATTAAAGAAAAATACAATACAGAGCAGCAGAAGTAGATCGAGAAAAAAAGGATCACCTAAAACAAAGAACAACCAAAATCAAAGAATTAGGACATGAGAATAGAAAAGAGGACCAAATCGAGGACAAAACTGCAAGCACAAAAGACAATGTGGAAGAAATTTCGAATGGCATTAAACACCTTCAAGAGAGCAGCAGGAAATCGACGGAAGTGTGGCGTCTTCTTCATACCATATGAAGATTGTGAATCCGGCAATTGAGAACGTCGGAGTCAATTTTGAGAACGTCGCCGTGGAGGTCGCCAATTGAGAAGGTCACCGTGGAGGTCGCCGATTGAGAAGGTCGCCGTTGAGGTCGCAGATTGAGAAGGTCGTCGTGGATTGTTTGGATTTGGAAGTGTAGATGAAAATTTGGGAGCGGGAGTATTAGGGTAAAATTTGGGAGTATTAGTGTGAGCGACTGAGCGGGAGGGAGTGAATTTTAGGGCAAAATTTTCGGCAAATTATTGGGGGGAATTTTGGAGCCAAAAATTAAAAGACGACAATTTCTTCTTGACACGCGGTTTTTATATGTCCTCCGTGTTTTTTTTTTTTGAAATATGACAGAAATTCTTGACACTCAAAAATGCGCGTCGTGAATTCTTAAGAATTACCTATAAATGACATTTTATTTTGACACTTCAGTTTTTGCACGTCAAGAATTATCGAGTGTCATCGTTCGCGTGTCAAGAATTATCTAGATAATAATGCATTTGGAAATCAGATGCAAATAGGTATTTTCTTCTTCACACTAACCACGTTTTACGAATTTGAATACATTGACCGTTCATATACAACATGATATGATTAACACGTTTAACATGTCAATTAGTCAAACACAAACACGAATATGTTAATGAACATGTTACATGACACACGAGTTGTTCTAACACGATTAAATACGGCTAATATCAGAAAATGTCATAAAATTACAATCCGTAAATACCAAGATTTTGACATTTCTATAATTCCTAATTGGCTTCTACTATCTTGCTTTTGACTACTAATCGGCTTCTGCTATCTTGGTTTAATATTTTGTTATGTATGTTTCTAACCTATGTGTATTCCTTAATATGTCATCAGGATTGTTCGTTTGCTGAAATAAGTCTACATATTCATAAACTCTACACCATTAAACTTATATTTGGATGTACTGATTTTCTCTTAAAGTGAATTACCTAAATGCTTATGGCAGTTTAACAGAAGCAAATAGTCATTACAATAGCCTTAATGTAAAACTATAACATCCCAAAATCCACGTCTAGGTAACTACGTATCTGATTATGTTTACTTATGTGTTTTTATTTTAAATACGTGTTAGGAAATTATATTATACAAGTAAACACGTGTTTATATGATAAAAATGATGAGTGGGTTCAAAAATAATGATACATGAATGATTATGTGTTTTAATTGAATATATACGTGCAAATACGTGTTTAATTCCATGTTAGAATATTAATGCATAGGTGTTTAATACAAATGAAATATATTTGATAGTTAGCGGGAAAGAAAATAAGTAAATACGTGATTTATACGCGTAGATACGTGTTTATATTTGTGACGCCCACTCCCAGGCTTGGCTCTAGAAGGGGTCACGCATCGGATTTACTCATGAACACAAAGTAATAACAGAGATAACTAAGCAGCGGAAATTTCGAACTTTTATTTATTTGCCAAGTGCTACAAAGTAAGAGGTAATTTACATAAGGAGATACCAACTATAGCTACGTTTTATTGCTATATCTATGCCAGCTTGCCAAAACCCTCCTTCTGTCTGATAGCTTGCCCGTCTAATCCCTTATCAACAGGGCCTTCTGATAACTAGTCGAAGCCTCATTTTGACCTGACATACATACATTTTTGGAAAAGGTCAGCTTATGCTGGTGAGTTCTATATTTTAAAACTTTACCTCGGCGTGAGGTTTAAAACCTTTGGACCTGCAAGATCCCTTTTAACAAACATTTACTAAGTATAATACATAGCAAAATTATACAAACCATAACAGTCATATACAACTAGGCATATTTTTCAATATAAGGTATCTACCCCACTATAACCTTTCGATTGCTTCTCGATCTATATCTTTACTTCCATATGCTATTTTATATGCTGAGACTAAGCTATACTCTCCTTACTAACTTCCATCCGCTGTTATATTGGCAGAGACCTATATTCCATCCGCTATAAGCAGAGATCTATACTTTCATGACTAACTTCCATCCGCCATTATATCGGCAGAGACCTATCTTCCATCCGCTATAAACAGAGATCTACCTTCCATCCGCTATACGTAGAGATCTACCTTTTTATAATAATTCCAACTCCCTTAGTACTACTACGCACCCCTAGTTAAATACCCAAATGACTTAGGTGTGCTACTAAAGATGATAATGTACTCATATACTACAACAAATGAACATCCCCAATTTACCTAGGTGTATGTATACATGATGTACCAGCGGCGTATCCTCCACACTTCGATTTACCGGGTAACTATACTACCTTGCTTGTATACATGATGTACCAACGGCGTATCCACGACATAATAATATAGCAAATGTATCACATGTTCTCATATAATCATACGTACTCACTTGTGCGTTTATTAACAAACCCTTATCATTTGACTATTTAAGTTCAAAGCAAGCATAGCACATATCATATCACAGTCATTATAATTACATTATAACACGTATAAATGATTTAACATCATTTTCATAACATATTGTTGGAAACAGGGTGTCCTGACCCGACGAATTATTGAACCTGATCGATATTGACCCGTAATAGTTACACCTGGGTCAACGGACTATAAAATCTAATTAATTGTTAATTAGTATTAAAACGAACTAAGCGATTAATTAAATAAATGCTTGATTATTTATTTTAATTAAAACGACAAAATTATCTCGGCTAAAAACACTCGTAAAAATAAATAGACGGGCTAATCAGTTGTTACCGGATTAACAGACTGATCAGCTTGCTGGCTTAAAGGAAATCGCGACCGGGCCCAGTCCGTCAGAGCCTCGGTCCGCGATTTTTAATTAAATAAGGGAGAGGGAGATTAATTGTAACACAAGTGAAAAACCCTAATCTCCAATCTCTCTCTCTCTGCGCCGAAACCCCAGCCGGCTCCCCAGCCGGTTCCCCAGCCGGCTCCCCAGCCGCCGTCCGCCTCCGATCGGCGCCGCCACCACCACCGCAATCCCTTGAGTTTTTCGATGGATCCCCTTCTTGCCAATGTGTGTGCTCGTCTCGACAGAGAAGCCGCTGCAGCCCAAGCCGAAGCCGAAGCCGCGACCACAGCCGCCGCCACGGTCCAAGCCGCCGCCTCCTTCGTCGCACCATCACACAACCGCCGGCCGGTGGTCCTCGCGCTGCTGGCGCAGCCGAGGCCGCCACGCTCGGTCCCCTCGTCGTGGCCCGCACCACTGTACCCACCGGCCACCACCACCGCGTCGCCGCCAGTCACCGGTGATGAGATCATCGTGGGGACTGTTCCGGTTGCTATCCCGATGGAGGATGTTTTGTCACCACCGCCCGTGGTATCTCTACCACTGCCGCCCCCACTACCGCCGCCGCCGCCTATGGCCGTCGATGATCTGTCTCGCAGGTTCGAGTCAGAAGTCTCAGTTCATCCTAGCGCGAGCCCGTTGAATCCGGGTGTCCCGAGCGGTTGCTCGGATCCCGCCAAGGTATATCTAACTCGTTTAGATATTTAATTAATTAATTAATTTATTTATTTTATATAAATAATTTTCTTGTGTTTGTCGTGTACGGTGATTGATCCTGTTACAGTTGTTTCCGCGTATTTACTTAAATCGTTTCCGCTGCTAAATTAATATAGTCTTAATTTACATATTAAATCAGTTTTAATCGGATAAAAATTAAAATCGGTAACCCGGATATCCACTGTAAAAACCCAACAGTGATATCAGAGCCATTATCACCGCACGCAAACTAGAACCGGTCTTTTCGTAATCGGTAGTTCGCAATTCCGACTTAAATCCAAATTGCGAATTAGAATTAATTAATTTATTTATTTTAATTCTATATAAATTTTATTATTGTGTGTTACGGCCGACCCCTTATTAAAAATTGCATAATTTTTTATGTTGTGCCGTGTTTGTTTTTCTCTGGTTGGCCCAAATGTTTTGGCCCATTTGTGTATTTCAAATTTTGGTTTATTGGACCCGGTTTTAGGGTTTTAAAGTTGTACAAAATTTAGAGCTAGGTTACTATTTTTGTAATTGTAAATTTTGTAAAAACCAAGACTCGAAGACTGGACACACGCCGAAGGGATGTCGAAGCAAGTGGGAGCTGAATCGGATCCAAGAACGCACAGAGTTGCCTCCTTGGTTGTTCACCATTTATTGTATTTAATTTTATATTAAATATGTCCCTTATGATCTCGCTTGTATGGCTCGAGCGAAATCAAGACCTTATGTCTTTTAACACAAAATATGCCATTCGCGACAACTTAGTAATTTTAATTAGATTAAATTAATTTACTAGTCCCGATTGGTGATAGGGTTTATCGTTCGTGTCTAACGGTAATTAAATATTAAAAGTAATTAATATCCCTATATGGTAATTCTTAAAAACTGATAGTTCGTGCCATCCTATCTCAAGTTGAACTTAGAAAGTATTTACCAGAGCATCAGTGTTGGAGTATTTCAACACCGCACTTGGTGCCTAGGGTACCTTCTAAGGTGAGGACATTGGAGTATTTCAACACCGTGTCGTCACTTCGACCATTTAGGATTACTATCGCTCTAGACGTATATGTTCGTGGTGTTGGAGTATTTCAACACCGCGCCACGGATGTATATTGCTAAAGTGGGCATGTACGAGGCTAAACGTATCGCAAAATACAATTGTATGTATATAGCGACCTCATACCGAGAGTTGTGACTTGAGTCTCACAATTGACAAACGTTGTCAGTTTGTTTACACGGCTTTACTCCCGAGGCTCATTTGGCGGTCTCAAGTAATGTCGTCTAAACGAATTCTCGATTTCTTAAAATAAACTTTACCAACTTAATTATTCTAAAGAAATATAAAACATCGAAACTACTGATTATATCTACTTTGCTTATTTCAGAAGGCTAAAGAAAACTCACCTCCATTAAGTTCAATGGTACAACTCGACCCCTTCACTGAGACTGGCTTTCTCGCAGGGCAGACTACCCGGAGGAACCTTTTAAGGGCTCTTTGGGAAACTCTATGTCACTGACCGACCTATCGCGAGTATACCATCTTACTTGTTAAATGAGAACTCGCGATATGAGCTCCAAAAGCACACTGACGATGATAAGGACGTCACTAACCTGATGTTATCTAGCATGACTCAGGATTATCGATACAATTTCATGGGGATGTCTGCTTATGACATCATGCGTAAACTCAATGATTTATTTGAGTTGGGTCAGAGGACTGAACGAGCCGATGCACTTTTATAATTCGTGAACTGCTCTATGGCTAACGACTCGTCTCCATACGATCATGTCATGCTGATGAAAGCGTATCGCGACAGGCTGATCGACCTTGGCTACTCCATCTCTGACAGGATGGCTCTTGATGTAGTACTCAGATCTTTGCCCGAATATTATCGTATTCTTGCGATTAATTGTTCGGCTCAGTCGATCGAGGAGGTTATTCCGTTGATACCCAACGTGAAGATCAGGACCACGCCGGACGTGCTCAGAGTTGCTAATACAAAAATCTCCAAAGCCAAGAAGGTTAAAAAAAGGAAAACGCAAGAAACCACAGGTGCAGCCTCCCGAGGAGCGCCTGTGCTATGAGTGCAACAAAATGGGACACTAGCGTCGCAACTGTCCCGTTTATCTTGCAAAGCTGAAGATGACCAAGAACCCTAATAAGGGTTGCTCATCAGGTATGTCAACAAATGTTATTGAACTTTTCACTGTTTCCTCCAATTCATGGGTAATTGATACTGGATGTGGTTATCACATCGTTAATGTTTTGCAGGAACCTGAGAAGTGGAAGAAGACAGAACAAGGCTGCATGGACCTCATCGTTGGTGACGGGAAGAAGGTCCCAGTACTTGCTACTGGCACATATTCTTTTTCATGCTCTTCTGGCCTTGTAGTTACTTTAGTTAACTGTTTATATGCACCTAGTTTATCCAGAAACATTATTTTCGTGTCTTCATTGCTTGAACAAGGATTTCGGTATAAATTTAATGGAAATGTGATTTCTGCTTACCTTAATGATATCTTTTATTTCGAGGCTAAACCTCGACATGGTATATATGAGATAGATGTTCAAACAAACGATCAGCTCTATCATTTTCTAAAAGAAGCAAAGCTGATAGTAACGAATCCTCATTATGGCACCATAGACTTGGTCACATAAGCAAGGCCCGCATTAAGAAGTTACAAACTGCTGGGATTCTCGAATCCCAAGATGCAGATTCCTTCGATGAGTGCGAGTCGTGCTTATCTGGTAAATTAACCAAGTCACCCTTCACCCATACAGGTGAACGGGCCCAAGGATTGTTAGGCATTATTCACACCGACGTGTGTGGACCCTTTCGAACCGAAACGAGGAATCGTGAACGGTACTTCATGACTTTCATCGATGACTACAGCAGATATGCCTATGTCTATCTGATGAAACACAAACATGAAACTTTTGAAAAGTTCAAAGACTTTCAAAACGAAGTACAAAATCAGCTGAGTCGAACTATTAAAATACTTCAATTTGATAGAGGTGGTGAATACCTAAGCGCTGAATTCCTGAATCATCTGAAGGAATGTGGAATCGTTTCACAACCTACTCCACCTGGAACACCCCAGTTAAATGGCGTAAGTGAAAGGAGGAATCGAACACTACTAAACATGGTTCGATCGATGATGTGAAGGACTACCTTGCCACATTCCTTTTGGGGATATGCCATCTTGGCCGCTGCTCGCCTAATAAATCTGGCACCGACCAAGAAAGTAGGGAAGACCCCATATGAGATATGGCATGGTTCTCTTCCTAAACTATCATACCTCAAGGTATGGGGATGTGATGCTTATGTCACCAGCGAATCTGACAACAAGCTCGATCCCCGAGGCGAAAGGGTAACTTTCGTTGTATACTATTGTAATACCGGTTATTATTTTTACCATCCCGATGCAAACACTGTTTCCATCAAAAGGAAAGGTAAATTCCTTGAGAAAGAATTCCTTGCTCGAGGAACAAATAGTGATCCAGTGGATCTTAAAGAAATTCGAGATACACCTAACCCTGAGACGGTCGCTGCATTTGACCGACAAATTGTTGTCGCACCATCAGACCCAAACACAAGCACAAGCGTTCGTAGGAGCGAAAGAATACGATATGAGCCTAATAGATACCTTGGATATCATGAGGCCTTTGACGTTCTGTTAATAGCCGATTATAACGATGAGCCTATTAACTACAAAGCTGCTATGTCAGATCCAGAATCTGATAAATGGCTGGAAGCCATGAACGCTGAGATGCAATCCATGCGTGACAATCACGTCTAGGACTTGATTGAGCTACCCCTCGGCACACGGGCAGTAGGGAGCAAGTGGATCTTTAAAAGAAAAACTGACATGCATGGAAATGTGCAAACCTACAAGGCACGGCTTGTAGCAAAAGGTTTCACTCAAACCCAAGGGATTGACTATGATGAGACCTTTTCGCCCGTTGTCATGATCAAATCGATCAGGATTCTCCTTGCCATAGCCGCATACCATGATTATGAGATATGGAAAATGGACGTTAAAACCGCTTTCCTGAACGGATAACTCGAAGAGGATGTCTACATGGTTCAGCCTGATGGTTTTGCCGATCCAGAGAATCCAAACAAGGATTGCAAGCTAAGCAAGTCCATCTATGGACTCAAGCAGGTATCTCGAAGTTGGAATCTTCGTTTTGATCAAAAGGTCAAAGAGTTTGGTTTTGATCAAAATAAAGATGAACCTTGTGTTTACAGAAAGGCAAGTGGGAGCGCTGTATCGTTTCTCGTACTGTACGTAGACGATATATTGATCATAGGAAACAACATACCCATGCTTAACGATGTTAAGAAATGGCTTTCATCCTGTTTCGCTATGAAAGATCTTGGAGAAGCCGCATACATTCTGGGAATTAAAATTCACAGAGATCGATCTAAGCGCCTTTTGGGTCTCAGTCAAAGCACATACGTTGATAAGATCATAGCTCGGTTCAACATGAGCAATTCCAAGAAAGGAGCCGTTCCCATGACTAAGCAATCTTGGACAAATCTCAAGCACCTAAAACAGAGCGAGAGATAAGCTAAATGGCGTCAATCCTATTTGCCTCTGCTACTGGATCTATCATGTATGCCATGATCTGCACACGACTGGATGTCTCGTATGCACTGAGCGTGGCAAATCGGTACCAGCAGACGCCAGGACTTGCTCACTAGACGACTGTAAAGAACATATTGAAATACTTGAGAAACACCACTGATATGTTTCTCGTATACGGAGGTATTGATGAAGAGCTCACTGTAAGGTGTTACACTGACGCTAGTTTTCAGACTGACCGAGATGACTCTCGCTCACAGTCGGGATTCGTATTCACTCATAACGGAGGGGCTGTTTCCTGGAGAAGCTCAAAACAGCCAGTAGTAGTTGATTCTACTACCGAATCCGAATACATAGCTGCCTCAGAAGCTGCTAAGGAAGCCGTGTGGATGAAGAAGTTCATATCCGATCTTGATGCCGTGCCAAGCATAAGGCAGCCCATCGAGATGCTGTGCGATAACACAGGCGCTATAGCTCAAGCCAAAGAGCAAGGGTCTCATAAGAAGGCCAAGCACATCCTGAGGAAGTTCCACTACATAAGAGAAGTAGTCGATAGAAATAAAATCAAAATAAGCAAAGTACACACAGATCAAAACTTAGCTGATCCCTTCATGAAGCCAATGAATCAGGAGACTCATATACGCCACAGAGAAGCGATATGGCTTAGATTAGCCAAAGACATGTTTTGATTCAGTATTTGGATGTATGAACACCAACAGTTATCTGTATAACTCTTATTCCATCTGTGTTATGCAAAAATGAATTACATAACTGTGTTCAACATTTATACGTTTAATCTTTGGACAATAAGTTCTTGTCCTAAATGTCCGTAGTCGATTAGTTAGTGGGAGCTATACTCAAGTAAGATTATTGTGACTGCTTGAACCTTAAAGCCGTTTAATGTTCAAACTCACAGACCTCATTGGTGAATGACGTTGGACGTAACTCGCATCATGCAATGCAAACATGGAAGTCTTGCTTGCTTGATTAATGCATGCTCTAATGTATCCTTAGACCTGAGACGCATATTTTAACTCCCTTCTACTAAAGAACATTCTTTGATTGTAGCCTAACGTTGTTGCGTAACTCCCAACCATAACGGTTACTTTTGGGAATGGCTCTGAGGTTTAGTGGGAGCTGTATGCCTCAACAAGGGATTCTGTACTCTTGCTTCAGCAACGGTTAGACATAAACGCGCCCTCGTTGGTTCCATGTGATAAGTGTGAGGCCTCACCCAAACTTACTGTGTTTGTTGGATCACTTCGAATTGTATCGAGAATAAAAAATCGATGAATCATAAATGAGAGTCCATGTCTCATGATTCATCAATGTCTTATACAGAAAGGAACATATGACAATGAATGCACAAGTCATGAGTCTGCTTGATTGTCAATCAGATATACTTTAGCTGACGACTTAAAGTGTGAATATTAGTTGGTGTAGCCATGCATAGCTAGAGTGCCTCTGACTGCGTTCGTTAAACTGTCGCGTTCAATCCAAGTGGGAGACTGTTGGAAACAGGGTGTCCTGACCCGAAGAATTAACGAACCTGACCGATATTGACCCGTAAGAGTTACTCCTGGGTCAACGGATTATAAAATCTAATTAATTGTTAATTAGTATTAAAACGAACTAAGTGGTTAATTAAATAAATACTTGATTATTTATTTTAATTAAAACGACAAAATTATCTCGGCTAAAAACACTCGTAAAATAAATAGACGGGCTAATCAGTTGTTACCAGATTAACAGACTGATCAGCTTGGTGGCTTAAAGGAAATTGTGACTGGGCCCAATCCGTCAAAGCCCCGGTCCGCGATTTTTAATTAAATAAGGGAGAGGGAGATTAATTGTAACACAAGTCAAAACCCTAATCTCCAATCATTCTCTCTCTCTGTGCCGAAACCCTAGCTGGCTCCCTAGCCGCCGTCCGCCTTCGATCGGCGCCGCCACCACCACCGCAATCCCTTGAGTTTTTCGATGGATCCCCGTCTTGCCAGTGTGTGTGCTCGTCTCGACAGAGAAGCCGCTGCAGCCCGAGCCGAAGCCGCAACTCGAGCCGAAGCCGAAGCCGCTACCCGAGCCGCCGACGCAGTCCAAGCCGCCACCGTCTCCTCCGTCGCACCATCACACGACCACCGGCCGGTGGTCCTCGCGCTGCCGACGCAACGGAGGCCGCCGTGCCCGGTCCCCTCGTCGTGGCCCGCGCCACTGTATCCGCCGACCACCACCACCGTGTCGCCGCCAGTCACTGGTGATGAGATCCTCGTGGGGACTGTTCCGGTTGCTATCCCGGTGGAGGATGTTTTGTCACCACCGCCCGTGGTATCTCTACCACCGCCGCCGCCACTACCGCCGCCGCCTCCGTCGATGATCTGTCTCGCAGGTTCGAGTCAGAAGTCTCAGTTCGTCCTAGCGCGAGCCCGTTGAATCTGGGTGTCTCGAGCGTTTGCTCGGATCCCGCCAATGTATATCTAACTCGTTTAGATATTTAATTAATTAATTAATTTATTTATTTTAAATAAATAATTTTCTTGTGTTTGTCGTGTATGGTGATTGATCCTGTTACAGTTATTTCCGCGTATTTACTTAAATCGTTTCCGCTGCTAAATTAATATAGTATTAATTTACATATTAAATCAGTTTTAATCGGATAAAAATTAAAAACGGTAACTCGGATATCCACTGTAAAATCCAACACATATCATATATACATTGGCCCAAAAGCCTTTCAACCGATTATCAACTTAACACATTTCACGTATATGTATTTTAATGCATTTCCATAACAGTTCACGTATATATATATTAATCCAACAACAACTTAACAGTTTAATATATAACCATTTAACAATTAACACCTTAATAGTTTAATATATATTCACTCAAAGGCAATATAACAATATAACACCCTAATAGTTCAGATAGGCAACATTTCAGTTGTAAATCATTTTAAATACATTTTATAACATTTGTATGTATATCAGCCCGAAAACATTAAAAACATTTAAGAGTGGGCTCATAGAACTCACCTTATCTCTTTAACCGATTTACTTGGACAGAACTCCCGCTACGATTCCCGATTTAACCTAATTTGCGTATCGTATGGCGTTAACGCAAGGTTTTATATAATAAACACTTCCTATGTTTATTTTAACAATATTATTATCTTAATATTATGTAGTTATTAAGATTATCCCTTTTATAGGTCAAAATGACCAAAATGCTCTTTAGGCAGTTATCATTTTCTTTTAACGATAATACGAAGACACACATTCCTATAAGTAAACGCTAACCCCGGGATCGCCCAGTGAGGCATGCCAGTTCCCAGTTGGTATTTATCCGCAACCCCCGCTTTGCCAGAAACCCCAGAGTACAGACGCTTACCCTTCCGGACCGCACGAACTTCTAAATATCCGATTAACTCGGTATCTTTAACACTTTATTTTTATTGATTTTAAACACATATATACTTATTATATATATAAACATGTTACCATACCAAAAATAAAGCCCCATACCCTCCAGATTATTTTATATTAAATAATCATATTTCAAAACCCTAATTTCCCGTTTTTCTCGTTTCTTAATCAAAAATCATTTTCTTTTCAAATAAACTTAGGTTATTATCCATTATAACATTTTATAATATACTTTAAAATATCAAAGCTTAATTTAACACCGTTTACTTGATTTGGGCAGAACAACATTATGAAAACCCTAATTTTGACCCGTTAACAAAACCTTTACCAAACCTTTTCCAAATATGAAATAAACTTAGGGCTTTCTTAAAATACATTATTTTAGGGTTACCTAAAAAAATTCAGACCCAAATTCCCACCCGATCATCCAATTTTGGCAAAACAAGCTCAAGAACCCTAATTTTAACAAAATTTTAGAAATCATACTTAGAGGCAATATTATCAAAAACTAAGATAGGTTACTGTTAATCATACCTAATGATGATGGACTGCTGAATTTGGCCTCCTATCTCCATACCGTTTGGTTGAATTTTGCAGAAGAAGGTCTGGGTTCGTTCTAGGGTTTTTAGGAGAAGAATTGGTGAATTTGCGAATTGTTATGGACGAATCGGATGGCTATTTATATGTATCAGGAGTGCCTAAGACCCCTTACACCTGTTATGGTGAGTAATCCAGCTAAAATGACGCGTGTGGGTCGAATTCGTGCGAAGAAAGCACGTGAACGTGGCCAAAAACGAACCACGAGGCAAGTCTGTTCGCTGCAACCCACCGCGCTACACGATGAGTGCCACGAGAGGCTTCCCGATACGCGAGCCATCTTTAGCGATTTGGCTTTTAGTCCCTGCACTCTTATTTTACATTTTGACCCCATGAACTTCTATCTTTCTAGCATTTTATGCACCAAAACAATATGGGACATATTTATAAAGGTTTCTGAGGCTCGGGACACGCTTGTTGATATACGTATACATACGTGTATATTTATATACATATTTATATATATTTTTCATTAATTTACACTTTAGCCCCTCTAACTTTACAACACTTATTATCTTATGTTCCGAATCACTTTAGGATATATTCCTAATACTTTTTTAAAGCTCGGGATATGTATTATAATATATATATATATATATATATATATATATATATATACATACGTTCATATCTTTTAATGAATTACAGTTTTAGCCCTCCAACTTTTATCTTATGCATATTAAGCCCCTTTCTTTTGATATAGCTATCGTTTTACATCTTACAACTCTCTTAAACATATTTCTAACACTCTCGAAGGTTCGTGTCTCATAAGATAGTATACATACACACACATATATATATATGTATATTTACACAAATTACACTTTCTACCATTATATTTTTTTTTCTTGTTAATTACTACGTATGCATTTTTCACACGTTTAACTAATTAAACACGTATTTCCATATATATATATATATTCACCAAATGAATATTTCACATGCATTTATACTATTAAACACATATTTACACATGTGTTTCATATAACATAATCACGTAAAAGCATTTTCTCCCGGTTATTATTTATTTCTATCATATAAACGTTTAACTATGTTTTTCATGCTAACATCATATATATCAATTATCTTTGATATAAAACACGTATCTACATCATTTCCTTGTCTAATTTATCGTATAACACCACCTTTTATAAGTTTATTACCCGGTAATGGGTAAATATGCATTTTCTATCTGTTTTGTCACGTTTAACTATCTAACACATATATCATATGTACCTATCACATTAGCCACATATTCTTTACGCATTTATCAAAATTTGGGATGTTACAATATTTCTCGTTATATGTGACCCGAACCTTACAGATTATTATAAATATGTTTTCGAAAGTTTTAGGACATAAAATAATATTTTATGTCAAAGTTCGAGGGGTTAATATGCATTAGATAGAACTAGAACGACTGGAAATGTAAAATTTTCAAAATATCTAAATCTGACATGAGATGCGGCCCGCATCGACCGTGACTTGCACATTGTTACGATTTTGATAAGTTCCAGCCCCTTTTTCACACCTCTACGTGTCATTTTCAATTTTATTAGTCACCATGGGACGTGTCTAGACTTCAAGACGTCTCCAACATGTATAAATAGCACCCATATGATCGATTATAGGCTGTAAATTTCGAGATTCATGTCCGAAAAACCCTAAAAACGTAGCGGAATATTCATTGCTCGAATACGATCGATCCAGGAGGTCTTAGTGGCTGATTTTCAGCAATCAACCATTATTGGGTATGATCTAAAATAACCTCTTTCATTATTTGTTAAATCGATCTCTAAGTATGGTTTCTAAAAATGCATAAAAACTTGGGTTCTTGAGCTTATTTTGCTGAAATTGGGTGATCGGGTGGGAATTAAGGTCTGAATTATTGTAGGTGATCCTAAATTAATGTGTTTAAGAAATAACAAAGTTTATTTCAGATTTGGAAAAGGTTTGGTAAAGGTTTTGTAAACGGGTCAATATTAGGGTTTTTGTAACGTTGTTCTGCTCAAATTGAGTAAAGGGTGTTGAATTAAGCTTTGATATTTTAAATTATATTATAAAAATATTATAATGGATAATACCCTAAGTTGATTTCAAAGGAAAATGAGTTTTGATAAAGAAACAAGAAAACGGGAATTTAGGGTTTTGAAATAAGATTATTTAATATAAACTAATCCGGAGAGTATGGGGACTTGATTTTTGGTATAGTAACATGTTTATATATATGATATGTATATATTGAAAATATATTTAATCGGATATTTAGAAGTTCGTACGGACCGGAAGAGTAAGCACCTGTACTCTGGGTTTCTAGCATAGCGAGGTTGTCGCATATATCCCAACAGGTACCTCGCATACCTCACTGCGCAATCCCGGAGTGAGCGTCTGCTTATAGGAATGCGTGTCTTCATATTATCATTAAAAAATATTCTTTCACCTATAAGGGACAAAATGGTCATTTTGACAAAATGAATGTGAAGTCCATTAAGATTAGGATTAGGGTTAAGCTAGAACATTATTGTAACCTCTAGGATATCTTGATAGGGTTATCTGATTAAAGCGGTTAAATAACTGAGTTGCAAGGACTTAAACCAAGTATTATAACTTCGCAAAGCTAAGGTGAGTTTTATGAGCCCACTCTTTAAATGTTTTAATATTTTGGGCTGATATACATACAAAGTTATATATTCAATTGTTTATATGAATAGTATTTGAATTGCCTTTTTACCTGCTTTTGTTGATACGCATACGTGGAATGTTCTAATGCCTATAGCTGTTTTGAATTATAATTACATGTTAATTGTATCGGGAAGGTTATAATGAACGGGTAATATGAAATATGAAACTTTTGAATAAAGTTTTGAGAAATGGAAAATGTAAAGGTTTGGTCTAAGCTTGCATGTATGAATAAGTATCGAGTAAATATAATCTTACTGACCTTGTTATGATTGTAAGATGTAATCTACACTAGGGTGGTTCTATAACATATCTGTTTGTATTTAAGGTGTGGTGGATACGCTGGGGTACTTCCTATATAGAAACACCTATAATACAAAAGGAAATGATGTAGACTCTGTCCAATGTAGGTATCACTATGGTTTAACAAGACCAATAACATTATAGTTATAAAATACTTATTTCTATATTCAGGTGATGGACTGGGTTGGAAATGTTATTATAAGAGAAAAGAAATAACCAAATGGATTTTTGAGAAATGGTCTAAGCAATATTGTCTGAGTAAAAAGGAAACGATGGTTGTACAACTAAAAGAGGGGAATGGCGGTTCTATGGGGTAGCGACGGTTACTCTAATCTGGAAATGTATTCGGGTGGCGACGGTTGCCCGAGGAACTAACGTGGTTCCAATAGACAATGCTTAGTAAAATGGATAAATGGTTAAACGTTTTGGTATAATTCTGTTATGTTTTATACCTGATAAATGTTTAAAGGTTATGTATTGGTATAATGCTGTTATATTTTATACCTGATAAATGTTTGTTAAAAAGGGGGTCGTTAGGCCCAAGCGTTGGAATAAACTTTCAAGAAAAAGGTAACGCTTCTAGAAAAACGTAGAACTCACCAGCGTAAGCTGATCCTTTAAAGTATGTATATTAGGTGATATTAAGGATCCAAGCATAAAGAGAAAGGCTCATGTTTGAGCAGAGTTAGATGGGCATGCTGTTGGAGGAAGGCGATACGGGCATGCTCGCATAAGTACTATAGATAGAGGCATAGTTATAGCAACTATCTTGTATAATTTTCTATAACTGTTGTAGAAGTTTATCTTACTTGTACCTAGCTATATATATAAATAGAAGTTTTAATTTCTGCTGCTTTAGTTATCTCTGTTGTACCTTGTGTTCATGAGTAAATCTGATGCGTGACCCCTCTTAGAGCCAAGTCTGGGAGTGGGCGTCACAAAAACATACCTCTTCAATGATGACTTGAGATAAAAATATTGAAATGAGACTGCAATAAAAAACTAGAGAAAAATGATTTTGGAGACTAAACTTGTAGAATATATATATAGGATATTCGATAGCTAAAATATAGAAAGATTAGAATTATTTATTTAGTCAATCTATAAACTAATGATAATTTTGAAAAATAATGAAAGTATCGAAAATGGGGATATAAATTCGGAATTTTGAAATTTTGAAATTGTCAAAGTTAATTTGTAATTTTAAAGATGGCGCCAATATATGTAATAGCTAAAAGAGAGAAAGATTAGAATTATTTATTTAGTCAATCTATAAATTAATGATAATTTCGAAAAATAAGGAAAGTATCGAAAATGAGGATATAAATTTAATAATTTAAATTTTTGAAATTGTCCAAGTTAATTTGTAATTTTAAAGATGGCGCCAATAATCAATAATTTCGTATTTTAAAAATTAAAATTTAAAAACAGGTTAATCTAACTTAAATTACAAATAAATAAGGAAGACATGTTCTGAAATTAAGGATATAAATTCGGATAATAAAAACTTCATTTAATTCAATATCAATTTGGAAATTTTAAGATGGCGCCAGAAACGTTGGTTAATTGATTATTTCAAATATGAAGACAAAAATCGTTGATTTTGACAAAATCAAAACAAAAAATGAAGTTGTAATTTAGAAAATATTGGAACATAAATTAAAACAAAATATTTGAAGATACAACATTTAATTCGCTTTCTATTAAAAATTTGACGTGGTAAATATTTTAACTAACAAAATATTTGAAGATACAACATTTAATTCGCTTTCTATTAAAAATCTGATGTGGTAAATATTTTAACTAAATTCAGAATACGTTTTCTCTTATTTATGCTGATTGGTCGAATGGAACTATTTCCCTAT
Source organism: Deinandra increscens subsp. villosa (assembly GCA_039602395.1). Taxonomy (NCBI): domain Eukaryota; kingdom Viridiplantae; phylum Streptophyta; class Magnoliopsida; order Asterales; family Asteraceae; genus Deinandra; species Deinandra increscens. The sequence goes on along the minus strand of JBCNJP010000010.1, from coordinate 81,334,574 downwards.
CTTTGTTGGTGAAGTTTGTAGCCATTTTATATCTAAAAATGGGCACCGACAAGGATTTGTTGGTGAAGACAGGGTATATTTTCCTATAGCAAATCACAATTAATAAACTAAGTAAATAAAACCAAACCAAACATTGTCATAGTAGTTTAAAACAAAACAACCATAGCTATGTAGCAAAGTAAACCACAATACCAAAAAAAAAATGGTTTAGAAAACATTAAAGCAAGCTAAACTGCTCCATCTCACCGAACATTGATGTCGTCAACCTATTTCTCTATCTTCGGAATCAACAACTCTTTCTCCAATAGACATTCACCTTCAGTAACACCCTCGGTAATCGATTTTGCTGGCGAAGAAGCTGCACCGTCTTCAACATCGTATATATCGTTTAGCTTGTGTTTCAGATCATCACTATGATATATACCTTGCCTTTAGAATCACACTGGTTTTGACTTTTGACATCACTAAGATCAGCAGCGATCAAAGTATCATCACGAACATCGGATAATTCTGTTACATCCTGTAATAAGAATAACAAAAATTATTAAATATGACTATGCAATACATTGGATACATCTAAAAGACACGTTATTGGGTTTGCACATGAAAAAAGTCAACCTAAACATATAAACAAAAATCGATGTGATAAGCAGCAAAATAAGCAACTAAAAGAAAACCAAATTGATGCAGAAAATCAAAATAGGTAGAATGCTTGAACAAATTTACAAACTAATCCAAGAAATGGCTTATTCAAATACATTTAAAAATTCAAACTATCAATCATTACGGCGATAAAAATTAAGAAAGGCAAATGTATAAGTTGATGTTTAAAGATAAATGTATACCTTATTGACATAACTTTCTATATCACCACATCCTTGAGATGAAAAGTTTATCGACTGTGACAAAACAATCTATATATATGCATACACTTTAGAATGTGTGAAGCGGCTGATAAGAATAAGAAATATAACTGAAATAGTAGTAAAGTGTACAAGGTCACCTGCTCCTTGTTAGGTTTTTCATCGTGAGCAGATATTATTGAATCTTTCTCAGTAAGCTTTTTAATGGTGAAATATATGTACTCTTTTTTGATGTTGAAAGTACTTATGTCAATCTTCATAGCCAATCTTTTTCCAAATAGACTTTCAATTTTAACGGGAGGTTTCCCTTGCTGAATAACATAGAAAAATAAAAGATTAAATAAACAAAAATTGAACAAATATAAAAAAAATAAGTTTATACTAATTACCTCTACAATCCGCGACACCAATTCAGCGGCAGTGACCCTTAACAACCTTCTGACCTCTTTATAAAAAAGAGTGATTACGACAGATCCAGTGCCGTCTTGCACTTCAATTAACATCTTAAACCTGCAAAAAGTTACAATTAAATAAGTTTACCCTATATTATGGATACTTAATAATAATAGATAAAGTCACAAAAAAGTATAACTTTATAGTGGGTCCAATCTTTTCATTCTCGTAATCATCTGGTAATTTATGCTCATAATACCACATATCACCACTTGTAGTGGTAGCATCATGTTTGAGAAATCCCTCAATAGCTTTGTTGCACACTTTGTAAGAATGGTAAAACCATTCAGAACCTTTCAATAGGCACTTAATTGTGATTAAAATCACAAAGTTCTTCACCTATAAAATATAAACAGTCAACTCATTGATTTTATAAATGAAGGTATTTAAAAAGAGAGAAACTTATACAAAGTCTACAGAAGCTACCTCAATTATTCCATTCAACTCCACAATGTGATTGAAGTCTGTATCGACTAAGAAATCATCCTCCAAACTATATGATACAGACGAAGACAATCTGCTCACACTTAAGGATGGAACATCATATTGATTTTCATTATAACTGGAGAGAATAAAATTGAAAATAGTTTTCATCAATAACTCTTGTATTAATTTAATTAAAGTGTTAAAAGTTAATAAAAATATGAATATATCACCTCTCTTTGAATTCAACAATATCATCAAAATCAGAGTTTATAAATAACTTGGATACTTCAAAATAATTACAAACTAAATGACGATCTGGAAAATTTAAAAACGAATTCAAATAATAATTAAATTATGTTGAATAATTGAAATGAAGTTCTTTAAAATATATGGGTTTTTAAGTAACCTACTTCTGAAAACACTGATCATGACAAATTGAAGTATAATGACCACTTGAGTATGATCTGGCTGAGTTTTGATATAATGAATCAATCTCGCCGTATACTCTTCAAACAATGTAATTCAAATCTTACAATCCCTTCAAAAAAACATTAGAAAAATAAGGCAGTTATAGATATAAATGATATAATAATAGAATATAGTTTTGTAAATAAATTATAAGAACTAAGTTTAGCGTCCTGCAACTGGAAGTTAATCCTGATCTTCGGGGACCCATCATCTTTTTTCCCATAAGTTTTTGGAGGATCCGAATTGATAATCATGCATATTCAAAACCATTAAGAGGGTCGTTCCAAGTGTCGCAACACTGAATATTAGTGTTGAAATTCATACAAACCTTTATCGGATTAGCGATGCACTTGAATTTCCCTTTGTTTTCACCCAGAGTAGGTTTCTTAATGATCAAAACCTCACCCTCTGATGTGTTGCAAAACACATCGGTTTTCCTTTATGTTTTCGAGTCGTTTTTAGAGTCTTTTGAGTCCATTTTCATAGGTTTTTAGTTGTTTTTGTTTATTAGATTCTTAATGTGTGTTTCGGAGCTAAATTGCAGTTTTGGTATAATTTCCGAAGAG
>JBCNJP010000010.1:81291911-81331298 GCA_039602395.1 Deinandra increscens subsp. villosa | reverse complement strand
TGCATTCATTGCTGAAACAGGAAGCCACCCACCATGCTACTATTGTGCAATTTCTAGCAGAGGAATGACAGCAGAGTGCTTGTAATTTGATGGGTAAGAAGACAATATCTCTTTTACCTGCAGTAGAAAATAAACCCTCTAATTCAAGATATTTGTTCTACTATCAGCAATCACAAACAACAGTACGTCAATTATTTACACGATTATAAACTATAACTAATTTACATCGCTTTCTAAGGCAACTTCCTTCTCTCAATGTCCCTATCTTTTCCATAATAACTCTTGAAAACCACACAATAATAACATATAATTGCAACTGACCTCAGGTTTGTTCGCATCGCAGAATCAAGGTGCTACACACACAAACAAACACAATCAAATGCATAAAACATTACAAAAATAGATCAATATCAAATTTTTTAGGAAGAAACAAATCAATTAACCAAACATACACCTGCAAAATTAGCAAAAGTTATCAGAGATCAGCTTGATAATCTGCGATGAACAACGACATCAGCTTTCAATTTCATCTGCGATGAACAACGACATCATCAAATCGAAACAAAAAATCAAAATTAAAACCAATTACCTGAGCTGTACATGTCCTGTAACCAGAGATTTCAAGTAATCTGGGTTAGATCAAGAGTGGCGGCTTGTAGGTCCAAAATACCCGAACACACGATATCTAGATCTAACACGAGTGCGGAATCCTCGTGAGAGATTGAATCAAGAGAAATAGTAGATGAAAAGGTTAAATCTTGTGAAAAGATGAAACCTTGAGTGATAAATGTCTACTAGAAGCAAACCAAACCGATCGTGAACACCAAAGAAGAAAGAAGAAATCGTAAATTGTATTTAGAATGCTTACTTAAATCGGTTACAATGAGGTGGTATTTATACCACCTCAAGTCAAAATCGCAAACCTAGAAAGCCCAATCATAATCGGCCCACATGGCCTAATAATTAACTAGACTAGCCCACTAGATAAATACTAAACAAGCCCAAAACAACTAACTAACAAAAGCCTAATAACAAATGTTCATGCCTCATATGAATATAGCCCAACAATCTTCCCCTAGGCATGAACCATTTGACCACTTTACGGCAGTAGCAAGTCAAATCTGAACGAGGCTTGAATGTTGTTTGACCACCAACCATTCTCCACAATCTTCTTGGCAGCACCATCAAATATCCCAATCCTGATAGCATTCGCCATATCATTTTCATCACCTAGAATGGGTTGGGTTGCTAGAAGCTTGATATCCCGTTCTCCAAAACGAAGCAGATCCACCGGGTCATAGAATCGGAATTGACGCATCGGTTTACAGAGAACCACCACCTCATGAGTTGTCGGATCATAGTACCAACAATCAAAGTTCCTTACTAGCGTACCATCCTCTATCTCATCCAACATGTTGATCACCCTTGTACGTTTGGTAGGTGGCCTCCGAGCTTCTCCAACAGACTCCCCTGTCTGTGGATTTGTTCCCGTCTCTCTCCATCTAAGCTCCTTCAGCTCAAAATCCCTGAAGTCATTCTGCATATGCCCTAGCAGATTGTCTCTGATCAGGTTTCCATCTGGCCCATTACATCTGTTAATAAACGGAGCTCTTAGAAGGTTTCTGATCTCCGGCTCTGTCCAGGAGTGGAATTGACCACGAGTCTGGTAGTATTCGACTGGACTATAGCCTTCACGGATCACGGCGAACAATTTCTTCTCTGAATCATAGTGCCAACATAGAATCATCTCACTACTCCCTTGCCTATCAATAGAACTTTCACCAACGTCTATTGTGTACTGAGTGGGAGCTGGTCCTTGGAAAAACTCCTTGAACCAGTTCTCATGGAAGTTTGGAGCCTTTGAGATGATCCTGCCACATCGGGCGTAATCCGACATCTCAATGTTTTCATCTCCATCAACAGCCTCCACAGCTTCTCCAGCTTGAGATGAACTCTGACCTGAGGCACCTGTGTTGCTAGGCCCTGCACCACCTGTCAGCTCATTAACCTTCTTTCTCAGCCCCTTGATCATATTGAAAAGATATTCCATCCTTTCTTTGTCAGCTATCTCAAATCCTTTCATATAATCTCTGTTTGCTTCCTCCTTCTCTCTCAAAATTTTGATTTCATCCTTGAGAGTCTTTATCTCATTCTCTCTCATTCTGTTCTGAGAGATCAGGAAGTTAATCTGAGGATCAGAACTAATCCTCAGATCAACTGGAAGCTCAGCAGCCATTAACGGGCGAAAACCTGGAGCAGCGAGAGGTTGGCTTGTCGCGGTAGAGAGGCTAATTCTGACCGGACTAGGAACAACAAAGGTGCTGTCAACCTCCAGAAATTGCCTATCTTCACGTACAGGGCTGTGTACATTCAGAATCGGACTATCGTGCTGCACAGTGGCAGGTTGATCTTCACCGACAGTTGTAGTTGTTGTTGTAGTTTCGGCTTCTTCAGCAGCTTGGCTTTGTGAGCTCTGACCCACCTCTGGTTGTGTTATCACCAGACTGGAGCGAGTTGCAGTAAGAGTGAATCTCAGGCTCCGTGGGTCATTCCTCTTCCTTGGAGAAGGTTCTCTCAAAGGAATAGGTTCTTCTGCAACCTCAGTCCTATCAAACTGAGTGTCAATCTCCAGAGGAGCAGAATCACCCGAGGAAGAGCCACTCATCACATCTCTTGATCTCTTGTGACTGAGTGGGCCCAAGTCTCCATAAATATCCTCATCTTCAGGATTGGCAAAGATATCATCCATGACGTTTTCTTCGTCAGAGGGAATGACCTCAGGATCATCAGTCACATTAACAGCTGGATTGACTTCAGCATCCTGATCTTCTGCCACCACAGCATTTACAGCTGGCTCATCAGCCACTGGCTCATCTTCCTCCATAACTTGTTGACGGGCTACCTCTGGAAAGGCACCACGTTTAACCCATTCCAGTCTACCTTCATACATGTATTTGCCACTTCTATCCTGTGTCTGAAGACCAAAAACACCAGCATCCATCACCTTTACATCCAGTTTCTGTATCCTTTCCTCAATCATTGGATATTTCAGCATGACCACCATCTGCACGAATCGTGGTGTCATCAGAAACTGCTCACGAGCACCCAAGTTAGCATTGCCGATCCAATCAATCAGCATCATCTTGGAGAAGTTGTAATTCCAATCAAGGGCCAATGCCACAAATGCAGTGCCGTGGAACTTGTTCAGTTGGTCAAAGCTCGTTCTCTTGCCCAGAAATGATTTCTGCATGAAATGAGCAAGGCACCTCCAGTAGTGCGGCAGCTGCTTTTTCATGATAGGTGGGAATCTGCCTTCATATCCCAGTAGTTGAGCACCTGCCAGAACGGCTTCCTTGGGGTAATCAACCGGATCGGTAGCACGATCGTTGATATTCAGGCCTCTTCTAATATCATCTTCCAGAATGACCACCTGACGGTTCTGGATTGTAGCAGTGATCCTTGTCTTATCAGCACTCGCCCGTGCTGTCCCCCAGAACTCTCTTACCAGCATCTCATCTATCAAGACGCTTGTTCTTAAGGCATGATTGATCTTGCAGATGTTCATCCCTGCCACCAGAGAGTAGAAAAGATCCATGTGATGCTCAGGTGGGTCTTCCAGGAAAGCTGGTATACAGTGATCATGATCAAATTTGATTGGTTCGTCAATAACATTTCCTGCCATCTGAGACAAACAAGACATATGCATCAGATTTGATCATGAGTAAGCAATTATGATTATCAACCCAAAACATGTTCAATTGACGATAATTTTTTACTTTTGAACTTCACAAAATTTCAAACTGAACATTTTTTAGGGAAAATAATTGAATTCAGTCCATGCTTACAAACACCGTCAACTTTTATCAAAACCATTCACTTTAAATGTGATTCTCAAATTTAATTAAGTGTTAAAACCTTTTTTTTTTTTTTTTAATTTTCATTTTTATAAGAGTTTATGATTTATTAACCGGGTTCACGACCCAAAATGAGGGTTTACGATTATTCAACAGAGTTCACGATTGGTCCGAAAAAAAAAACCCAATCGTAAACACCTAATCCCAATCGTGAATGACCCAAATCTGTCACGGCCCAATTGTAAACACCGAAAACTGTTTTTGTCATTTTCCTGGGTCGTAAACGATCGAATCGTAATCAACGATCGATCGTAAACACCCAAAAACATCATCCTCTCCATCGCGAAGTCGTAAATGCCATTTCCGCCATTAATCAAACCTGCAACTTCTCGTAAACTGGATTAAACACACCAAAAACACAAGAAAGTCACTAAAAACTACCTTTAAACAGATTTAGATACAGTTCCGACACTTAAACACTGAGAAATTTGCTTGAATCACAGAAACAACCCGACCGATGAAAGTTTTAGGGTTAGGATCGAGTAAACCGAGAAACAATGGTCAAAATAGTCGATTGTTTGAGGGATTTTGGTCGGAAAAGGGTTGTGAAGAAGATGGTGACGTTTGTTTGTGAAATGGAGGTCGGAATAGGGCTGGAGAAGGTTTTCCGGTGGGTTGACGGCGAGGCTAGGGTTTCTTCGGCGGGGATCGTAAACGATGAGAGGAGAGAATGAATCGTAAAAGGGTTTTAAATATCAATAATTTCACTTAACCCCCTCAAACTTACACATTGACCCCTCTAAACCGTAAACATTAAAGAATTTTTCATTTAACCCCCTCACGCTTTTAAAAAACTTTCAAGTTTACCCCAAACTTGTTAATTCTCACAAAATTTTAAGATTTCAAGCACTTTGAGAATTTTCACAAAACTTCCCCTCAGAGTCATACCCGAGTATCCGATCATGATCAATAAAAGATTTTAAAAATTAAAACAGATAAAATCAAAACCAACTTTGAAATATTTACAAACTGAACTCAGAAATTTCAAATATTCACATACCTGGTGCTGGTATTTTTCACAGATAACTTCAGACAAGTCTTTGACTGAGGAACCCTTTTCAGCTTCCGTTACTAGACACTCTAGACAATTGTCAGGTGGTTTAAACACAGAAACTCACATCCAGTAAAGTGCTTAAATGTTGTACAGATTTACCGATATGTTTAACCGTCCCCACACCCAATTTTCCATAGCAAAACCTACCCAACCTCAGAGTTTATTGAGGATTCACAAACCCCCAACTTGAGGAACCATGCAACACTGCTTTGACTACCACTTATTTCTGATTTTCATACATTATCAGTTGATGATCAGGTCGGCCGCATAAGCACGCAGAGAAGACCAACTGGATAAGTTTATTTTATTTTTTTTTTTTTTTTCAGAATTTTCAATTTTGAATTCTTTGAATTCCTTTTTCTTTTTCTTTTGGTGTTGTCTTATACAGTATTAACATGGCGTGTGAGAGAGTGAATACTAGGTAATACCACTCTCAACCCATTTTTGTCGGGACTCAGTTTTTTAAACCATGTAGACTAGGATGGGAAACTAAACATTTATAGAGTTTAAGATTACTGCACTTACTTAGATGATCATTGTTTTGGTTGAGCTTACCGACATATCATCTTCGAGCAGTCTTTCACATCAGCCTTACACGTGTCAGTCTCCAACCGTCATTAAGCATTTAAGTCCTATCAAAAGACATCATAAAAACCTTTCAGTTTAACCAGCACCATTTCTTCCCCTGTTTTTGTGAGGCTTTTGAAACAAGACTCAATTTTTCAGCCATTTTCTATTTTTTTTTTTTTTTTTTTAAAATTTTTGTTTTAAGAAGAAATTTAAAAACCAAAGACTTTGTACAAAAAAATAGTTGATCAGATCATTCCTCGAAGGCAATCATCTTCAGGCCTTCAACACAAGATTCAAAATTAGGACGAGGAAGGGGTTTTGTAAAGATGTCCGAAACATTCTGATCGGAGCTTACCTTTTGTAGCTGAATCAGCTCACGATCAAAGCAATCACGAATAAAATGTACCTTAATATCAATGTGCTTGGTTTTGGAATGTTGGACAGGGTTTTTCACAATCTCAAGAGCAGCAGCATTATCACAAAATATTGGAGTGTTAACGAATTCCATACCGTAATCCGTGAGCTGGTTTTGGATCCACACTACCTGTGAAGTACCGGCAGATGCGGCCACGTACTCAGCTTCTGCAGTTGATTTGGATACGGTATGCTGCTTCTTGCTCTGCCATGAGATGAGCCTATCTCCCAAGTACTGACATCCTCCAGTAGTAGATTTCCTGTCAAGGTCACTACCTCCATAATCACTGTCAGTAAAAGCATATAATTGAAAATCAGTGTTCTTCGGGTACCAAAGACCAAGCCTAGGCCTGCCCTTCAGATACCTGAAGATACGCTTAACAGCAGCTAAATGAGAGAGTTTAGGGTTAGCCTGATATCGAGCACACACGCAAACTGCATACATGATGTCTGGCCTGCTTGCTGTCAAGTACATTAGTGATCCAATCATCGACCGATACTGGAATTCACTCACTGACTCCCCGTTAAGATCCGCTGACAGTAGTGGTCTGGATGCCATGGGAGTGGCGATGGACTTGCAATCCTGCATCTTGAACTTGTCCAGAATCTCATTCACATACTTCTCCTGATGAATAAGAATCCCGGAATCATTCTGCTTGACTTGAAGTGCAAGAAAGAAGCTCATCTCGCCTTGGTCACTCATTTCAAACTTTTTCTTCATGATCTCCTCAAACTCGGTGCACAATTCTTCGTTTGTCGATCCGTAGATAATATCATCTACATACACTTGCACCATAATTATGTCTTCTCCCACCCTTTTCCTGAACAGTGTTTGATCAACGACTCCTCTTGTATATCCATTCTCCACCAGGTGATTGGACAACGTTTCATACCATGTTCTAGGAGCTTGATGCAAACCGTACAAAGCCTTATCCAGCAGATAAACGTGATCTGGATTTTCTTCATCTATGAACCCTGGTGGTTGAGCAACATAGACTTCTTCGTTCATCTCTGCATACAGGAAGGCAGTCTTCACATCCATCTGATGTACGGTAAAATTGAGATATGAAGCTACAGCTAGAAAGATCCGAATTGCTTCCAATCTTGCCACCGGAGCGTAAACCTCATCATAGTCGATACCCTGGACTTGCCTGTGCCCTTGTACTATTAGCCTTGCTTTGTTTCTCACAATGATCCCCGAGTCATCTTTTTTGTTCTTGTACAACCATCTCGTGGGAATCACCTTCTTGTCTGCTGGCCGCTTCACAAGACGCCACACTCCCAGCTTTGAAAATTGATTGAGTTCATTGTGCATGGCCTCCATCCAGTTTGGATCTTTAAGAGCAACCATCACATTGGGAGGTTCTATCTGGGAGATGAAGCAGGAAAACATACAAAAGTTGATGTGTCCTGTCCGGCTTCTTGTGGTGACACCCGCTGTCACTGGCCCAACAACATTACTCAGTGGATGATCCTTGTTGATTCTGCTCTCTTGGACTTCAGGCACTGAAACATTAACAGGCAGATTAGTATTAACAACATTTTCAGACATACCTGAGCCTTGAGCATCCACTGGAGCATCACGTGTTCCTGAACATTCTGGAATATCGGCAGTTGCATTCCGAGAAGATTCAGCTGATGCTCTATCCACTTGAGGTCTTACATCAGCACTGGGAGCTACAATGTCTTCTTCTTCGCCCAAATTATGGAAAACATTCGAGAAATTAAATCCCTCAAATAATGATCCATAGTCGAAGATCCAATTAGGTCCAGTTCCCGCATCAGTAGGATTGTCCTCCATCCAATCTACATTGAATGCCTCAATGATAACCTGGGTGGTTTTGTTGTACACACGATAGGCACTATTTGCTGAATATCCAACAAAATAGCACTCATCGGCCTTTGCTTCGAATTTCCCTACATCGGACTGGATCAGCACCGTGCATGGACATCCAAACGTCTTGAAGTAACCCACCTTCGGTTTCTCTCCATAAATGATTTGATATGGAGTTTGCTCGTGACGCTTGTTCAGAAGAACTCTGTTTTGTACATAACAAGCGGTATTCACAGCTTCTGCCCAAAAGAAGATTGGTAATTTTGCCTCACACATCATCGTTCTAGCTGCTTCGATGAGTGTCCTATTTCTTCTTTCGGCAACTCCATTCTGCTGAGGAGTATAAGGGGCACTGAACTGCCTTTCAATCCCCTTTTCTCCACAAAACATATTCAGCTCAGCATTTTTGAATTCTGTCCCATTGTCTGATCTGATTGCCTTCACTCTTTTATCAAGCTGATTCTCAATAAGAGTCACAAACTGCTTTACTAGGGCCGGAGTTTCGTACTTGTTTGACAAGAAAAAGACCCAAGTAAATCGCGAGTAGTCGTCCACTATCACGAGGCAGTATGAGAACTTGCTGACACTTTGTACCTGCATAGGACCAAACAAATCCATATGTAAGAGCTGAAGCACAGATGAGACAGAATTTGTAACCTTTGGACGATGTGGCAGTTTGTGCTGCTTCCCCTTAGCACATGCCACACACTTCTCTACTGAAGTGAAATCTGTGATCGGAAGGTTTCTGACATGCTCTCCTTTAGCCAGCTTGGATAAGTTCTTCATGTTTGCATGTCCCAGACGACGATGCCACAACAATGCAAGATTTTCATTCTGTTTTGATATAAGGCAAGCTTCTTCTGACATAGGAGGATTGCTCAAGTTGAGGAGATATGAGTTTGAACGTCTTGGAGTGCGCATAAGTACACACTCCTCAGGTATCTGCACACCTGGCTTCAGAATAATACACTCCTTCTTATTGAACATCACAGAAAAGTCTCTATCACAGATCTGAGAAACACTCAGCAAACTGTGCGACAGTTCCTCCACGTAATGAACATCAGAAAATGACAGATTACCGCTCCGCACCACACCTTTCTTACTGATTCGACCACCCACTCCCCCTGCAAATGAAACTCCACCTCCATTGAAATCCTCTACATCTTCCAAAAGAGACAGATCTCCGGTCATGTGTCGGGAGCAACCACTATCAACATACCAGAGATTGTTGACAGATCTTCTAGGCTGTCCCTACACAAATCAGAGATCAGTTAGAGTCAGGTACCCAGGTCATAACAGATCTGGGCACTCCCTTGGAGTCAATGTAGTTAACCATTTTGAAAGACATTCCTGCTTTTGATTCAGGTTGATTTACAGTTTTAGCATTAACTTTTGGCTTCCAATTTGGTTGCTTTTGTGAGTTTGAACTACTAGCAAAGTTCTTTGTGGGTGATGTTTTTCTTGGAGGAGATGCAGCCTTTTTACCTTTTGTTTTAACAACCGGTGTCCACTCAAGTTTTAATTTTGTATAAACCATTTGTTTTGGTTGAGTAACAGTTTTTGGTTGTTCCATAACTGCTTTACCCTTAGGTTCAGTAGTCTGATTGACTTTTTGCACTTGTTTCTCAAAAGGCTTTGTTTTAACTTTGTTAGTTCTGTTGTAAACTTCTTTAGGTTTTGAAGTTTGGCCCACATCTCTCCTTTCATTGACATGCTTTGTCACTGGGGCTTTTGTGTTTAGAACCTTAGACTTTTGAGTCTTCATTGGTTCAGAACTCTGCTTCCCCTGTGACGAAGCTTGCAGCTTTTGATTTCTGTTCTCACCCCTCATCATTTTCTCAAGCATATTTGTCCGCTTGTTCTGCGGATAATATGGCTCATAGGATCTGTTCATACAATTAGCAGCAAAATGACCTGGTTGACCACATTCAAAACAATTCATTTGTCTAGGCCCATTGACGTTGCTACACAAATATGAGCGTCTTGGATAAGACGACTTCCATTCCGGTTGATCATCCCATTTGTGTATCACACGTTTTGAATGTTTTTCAGGTTGTGTTATTAAACAAAATTGTTCAGATTTTGATTTATCAGTTCTATTGTAAGTTGACACAACCTGGGGATATGGAACAAAATCATTGGGCTTAGACTGACGGCCAATCTTTGTGTTAGGAACACGCATTTTAAAAGAACTAATGACTTCATTAGGATTAGAAACATGTTTTAACAAGACAATTTGATTGGACTTGGATGCTTCAAGTTCTGACACAGTTGCCAGAACGTCATCCTTAGGTAAACTAAAAACAGAACTACTAGACTCATGACACTCATTAACTCTCAAGCATTCAGCATCCTCCCCAGATACATCTTCAATGCCTACATCATCTGCACATGTAACAGAAACATTAGTAGGACTAACATTATATTTTAATGATTCCTGGGAAGGGCCTGGTTCATTTCTGTGTTCATCTACCTTGTTCTGACCACTCATTCCATATATTCCAAGTTTCTCTCTTTCTAACTCCTCTTCTGTCATAGGGGTCACACCTACCAACATACTATCTATAGGAGGACCTGCTTCATGATAATCTGAATTAGTTCTGTCTACCTGATCCTCCTCATAGAGCACTCCTATAATATCTCTAGGGATAGGTGGGGGAATTACAGCATTTGCGGCCACGGACTTGTCAGACTTTTCCGAACCAAATCCTGGCGTATGTTTCCCTACTTGACCACAAGTGATAGCCTGAGATAGTTCTTTACCTGCCTGAAGCATTCTTTTGTTTCTTAATTTATTCACATCTAACTGAACCTGCATCTCATTGTTCTTATGTGTCAATTCATCTACCTGCTTTCTAAGGTCAGCTATTTCTAATTTAGCATTATCATACAGGATAGATTGTTCAGTTGCTATCTGTTGGTACTTAACAATATCTAGCTTTTGTGCCTTAATCTTTTCCTCTCCTTTTATCCATCTACCCTTAAATGAACTCCTCTCACACTTGATCTCAAACAGTTCTAGTTGATAATTCTTACAGACTTGTCTAAGACCAGGTATAATACGAGCACAAGTGGGATCAGAACATACCTTGAGGTTCTCAGCAGCAGCAACGTATGCTTCCTTGTCTTCTATCTCAGTCTCCTCGGGCTTTTCCTCATTAGTGACCACAAAAGCATGATGTTCTTCATTACCCTCTTCAGCAGTAGCAATCAAAGCATGTGACAAGCTCAGATCCTTCATCTGGGAAGTCCAGTCATAACCACCACCTCCCTGAACCACCAAAGCCTTGTCGTCACCTTTACCTTTTACCTCAGCTGCCTTCTTCTCCTCAACCCTTTCTTTCTTTGGCTTCGTGCATTCCCTGGCAAAGTGACCATACTCATCACAATTGTAGCACCTCAGATCCACACTTTTCAAATGATTTTCGAATCTATACTTCCACTCCAAGAAATTATCCGCTGAAGTTAGTCTCGGCGGACGAGTAATAGATCCGATCTCGAAATCCAGTTTCTGGTACATACTCGGCTCGAAATCCATTTCACTAGCTTGGGTAACTAAACCTAAAGTCCAAAAGTCCAAATAACAACAGGTTACGATCCAAAGAAGCGATTACGATCGACAGACACCGATTACGATCGGAAACACTGATTGCGATGACACGTGTCACACGTAAACACACACCGCCTTTGAAACTCGTAAACACCTTTTACGATCCTTTGATTACGACTCCGACAGTCGTAAACACCGAATCCGATCCAAGAAGACTCGTAAACACCTTTTACGACTAAGAGGAGTCGTAAACACGAGTACTGTACGTCGCAGACACAAGTACAGTCGTAACCACCTTGATGTCGGGTCGTGAACACCTTTTACGATTCAAATGAAATCGTAAACACAAGTACAGTCGCAAACACCTTTTTGTAGAGTCGTAAACCACCAATCTTCAAGCACACTCAGTCGTGAACACCCAAAAACCCAGAAAAACGAAGAACACAGCAGCTTGCAGACTCGTAAACGCCGAAAAACCTCTCGAAACCTCCAAATCTCGAACTAAAACCCAGAAATACTCTTGAATCAATATCGTGAGAGCCTCGAAACAAGGTTTCTTAGCTCTGATACCAATTGTAGGTCCGAAAAATACCCGAACACACGATATCTAGATCTAACACGAGTGCGGAATCCTCGTGAGAGATTGAATCAAGAGAAATAGTAGATGAAAAGGTTAAATCTTGTGAAAAGATGAAACCTTGAGTGATAAATGTCTACTAGAAGCAAACCAAACCGATCGTGAACACCAAAGAAGAAAGAAGAAATCGTAAATTGTATTTAGAATGCTTACTTAAATCGGTTACAATGAGGTGGTATTTATACAGCAATACGTAAATGTTACTACTCTACTTGGTTCAGTTAGTATACTACATCCAAGTTTATCTAAGGATAGTTGGCCCAGTCGTGGTCTCCACTTGCATGGGGATGAAATCTCCCTCATGCATCTCCTGGGATGAACCTGGGAATATGCCTGCAGAGACAGAAGGGTTATAAAATAAGGATCCTTAGGGATCCTGAGCAGCTCGGAAGCGGCTCGGGTATTCCGGGAATGGTTGAGTTGAAGATCCTCGTAGCACTTGAGTAGTAGGTGCCCCTGACTGCTGGCTCCAAGGCTCTTGAAAGTTTGATGTCGTAAACCGCTGAGGTTGAGATATAGGTTGTTGTGTTGAGATTCTCGGCACCTGCTGACTTGAAAATCCGGCTGGTTGCTGGCTCGAGCACTTCGGCGGCTGCTGACTTACATATCCTCTATAGTAAGATTCTGGGGGCTGCTCGGAGTAGATTCGGAGTGTTCCAGATCTATCACCCTGGAAGTCTTCTGATGTTGAGAGCCCGAGAATCTAGCAGTAGTAGCTGTTGTAACACCTGATTTTGGAGCAGTAGAGGGATTTGCATTCTGTTTTGGTTGCTCCGATATTTCCGGAGAGTCAAAACCGAGTGATTTCGGCATCAAAGGGCTGGTTTGCTCTACTAGTTTCTTTGATTTATTCAATTCCATGATCTCCTTCATCATTTTCATTGGGTTTGTCTTGCTCATCCACATGTAGTCTTTATTCTGCCTGATCAAAACATACAGATCGATATTAGAAATAGCAGGGTCAGTCAGACATACCTTGAGATCCAGTAAAAGTAGGGTACTCCATTCTTTTAGCATCGGTGTTAGTTTTCTTTGACATTGGAGGAAGACCGGTGCTAACAGTCGGTTTGGTGGAAGGAACAGATTTTGAAGTAATTTTCGGTTGAGTCGACATTTCCAGAAATTGGTAGCAGGAAGGAGATCAAGGCTCTTGGCTGAATTCAAACACCACTTACCCCACGGTGGGCGCCAAATTATTTTGGTCAAAAACTGCCTAAGCAATTAGTTGATCAAACTTTGTAAGTGAGGTAGCGTGTTTGATGAATTTAGTAAGGAAAATGCAAGTTTGGATGTTGACACAATGATGCAACGAGGGAAAAATCCAGGAATCCCTGAGTATCCTCAAGGATCCTAACACAAAACCTCGGGAGCCAGCTTAAGTGCCTGCTGCCTGAAACTCCTATATAATCGGAAAATGTTCAAGTACAGATGAAGTGAGCTCGAATTCTAAGTGTTACAAAGAGTTTTGAGAGTAAGTCTCGTGTGTTGTGTGTAAACCTAGGGCTCAATATATAAAGATTACATTGCAACTAATCCCCTAAAAACTAGCAACTAACTCCACGTCTTCCCACTAGCCGTTAATGGTCCATTTAGTCCACGTTTCTTGTTAGTTGACCGGGTCTTTAGGACACGTGAATTATATTGGAGACAATCTGCAAAAAATAAACAAAGTGGAGATAATTGTTAGTTAAAAATCAATTTTCTCATGATTTCTAGTTACCCACTTGCTTGTGAGTTATAAACTTGATGTTTTATTGTTGTTAGTATGCTACATTGTAGTTATGGTTGTGAATTTTGGAGTATGAATTGATCAAAATGCAGAATTTTTGTTGGAAAAGTTACAAAATCTTGGCTTGTTTTTAGCTCATGACTTTACTAGTGGTTTGAATTTTGATTGTTAAAGCTCACGACCGTAGTTACAAGCAAGTGTGGGGATTGGATAATGATTGATGTTGAATATTAATGGGTTTAGTTGTTGACTTGGTTCATGTGTGTAGATGAAAAGAATACTCAGGGGCAAAGGGAAGGAAGCAGTTGGGTCCTCTAGCAATCCAGAGCCTGAAGCTCAAAGGCAGAGAAGAGAAACTCAAGAACGAGAGGCAGCTGAGGAAGTTAGGGGCCTGGTAACATATAAATGGAAGTCCGGATCATTGTCTCAACAACCCTCACATTTAAGAGAGGAATTCTTTCGAACCAAGATGAATTCCCTAAAGGATAAAACCACCGGCTTTCTTTGTGAAAAGGATGTACCAAAAAAGGAATTCAAGCCCTTTGGTGTTATCAAAAAGTTCAAAGCATTAGGTTGGGAAGCAGCTTTGAAGACTTATGATAGAGAGAGTAAGTGCTTATATATGGATGAAATTGAGGATTGGGTGGCTACGCTAACTCTACATGTAGGAACCTCCCCATTAAAGGTGAAGTTGGAAGGATGAGTGAAAGACACCAAGATGACAATGTCTTTCGATACACTAAATTCAATTGCCAAGTTTGATAGCAAGGGGTCCAACAAATACGTGTATCCCGATCTAGATGATCTTTATTTTCACCCGGAGAAACACCCAACATGGAATATGATGCTTGATGAGCTACTTGTGGCTGGTGCAAATAGGGGGAGTCTTCATCGGGAAGATTTGAAGTTGAAGCCAAAGTTTTTGCACTTAATCATGCAACACAATATAATTCCCCGCCGAGGGGATAAGGCTGAAGTGCGGTTTTATGAAGTCCCAATATTGTATGCAATAATGCACGGGAAACCAATGGTTTCATTTAGATATCTGGTGATTTATAACATCTGGTTAAGCCGGGACAACATTGACTGGAAGATTATTCCCCATTGCCGATTGATCACAGCGCTACTTAAGAAAGCGGGTGTTATAACAAGTGACTCAGTGGCGATACCTAAGAGATTTACACCGTTCAATGTGAAGAATTTGGGGATTAATTGGACTTATGTGGATGGTGACACGCACCACGTGTTGAAGTCGGCAAGAGGCAATCGAAAATTGTCAGTGTTGAAGGAGGGTAACCAGGAAGATTCCGGGGAGGAAGAAGTTGAAGAGGGATAATCAGCACTTGGTGATGCAATGGAGGAGGATAATGAAGATGATGATCAACCAACACCGAATGTTGGTGTTTTTAGTGTTGCAGTTGGCGCAGCAGGCTCTAGCCGAGCTCCTAGATCCAACAGACCCTTTGAGTATGACATGATGGACCTGAATCCGGATTGGGCATTCAGTGGTAACATGTAGGACACTATTAGAAATGCCCGACCAGCCCAGTATTATCATTAGCCGGAGCTGACATGGGTCATGTTTGATCATAACACTCGATTGGGGGCAAGTCAAGAATGGGCAACAAAGCAGCTACATGATAGACAGGAGACATGGAACCGCGCCCATGCCTACGCGTTCCAGCAAGAAGTCAACCACCAGTATGAGGATGACCGACAGAGGCGGATGCATGATCAGTGGCATGCTGGTCAGGAGGTGCTACCGGACCCCCTATGATTGATTACACTACCTTGCTGCCATATGATAGGAGTATCACCTATCCCACCCCGTCGATTCATCATTCCGCCCGAGTCGATCCGAGGCAGTCCCAGGCACCACCTTAGCAACAGCAAGAAGGGGAAGCAGGCGCTTTCGGATTTGGGGAGTTCAACGACATGTTCACGCAGATTTTCGGGCCTCCTCAGCCGCGCTATTATTGAAGGTCGTTTCTCTCCTTGTCTTTTTCAGTTTGTTTTTAGTTGTTAGTTTTTCATTCTTCCTCTTTATATGTTTTGGTTTGTGGATTTGCATGTTGGTGGAGTCATAGTTTCATGTGTTCTTAGTAGTTTTTTAGTAGTTTGTGGGTTAGTGGCATGACGGGGGTGTTTTTCATATGGTGTTATGTTAAAGTTTTGCATTCGAGAAGAAAAGCCATGGTGATTTATTTTATTGAACCATTTGGTGAACGAAGTCTTTGCTACATGATGATGAACAGTGTCCATCCTTACCAAATCTCTAAAGCCATACATTGGGGACAATGTATCCCAAGTGTGGGGATGGGGGGAAATTTTTGAACAAGTAAGTCTTGACCCCAAAATTTTAAAATCTTAAAAAAAAAACTTTGTTGATGGTTCGTGGTTGAGTGGTGGAGTTGATGTCTTGGTTCCTTGTCATGGTCATGATTCCCCTTATATGTTCAAAGTGCTTAGCCAAGTGGAAGGATTTTAGTTAAGGGTAACATGTTTCCGATTAAAATATTCATGCAACAAGTCGGCAACCCAATTCCACAATGTGTGAGTTTTGAGCCTTATACTCCTGATTAACATAGAAAACTTTGTTCATTGAGTGTGGCTATGTGTTTATCACTTTAGAACTTGTGAGATAAAGGCTGACATGTGTATGCAAAAATGATTTAGGCATTTAGGTGAAGCCTCGTTTGGATGCGTGCGAGTGTGGGATTTGGGGGTTGGGACCTCATACATTACATATATGAGCTTGGTAAAAGTGAGGGGCGAGGGTTTGGGTCCATTAGAAACCATTTCTGTGCTTATGGCCTATCACTTAATCACCCGAGCCTATTCCACTCATTTTATTACCCATAGTATTCAATTCGGTTTTTAGTTTGTTTTACATTCACATATAGATGTGAATAGTGTAGTTTGGAGAAGTTGTTATATTCCAATGTGTAATCTAAGCGTTCGACGCTTTTTACATTGTGATGTTTAAAAAAAGAGAGAAAAAAATGATGAAAAAGAAAACGGCAAAATATGAAGATCAGTTGATTGAAATATGATGCTACAAAAATATTGTGAAGTTTTGTTTAGCATAGTGTGTGAATGCTAGTTGTTTGTTTCTCATGTAATAAATAAGCCGGATTGAATCACTTGAGCCACTTCAAATCTTCCCATTCCATACCCTACACCTAGCCCCGTTACAACCCTTTTGTAAGCCCTTTTGATTTGCATACATGTCAAAGCAATTATGATGGAGGTTCGAGAGTTGTACAAGCTTATGATAGTGAGACAACACATTAGTCAGTTGAGTGCATTCTATCTCATTACGCTAGCCCTTAAATGTGAACCGAGAGGAGCGTTTATTGTGAGGGTTTTGATGCATGATTAGAAGATCGAGAGCGTGTTAGGTTTGGCTAAAATCCTGGAGATGTAATTGTTATATGTTGTGTGATTGGCAAATGACTAAACATGGGAACGGGGTATGACTTGGAACCCTGACCGAAACTGGGTTTGATTGGATTGATTGGAGGAATGACAAAGAAAATAGTTTTGAGTTGCTTGGGTCAAGCAACAGTTAAGTGTTGGGATGTGACGGTTGCACCGTTGTTTGTTGATTAATTGTGATAAAATGTGGTTTTAGTGTTCTTAATATTGTTAAATTCATGAATGTTGGTGACTATGTGAAACTGTGTGTTTGTAGGTAAAATGGGCCTAAATGAGCTAATTAGAGGTGCCAAGAAGTTAGGAGGAAGTTTGAGCAAGTTCGGGCAATAAAAGATAAAGGAAAAATGACATTTCTCCTGGGCCCAGTGTAGCTTACGCCACCACCATAGCTTACGGTGGTGGCCAGCCCTCAAATAAACCACCGTAGGCCAGCATCTGGCTGGCGTAAAGGAGGCAGAGCCACCGTAAGCTACGGTGGCCAGCGTAGCTTACGGTGGAGGCGGTTTTCTGGCCGTAAAAGCTCGAAAAAAAAGTATTTTTGGAGGTCTTTCGGGCAATATTCGAACGGGGACGGTTAGAGGGGAACCAGAGGTGCTTGAAGGCGATTTTTAGAGAAGAAAAATAGTATCTAAAGCAATTCCAACATCATCACCATTCGAGAATCATCTTTGGCGTCCATCATCATCATCTTCGCAATTGATTTCATCATGAGTGGCTAGTTCATTGTGTTCATCTCAGGTGTAAGGCTTTAAAGTAAACAACAATTGATTGTGTATTTTAATTCTAGAATAGTGATCTAAGCATTCGATGCTTTTCACTTTGATGTTTATGTGATTGACTGTAAACAATTAGTATTTTGTTTGATCTAGTTTGTGAACCATACATTCTTGGTGTCGTTGGCAATCAGGATTTAGTGGGGAAGGAATTGGGTTGGCCTACATTGATTGGTTATCGGGTGACAACCTTGCGTTTGCAACCTAAGTACTTGGTCCCCTTTTACCACAATAATTACATTTGCATGAATCATGTCTATGTGGTTCATTCCAGTTTGGCAGTTTACACGTTCATTGTTTGTTTACATGGAACCTGAAACCTGAGAAGATCGCTTTTCTTTAATTATTCAGAGAATTCAATTCAAATTGTCATTTAGTTCCTAGTTGACCAAAACCAAGCTATAACACAAAACCCTTTGTCACAATTAATTTCAAGTCTTTTCAGTTTAGTGTAATTTAACTTGTAAAAGTATCACATACTCCACAATCTCCCTGTGTTCGACACCTGCTTACCACTATCTAAATTAGTGTAATTGGGTTTATTTTTGAGTGGGACTTCGACCTCACAAAACATGACATTTGCAAATTCATAAATGTCCAAAATGATGCATCCTATGATGAGACTCTTGATGCATGTTGTGATGTGCTCTAATCTAAGTATTAATTGCCTGAGAAAACATGCTTAAACGCGTTGACAATAATATTGGTGACTTCACAGGTTTACATAAATGTAAGTGTAGGTAATGGACCACAGTAACTACTTTTCATGACTGTATGTTGATCAAACATGGTTAAAATATTACCATAAATACACCAGAACCTATTAGGAATAGAACAATCTAATGTAATCGTGACAAGTATTAGAAGAAACATAACCAAAAGATAGACGAAGAAAAGGACAGACAGAATCTGTGAAAAATTCACAGATTCTTAGTGTTCATCATTCAAAGCTTAAGTTTAAGCTTCATAGTCCGATTTCATAGAGCAACTCTGAAATCCACAGTCAGGGCACATAGAGCTCTGTGAACCATTCTGTGAAATCCTTTTTCACAAAATATGAACACTGAACCCCAACACTTCTAATGGGAAGTATGAAAAGTCTTCAAGAAGAAAATCTCGAAGAAGTTCGAGATCATCAGAAGATAATAAGGAGAAGATATTTAAAGTCAACTAAATGAATAAATGATCAATGGCTTTCTATACAAGGTAAGGTCCCACCAATTTTATACAAGTGGTTGAAAGCGGAATGAATTGAATACTTTATTCAATTCACTCACCAGTTTTATACCTTTTTGGGCTATAAATAGAAAGTCATTGTCTTCTGCTAAACCAAGACAAACACAACAAAATATCTGAATCTTCTTCAAATGAGCTAGATCATTACTCTTGTAGAAAGATATTTCTGATTTACACATACACATCATAACTCTTGTAACCATTCTTTACAAAGAGATATACAGAAAATCTTTATATGAGTTGTGTGTCTTCCTATTGATTTTACTTTCCGTAACATTATATTATAATCGTTTAAAATCAATAGTGCCAACTCTGATTAGAGCTCCTGTCGGGACCTAACAATTGGTATCAGAGCAGATTGAATAAACTCATATTCAAGATCTTGCTCTCAAGTTTTCTTATTTGTGTTTCCTTCATTCAACTTCTAATATCTTAAAATTTCTTAAAGCAACCGGAACAATGCCAAATCCTTGGGCTCTTTAGCTAAACCTCCCATGTTTGCAAGGGAGGAATATCCTTAATGAAAAATAAGAATTCTCAACTTCCTAAAAGAAGTTAACAACTCTTTGCTAGACCGCATAACTAATGGAGCACATTGCCCCACTGTTGAAATCCCTAAAATTTGCAGAAACGGAAACATCACCAAGTGTTCCTGTTCAAACCATGCCAAAATCTAGAAAGTGGTGTAGCAGTGACGATAAGAAAAAAGAAGCAAATGAGGATAGAGCAAAAACTGTCTTAATCATGGCTATTTCTCATGAAATCTTTTGCCAAATGGATTACAACACGTCTGCAAATGGCATATGGGATGCTCTTAAAAACTCTTGATAGGGGTGAACAAATGAAAAGAAACAAAAGGACCCAAGCCTTAAATGAATACGAGTCCTTCAAATTCAGCCAAACAAAACTCTTAAAATGTTAATAACAGGTTTGCCACCATAATAAGCAACCTCAGAAAATTAAATGTTTCAAAAACCAATGAAGAAACCGACATTAAATTTATCAAAAGTCTTCCCCAGGAATGGAGAGCACTAACCATGACTTTTCAATCCACACTTAACTTGGATGAGAAAAGCTTAAATGATCTGATGTATTCTAGACTTAAGGAGTCTGAAATATTAGCCATCTCCAAATCAAAAGTTGATCCATTGGCTCTTTACTTTGAAAAGAAAAAAAATAATTACAAAACAAGAGCCAATCCACTCCAAACAAAGAAAAGAATCAACTAATTCTGAAAGTGCTGATTCTGGAAATAAAACCGAACATGAGACACTTAAAAAAATCCCTTGCTCTCTTGACCAAGCAGTTTGGGAAATTCAACAAGAGAAACAACTCCTGGTCAATTAAAAGAAACTTTTTAAAAGATAATACAGAAAATAAGAAACCAACCTCAGAATTTAAAAAGCCTGAGGTTGACAAATCTGAAATAAAATGTTTTTTATGTGAAAAAAACGGGGCACTATGCTTCTGAATGTAAAGGTAAAAAGCTGAAGATGCTGCGTACTACAAAATAAAGTTTGAAGAAGCCATGCAACAAGAAAAAGTCTTAATGGCTTAAGTTGAAAACTAGGATTCTGACTCCTCAGAAGAAAGCAGTGATAGAACAAACTTCTATCTCATGGCTGGTGAACATCATGAGTTGCTATATCAACTGAACAAAATGTCCTTAAATTACCAAAAACCTTCAAGAAACTACTGAAAAGACAAAGCTCTTAATGAAAACAAGTTTAAGTCTTTTGAAGAAGAAATGAACTCCCTTCTCTGCGAGTTACATCAACTCAAAGAGGAAAGAGAAAAGGAAATGATAAAATATAGGGATAAAGAAAACAAAAACATGAATAATGAAGCAAAAATTGACCACTATGAGGCAGACATAATAAATCTATATCAAAAACTCCACATGAAAACCAAAAAAAAACCATGGTCTCATAGATGCTCATGAAAAATTGGAAGACATGACCAACACTCCAAGAAATCATGGTCATAGAATACGGTACATTCCAGGCTATAAATCCACACAAACAGTGTTCATAAAAAACAAAGACCTACCATTTCTCAACTCTTAAAACTGGAAACTGAAACAAGCGAGTATCAGTTCACAAAACCCACATCCTCATCCATAAGTAAAAACCTGGACTCAGAAATCAAAACCCATGAGTCCAAAGATGGTGAAGGGTCCTCCAAACAAAATTTAGTACCTTTGGAGAACTTACCATCTACGAGTACTGCATGTGCTCTAAATTGATAACTATTGTCAAAAACCATTATGAAATAAAAGACAAAGCTAGCACATCATAAGGAACACTAAGCATTCAATCTAAATTAACGAAAAAAAGAAGGAATCTAGTGGATATGCTCTCAACTCTCTCCTAAAGACCTTCAAGAAAAGACCTAAAAACGAGTGGGCCCCTAAAAAACTCTAACCTTCTATATCTTACATAAACGTCATGTGCAACAAAATTGGTACTGTAAGTCTAAGATATCCAACACACATGATAAGGGAAAGAAAAAAATTAAAATCACAAACTTCACAGAACCCTTCTGTAAAATCACTGAGTTCTGTGGAATCTTCGTGAGTTCCATTTGCACCAAGAATTAGTTCAACTATTGAGGGGGAGTGTCAAAACCTTGACATACCTGACCAAATGCTTGGTGAAGACCTATCTTTCTTCTACAAAAAGTTTGCTTAAACGATCACTCATCATTGGTGATCAGGACAAATCTGTACAATCTCGGGCAGCTACTGCAAATCAGTGTTTATATTGTGGATCTCTTAATTTGATAAAAAAAAAAGGAATTATAATGATGCCCTCCTTGATTCTCATTGGATCTAGTAATACAGCAAAAGTCCAAACAAATTGAAAAGAGTAATGTCTTGGATTTACTTCCAAAACAAAAAGGGAAGGGGCTCTCATTATTAATCAACAAAGTGGGAATAAATCTGTTTTAAACAAATTCATTTATCTTCTGGAAAACAAATAAATATTTTTTTGTCAAATTAAAGAAAAACATTTTAAAAAGGGGATTTCATGAATGGTGAATACTTCTTAAATCTTATTTTGCTTCCATTCCTCCCAACCAAACCTATCTGTACGCCAAAAAAAAGTAAATCAAATATTATCATTTTCTAGTTCATTTACTCCCCAATGTCACATTTGTCAACCATTCTATGAACTCATGCACATCAATCACTTCACGCATACTAATCTCTCTCTGTATAAGAAAAGTAAATTGATAACCATCAAATCACTTTACTTAAAGTAAAGTAGGCTAATATGATAGCCTCACAGAAAAAAAAGATTAATTGCCCAAAATAGGCTATGATGGCGCATTAAAGGAATGAAAGTTAATGCTCTCTCTAGAGTTTCCCAGCCACCCGACTCACATTAATTATCAGTCGGCCAATAAAACCAATGATGTAATTACACAGACCTCTGTGTATTCTCAACCTCTTGAAAGACAAACGTAATTAATCAAAATAAGAAAAACAAAAAAAATTAATCCTAATCTTTTGCATTCCACCCTCCTCCACTATAAATAATTTAATTATCTCTTCCATGGAGACCAAAACTTTCACTCTCTGTTTGCTTAAGCTTTTCTCATTCACATCAAACTATAATTCCAAAATGACCACTCATCAATCCCCTATGAGGTTCTTCGAAACCCATAACATGCCACTATTCGCCTCCATCAAGCCAACGTACTGGCAATACAAGGAAATTATGAAGTTTCTACTCACATGTGAGTTGAGCTATGCTCAAACACTGTCTACTCCTCTCTGTCACCAACTTCTCCAAGAATTTTGGAGCAACACCAAGCCTCTTGGAAGACAAAAGGACAATCCATTCATCACAAATGTTCTTGGCAGAAGAATCTTCGTTTCTGACTATTCAATCTGAAAGGCACTCTGTCTCAATGACAAAACCAACATACTGACTTTCGAAAGGGAGGATATCGTTGGCACCTTCACAACGATGGAGTACAATGGTGACCTTTATGATGAATCTTTTAACAAAAAAGTACTTGCCTCATAATTGGCAGTACTTTCTAACCCAATTGCAGCTCTGTTTTCCCCCAAATACTCCCATCACACAGTGGCAAGCAGGGATATGCAAGATATCATCCATGATCTTGTCTCAGGAGTAAGAATGAACTACTCCCACTATATGCTGACACATATGCAGGACAACTACAGAAAACCCAGGAACCTCAAAATCATTATCTACCCAATGTTCGTGATGAGGCTAATTTAGTTAGGCCTTCAAGTGGGAAGGCATTCCCCGATATCTCCACACCACCAACATTCTCCCAATCCCAGGAGTGGCTAGCAAAGGGAGATATTGTCTCTCATATGGACGTCTCACATCTCTCCACCTTCGTCTTTCTCATCAATTAGAAGCTAGAACATATCCCTTCAAACCCAATAATGAAGTAATACACAGTTCATGCACCACAATTTGTACTCATTTGAACTTTTTTGTAACAAAAATGTAACCAATCTTATGTTGTAATATATCCTTAGTCTTAAAAACTGGTTGCTTTACTATGTTCTTCTTTAATATGCACAGAGTTTCTGTGAAATTCACACTCAACTTTACTTAGTTATTTTTTGTACTTTCATATAATTTTTGTGACGTTCACAGTCAGCTTTACTAGTTAATTTTTGTACTTTCACAGAGTCTTTGTGAAATTCATAGTGAAACTTCTAAGTCAATAACTATTGCAAAGTTAAAAAAATTATTATCCTTGAGAGAAATCATAACAGTAACAAAATATTTTACCGAATCTTTGATAAAACCGAGAAGCCCTAATGAAAGTGCGTGAGCGGTGGATCGTCTACTCGATCGTATCGAAATCAATGTAAATGATGAACACGAGAGTAAATACAAAGAACTTGTATTAACCACAGAGAGATTACACAGTAAAAACACACATAGAAGATTTGCCAAGAAGTCCTGAATACAACACAAGACAAACTATTTATACTAGACCAACACCCGATCAGCCGAACCTCCGGTTCGGACAAGGTTCGTCTAGGTCCGAACTTGGACTTCACCTAAGGTTTGGATCACAACAAACTTGTCTTGTATTTTATACTTCACATGACGAATAAGAACTATGTATCTACAAACTCCCTATCGGCATGTGCAGTATCAGTTTCCACTTAAAACTTGTATCTTGTATCTTCAATCAAACTCTTCCTCTTCTTTAACGATTAGTCTGATATCGAATACTTGATATTACAGTATGTGTAAACTCTTTATCAACGGCTTCAGAAGACTTGAAGTTGATATGTTCTCTTTCCACTTAGAAACCTGCCAACATAAATAATCTTGGCGCAAAACGTCTCTTCGAGACTCCAAGAAATTTTGATTTTGAAATTTGATTTCGTATTCCGTGTTGATCAATCGAAAAGAAATAAGAAGTAAAATCTTTTTGGCTTTTAGAAACTTTATATCAAAACACACCTAATCTTTTTGGTATTTTTTGATATGAAATGTAAATGCAATACAGAATCAGACACTATTTTTGTCTTTTGTGATAAAGATCACAAGTTAGGATCATATTGGTCATAACATGCTGAACTACACTTCAATTTCGATTATTATAGCACAAAGCCATGTCGATTGCAGAGATAATTTGTCCCAATTTTTAACTTAGGCAGAATCATACTCATAACAATTGGCTATGTTAAAATATTGATTAGATTTGCTTTGACAAGTGTTCCTCACACTATCAGACATACTCAGATATGCTTTGCTTATTACATTTTGTGATTTTACTTGTGCATTAACACATAGTAAATGTATTCATGATATAGTCAACTGTGTTCCATGCAAAAAGAAATAAGAACATTAAATCGTCTACCTTAATGTCGATCTTTCGATACGCAGATAAGGCCTCGGATTTAACAAAATAAGAAAATAAAACAAGTCGAAATTGTATAACCCAACAACAATCAGGTCGGTGCTCCCGCACACGCAGAGAAAGTCCGATGAGTTATACGAAACACCAAAGAAAATAAAGCAGAACGTCAAACGAACAACGATCAGGTCGATCTTTCGATACGCAGAGAAAGTCCGATCGGTTCACAAAATAAAGAAAATCAAACAAGTTTAAATTTTTGCAAACTGAACACATGTATACACAGTGACTTCTCATTTTATTTTTTCACATTTTTTTTTCTTGATATATCTTAAGATATGCATCAAGATGTTGTCCACTAGGTCAATCATCAGATTTAGTGTATATCACATTTGAATACTTTCTGACTAGCCGAGCCTATCTTACACATCAATCAAATGGTCTTATGGCTTTTCATCTATTTTATCCATGAGTCAGCCAATGTCAGCCAATGTACCATCACTTCCCAATCATGTCGGATACAATATCTCACTTTTCAATGTTTTTGGATTTTTGCATTCTTCAATGTTTTTGTCTTTTCAAATTTCCCCCCCTAAAAATGACAAACTCTATTTTTTATACTTTCATTTTTAACATTTGAAAAACAACACACTATTTTTGTATTTTGCAAAAACAACCCCCGCCCCCTCAAAATGAGGCGGAGTAAAAAACAAAACAAAAATTGATCAACCAACACGAATACTAACATTTTAGCATTTCGAAAAACAAAGTGAATTTTGAAATTCAATTTAAGTTATCACAGATATTTCACAATCAGCAATTTTCCAATCACCGAGAGGTCTTCCTGAAATACCTGTTGACACCACATTAAAATATTAGTTATTTTGGGATCGACCCGATTCAATAGCGTCGGGTCGTCCGGTGTCTTCCTCATTGTCATCGTTGGCCTTGGAAACAACCTTTGGTTTCCATCTTTTGAAAGATTGTAATTTTTAATCAGAACCAGAATCAGTATCAACTGTCGTACTTGATTTAGACCAAGACGACTTACAAGTTGATTTGACCGTTAGAGACCATGGTTCATCAAAAATCTGACCTTTGTTATCCACATATTTAGCAGTGTTGTGGATATATGCAGTTGTCGGACAATCAGTAGTAAGATGTCCAGGTTGACGAAATGCATAACAAAGTCTTTCTCGAAATTGGAAAACATTTGAAAACTTCTTTGATTTTTGAAAACCAGATGAATGTTCAGAATCAAAGTTATAAAAAAAAATCATCATATGAATCATACCTAGGAGATGGACTCCTTGAAGATGATGACCCTCCAGAATAATAAGATTTGTCCGTCTGAGGAGGTGATTTCTTTGGAACTTTAACTCTTGAAATCTTCTTAGCTTTTTCTGGCTTCTTAGCTTGAACCGGTGTTTCCTTGCCTTTATAAC
This sequence comes from Deinandra increscens subsp. villosa, assembly GCA_039602395.1. Taxonomy (NCBI): domain Eukaryota; kingdom Viridiplantae; phylum Streptophyta; class Magnoliopsida; order Asterales; family Asteraceae; genus Deinandra; species Deinandra increscens. Next base: position 81,304,839 of record JBCNJP010000010.1, on the reverse strand, counting down.
CCAATCCTTTGTTCTTGAAATTTGGGGTCTTTGATGAACCTGAAGAAGAACTACAAGCTTCTCTCCCCTTAGCTTCTCTAGTGAATTTAGCTTTGATGTCTTTAAGTTTGTTCTTTTCAACCAAAACTTTTTCTTCTTCAGTTCCAGACAAAGTACCCGAAGCACCCTTATCAAAAACCTGTTCATTTTCCAAGAAAATAGACTTGGAATTAAACTTTGGAGCTTCTCCCAAAGGTTTTTGCTTTTTCTCAGTCTTTGATTTCTTCTTCTTTGATGGAGTGGCAAACTTTGAATAATCATGCAATTCATCTTTATGATCAAGTTGAGCAGATGTAAATTCAGATAAATCCACCGGTTGAGGAACCATATGAATATCATCCTTTTTGGAACTATCTTCACTCCGATCCTGTTTGTATAAGAAATTCAACAATGTAGGCGACAAATTACAATTCTTCACTTGCCATTTTAACTCCAAATTTCCAATTTCAATTCAGAGATTTTCTGTTGAGCATTAAACACTTCTTTTTTAGACGTGATGAATTTTGCATTGAGATCATCATACTCATACGTTTGCAACTTCCGGATCTCACATTCAGCAAACAATTCCTCAAGCACATTTTCTCTTTTCTTCTTGAAAATTTCAATGTCTTTTGTCAAGACTTCATTCTTATCACGAAAAAGAACATTTTCATCTTGAAGTGTAGAGATCTTAGATTGAAGTTTTTAAATGGTAGCAGCCGAATTAATAACAAGTGCATTCGCTTTTTCATACTTTTATTGAACTGGATAACTCTTTTCAAACATATCTTCAAAATCTTGTGCTGCATCTAAAGCTTCAGCTTTGGCTTTCGCACATTCCTCAACCAATTGATTCTTCTCTTTCAAAACATCCTCATGAACATGAACCAATTCATAATATTTCTTTTGAAATTCTTCCAATTCTTTCTTTAGAATCACAATTTCTTCCGTCAATAATTCAGAATCCTTTTCAAGATTTGCATTCTTCTTACCCAACCTTACACCTTCAAGACATTTTGATTCTTCGACCTTAACTTCTTTGATCATTGATATTGTCGAATTGGAATCAGAATCAGCTAGAACACAATCATCATCATGACGAGTTGTTAAAGCAACAGTAAATGGAGCATGTTTTATTTTTGCTTTGGAATCTGTATTCCTGGAAAATTCATCTGGATGCCAAAACATTTCAGTCAGTTTTTCGTCAAAAGAAACACATTTTCTCTCAACCTTGGGAGCTTCATTTGGCGAATGAATAACCAAATGAGCATGTTGACCAGACTTCAATATTTTCAGTTGAACTTGGGTATTCTCGTGCAAAATGTCCATATACAGAACACTTATAACATTTAACCTTTGATTTGTCCAGTCCATTTTTTCCATCCTAATTCAACCTCTTCTTTCCAGTTCTATTGAAAAATTTCTTCGTTCTTCGAACCAACATAGCATACTGCCAGTTCAAATCCATTTCTTCCAAATGATGATAATCAATTTGATCATAATCTTCATTGGTTAATTCTGTGTTACTTACCGAACCAGTAATAACAACCAAATATGAAGATACCAATGCAGACATTAAAGCATTATAATCATTAGTAGTTTGAGCATACAAAGCATTCTGAGTCGAAGAACTAGGAATTGAAACAGTACAACCAGCAGAATAACTAGGAGTTTCAGATTTACCTGCAATGAATGTTGTAGGGGGTGCGGAATTAAGAATATTAGATTTCCCAGCATTGATTGTTGAATCATTTTCTCCATGATATACAGAAGGATTTTGAATTTGTGCAGGAAATGACTTATTCACCATCAACTCCATATCCCTTGCTTGAATTCTTTGAACCAGATCATTAAATGACAATCCAAAATATTATTTATCATGAGTGATCATCATCACATAATTCTCCCATTTCTCAGGTAAAGCCTCCAAAATCTTTTCTTACATATCAGCTTCTTCTTTTGTAAGACTCACCAAACGCATTTCACTCATTAAATGTGCAAACCTTGCAATCAGATTTGGAATGGTTTCATTCTGATAATGCTTGAAACTATCGAATTCCTTTTTCAAAACCTTTTGGCAACTTTTCTTATATTGATCATTACCCTCACATCGCTTTTCCAATGCATCCCATAAACTCTTCAATGTATAATTGCCAGAAAATTGATGTAACAATTCTTTAGTTAATGCCTTTGTCAAAGTACCATACGCCTTTTTCTCAGCTTGATATGCTTTCTTTTGTTCAGAAGTAAGTTTTCTTTGAATAATTGGCTCCCCGGTTTCATCTTTAGGCTAGACATATTGATCAAAAAATGCCAACCACATATCAATATCATTTGTATCCACATACGCTTCAAACCCTTCAACCCAACTATGATAATCTTCCAATTTGAGTAATTTGGGAACTTTCTTACTTATTCTGATTTCATTATCATAGTTCATCATAGTTTCCATCGTCGCTTCAACCAAATTCTGAATAGCTGCAAACGCTTGAAAATCACTCAACTTGTCCGAAAACTTATATACCAAAACTTCAAACCCAAAAATGAAGGTCTTAGAAGTGAATTTTGGGTACCAAAATGAAGGGTACTGGCCGTTAGGCGAGTAAAAGTATAGATCTTTACGAGACAGTAGTTTTGGCTAGTATTAGCTCCTGTAACTCTTTACTGTTCTCAAGTTATGTCAGTTTTGTGACACCTTCCAAAAATCCCGATTACTGTTCATCGAACCTCAACCGAACTCGATCTAAACCTCTTCCGAACTTTAACCGAACTTGGCTTTGAAAGATCTTGACCGAACTTTAACCGAACCTTATCCGAACTATCTCTGAACACTATCCAAACCTCAACTTCGTTAGAATTTCAGCCGAACGTAGAGTTCAGAGTGGTTACTTTTCAGTTACAACCGAACCTCAGACGAACTCGAACACTCTCGACTCCATTTTTGTGATTTGCATTGTTTTTGGATGAAATATTCGACAGAAATTCAAGTAAACTCAATAGAAACAATCTAGGAGAAGATTTTTCATGAAAATCACACTCGAGAAGATCAAACAAACTCACTAATGAGTAACATTTTCGCAAAACTTGGGCTTTTTGACTCAAACCGATGAAAACAGAGATTTCCGACCAGTAGATTGAACCTAATGCTCTGATACCACTTGAAAGTGCGTGAGCGGTTGATCGTTTACTTGATCGTATCGAAATCAATGTAAAGGATGAACACGAGAGTAAATACAAAGAACTTGTATTAACCACAGAGAGATTACACAGTAAAAACACACATAGAAGATTTGCCAAGAAAACCTTAATACAACACAAGACAAACTATTTATACTAGACCAACAACCGATCAGCCGAACCTCAGGTTCAGAAAAGGTTCGTCTAGGTCCGAACTTGGAGTTCGCCTAAGGTTCGGACCACAACAAACTTGTCTTGTATTTTATACTTCACATGATGAACAGGAACTATGTATCTACTAACAGAAAGACCCGTTAAAAACCACCTCAAGCATCATTCTTCATCGGTATCTTCTCAAACACCTTTGCTAAACTCATATCCCCAATTCTCTCCCAACAAGAAAAATGGGATCTTCATCCGCTCAACGAATCAACACTTGATCAATGTAAATGATGACTCTTGAGCTGAACCCTAACCCTAACTCACCCTCAGAATCACCATTCACTGAAATTCCTGGATTTTGAGTGTTCAATCTAGTCGCAAACAATCAAAAAGCAATTCTTAATTGCTCCAAATAAGCAACTGAGGCTCAAATCATGATTGAAGTCCTGAAAAATAGCAATTGCAGTCGCACTCACTTGAAATGAAGAAATCTGTCAAAGGATTCTAATGAACGTGTGGTCAACAATAAAGGTCAAATAAGTTGAGAAAAGAGGTCAAAAGATTAAGTTTCTTCATACCTACTTAGATGAGATAGAAACTTAAGTCATCGAAACTAATCTGATGCAACAAATTCTGCGAAGGGTTCTAAATCTTAATGACACCAAAGACTTCGATCCACTCCTATCTAAGGAAGATCTATGCAGCATGGTAAACAACCTCAATAAAGAAGGAAGAGTTTTCGCACAATTCTACAAAATCAAGATCAATAAACTCCTGCCAATCTGGAAATTCATGGTAAACCTTCCAAACAAAACAATGAGCCCAAGGAAGAATCAATAGATTAAACCAGTGAATACATATTATCTATATTGTATGGAATAATCTATGGGAAAGAATACTGACTATGGAACCTAAATCTGGAATGACATACTAAGAAAGGTCCATGAACAAGAAGTCAACCCAAGCAAAAAAAAGTTCATTCCATGCAGTATATTCTCGGCACTACTAATCAAAAAAGCCATGAAGGATGAGACAATTGATAAAATAGGAGAATGATTTCGAGCCAAAACTTACAAAGTTATGGACAATTTCAAACCAAGCAAGCCTGTTATATTCGCTGAAATTCCTTCAAACATGATAAAAGACATTCCACAAGATTCACCTGTCCTTAAAGCCTATGTAGAAAACCTGAAACTCCACCGAAGGCATCCTTCCCTTCCTCAAAACTCACAAGAAAACAGCCTCCAACACTCACACTACTCCCAAATCAGTAAACCAATCTACCACTCCCTCAAACCAACATCACCCATTTCAAAACAGAATCCACCAAATCCTCATCCTACAACATACCAAACAGTGCACTAACCCTATCTCCTCCTCAAATACCCACTATCCCAATTAAGCCACACATTTTCATGGACTCTATAACCGAGGGTGAAGAAAATACAACAACAAGTGGAGACTTTATGAGTCAAGGAAACTTGGTAGTGGACTAAGAGGATATGTTCCTTGCTGATTCACCTAAGACAATTGCTCAGAAAATTGAAGGAGATCATTCTCTTAACTCCTCAAAAACACAGGAACTTGACCTAGAAACAGGTATTTTAATGATATTGGAAGACCTGTATGCAGATGCCATGGCATATGCTACTGGGTTTGACAGATCACCTCAGGGTGTATCTGCCAAATTAATAGAGAGACATGTGTTTTCCTTTGGTTTGTTGGAAAATGGAGAGTCATCTGTTGACCCTATGTCAAAATTACCCAAAGATGTTGTCACAAAATCTGAGTTTGAAAATTTCACAAATACTATATAAAAAACTCTCTCGGATTTCACAGCGCAACAAAAACTTCAAATGACCCAACTACAGGAAACGGTTTCACAAAACATTGTGAAAGTCTCTACTATCACAGACAAACATGAGGAGATATCTGTGAAACTGGAGCAGGTGGAAAAGAAGGATGAAACAACCACCACAAAGTTCAAAGAAAAAAGTGAAAACCTGTTAGACCAAGTGAAAGAATTACAACAAAAAGATTGGAAAATTGGATCAAGTACTTTAGTTGATCCAAATAAAAGAACTGAAAAGATCATCAAGATGATAAACACCAAATTATACATATTTTTATCATCAAATTTACTCGCTTATTGGGAATAAACCTAATCACTAACATCAAAACAAGTCGATTTTATTTTCTTTTTAGTTTTTCAGGTTTTCTGAGGTCAACACACCAAATAGAGCAGAACCTTCTAGAAAAGTGAAGAAAATGCTAACTTTGGAAAAACCAGCCTCGGGATGGCCCGTGCCCAACCCAGCACGACCCGTGCCCGACCCGTATCCACCTCTGATTCAGCATACCCATGTTCCTGACACAGCACGCCCCATGCCGCTGACCTTCCTGACATGGCACGCCCCGTGCCTAGCCTAGCACGACCCGTGTCACTGACAACAGAAGAAGACAAAAGCCTGTCGTCTGACACAGCACGCCCCATGCACAGCCTGGCACGCCCATGCCGCTAACAAGATTTTGCCTATAAAAGCTTGTCTCACCTCATTTCACAACTCGCTCAATTCTTTCCTCTCCTCTCCCACTTTTAGATTAGTCGAGCCACTTGGCATTTCGAGTCTTTAAGTATGTCAGAGTCTGTAAGAACTATAATCAGTTTTAGTAAATGAAAGCATTTTGTCTGTGAAATTCTTCGTTTACTACCTGGCATATCTTTAAGCTAGTCAAAATGATTAGCTCAACTCTTACACTTGAGGGGAGGTAACTAACATCTAATAAGCATTCGAGTAGCCTTTATAATGTTGTTTTAAGGTGTGTCTAATAAATTTGTGAAAACCCTTTTTATTGAAAGTGTATTACTAATTTTCTGAACCAAGCATGCTGTACGTATCACATGCCATTTGGGGAGTCGAAATTCCAAAGGCCGGACTTGTGACACCCGGTCGGGGGACGATGCATGATCCGAAAGGTGACTCGTGCCCCATGCTACATGATACGTTCGAGGTCCTTATGCCTATGTAAGCAAACTCGACTGACCACGCAAGTGCGGGGTGAAAGTATTTGGTTGGGAATGGGGGTTGGTAATATTTGTCACTTCACGGAAGCCGAGATAGTACGTGTTTGTGAACTTGGCTCTGGTTACGCCGAGCGTGCATGCGCGAGAGCGGTGCATGGAAGAAACGGACCTTAGTCCCTTAAAAAGATCATTTTCATAATAAAATAATTAGGCACGCAGGGTTGTTCCCCTGCTGGTTCATGACGGCGTGTCGAGTACGGTAAGTTGGCCAGTTTGAGGGACCCCGTAAGTAAGTGGCATTATACCACTTCGGTTGTCTATCAACGGCCCCTTCCCATGGCGTTCGTACTCCTCGCAGACGATTGAATGTAGAGATGGTGAATTGGTCTAAGATTCCAAAAGGTGGATGATCTTCTGCTAATAAACAATCTTAAGGCAAAGTTATAACGTAACAACTCGATTACAAGTTAATGTTGTGTTTCTCCTGTCAATATTGACAAGGACTACATAAATCTCAAAACCCATTTTATTAATATGTATCTATACTATCTTATTATACATATTGGAGAGAGAAAACCCAAGTGTTGAATCCTTAAGATTTTTACAAATTGTTAAGCACAATGTACAAATACTTTATGCACAATTGTTGAATCTCTTAATATTTCTCGCTACTTTCTTGAGACAAACCCTAGGATATATAATAACTTTTTATCCTCATTTAATGCAGCTCCCCTCTCCCCTCTCCCCTCTCGGCGAAAACCCTAATCTCGCATCCGTCTTCTCCTCCGCAAAACACAACAATCCTCTACAAAACACCACCGGCCGCCGAATCTGACCATTCTATTCGCCTCTGTTTATGCCGGTTTCAGCCATTCCTTCGCTCAAACCACCCACACGACACTCATTCCGGCCTGGTAGCACGAGTGGTGACTACAGTCGCGAGTTCTGGCGATGGCGGCTAGGGTTTCAGCAAGATCCCGGCGAGATTTCGAGAGGAGAGTGGCGTGTGACGGCTAACATGGCGGCTAGGGTTTCAAATCAAAACCACGGTATGTCTCTTTGCTCAAAAGGAAGCAGTAGAGTCTTCACTTATGTCTCTTTGATTATTTGTTTCTAATTTTTAGGCGGTTGTTCATATTTCGATAACTGGAAAATATAAAGTTGCTAAAGATAGAAGCCGAAATACGTCGCTGGAAGTACTTCCCATCGTTTTCTGATGGACCGAGACCTCCGACACCAACTCTCGTTGCTTTATCTATCAACCCGAAGGTCAACTCTATTGTAGTATTCTTTCTATCTGTCACATGTTCGATGAAATTCTAAGTACAGTTTTATGAAATTAGGGTTTTATTTTATGCACTTCTTTAAGGAACTAGATAACTAGACCAGGAATGTAGTAGAAATGCTCAATATGAGTAATAACAGTTGGTGTTTTTTCCAGATTGTGCAGAGGTGTGCTTCAAGAAACTACATAACTGGACCAGGAATTTTATTTCAGTTTTCGACTGATTAAACTTCATTTGAGGTATTTATTTCAGTTTCAAATCATGAAAAGGGAAATTAGGAGAAAAATCAAGCTGTTAGTTCAGTTTATGGTGGTGTGTGTGATTATTAATCTAGTTAAATCAAGTTGCAAAGTCAAATGTGATGCGCTTTAGCTTCTTATTTGCATAATAATGCAATCTTTTCTCTAATATATTGACATTTTTTGTTTTGGTAGGTCAGCTTCCCTGCCGTGTATAATCAATCTATATAAGAGCCGAAAACAAGATGTAAGTACCCTTTTCTTTCGACAACCTCACTGTGGTGAAGTTGTGTCATAGCGTCTTCAACATTTATTTATTTTATGCTATGTATTCTTCATCTTTTTTAGTTCCACCATCATATGTGTATCGTCTGCGTGCTGTCTCAAGTTATTAAAAAAATAGATTCAACCGCAAACAAGATGTAAGTAGCCTTTTTCTTTTGACAACCAACTCATTTTAAATTATGAGTCATCTCTTTACACTGAAATGTTTTTCTTTACACTAAATTATGAGTCATCTCTTTACACTAAATTGCTTTTTGGTCCAACAGCTCTATAGAGTTCTCAGGTCATGTGTTTAATCAACTCTCATTTTGAAGAAAATGAGCTTTTAGTTTATTTTTTATAAATTAATATTAATCGTGGGATTGCTCTCTTATTATGATGGTAGTCTTTTGTTTTTACTTCTTTTTATCATATTTTACACATAATCTTTTATGATGAAATCACTGAGCAAAAGCAGCCATAAAAGAGAAGTACTCAAATATTTTGCTTGGATTTGGCCAGAAATAGTCAACATTGTTGTGAGCTTACATACAGTTATGTTTCTAAATATTTCAAAACGGTTATTTTTGTATTTTTTGTGTTGTATTACCATGACAGTTATTATAGTGGTTATAAGTATGGCATAGGAACCGGAATTTTAGTCATGAATGAGCAGTGTAAGGTAATGACACTTGGTACTTCAACATCTAATATGTTTGGCTTGCATTCTTATTTGAAGGTATTGTAGAAGTAGTGTCCGAACTTAGCTATACCAGGTTTTATGGTGTAAAAATATGACTATGAAGGTAAGCACAAAAAACTGGGTTCTTTCTTTTTTTAAGTTGGTTTTCTCATGAATTCGAGATGGACATTTAATTTTGACTCAATATGCCACTGTTTGAACACAATGAATTTCTAAATATTAATGAGTATTTGATAAAGAAGATAACAACATATGTGTTTAAGTCTGATCTTTATCATACTCGTAATATGAATCAGAAAATCTATAAAACTTATTGATTATACGGTTTGTTAGCATGAGAAGAAGGCTATAAAAGTAGAAAAGATGAACTTGAGGAAAAAAAAAAGTGGGCTATAGTTAATGGTGTCAAAGAGAAGGTTTCATAATTCCATCTTCATTTATAATTGTAAAACTTGGTGGTGGTTGCTAAATTTGCTTTCTTTATGTTTCGGACCATTGGATTGAAGTTTTACCTTCCTTAGGAATACTGATGAACATTGAAAAAACTAGATTTACTCTAAAATCAGTTACTTTTAGGACCTTTTTAGTTAATGGATTTTTGTGATTGTAGCCGCTTGCTGTTTTTCTCTTCTACTAGGTTGTGCAGGGATAAAACTGGTCATTCAGTATGTGCTTAAGCGACATCCATCCTCGGCAAAAGATAAGATTATGCATTATGTTGATCAACTTGATTTTTCATTGGTTTATGAGGCATTTAAAAGAATTATTTTGTCACTTGTAATATATTTCTTGTTTAATTAGAGATAAGTATTAAGTATTTATACTTAAATTTCAAGTAATAGGAGTTCATCATGTGATACAGGTCTCTGGCTTCTCATACAAGTCTGCTTAAATGTTTTGAAACTTTGTCCAAGTGTTCACATCATCTCAGTGATGTTGCTTTGGGATTCTCTGATGTGCAGGCTCTGGACTCAGGTTTAATACCATCTATTGACTGGTTTTTTATTTAATTGTCATATAAAGGGACAAAATATATTACTTGCATACAATTAATTACTGTTCGGGTATATTGACTTGGAACCAGTGAAAGGTAGTGGGTTGAAGTTGTCATATATCAGGTTTTCTATCTGCAGATTTGGAACCAGTGAAAGGAAATGGGTTAAATTTTTTACTAATTTAAGGAATTTTGTTTCATAGGAATTCATGATATGACTGCTTAAGTCAATGGATGAGTTGGAAATCGGTGGAGATACTATATGGGAAACTCAAGATTGCTGGATTGATGGAGGTTAGTTTAATGATAAACTGCTGGTTATGGTACCTGATAGGATGGATAAGAGCTTTATATAGTTTGAGAATGGGTTATCATCATATTTAAATTGCTTTCATGGTTTGAGAATGGGTTATGTGAAAGCTGGTAGCTGTTTTGTACTCTACATAATTTACTGTACTTATGTAGTCAAATAGAATATTTGAGTTTGATTTTTCAAGTCAAATAGAAACTAAGGATGCAATCAAGGACGTTCCTTTAGGATGTTGGTTTTCTAATATTGTGTTGAAATTTATCTCAGACATTTATTACATAAGGATGCAATCAAGGACGTTCCTTTAGGATGTTGGTTTATCGGGCTAGATGTTGAACACATTGATGATTGAAGATTATGTTGTGGGACGCCATGGGGTAAAGCTTTCTTTTTCTGTTACATTTTTTTTGTTTAAAATTGAATATTACATGAAACTAAATGGGGAAGAAGAGTTGATGTGGATCTTAAAAGTTAGACAAGGAGCAAAGGCCCAAAGCCTACTTTGAAACAGAAGCAACTGCAGTAGTGATGAGTTGAATAGAGGCATGCATGGATGGATTGAGCAATTGCAGCTTGCAAGGGTCTAAACACCTAAACATAAGCATATGATGACAATGGTTTAAACAGAAGCAAGTGAAAATCTCTAAAATGTATTGACCTAATTTAGTTGACTTTGAGTTGATTTCAACTTTGACTTTTGCAGGTTACCATTGAGCCCTTTTATCTTACAATCTCAATTGTATATCAGTGTTAAAGATAGACACTAAGTTGATAGAGAGTTAGAGGTTTACTGTCTTATAATACTTGTGCTTACATATTTTATGTCACACATACCATGTATAACATTTTGCTTTACTCAATGAACTTATGTGTTTTCATTTGAATAGTATTGACCGTTTTGATGTAAATAGAATTGACAGTATATTATTCATTTGAACCAGGTCAGCTATCTATCTCATTTGGTTGAGATGAAAATGTGTTATATATTTTGTATAATTTAAATATGGTTTGTTAGTAAGCAACCCATAGAGGTAACATTGAAATCATGATATGTCCCTGTAATGAAACTTTATATGTTGGCTTTGCCCACAATAGCCTACACTCTCTGCTTGCATAGATATGTTCATAGAATATCTAATAAGTTTATTTCTTATTGCACAATATGTACATTTATGGCCTTTTCACTGAAACCTTTATTACATAGAATATAACTTGTGTTTGTTATGGAGTAATGTCCACGGTCCTATCAAAATGATATAACCATTGGTGTCATCTTAATGCGTCTAATATAGTGCTTACTGAAACTGGGCTCACTGTTTTCAAAAGTATTTTTTTGGCAACCAAAGCAGGAAGGTATTTTATTAGGTGCTTTATTAATTGGGAATAAGTTGACCAGTCATAGGCAGTAAATATTGATGTAGCCGGCTTTGACTAAATAGTGCAAATGGAATTTTTGTATTTGGCTTGATTTGTAGGATTGCGCACAGAAAACGAGTACCGTGTTGTAAATTGTCGCTGCATCACACTAAAAGAACGAAAACAAATATCGCGTTGTAAATTGTGGTAATCGTCAGAACGTGCGAACAGAAGACACATATCGCGCTATAAAATGCCGCCCGTCGCAACGCGCGAGTTTCATTATCGAAGGTAATGCCATTCATCTTCCTATAGATTCTACGTCAAGTATGTCGCGAATGAAGACAAATGGCTTCTTATGACTTCTATCTTACAACTCATTTGGTTTTAAATTACTATGTTTGTGACCAATATATATTTCAATTCGGGTGTTTGCTGTTATTTGTTTGAGTTCTAAATAAACGAATACCTCGATGTAAATTGTCGTGCCGCCATAACAAACGAACAAATAAACAAATACCGCATTGTAGTTTCTTGTACCGCTGCAACACGTGAACAGAAGACGAATAACACGCTATACACTGTCGTCGCCGCAACGCGCAGGCACACGACTAGTATATATATATATATATAGGGAAAGGATCATGCGAAAACGCATACATTTTGCGAAAACGTGAAAACCATCTTAAAACCAACATAACTTTTTCATACGTTAATATATTTTTTAAAAATTTTCACCAAAAGTCTTATAATTATGTAAAATTTAATTCTATAAAAACAAAAAATAAAAAGTTCACGTTTTTTTATTTTTAATTTTTTTTTGTGATACACATGTGTACCACAAAAAAAACTCATACTTTAGTATGAGTTAATATTTGTTTTCTCTAAGACGCACCATATGTGTTATATTTCGGTCATTTTTTTGTGTTTTTTTTAATGATACACATGTGTACCACACCAAAAAAAACCCTCATATATGTGGTATACATTACTAGTTTTAAAATGAAATTGCACCGTAAGTCTTATAGTTATGTTATCTTTATATTTAATGAAAAAAATAACACTTTATAACTTTTTTTAATTATATGTTGCACATGTGCATTATGTTTCATTATCATTAGTACCATAAATGTTCTAGTGTTTTTAATATGTTTTAAACATAAGGAGTGTTTTTACACATGATAATTCGATTTTTTGTGCAGTAGTAATGATGATGATACACATGTGTATCACACGTGATACACATGTGTATCACACGAAAAAAAAACGTTAATTTTTTTTACTATTTGTTTCCAGAATTGAAGATAACGTAATTGTAAGACATTTGGTACCAATTTTATGAAAAAAAACATTAACATATGAAGAAGTTATGTAGGTTTTAATATTGGTTTTCG
>JBCNJP010000010.1:81267411-81291411 GCA_039602395.1 Deinandra increscens subsp. villosa | reverse complement strand
TTCGAATGTCTTTCGGGTTGGGTAAATTATCTAAAGATTCTGACTTTAGGGTTGGTTTCTAAAGTGTAGTTTAGGAGACGTCCCGAACTATAGTTTTGGTTATTAATTGTGGCTTTGGTTGTAATGTGCTGCTAAATTGGAGACTCAAAAGGTACAGGTTTAACGGGTAATCGGGTTGGTTAATGAACTAGGGGTGCATTGTCTTAAAAGGAAATGTCCTAGGAAGTCGGCTTGCTTGTTATTCGTGTTAATCATAGAAATCAGAGGTAGCTCCGGTTATTCTAGGTGTGCTTTAGGTATATCCGAGAGTGGCTAGGGTAATTGAGATGGGACGGACTTAAAAGGTGAACCATTTGTTCGAGCGGTAAGATAACTAGTTAGGAAGTACTTAAAAGGTGAACTAACTAACCAGTGTGCGTATTCCAACCTCTAGAGATCTTATCAGTAACATCCGGAGAGTGATTCGGGGGCTCGTAGGGTTTCGATAGGTTGTGTGGTTAGATCCTGGTTCCATCATTTTGTCATAAGCCAAGAGAAGTCGATAGCATTAATCCGGAGTCTAGGTCTAGGTGGTATTTCTTGTCATATCTGGTTTTCGTTTCTAGGGTTTGAGTTTGTTGGTTTGCTTTCCATTTTTGGTAATTTCTATTTTTAGCAATTTCTATTTTTAGTAAGTTTTGGGTAATTCGGTAATTTTAGTTTAGTTAATTTTTGTCAAGTTATTTAGTTAATTAATTCCTCAAATCAAAAACCAATTTTCACCGATTAATCAGTAATTTACTTTTCATAGTTAATTTTGTCTGTCTAGTGTCTCTAGGGTTCGACCCCGGTCTGCCGATAGCTATTCTACATCCGATAGGTTCACTTGCCTGTTGAGTCGGTCTAGTTTGAGGTTAATTGGGTTTTAATTTAGTGTGTCTAGGTCTAGGATAAATTAGTTTATTTTTATAGATCGATTTTTGCACATCACCCTCCTTGAAAAACTTTTCAAACCGACCCCACCATTTGACCAAGCAATTAGACTTAATCCTATTACCCTGGAAAAAAATAGATGACAAATCAGATTTAGTATTAAATAAATAAATAAAAGGTGACTAATGTAAATCATGGTCGAGATTGTTACCTCCTCATTTACCATTATTATTTCGAGGGAATAGGGCCTAGTCTTATTGTAATACTCGTTCTTTATCCACACCCTGATCACACGTTGTTTAAGCACAAAATCCTCTCGACTAACATTCAAATCTCTTATGAGGTTGAAGGTTTGACTTGCCATTGAAACTTGATGCAAAACTAAAGTTAAAGGACGAAAAGAGAGAAGTAAGCTAAATGATAATTATTAAATAGTTGAGAAGGATACTTACAGAGTAGCTTTGAATTGAAGTCTGAAAGGTATGGAGATATGAAGAATGGGGTATGAAAGGAGGAATATATATAGGGAGACGGAGACTAATTTCGTGATAAAAATTTGAGTTCCTAAATCAAAGAATGATATTTTTATACATATATTCTGGAAGCAATATAGTTTTTATCACTATGGAAACCAAAAACTGAATTAATTGCTAATTTTAAGTTACTTTTGGTTAGTTGAATAAATTTTAAAAATTTGAAATTTATTCTATAGAACCCAAACATATTCGATAATTTCCGTGGAAATTGCTGTATGATAGATACAATATCATGTATGTATCTAAAAACTATGAAATAAATTGAAATAATTCTTTAAACCATATTACTTACAAACTTTTCTCGAGAAACAACAACTTGATCAAATTGGAGCCGAGGTGGTGGCTGAACAGGTGTGGGTTTCTGAACTGGATTATGAGTTTGAAAATTGTAAGGATCAAAACATTCCTCACGCGATATCAATGTCTACTAACCAACGTGCGGAATTCGATGGTTAGAGATGATTCAAGAACAATTAGATGATATAGTAAACAAATGATGAAAAACTATAAGAAACACAAACCGTAATGAGAAGAACACTTGATTAAACTTGGTTGCACTACACTTAAAGAATTTAAAATTCTCCTTGATAGAATTTCGATTACACCTTGAGCAAACACATAACAAACCAACAATCCTAAACATTTTACCTAAATATTCCTTATATACTTGACCCCAACTTGTTAACCAAGTCACAAAATTCGGCCCATATGTCATATAATCGACCGGACCACAATTAATTCACTAACCCACTAAAATTAGCCCAATTTCAATTATCAATAAGCCCACAATATATCTAATGCAAAAGCCTTATATTTTCTCGGTCTCTACAATCTTCCCCTACGCTTTAGCATTAGTCGGCTTCTACATTCTGAATTTCTTGGAAATCTGCACCGTATAGGGATCATACCACAACTTTTCTTTAACAATCTTTACCACTGCTCGAGTATAGCACTTGGCATATTATTCAGTCTTTGGAGAGTTCTCAATTTGATTCTTGTATAGCATCATTATGTCCTTCTCATAAAATCTCAGCAAGTCATGAACTTCCATAACACTCATTGTCTTTGATTTGCAAATGATTTTGGCTTCACCGGTATAATCACTCTAAGCCCAAGTCTAAAAATCATCCAAACACCCTTCAAGATGCCTCATAGGTAGAGGGATAGTCTTTGTCTTCTCTGTCGGTGGATACAACACATTAGATAACTTCTTCTTCGTGTCAAACTTGAATACATCCCTGTACCTCTTTGTATATGAATTCTTGTGTTGAAAATCCTCAAACTTCTTGAACTTGCTAAGCACAACATTCTTCAACTTCTTGTAGAAGTGATCTGCATACTCATTTCTTGATGGGTTAAAGAAAGGTGCCTTATAAAGCATAGTCAGATCTATAGTCGTCCAGGAATAGAATTGTGTCCAGCACTTGTAGTACTCCAATGGACATTGCCCTTTTCTTGGAACCACAAACATATGTTTTCTCCGAAGAACATCCAGGACTTTACATCAGAAGTAATTCCTCTTTTGTCATCCGTCGAATCAGGTACCTCTTAGGAGGATGTGCAAAAGTCTTAGCATCCCATCCTCCGTCAAACTCGGTAGTAGGTACCGTCATGTAGTCATGATCCCTTGTCTCTTTTGTAGCACCTTCAGGAAGAACGGGATTGGATGCAGAATCATCTGGGATATCATCCTCAAAATCGAACACTGGTGAATGTGAGGAATCACTTGCTCCAGAACTGTTTCCTTTGCTTCCTAGGTCTCCTTTATCGTCTTTCTTTGACTGGTACTTGCTTGAACCACTCTTATCAGCTGAGTTAATCTGCTTTACCAGCTTTTGCAATTCTCTGATCTGTCTTGAGAATTCTCTATTTACTTTCTTCTGGTTTTCCAGCTTAGTGTTGTGCACCTTTTGGATATCAATCAAATCACCAATTATTTCACTCTGGGTTGCATTCTGAGCTTTTAATTATGTTATCTCTGCTCTAAGTTCTCTTTCAGGTCTGAAATCAGCCGTCTCTATAACTTTCCCTTTGTCTTGGGCAGTGGGTTGTGAGGAGGAGGACGATTGACCTGTTCCAGGGCTAGTATATAGAGGTACTCTAGGGTCCAATCGTCTCCTTCTTGGGTCATTTAAAGCTTCTGTAAGGTGTTGTGTGGCAACCTTCACCTTTTCAGTCAGATCATCTATAACAGAAGTACTGAGGGGAGGATCCTCTATAGCTTTCCATTTTCTTATCAATAGAATCTCATCAGTCTCTGTCTCTTCTTCTACCTCAACTTCAACGTCATCAAGATACGAGTCATAATTAATATTGTCACTATCATCAAAATGCAGAGCTCCAATTTGCACATCTTCCAAATCAAAATCTTCCCAATCATCACTATTAGTAAGTTCAGTGACAGGATTCTGTGAGGCAGGCACATTGTGTTCTTCTTCAACTACAACATTCCTTTGAATGGGGACCTCCTCTCTTACTCTCTCAGCAAATTCCGTAAATTTATTTCCAAATGGGAATTTATCAGTTAGCTTCTTCTTAGGGTTTATCATAGGAAATATCTCAATCCCCATTGGTTTTGTATCATGAGTATCACCCGACTTCCTCAGATTTGGATATCTGGAATCCAGGGCCAGCTCTATAAATCTTGGAACTGCAGCGAACTTCTTATCTCTTTTTATCACTGCCTTGATGTATTCAAAGATCAATTTTGACCAGTTAATCTGACCAGTGCCACCATAGCATGAGTATGCACCAGATTGAGTTGATCTGTAGAACTCTTCTTTGTAATGACACACTTTTGCAAGTAGTGTGCCAGCATCGTCCAGTAGGGCGGAATGAGAGCTTTCATTGTCGGTGGAGACTCAGTGTGATAACCCATTTCCTTCAAACATTGTGTAACAATTTCCTTCTCCAGAGCTATGGGATCTAAAGCAACATCCTTTAACCTAAGAGCCTGTCTAAAGTTTTCTCCAGTCAATACAATACTTGTGCCCTCGATCTTTTTAATGATCTGCTTCTCATCATCAGAAACAAATGCCGTCTTCCAAAATTCTTGTTGCATCCTCTTGCAAATAACTGGATTGGCAGTGAGTGCATAATGCAACCAGCATTTCTTTAATCCCTCTATCATCGACTTGTATTTCTCCTTGTAGTAAGCAGGGGGATCTAGCAGATATACAACAATGTTGTGGTCCTTGACAAACTCTAAGTCCCTGTAATCACAAACATAGATAAAACCAAAACAAACAGCAATTCATTAGCCGTAAGAATTTTCTCGAAAAAATGGGCAACCATTTGAAACATGTCATCAGGTACCTTTCCGATCGAAAAGCATCCTTCCGATCGAAAAGACTGATGGTTACCGAATGCCCTAATTGAAAAGCCCATGTTACCGAGAGCAACGATCGAAAAGTTTAAGTCCCGATTGAAAAGTCATAAACTTCGATCGAAAAGCATAGCTTTCGATCGGAAAGCTCAGATTTCGACCGAGAGGCTCGTGGTCATCGGTAACTCGATCGAAAAGCATCGGGGGCCGATCGAAAAGCTTCTCATCCTGATCGAAAACTGTCATCTTCCTCATCCAAGACCTGCAACTTATATCAACAGTCCATAAACGAGTGGTTTTACACTCGATTGCAATCACAATCACTTGCAAACACGAATTCTTACCCGTTCCAACTAAGAAACACAAAAATTAATCACATACCCGGCTTTGTCCTTTGGGGTTCTAGCAACTCGCTTCAATCGGGGAGCCATTCACTTTAGAACTTCAAAGTAACCTAGGGAGAGTGTTAGGGGTCGGATTCCGACCACTCTGGTGGTGTCAAAAAGTGGTAATCGGTGATGGATGGTGGCGAATAGAGGGTGGCAGTAGCGGCGGTGACAGGGTAATAGGGGGTGTTCCGACAGTGATTTCAGGTGAGGGAGGTGATGGTGAGGTCGCGAGGATGAGGCATTGACGGTGGTGGTTGTAGTTGGTGGTGATCGGCGGTGATGGTGAGGATGACTAGGGTTTCGGTGGGAGGAAGGAGCATGGAGACAAGAGAAAGTGGGAAGAAGGGGAAGAAACCGATCGGTTTAACCTCCTCTCTCTCCTTTTTTTTAAATAAAAATTACACTCTACCCCCCTTTAGCTTTGTGAGATTAACATTTTAACACAAAACCTTTTCAACAAAACAATTTTCTTAATTTAACCATCAATTTGACAATGTTAGCCTTGTTTATTTTCGAAAGCTTCCCCTGAAATCAAGCCCGAGAGGTTTATGTCTGACAACGCAGTCATATTCAAAACCATTAAGAGGGTCGTTCCAAGTGTCGCAACACTGAATATTAGTGTTGAAATTCATACAAACCTTTATCGGATTAGCGATGCACTTGAATTTCCCTTTGTTTTCACCCAGAGTAGGTTTCTTAATGATCAAAACCTCACCCTCCTTGAAAAACTTTTCAAACCGACTCCACCATTTGACCAAGCAATTAGACTTAATCCTATTACCCTGAAAAAAAAAATAGATGACAAATCAAATTTAGTATTAAATAAATAAATAAAAGGTGACTAATGTAAATCATGGTCGATATTGTTACCTCCTCATTGACCATTGTTATTTCGAGGGAATAGGGCCTAGTCTTATTGTAATACTCGTTCTTTATCCACACCCTGATCACACGTTGTTTAAGCACAAAATCCTCTCGACTAACATTCAAATCTCTTATGAGGTTGAAGGTTTGACTTGCCATTGAAACTTGATGCAAAACTAAAGTTAAAGGACGAAAAGAGAGAAGTAAGCTAAAGGATAATTATTAAATAGTTGAGAAGGATACTTACAGAGTAGCTTTGAATTGAAGTCTGAAAGGTATGGAGATATGAAGAATGGGGAATGAAAGGAGGAATATATATAGGGAGACGGAGACTAATTTCGTGATAAAAATTTGAGTTTCCTAAATCAAAGAATGATATTTTTATACATATATTCTGGAAGCAATATAGTTTTTATCACTATGGAAACCAAAAACTGAATTAATTGCTAATTTTAAGTTACTTTTGGTTAGTTGAATAAATTTTAAAATTTGAAATTTATTCTATAGAAACCAACCATATTCGATAGTTTCCATGGAATTTGCTGTATGATATATAAAATATCATGTATGTATCTAAAAACTATGAAATAAATTAAAATAATTCTTTAAACCATATGACTTACAAACTTTTCTCGAGAAACAACAACTTGATCAAATTGGAGCTGAGGTGGTGGCTGAACAGGTGTGGGTTTCTGAACTGGATTATGAGTTTGAAAATTGTAAGGATCAAAACATCCTCATGCGATATCAATGTATACTAACCAACGTGTGGAATTCGATGGTTAGAGATGATTCAAGAACAATTAGATGATATAGTAAACAAATGATGAAAATCTATAAGAAACACAAACCGTAATGAGAAGAACACCTGATTAAACTTGGTTGCACTACACTTGAAGAATTCGAAATTCTCCTTGATAGAATTTCGATTACACCTTGAGCAAACACAAAACAAACTAACAATCCTAAACAATTTACCTACATATTCCTTATATACTTGACCCCAACTTGTTACCCAAGTCACAAAATTCGGCCCATATGTCATATAATCGACCGGACCACAATTAATTCACTAACCCACTAAAATTAGCCCAATTTCAATTATCAATAACCCCACAACATATCTAATGCAAAAGCCTTATATTTTCTCGGTCTCTGCAATCTTCCCCTAGGCTTTAGCATTAGACGGCTTCTACATTCTGAATTTCTAGGAAATCTGCACCGTAGAGGGATCATACCACAGCTTTTCTTCAACAATCTTTACCACTGCTCGAGTATAGCACTTGGCATATTATTCAGTCTTTGGAGAGTTCTCAATTTGATTCTTCTATAGCATCAGTATGTCCTTCTCATAAAATCTCAGCAAGTCATGAACTTCCATAACACTCATTGTCTTTGATTTGCAAATGATTTTGGCTTCACCGGTATAATCACTCTAAGCCCAATTCTAAAAATCATCCAAACACCCTTCAAGATGCCTCATAGGTAGAGGGATAGTCTTTGTCTTCTTTTTCGGTGGATACAACACATTAGATAACTTTTTCTTCGCGTCAAACTTGAATACATCCCTGTACCTCTTTGTATATGAATTCTTGTGTTAAAAATCCTCAAACTTCTTGAACTTGCTAAGCACAACATTCTTCAACTTCTTGTAGAAGTGATCTGCATACTCATTTCTTGATGGGTTAAAGAAAGGTGCCTTATAAAGCATAGTCAGATCTATAGTAGTCCAGGTATAGAATTGTGTCTAGCACTTGTAGTACTCCAATGGACATTGCCCTTTTCTTGGAACCACAAACATACGTTTTCTCCGACGAACATCCAAGACTTTACATCAGAAGTAATTCCTCTTTTGTCATCCGTCGAATCAGGTACCTCTTAGGAGGATATGCAAAAGTCTTAGCATCACATCCTCCGTCAAACTCGGTAGTAGGTACCGTCATGTAGTCACGATCCCTTGTCTCTTTTGTAGCACCTTCAGGAAGAACGGGACTGGATGCAGAATCATCTGGGATATCATCCTCAAAATTGAACACTGGTGAATGTGAGGAATCACTTGCTCCAGAACTGTTTCCTTTGCTTCCTAGGTCTCCTTTATCGTCTTTCTTTGACTTGTACTTGCTTGAACCACTCTTATCAGCTGAGTTAAGCTGCTTTACCAGCTTTTGCAATTCTCTGATCTGTCTTGAGAATTCTCTATTTACTTTCTTTTGGTTTTCCAACTTAGTGTTGTGCACCTTTTGGATATCAATCAAATCACCAATTATTTCACTCTGGGTTGCATTTTGAGCTTTTAATTATGTTATCTCTACTCTAAGTTCTCTTTCAAGTTTGAAATCAGCCGTCTCTACAACTTTCCCTTTGTCTTGGGCATTGGGTTGTGAGGAGGGGACGATTGACCTGTTCCAGGGCTAGTAGATAGAGGTACTCTAGGGTCCAATCGTCTCCTTTTTGGGTTATTTAAAGCTTCTGTAAGGTGTTGGGTGGCAACCTTCACCTTCTCAGTCAGATCATCTATAACAGAAGTACTAAGGGGAGGATCCTCTGTAGCTTTCCATTTTCTTATCAATAGAATCTCATCAGTCTCTATCTCTTCTTCTACCTCAACTTCAACGTCATCAAGATACAAGTCACAATTAATATTGTCACTATCATCAAAATGCAGAGCTCCAATTTGCACATCTTCCAAATCAAAATCTTCCCAATCATCACTATCAGTAAGTTTAGTGACAGGCTTCTGTGAGGCAGGCACATTGTGTTCTTCTTCAACTCAAACATTCCTTTGAAAGGGGACCTCCTCTCTTACTCTCTCAGCATATTCCGCAAATTTATTTCCAAATGGGACTTTATCAGTTAGCTTCTTCTTAGGGTTTATCATAGGAAATATCTCAATCCCCATTGGTTTTGTATCATGAGTATCACCCGACTTCCTCAGATTTGGATATCTGGAATCCAGGGCCAGCTGTATAAATCTTAGAACTGCAGCGAACTTCTTATCTCTTTTTATCACTGCCTTGATGTCTTCAAAGATCAATTTTGACCAGTTAATCTGGACCAGTGCCACCATAGCATGAGTATGCACCAGATTGAGTTGATCTATAGAACTCTTCTTTGTAATGACACACTTTTGCAAGTATTGTGCCAGCATCGTCTAGTACGGTGGAATGAGAGCTTTCATTGTCGGTGGAGACTCAGTGTGATAACCCATTTCCTTCAAACATTGTGTAACAATTTCCTTCTCCAGAGCTATGGGATCTAAAGCAACATCCTTTAACCTAAGAGCATGTCTAAAGTTTTCTCCAGTCAATACAATACTTGTGCCCTGGATCTTTTTAATGATCTGCTTCTCATCATCAGAAACAAATGCCGTCTTCCAAAATTCTTATTGCATCCTCTTGTAAATAACTGGATTGGCAGTGAGTGCATAATGCAACCAGCATCTCTTTAATCCCTCTATCATCGACTTGTATTTCTCCTTGTAGTCAGCAGGGGGATCTAGCAGATATGCCACAATGTTGTGGACCTTGACAAACTCTAAGTCCCTGTAATCACAAACATAGATAAAACCAAAACAAACAGCAATTCATTAGCCGTAAGAATTTTCTCAAAAAAATGGGCAACCATTTGAAACACGTCATCAGGTACCTTTCCGATCGAAAAGCATCCTTCCAATCGAAAAGACTGATGGTTACCGAATGCCCTAATCGAAAAGCCCATCTTGATCGAAAACTGTCATCTTCCTCATCCAAGACCTGCAACTTATATCAACAGTCCATAAACGAGTGGTTTTACACTCGATTGCAATCACAATCACTTGCAAACACGAATTCTTACCCGTTCCAACCAAGAAACACAAAAATTAATCACATACCCGGATTTGTCCTTTGGGGTTCTAGCAACTCGCTTCAATCGGGAAGCCATTCACTTTAGAACTTCAAAGTAACCTAGGGAGAGTGTTAGGGGTCGGATTCCGAACACTCTAGTGGTGTCGAAAAGTGGTAATCGGTGATGGATGGTGGCGAATAGAGGGTGGCAGTAGCGGTGGTGACGAGGGTAATAGGGGGTGTTCCGACAGTGATTTCAGGTGAGGGAGGTGATGGTGAGGTCGCGAGGATGAGGCATTGACGGTGGTGGTTGTAGTTGGTGGTGATCGGCGGTGATGGTGAGGATGAGTAGGGTTTCGGTGGGAGGAAGAAGCAGGGAGACAAGAGAAAGTGGGAAGAAGGGGAGGAAACCGATCGGTTTAACCTCCTCTCTCTCCTTTTTTAAAATAAAAATTACACTCTACCCCCTTTAGCTTTGTGAGATTAACATTATAACACAAAACCTTTTTAACAAAACAATTTTCTTAATTTAACCATCAATTTGACAATGTTAGCCTTGTTTATTTTCGAAAGCTTCCCCTGAAATCAAGCCCGAGAGGTTTATGTCTGACAACGCAGTCATAAAAAAAACAACGTACACTAATGATGAATAAAAATAAGATAAAATAAAAATTATTTGACAATAGACAGACTGAATTTTGAGTGAGAAGGCATATCAGAGATCATACCAGATAATTTGTGACTGAGGAACCCTTCTCAGTTTCAGTTACTTCGCGCGTTCAGGTGATTGCCGGTATTTTGGTCCATCTTTAAACTCGTGCCACTTTCGCTTACTCAGGCATTTTTATCACATAATTTATCTTTTAGTGTTTATTAGTTATGAACATTTATCCAGGTCACTCACAAAAATCCTAGGTATAATTTGTACATTCTATCAAGCATACCTGGTTTCCGTACAACATATTTTCACGACACCTTTCCTTAAGCCTAACGTCATGCACTAGACTAGGTTGAGAAAAGAAAAAATAGATCACGGAGATTTTTGGGGATAATATACAACGTCAACTGAATTTTTGAAACATTTTTTTAATGCTCTCATCAGTGACAAAGACTGAGGGTTTTGGACTCTTTAGGGTCTCTTTTGGTTGTGCACATTGGCATCTTTTGGGTTTTTATCATAATGTACAGTGTGATCTTAGACGTACATGGATTAGGGAAGCTCCAGGTCTCTGCTATCGCAGAACAGAGGAGGCCTGACTCATGTACAACATTCCCAGGTCATTGTTCACGCAAAGCAGAGGGAATGGGAGTTTTTGAGCATGACATCAAAACTCATACCTTTTGATCGATTGAAAGCAGAGCCTACCAACCATATCAACCATGAATCACAGCTTTTCACATCCACCTATGTGTGTCAGTCAGCAAACACCTAGAAATTTATATCACCTCCAGTTTCGTGCTAAAAGTTGAAAATTACCAAGAAAACTCAAATCGTTAGCCCTAAAGAAACTTGAATCTGATATCGCGAGAGCCTCGAAATTTGCGTGCGAAATCAATATCTACTAACCAACATGCGAAATCCGATGGTTAGAGATGATTCAAGAACAATTAGATAATATAGTAAGCAAACGATGAAAAACTATAAGAAACACAAACCGTAATGAGAAGAACACTTGATTAAACTTGGTTGCACTACACTTGAAGAATTCAAAATTCTACTTGAGAGAATTTCGATTACACCTTGAGCAAACACAAAACAAACCAACAACCCTAAACAAGTTACGTACATATTCCTTATATACTTGACCCCAACTTGCTAAACAAGTCACAAAATTTGGCCCATATGTCATATAATCGACCGGACCACAATTAACCCACTAACCCACTAAAATTAGCCCAATTATAATTATCAATAAGCCCATAAAATATCTAATGCAAAAGCCTTATATTTTCTCGGTCTCTACAAAAATCATTAACCTCCATAACATCTTCATCATCATATTGATCAGCCTCAACTTTTATTCCTTGAAGATCAACACCTCCAAGATGGTGCCTATCCAGAATGTCACAACCATTTGCAGTGTAAACATGTAAGCGAAAAGTACACTCATATTCTCTTTTGAACAGTAGGAAGTACGTTGCTCGTATAACCACTTCACACACAACATCTGTCCATCCATCGCATATAGAAAGAATACCATCAACAATCCTAAGTCTGACATCCCATTGCTTCTGTGCTATAAACATATTCTTGATAGCGGGTGCTGTGGTGGAACAATATGCCTTCGTGTGAGATCACTCACTGCTACTGACAGTGAATAGATACAATCAAACTAAAAGACTCTATAAATAGCAATGGAATAAAAGAATACATTGTATGAACGATCCAAACATTGTTACTATGAAAATGTTACAACAACATATATCAATGATAAACCATTGACATCTGAACTTTAATACTCTGTAATACACTAATAGAAACAATCAAAGTAAATTCACATAAAAATTCGGACACATTAGAACATAAAGGTAATCAATTATCATTGAACACAAAAACTTAGGGTTTTTACTTAGTTGAACAAAAGAACTCAGGGTTTTTAAAACAAAAGTCTAAATTTATTAAAATCGACTAAGAAATTAGCAACGCATATAACTTTACAAATTCAATATGAATAATTGATCTAAAGCCCTAAAAAATTACTATCGATCTCAAAACCCTAACTTAGTAATCTTCTGTGACTAAAAAAATATAAAAGTTTCCGATCAGAGATTCAATTAAAAACAGAGTTATGATGAAGAGGATTCATGGATGAGGTTAGCACTTTACAGATTCAATACGAATAATCGGTCAAAAGCCCTATTAAATTAATATCGATCACAAAACCGTAACTTAGTAATCATCAGAAATCTATGGATGAGAACTGGAAAATGTAAAGGTTTGGTCTAAGCTTGCGTGTATGAATAATTATCGAGTAAATATAATCTTATTGACCTTATTATGATTGTAAGATGTAAACTACACTTGGGTGGCTCTATAACATATCTGTGTGTATTTAAGGTGTGATGGATACGATGCGATACTTCCTATATATAAACACTTGTAATACAAAAGGAAATGATGTAGACTCAGTCCAATGTAGGTATCACCATGGTTTAACAAGACCAATAATATTATAGTTATAAAATACTTATTATATTCGGGTGATGGACTGGGTTGGAAATGTTATTATTAGAGAAAAGGAATAACCAAATGGATTTTTGAGAAATTGTCTAAGCAATATTGTCTGATTAAAAAGGAAACAATGGTTGTACAACTAAAAGTGGCGAATGACGGTTCTCCGGGGTAGCGATGGTTACTCTAATAAGGAAATGGTATTCGGGTGGCGACGGTTTCCCGAGAAAATAACGTGGTTCCAATAGAAAATGCTTAATAAAATGGATAAATGGTTAAATGTTTTGGTACAATTCTGTTATGTTTTATACCTGATAAATGTATAAAGGTTATGTATTGGTATATGCTGTTATATTTTAGACCTGATAAATGTTTGTTAAAGAGGGGTCGTTAGGCCCAAGTGTTGGAATAAACTTTCAAGAAAGAGGTAACGCTTTTAGAAAAATGTAGAACTCACCAGCGTAAGCTAATCCTTTAAAGTATGTATATCAGGTGATATTAAGGATCTAAGCATAAAGGGAAAGGCTCATGTTTGAGCAGAGTTAGATGGGCAGGCTGTTGGAGGAAGGCGATACGGGCATGCTGGCATAAGTGCTATAGATAAAGGCATAGTTACAGCAACTATCTTGTATAATTTTATATAACTGTTGTAGAAGTTTATCTTACTTGTACTTGGCTATATATATATATATATATATATATATATATATATATATAATGTTTTATTTCCGCTGCTTTAGTCATCTCTGTTATACCTTGTGTTCATGAGTAAATCCGATGCGTGACCCCTCTTAGAGCCAAGTCTGGGAGTGGGCGTCACAAGTTGGTATCAGAGCCTTGGTTTAAGAGATTTAGGTACTAAATGCAGTATCTAGACTTAAACTAGGACTCTGGGAAGATAAAGTAAGATAAGATAGGATGCCAGCCAAAATAGCTTGTGCCCATAAAAGGACGAGGTTGCATTAGGAACATAATAAATAAGTAGGACCTAGGATATGTGAATCTGGTAGGTACCCAATTGCAATTAGCTACTGCCGTTTTTTATTGACCATATAAATGTATCTAGGGTACTAACTGTTATGTGGCCAAATGCGAAAAGAAGTCATAGATCGGTTTGAAATAGAATCACCGGAAGATGTAGAAAGAAAAGGAATAGACACTAAGGATGAATGTGATGAAAGTAACTGGGTTTTGAACGCATCATGACTATATAATTGTTTGACGTCTGCACTTATCTAATTGTCATGCCTTCAAAATTTAGAAACTCGATGTCACATGAATTCTGAAATGTCTATAGATCATGGTAAGAGAAGGATAAGGCAATAGAAGAGTTGGTAGACCAGCCGGTTCTGGAAGGCGTACACAACCAGATCCTGTACCCAATATTGCTGCAAGAGGAAACGTCTTTACCGAGGAACAACGAGCCGATATGGTTGCGGAAATAGCAAACGCGTTCCAGACTGCAATACCTAACCTGGTAGCTCAGCTTCATGGAGCTGCCAGTGGAGCCGGTGCTGGAGGGGCCAATGGTGAAAATAATGGTGCTGATGCAAACTTAGGAAATGTCAACCAAGAAGGACGAGGCTGTTCATTCAAATCCTTTAGTGGATATAAGCCTCCTTCGTTGAAGGAAAGAGAGATGCTGGTTTGACCGTCCGCTGGGTTCGAGAAATGGAAGCCGTCATTGGTATTAGTGAATGTCGTGCAGATCAAGCTATAAAATATGCAGCTCATTCCTTTGTTGGTGGAGCGTTATTTTGGTGGGACTCTGTCTTACAGTCCCAAGGTGAACATGCCGTTGCTGCCATGCGATGGAACGATCTAAAGACTCTGGTAATGAATAAGTTTTGTCCGAGAACGAGCTTGAGAATATTAAAGTTAACTTTCCGAGGCTGGAAGCTGGTAACTCAACTTATCAGGAGTTCACTACTAGGTTTGACGAGATGTCAAGGTTGGTGCCTATGTTGGTGACACCGGAAGTAGAAAAGGTGAAATGATATGTGCAGGCTCTCCCTGCAAGTATCAAGAGGCAATAGATCTTAGCGATACAGTTTACTATGAAGAATACGATGAAGGAGGAAGACAAGGAGAACAAAAAAGAAGCTGGTCTGAGGCAAGTGTAAATTTGAGGAAATTCGATGGAGGTCACCGTAAGAAGCCGAAGAATGATTCACGAGGTGGTAAGCCGAGATGCCCCAAATGCAGCAAAAATCATTTTGGAGAATGTAGATTGGGATCGAGCAACTGTTACAAGTGTGGGAAAGAAGGTCATTTCTCTACCAATTGTCAAGAGTTGAAGAAATGTTTTGGGTGTGGAGAGCAGGGACATATTAAGCCAAACTGTCCCAAGTTATTAAAGAATTTGGAACCACTACGAGCAATCGAAATCCCGAAGGCTAGGGGTAGGGCATATACAATAACTGCTGCTGAGGCAAAAGCGACACCTGACGTAGTTTCAGGTACGTTCCTCGTCAATATTGTGCTTGCGACTGTGTTATTTGATTCTGGTGCTAGTAAAAGTGTTGTATCACATAAATTTCGTATATTACTCGATAGACCTACTAGTAGGACCTAGAAACCTATTGAAGTTGAGACTGCCTCAGGAAAGAGTTTTATAATTTCTGATATGATAGATGATTTCTTGATATAATTAAAAGAACATAAATTGCCTGTTAGGTTATTCCCTACGACATTAGTTGGTTTCGATATCATATTGGGCATGGATTGGCTCGTAGAATACGACGCGCAAATTATTTGTAATCAGAAGAAAGTTCAGATTCGAGCGCCAACTGGAGACGTCATATCCGTATATGGGGATTGTGACAGTTCTGCAGTAAAGATTATTTCTATGATTAAAGCACGTAAGTTCTTGAGTTATGGGTGTGAGTCGTTCTTAGCTTACGTTATTGACTCGAACTTTAAACAAAAGGAGCTGACGGATGTGCTGGTAGTAAACCAATTTCCCGACGTGTTTCCAGAAGACCTACCGGGAATTCCTCCTGAACGAGAAATAAAGTTGGGAATTGATTTGGTGCCGGGAGCCAAACATGTAGCAAAGACACCATATCGATTAGCTCCATCTGAAATGAAGGAACTAATGTCACAACTGCAAGAGTTGTTTTACAAAGGTTTCATCAGACCGAGTATCTCGCCTTGGGGTGCTCCGGTTCTTTTCATGAAGAAGAAAGACGAAAGCTTAAGAATGTGCATTGACTATAGGGAGGTGAATAAGCTGACGGTAAAGAATAGATATCCTCTTCCACGAATCGACGACTTATTCGATCAACAACAAGGGGCGAGTTGGTTTTCCAAAATTGATCTGCGGTCAGGTTATCATCAGTTGAAGGTTAAAGATGAAGATATTCTGAAGACGGCCTTTCGAACGCGATATGGTCACTATGAGTTCCTGGTAATGTTATTAGGGTTGACTAATGCACCTGCAGCATTCATGGACCTCATGAATAGAGTATGCCGACTCATGTTGGACCGATTCGTGATTGTGTTCATTGACGGCATCTTAATTTATTCCAAAAGCGAGTCTAACCACGCCATGCATTTGAAGGAAGTGTTTAAAACCTTGAAGAGGGAAAATTTGTATTCTAAATTTTCCAAATGTGCGTTTTGGCTAAAGGAAGTTCAATTCCTTGGTCACGTCATAAATGCAGATGGTGTACTCTTATATCCCTCCAAGATAGAAACGGTAATGAGCTGGAAACCGCCTAGGACACCCTTGGAGATTCCTAGCTTCTTGGGTCTAGCCGGTTATTACCGTAGATTCATTCAAGACTTCTCAAAGATCGCAACACCTCTAACCAAGTTGACCAAGAAAGATGTCAAGTTCGCTTGGGGTTCCAGACAGTAGAATGCATTTAAAGAATTGAGAACCAGATTGACTCAGGCACCGGTATTAACTTTGCCGGATGGGCCTGATGATTTGGTAGTATAATCTGATGCTTCTTATCTAGGGTTAGGTTGTGTGTTGATGCAAGGAGGCAAGGTAATTGCCTATGCATCATGATAACTAAAACCTCATGAGACAAACTATCCAACTCACGATTTAGAGTTAGCTGCGGTAGTGTTTGCGCTCAAGATATGGAGGCATTATTTGTATGGGGTGAAGTGCACTATCTACACTGATCATAAGAGCCTAAAATATTTCTTTGAGAAAAAAGATCTTAATATGAGGAAACGTAGATGGTTAGATTTGATTAAAGACTATGATTGTGAGATTATGTATCACCCAGGTAAAGCCAACATAGTGGCAGATGCTTTAAGTAGGAAGGATGGTCATCCTTCTTTTCGAGTTAGGTCATATAAGTTAACAATCACTCCTGATTTTCTTATGTAACTTCATAAAGACCAATATGAAGCGCTTAAGGATGAGAATATCAAGAAGGAGAGAATGGTCGGCCAAACAGGAAGTTTAGAAGAAAATGATTATAGTGTGAAGATCAGGTTTGGTTGAATATGGATACCACTTACCGGTGGGATTCACGATAAGGTATTAGCTGAAACACATAAGTCACGCTACTCGATTCATCCTGGTACGAACAAGATGTACCAAGACTTAAAAAGGGACTATAGGTGGCCAGGTATGAAGTTTAATGTCATGCAGTACTTGGATAAGTGCTTGACATGCGCAAAGTTAAGGCTGAGCATCAGAAGCCATACGGGAGGCTGCAGCCTTTAGAGATTCCCAAGTGGAAGTAGGATTACATCATGATGGACTTCATAATAAAGCTACCTCGTACAACTAAAGGTTATGACACCATCTAGGTAATTATGGATAGGCTAACCAAGAGTGCTCACTTTTTGCCTATTTGTGAGACGCATTCTTCTGAAGAGTTAGCCAGTTTGTTCATCAATGAGATCATCTCCAAACACGGAGTGCCTGTGTCTATTGTTTCTGATAGGGACATGCGGTTCACTTCGCGGTTTTGTAAGAAATTCTATGAGAATATGGGGTCTAGATTGCATATTAGCACGGCGTATCATCCCCAGACGGATGGGCAGAGTGAGAGGACGATTCAGACTCTTGAAGATATGTTGTGTGCTTGCAATATAGATTTTGGAGAAAGATGGGATAATCACCTACCACTAGATGAGTTCTCATACAACAACGGTTATCATGCTAGCATTGGCATGCCTCCTTTCGAGATGTTGTATGGAAGGAAATGTTGAACTCCAGTGTGTTGGGGTGAAATTGGCCAACAGGAATTGGGAAGTAAAGAAGTAGTCTAAAATATGGCTCAAGAGCTCGATGTGGTCAAGGCACGATTAAAGACTGCGCAAGATCGACAAGAGGAGAAGGCCAATTGAGTTTAAGGAGGGAGACTTTGTGTTGCTAAAATTTTCTCCTTGGAAGGGTATTATTCGGTTTTGCAAGAGGGCAAGTTAGGCCTAAGGTATGTAGGACCTTTTAAGATTGCGGAACGTGTGGGTGAAGTTGCCTATCGGCTAAATCTACCTGAGGAATTGTCTGGGATTCACCCGACATTTCATGTTTCTCATCTAAGAAAGTGTGTATTTGATGAATAAGAAATTGTGCCATTGGAGGAAATAGAAGTAGACGACAAATTATCCTGTATAGAACGGCCAGTTGCGATTCTAGATCGCAGTGAGAGGAAGCTTCGAAATAAAGTAGTTCCTATAGTTAGAGTGTAGTGGATGCACAGGAAAGGTATGGAGTCAACATGGGAAAGGGAAGAAGAAATGAAAGATTCTCATCTCGAGTTATTCTCGACTTGAGCAAGTTTCAAGGATGAAACCCTTTTAAGGGGGAGAGAGTTGTAACAATCCCAAAATCCACGTCTAAGTAACAACGTATCTAATTATGTTTACCTATGTGTTTTTATTAAAAATATGTGTTAGGAAATGATATTATATAAATAAGCACGTGTTTATATGATAAAAATGATGAGTGGGTTCATAAATAATCATACATGAATGATTATGTGTTTTAATTGAAGATATACGTGCAAATACGTGTTTAATTCCATGTTAGAATATTGATGCATAGGTGTTTAATACAAATGAAATATATTTGATAGTTAACGGGAAAGAAAATAAGTAAATACGTGATTTATACGCGTAGATACGTGTTTATATTTCTCGTAATACGTGACCCGAACCTTAGAGATTATTAGAAATATGTTCTGGAAAGTTTTAGGACATAAAATAATATTTTATGTCAAAGTTCGAGGGGTTAATATGCATTAGATAGAACTAGAAGGACTGGAAATGTACAATTTTTAAAATATCTAAATTTGACATCAGATGCGGGCCGCATCAAGGTTTGTAGTGTGGCGGGCCGCATCGACCGTGACCTGCACATGGTTACGATTTTGATAAGTTCCAGCCCCCTTTTCACACATCTACATGTCATTTTCAATTGATTAGTCAGCATGGGACATGTGTAGACTTCAATACGTCTCCAACATGTAAAAATATCACCCATATGATCGATTATAGGCTGTCAATTTCGATATTCATGTCCTAATAACCCTGAAAACGCACCAGAATAGCGAATAGGATCGATCCAGGAGGTCTTAGAGGCTGATTTTCAGCAGGCAACCATTATTAGGTATGATCTAAAATAACCTTTTTCAGTTTTAGTTAAATCGATCTCTAAGTATGGTTTCTAAAAATACATAAAAACTAGGGTTCTTGAGCTTGTTTTGCTAAAATTGGGTGATCGGGTGGGAATTAGGGTCTGAATTTTTGTAGGTGATCCTAAATTAATGTGTTTTGAGAAATCCCTAAGTTAATTTCAGATTTGGAAAAGGTTTGGTAAAGGTTTTGTAAATGGGTCAAAGTTAGGGTTTTCGTAACGTTGTTCTGCTCAAATTGAGTAAAGGGTGTTGAATTAAGCTTTGTTAATTTCAATAATATTATAAAATATTATAATGGATAATACCCTAAGTTGATTTAAAAGGAAAATGAGTTTTGATAAAGAAACAAGAAAAACGGGAAATTAGGGTTTTGAAATAAGATTATTTAATATAAAATAATCCGGAGGGTATGCGGACTTGATTTTTGGTATAGTAACATGTTTATATATATATGATACGTATATTTGAAGTTAAAATGGATAAATAATAAACTATTGAAATAGAGTTAATCGGATATTTAGAAGTTCGTGCGGACCGGAAGAGTAAGCACCTGTTGTTGAGGGTATATTTTCAGGATGCTCGCAGGAAGCTCACATAGTTTAGGAATCCTATTACCGTCTGGGAATCTCACTCGTTCAGGTATCCTGATTCGTTTTATACGACTAACCCTTATAATTGCCACGTGTTTATTTGACCAGGTACCGTTGAAGTCATCAACTACCTCCGAGATTCAAGTCCCAGCTGAATGAGATCGTGGACCAAGTGGACGAAAATGGTTCTAACGGTTATATTAGTTGGACGATAGGATCCCGAGAATCCCGAATAGTTTGTTATTATTGTAATCCTTATATAATCAAGGTTTCGATCGACTTAGGCACACACAACTCGTTCACACTTTAGCTCTGATAGCATATAATCTCTATAACACTTAGCTCGATCGATCAAACCTCCAAAACCCTTGTAATTCTATATTTCGTATCAATAAAATTGCTAGACAGCATGCTCTTCAGGCTGGTTCCCGAGGTTTTTTTGCTAGGATTCCTAGAGGCAACTCGAAGGATCCTGGATTTTTCCCTCGTTACATCCTTGTGTTCAACTTTACATTTCAAGCATATTGATAAGCACACTACCTCACATTCTAAGTTTGGAACACGACATTCCTTTGTGAATTTTTTACCAAATAGTTTGGCGCCCACCGTGGGGCAAGTGGTGCTTCATTCCAAGAAAATCCCATACTTCGTTCACTTCATTTGATCTTCGATCCGAAGAATGTGGAACCAACAAAAATCTGTTTCGGCCTCCGTATCATCCTCTATTCCTCCTCTTCCTTCCGCTCCAGAAAGCCAGAAGAAGGCCAATGATCACCAAAAGAAAGTGGATGAGCAGCCGAAGAGAATGGACAATCCTGTCTTCACGGGATCCCAGGTTCAATCTGTTGATCCTGTTATTACTAACAAGGATCTGTTTTCCTTGATTAAACAGGTGAAAAATCAGATGGATCAGCAAGAAAAGACCAATCAAACGGTGATGAAGGAAATTGAGGAGCTTAAGAAGTCTAAGAAACCCGTGGAGGAGCGAAGTCCTCTATTTCCTAGGAACCTTGACTTCAATACCTTAGGATCCTCAGATCCGACTCGCTACAATTACAAATCGGCACTAGGCTTCGCCACAACCCCTACAATGACTTCCCAGGCCACTGGATATGCAAGGAGTAATGTTGGATTCTTAGGAGCCGTCCCGCCAGAATCCTCACAGCCGCGCTCTAGGGATCCTTGGACTCCACTATCGTTAGGATCCTTAGCTACACCATCTCAAGGATATCCTTTTTCTGCCGGGAATCCAGGCCAGAACTCCCAAGGATATCAACATTCTAACCCTTATGTTTCTGCAGGGGTCGTCAGGACCAGCTCCTCAGATGTGCATGTTGGTGACTTCATCCCAATGCAAGCAGCAGCCACTACGGAACCGAGCATCCCAACAAGCTATGGATATAATCCCAGGATCCCAGTCCAGAATCCTGGCCCAGGTAATGTGTCCAATACAATTCCTGTCATTTCTAACCAGGGTGCTCCTTATGATGCAGGTATTCATCCAAGTATCGCTAGGGAGCTCCAGAACCTGAAAGAGATGATATCGAATGTTCCAGGAATCCCGAAACGTATTCCTGAGGTTCTTTTGGAAAACCACAAGATCTCCAGATTTACTTGGCCGATTTCTCAAGTGGAGATCCCGAAACGTTTTCAAACTCCAAGAATGAAGCTTTACGATGGAACTACGGATCCTGAAGAACACGTGGCACATTACAGGGAGCGTATGGAGATCAACCCTATTCCGATAGAAATCAAATAAGCCTGTCTGTGCAAAGGCTTTGGTTCAACCTTAACAGGACCAGCCATGAAATGGCTACTGAGCATCCCTCCTAACACTATTACGTCATTTTCTCATTTAGTTAACCTGTTTAACAATCAGTTTTCTTGCAGCAGAACCTTTGAGAAGCTCACAGGTGACCTATACCGAATAGTTCAAAAGCTAGATGACACTACGTCAAAAAGTGGCTTTGGCCACGGTTTTTTTTGATAATGCATAGCCACTGTTTTGAAAAAAGCATGGCCAAAGGTAAGAAATTCTCGTTTTAGCCACACATATTTTGTACCCGTGGCCAAATATATAGCCTTTGGACCCTTTTAGCCACGTATTTTTTTGTTTATGTGACAACAACAATCAGGTGCAGTGGCTTTAGCCACTCTTTTACAAAAACATGTGGCACTTATTTGTCACACTTGAAAAAGAGTGGCGAAATGCACCAAACGGCGATGGAATTTTTATGATTCTTTATTCGTGTGACCAAAAAGGAATGTATGGCCACGCTTAAATAATGTTGTGTGACGAAAGAGTAGATTTTATTACTTAGTAAATTAAAAGAAAACAAAACTATTAAGTATATATTATGTGTGGCTAAATGTGAGCAATGGCCACGCTTTTTACTTAGTTATGTGGCTAAAAGCTAGTACATATGGCCACTGTTATTAGGTTGTGTGACTAAATATTAGATGACTAATGGTCACGGTAGGTTGTGAGTGACAAAAATCTATTACCTATGGCCACATATATTAACCGTGACTAAATGGTAGGTTGTGAGTGACAAAAATCTATTTTATGGTCACGGTAATATTAAACGCGTGGCGAAAAAGAGAAGATTTGTTTCCCTCTAAAACAACGCGCTTTTTTCAATTGTACCAATTAATTCGAGCGGGTTAAAATCTGCTACCCTATATATCATCATCATTGTTATTTTCCTTTTTACCGCCATCCCTTTCTTGATCTCAAATTCTCTACACCAATTCGTTTACACCAATTCTGGTATCAAATGGCCGATAATCAACGCTCCCTTAATTACTGGTATGTGAAACATAACCGTATTTTTTTTGGTTTACAGTAACAGGAGAAGAAGATCCTTCAAGTACCACAAATCTGTGATTAAACACAACGATGAGAACATCCTGAAGCAACTCCATGCGCAGAAGAAGATTCCTGATTGTTTTGCCTACCATGTTAAAACAGCGAAATTATTTCGTGTCCTTGATACAAAATTCAATGAACCCGAAGAAGAAGATGAAGAAGAAGATGAAGAAGATGAAGAAGATGAAGATGATGAAGAAGATCATGAAGAAGCAGATGAAGCAGATGAAGAAGATGAAGAAGATGAAGAAGATGATGATGATGATGATCATGATGATGACGATGCAAGTTCAGGATACATATCCGAAGATTGCAGTGATCCGGATGATTAATCAGGGTTTAGTTTAATTATGAACAAATTAAGAACAATGTTTTATATGTTTATTTTTAGTTATGATATTAGTAGTTATAATTGAATATATGATGGTTATATATGTTTATCATGTTTGATTATCTTGTGATATGGCCACTCATATTAAACATTGGTTGCGTGACAAATTATGACAAATGGTCACGGTATATTAATTTTAGGTGGCTAAAAGAAGAATACCAACAGTGTACGGCGCTTGTAATCATTACTATTTCATTTACTTTATCTTTCAAATCTCCATCTACCACGCCCCTCGAGTATCGATATATACTATCTCTGTATCAGTTTTCATCATCATCTCCACCATGACCCTTTTCTCCCAGTCTTTCTCTCTCTGTTTTTCGTCCATCATCGACGGCAAAAAATGTGGAATTGGCGTCATCCGTATGTGGAAAACGGTAAGTTATCATCTTCACCACTGAAATTCGATTGAAATTTTCGTCTCAGATTTGGTAATTTTTTCTTGTGCAGGGAAAGATTGCACTCTGTATCTCCTGCGAGCAGATTTTAAGTTATTGTGGAAACCATGGAGACGAGG
>JBCNJP010000010.1:81216976-81266911 GCA_039602395.1 Deinandra increscens subsp. villosa | reverse complement strand
TCCCAGAAGGATTTGCTTCAGCCGGAGGCCAAGAAGCTTATTAGATTTGTTTCAGGTTCCCGAGAAAGTTGAGACAATTCCAAGAAAAGTGTTCTTAGGATTCCTACCAGGATCCTGAAAAAGATAAATGAAGAAATGGCAGTTTGAATTGAAGAGTCGACTAAGGTAAAATTCGAAGGTCAGGTAACTTAAGTTTTTATTATTTTGGAACATAACTTATTCAATTGTTCGAATCTCAAACTATTTCCCAATATACAAGTCTTTTTTAAGATTCTTAATAAATTTTATAATTGATCCTATCTACAAGATTTCAATGCAAAACACAACTTGAGAAACCAAAAGATAATCATACTTACAAACACAAAGGGTTTTGAGCTTCCCAAGTTTCGTCCTAAAAACCACAAGATCCCTCCGCTTGAGAAGCTCAGAGGTCAAAAGTTTGTTTTTAGGAATCCTGGTTTCGTCTTGTAAACACAAGATCCCTCCACCAGGATCCCTACCATTGTTTGTTGTTTGTTACTTGTTTCTTACAGGAACCATAAATACATTGTTTAACAAAAAACCATCAAACTAAAAAAGTGGGCTCAGACCGTTGCATTATCTTCATTGCCCACTGCCTTCCCTTCTTCCAGCAGCTTCTCCACCTCCTCCAGCTTCTTGCCCTCTCCCAGCTCCAGCACATAAGCCCTTTTTATCGCCACTGGAGAATCTAGAACCGTCTTCGAGGAGCCACCATCGTTCCCATCTTTCCATGCTCCGGCCACATCATCGTCTCCTCCTCCCAACGATTCCAAAACTAGCCTCCAGCCTGCGACATCCCAGCCGGGCACCTGAAAACCAGCCTCTTCAGCCTCACCTGCCATCTGGATCTTGCACTCCAGGACGCTCCGGGAAGCCGAGAGTTAGCCTACTTCAGCATCGGAGGCCATCTTGGCTTCTAGGGCCAGACGCTGTTCGGTGAGCTTATGCTCATAAAATAGGGTCTTACCCTTGGCAGTGTCAGCTTGGGCTTGGATCTTCTCGTTTGCCTCTGCCAGCTTCTTCTCCATATCCATGGCTTGGGTGCTCAGCTTCTCAATACCCTACACAAACAGGAATCCTGGTCAGCAGCTGCAACAGGTATGAAACTAACATATTCATTATTTGAGCTTCTTACTAGGTTAATCATGCTCTGCATCGAGAGGATCTTGTTGCTGACCTCGGAGGGAGCAAGATCTTCAAAGGTTTCCAGGTACATGGGAACCACGGGAGTCTCAGGAGCCTTTCGCTTCTTGGAAGCCGAGGCCTTTGGCCGGCTGACATGTGGCTTGGAGGTGGCGAGCTGCTCCAGCTGCTCCTTCTTAACCTTGAGGAGATTGTCGAGATCCTTTAGAGAGAACGAAGAGCTGGATTTGGGAGCTGCGAAGGAAAACAGACTATTAACATTCAGGATGCTCGAATAAATACATAGTTCAGGATCCTACAAAAACTTACCAGACATAGCGGGAGTGTGATCGGCAGAGTAGCTGTGTTCGCTGGTGGTTGCTTCAAGGACCAGGGCTCTTTCGCTGGCAGGAATCTGGTAGAGTGCTTCGAGCTTCTTGGGATCCGGCTGCTTCTTGTTGAGATTCTCAAACTTGGGTGCTGCAAGAAGAAAACGACAGAAAAGTTAAATGTATATTCAAAATCCAGTAACAACAAAAGAAATCGATATCCTACCCTTCTTAACCCACTTCAACGACAACTCTGTACCCCTAGGAAATCGAATCTCGCTTGACGAAGAAGAAATGCTTCTTCCAGTCATGGTCATTGTGGGAAGCTCGAGGAATCAACTGAGAGGTGGAGGTGCGAGCCTTCAAAACGAAACGGCTGCAACCATGGGTTCTGAGTTGGTATGCTTCACAAATCTCAGGAATCCCAATGTCGAGATTCCTGGTTTGGTTCAACTGGTCAAGGGAATACAGAATTCTCCAAACCATAGGCATGGTTTGGGAGTAGGAGAGTCGGGTGGTCTTGAAGAATTGGGTGATGAGTTCCGGAAAGGGGAATGTCATTCCGAGCAAGAAAGGGTAATACATTAAGCAAACCCAGGTGGTTGAGATAAAATCGGACTTGGTATGAGGATCGAAAGGTCGGAAAACCGTTCCCGGCAGAAAGATGCCGGAAATCTTCAGGTCGTGAATGTCGTCGTCGTCAAAGGTGCAGGTTTCCTCCTCGCCAGGGTTAGCATACCCCTGATCGTGGAAGTCCTCGACTACCGGAGAGCTTAGTGAAGAAGAAGATCGGGTATTTTTCTTGGCCATGGCCAAAAAATCAGAAGAAAACGGAAAAGTGGAAGAAGGACTGACCTGGAATATCGGAGAAGCTCGAAAGGGTTTGTAGAAGAAGATGGTGAAAATCTTTATTAGTGATCTCCTATTTAAAGGAAAAGTGATGATTACCATCACATCGCTTGGACGTCGAGAAATCAGTCACATCCCAACCATATTTACCGTGTAAACGCCGTGAAAAAAGCATCTTTTTGAATTTTAACAGCTGTCGAGCTTATCCACATCTGTTGTCAGGACCAATTCTCACATCAAGAATCCTGATCTTGAGCAAGAACAAAGGATCAGATTCGAAAAACTCATAAAAAATGAGAATGAAGATGAAGATGAGAAGAATCATAGAATAATCAAACATAAGAAAGATGATGAATAACTAGTCGAATGATTTCATTAATCGAATGGTTACAATCAAGAAATCATGACAAACACTCTCTCATGGAAATCCATGACTCACTCTCTCTCTCTAGAATGGAAATCTCACACTCTACAAGAAAATCATCATCTCCACACTCAGAGACTCTTTCTTGTAATGGGCACCCTCACTATATATAAGTGAGGGTGACTAACAACAGAAAAACATAACATAACTGAAAATTACAAGAAAGGTAAATAACATAAATATTAATTAAATCAAAGTTGATTTAATTAATCCGAAGCTTGACTCGCTCGAACCGATCTTCCGTTGACTTTTACGTTGACCGTTGACCCGAACGGTTGACTTTTCCAGAAAACGGTCTTCGGTCCAAACTGCAAGCCTCGAGCATCACAACCCGCGTCTCTGAATCAATTCACATGGATTCTTCAGTCGAATGCTTCGGTAAACAGATTTGATGGCGTCAGTCACATAGATTTTAAGTTCCAACATATTCCCCCTTGACTGATGCTTTCAAATCTGTTCAACTGCTGAAGAATCGCTCTGTCGTACATCTTCAATGAGAAACTGATAAACCGGAGACAATCTGTCGTAGAGATTCCCCCTCTGAATAAGCTTCTTCTGTTCTCGTTGCTCCAGTTCGAGATCCAAGTGTTCCGCTCACTCGGTTCACACGGTCGGGTACAATACTGAGAAAATGCTACATCTCGGAGTCCAAACCGCAACAAACTGAATCAGATAAACCAATCAAACACTGAACATGCTCCAACTCCGAATAATCGACCCGATATCCAAATCCATAATAATTCCTCCTATTTCTCTAAATCTCTCCAAAAACATCAAGTCGGAAGCGTAAAAATCAGATGCGGAGAGTCGAACCGTCGCGATCGGTTGCCTAGAGAAACCAGATAAATAATCTTGAAATCGGACAATCTTGCGAAAAACCGGAAGCCGGATGCTGACAGTTGTGAAGATCATAATCTGCGTTCCGCACTGAGGTTGGATGCGAAAATTAAAGATAATTGTCAAATCTGAGAAAAACTGAGATCCCGAGCGAAAATAATCATAACCGGAGTCTTCGTAATTTTGGGCGAAGAAAAATGAGCTCGGAAATAAATTCCGTGAAGATTTCTGAGATAATACTGGCGAAAACGGCGTCGATCTGAAAAATTCCGTCAATTTTCGACAAGAAACGGCCATCCGAGAGATTTAACGGATAAATTCCATAATTAACTGAGATTCCAGTTAATCCGGTTCGCTGACATCAGCGCTGCATCAGCTACAAACAAAACCGTAAGATATAACGAGAAAGCTGAGTAATTAACCGGATAATAAAGCTAACCCGTCAGTGATCGATAGCAAACGTTGCGCGACATCAATAAACGAGAATCCCAATAAATCAGAATAAATCCGAGACTAATAAAAATTTTCGCAATTCCGTTCGGGCGTCATCTCGTAAGTCTTGTAGAAAAACTGATAAGAAAATACCCGCGGTTGACGAAAATGCTAAAAATTGATTTAGTGGTAATAAAAATCCTCAAAGAAAGCACAATCCGTGTGCCATTG
Organism: Deinandra increscens subsp. villosa; assembly: GCA_039602395.1. Classification (NCBI taxonomy): domain Eukaryota; kingdom Viridiplantae; phylum Streptophyta; class Magnoliopsida; order Asterales; family Asteraceae; genus Deinandra; species Deinandra increscens. The sequence goes on along the minus strand of JBCNJP010000010.1, from coordinate 81,262,666 downwards.
AAATCAGCCAATCATAATTGAAGCAGAAAACTGATCCTACGGTCCATATTGATGATGATTTACGGCTGAGATGGAGGCTAGAATAGTGATCCGCGTGAGATGAGGTTGTGGCCAATCAGACTTGAGATAAGAAAAGCCATCTACGGCTGGAAATCAAAGAGATCCAGCGGTTCAGCAGTTTGTGATCCGTGTGAGCGCGGCTGACTGCCAATCAGCAAGGCGACAGCACATGCGCTTTCCAACGGTTCTTTCTTGCTGATAGCGGACCACACGTGCTTCTACCTCCTCCAATCACGAGTCCGACAACGAATTTTAGAAATGACTGGAGTAGCCGACAAAGAAGAGAGAGAAACATTCTCCTACAGACCAATGAAGATGCCGCCACGTCATCATCTTCTATCAAGAAAAGTCAAGGATTCCCCTGCAAACCCTAATATATCGCCGGAAAAACGAGAACCCCACCGGAAAAACGTATTCTAACCGTATCTTCATGAATACTCAACGAAAACTGTTGATTCTTATACTCGCTGAACTCGTATGATCGATCCTCTACAACCCTTAACGATCAAAAACCTCTGAAACAAGCCTCGAACGAAGACCCAGTAAACAAGTCCGCTAAGCAAACAAGTACGCTAGCTAACCAGAAGTCCGCTAAAGCATACAGAGAAGTTCGCTAAGGACCAAGTCCGCTAAGGCAGAGCTTCAAGTCCGCTAAAAACTGAGAAGTTCGCTAAGGACCAAGTCCGCTAAGGCAAGCTTCAAGTCCGCTAAAAACTGAGAAGTTCGCTAAAGCCAGATTAAGTTCGCTAAACATCGTCAAGTTCGCTAGGAACAAATACAAGTTCGCTAGGGCAATCTTCAAACCTTCAAAACAATTGAATAAAAATCTGGAAAAATGATGAACATAAGGAAACCTTACTCAGTGAACTTGAATCTGCCCAGAAATGATAAGAAAACCCGTAATGATGCACGAGATATGAAGCTAAACCATTCACGACCATGTTGTGGCCACCAACAACTCCATAAACAGTAGCTAATCGGATCAAAAACAGTCTTCAAAATCTGGAAATCTTCAAGAACACGAAGAACACCATAAAACACACACTAGTGTGTGTTTTTCCAGATCTGCCCAAACGGTTGAGAATCAGACGAAATGGATGCTTCCAATGGATCCGGAATGCGTTTTCCACTGAGAATCATACCTCATTTCATCCGAAAACATGAAGAATCGCCCAGAAAACCAAGAATCAAACCCAAAATTCTTCAAAAACCCCAAATACGGGAAAAACTCTAACAGCTTCAAAAACAGCTCGGATCTCCAATTTTTCTCAACAGATTTGAACATGATGAACATAAAAATGCATCTAGATGAACTCCCAAACACGAATCAAGTATCCATATCATCAGAATCCATCCAGAAACAAGAAAAATAGAAGAAAAAGTCTCAAAAGATGAGTTTTCAAATCTTCACCATATTCAAGCTCAAAATCCAGATTCGAGTGACCAGATTCATCGTGAGACGAAATCTGATCGGTTACCCGCTCTGATACCATTTGTCAGGACCGATTCTCACATCAAGAATCCTGATCTTGAGCAAGAACAAAGGTTCAGATTCGAAAAACTCCAAAAAAAATGAGAATGAAGATGAAGATGAGAAGAATCATAGAATAATCAAACATAAGAAAGATGATGAATCAAGTCGAATGATTTCATTAATCGAATGGTTACAATCAAGAAATCATGACAAACACTCTCTCATGGAAATCCATGACTCACTCTCTCTCTCTAGAATGGAAATCTCACACTCTACAAGAAAATCATCATCTCCACACTCAGAGACTCTTTCTTGTAATGGGCACCCTCACATATATATAGTGAGGGTGACTAACAACAGAAAAATAAACATAACTGAAAATTACAAGAAAGGCAAATAACATAAATATTAATTAAATCAATGTTGATTTAATTAATCCGAAGCTTGACTCGCTCGAACCGATCTTCCGTTGACTTTTACGTTGACCGTTGACCCGAACGGTTGACTTTTCTGGAAAACGGTCTTCGGTCCAAACTGCAAGCCTCGAGCATCACAACCCGCGTCTCTGAATCAATTCACATGGATTCTTCAGTCGAATGCTTCGGTAAACAGATTTGATGGCGTCAGTCACATAGATTTTAAGTTCCAACATCTGTTGAAATTCAAGGGGCAATTGTTGAGGGTATATTTTCAGGATGCTCGCAGGAAGCTCACATAGTTCAGGAATCCTATTACCATCTGGGAATCTCACTCGTTCAGGTATCCTGATTTGTTTTATTCGACTAACCCTTATAATTGCCACGTGTTTATTTGACCAGGTACCGTTGAAGTCATCAACTACCTCCGAGATTCAAGTCCCAGCTGAATGAGATCGTGGACCAAGTGGACGAAAATGGTTCTAACGGTTATATTAGTTGGACGATAGGATCCCGGGATCCCGGATAGTTTGTTATTATTGTAATCCTTATATAATCGAGGATTCGATCGACTTAGGCACACACAACTCGTTCACACTTTAGCTCTGATAGCATATAATCTCTGTAACACTTAGCTCGATCGATCAAACCTCCAAAACCCTTGTAATTCTTTATTTCGTATCAATAAAATTGCTAGGCAGCAGGCTCTTCAGGCCGGCTCCCGAGGTTTTTTTGCTAGGATTCCTAGAGGCAACTCGAAGGATCCTGGATTTTTCCCTCGTTACATCCTTGTGTTCAACTTTACATTTCGACCATATTGATAAGCACACTACCTCACATTCTAAGTTTGGAACACGAGATTCCTTTGTGAATTTTTGACGAAAACACCTGTACTCTGGGGTTTCTGGCATAGTGAGGTTGTCACATAAATCCCAACTGGGACCTGGCATACCTCACTGCGCAATCCCGGAGTGAGCGTCTGCTTATAGGAATGCGTGTCTTCATATTATCATTAAAAAATATGCTTTCACCTATAAGGGCCAAAATGGTCATTTTGACAAAATGAATGTTAAGTCCATTAAGATTGGGATTAGGGTTAACCTATAACATTATTGTAACCTACTAGGATATCTTGATAGGGATATCTGATTAAAGCGGTTAAATAACTGAGTTGCAAGGACTTAAACCAAGTATTATAACTTCACAAAGCTAAGGTGAGTTCTATGAGCCCACTCTTTAAATGTTTTAATGTTTTGGGCTGATATACATACAAAGTTATATATTCAATTGTTTATATGAATAGTATTTGAATTGCCCTTTTACCTGCTTGTGTTGATACACATACGTGAAATGTTTTAATGCCTATAGCTGTTTTGAATTGTGATTACCTGTTAATTGTATCGGGAAGGTTATAATGAACGGGTAATATGAAAGATGAAACTTTTGAATAAAGTTTTGAGAAATGAAAAATGTAAAGGTTTGGTCTAAGCTTGCGTGTATGAATAAGTATCGAGTAAATATAATCTTATTGACCTTGTTATGATTGTAAGATGTAATCTACACTGGGGTGGTTCTATAACATATCTGTTTGTATTTAAGGTGTGGTGGATACGCTGCGGTACTTCCTATATATAAACACTTGTAATACAAAAGGAAATGATGTAGACTCAGTCCAATGTAGGTATCACTATGGTTTAACAAGACCAATAACATTATAGTTATAAAATACTTATTTCTATATTCGGGTGATGGACTGGGTTGGAAATGTTATTATAAGAGAAAAGGAATAACCAAATGGATTTTTGAGAAATGGTTTAAGCAATATTGTCTGAGTAAAAAGGAAACGATGGTTGTACAACTAAAAGCGGGGAATGACGGTTCTCCGGGGTAGCGACGGTTACTCTAATCTGGAAATGGTATTCGGGTGGCGACGGTTGCCCGAGGAACTTACGTGGTTCCAATAGACAATGCTTAGTAAAATGGATAAATGGTTAAATGTTTTGGTACAATTCTGTTATGTTTTATACCTGATAAATGTATAAAGGTTATGTATTGGTATATGCTGTTATATTTGATACCTGATAAATGTTTGTTAAAAAGGGGGCCGTTAGGCCCAAGCGTTGGAATAAACTTTCAAGAAAAAGGTAACGCTTTTAGAAAAATGTAGAACTCACCAGCGTAAGCTGATCCTTTAAAGTATGTATATCAGGTGATATTAAGGATCCAAGCATAAAGGGAAAGGCTCATGTTTGAGCAGAGTTAGATGGGCAGGCTGTTGGAGGAAGGCGATACGGGCATGCTGGCATAAGTACTATAGATAGAGGCATAGTTATAGCAACTATGTTGTATAATTTCCTATAACTGTTGTAGAAGTATATCTTACTTGTACTTGGCTATATATATATATATATATATATATATATTAAAAGTTTTAATTTCCGTTGCTTTAGTTATCTCTGTTGTACCTTGTGTTCATGAGTAAATCCGATGCGTGACCCCTCTTAGAGCCAAGTCTGGGAGTGGGCGTCACAAGTTGGTATCAGAGCCTTGGTTTAAGAGATTTAGGTACTAAATGCAGTATCTAGACTTAAACTAGGACTCTGGGAAGACAAAGTAAGATAAGATAGGATGCCAGACAAAATAGCTTGTGCCCATAAAAGGACGAGGTTGCATTAGGAACATAATAAGTAGGACCTAGGATATGTGAATATGGTAGGTACCCAATTTCAATTAGCTACTGCCGTTTGGTATTGACCATATAAATGTATCTAGGGTACTAACTGTTATGTGGCCAAATGCGAAAAGAAGTCATAGACCGGTTTGAAATAGAATCACTGGAAGAGGTAGAAAGGAAAGGAATAGACACTAAGGATGAATGTGATGAAAGTAACTGGGTTTTGAACGCATCATGACTATATAATTGTATGACGTCTGCACTTATCTAATTGTCATGCCTTCAAAATTTAGAAACTCGATGTCACATGAATTCTGAAATGTCTATAGATCATGGTAAGAGAAGGACAAGGCAACAGAAGAGTCGGTAGACCAGCCGGTTTTGGAAGGCGTACACAACCAGATCCTGTACCCAATATTGCTGCAAGAGGAAACATCTTTACTGAGGAACAACGAGCCGCTATGGCTGCGGAAGTAGCAAACGCGTTCCAGACTGCAATACCTAACCTGGTAGCTCAGCTTCAAGGAGCTGCCGGTGGAGCCGGTGCTGGAGGGGCCAATGCTGAAAATAATGGTGCTGATGCAAACGTAGGAAATGTCAACCAAGAAGGACGAGGCTGTTCATTCAAATCCTTCAGTGGATGTAAGCCTCCTTCGTTCGAAGGAAAGAGAGATGCTGGTTTGACCGTCCGCTGGGTTCGAGAAATGGAAGCCGTCATTGGTATTAGTAGAATAGTCATGCAGCTCATTCCTTTGTTGGTGGAGCGTTGTTTCGGTGGGACTCTGTCTTACAGTCCCAAGGTGAACAAGTCGTTGGTGCCATGCGATGGAACGATCTAAAGACTCTGGTAATGAATAAGTTTTGTCCGAAGAATGAGCTTGAGAAGATTGAAGTTAACTTTCTGGGGTTGGAAGCTTGTAACTCAACTCATCAAGAGTTCACTACTAGGTTTGATGAGATGTCAAGGTTGGTGCCTAGGTTGGTGACACCGGAAGTAGAAAAGGTGAAATGATATGTGCAGGCTCTCCCTGCAGCGGTGCGAAAGATAGTAAAGCCTCATGCTCCTTGAACGTATCAAGAGGCAATAGATCTTAGCGCTACAGTTTACGATGAAGAATACGGTGAAGGAGGAAGACCATGAGAACACAAAAGAAACTGGTCTGAAGCAAGTGGAAATTCGAGGAAATTCGATGGAGGTCACCATAAGAAGCCGAAGATGATTCTCGAGGTGGCAAGCCGAGATGCCACAAATGCGACAAAAATCATTTTGGAGAATGTAGATTGGGATCGAGCAACTGTTACAAGTGCGAGACAGAAGGTCATTTCTCTACCAATTGTCCAGAGTTGAAGAAATGTTTTGGGTGTGGAGAGCAGGGACATATTAAGCCAAACTGTCCCAAGTTATTGAAGAATCCGGAACCACTGTTGAGGCAAAAGCGACACCTGACGTAGTTTCAGGTACGTTCCTCATCAATAATGTGCCTGCGACTTTGTTATTTGATTCTGGTGCTAGTAGAAGTTTTGTATCACATTAATTCCGTATATTACTCGATAGACCGACTAGTAGGACCGAGAAACCTTTTGAAGTTGAGACTGCCTCAGGAAAGAGTTTTATAAATTTCTGATATGATAGATGATTGCCTGATAGAATTAGAAGAACATAAATTTCCTGTATAGGTTATTCCCTATGACTTTAGCCGGTTTCGATATCGTATTGGGCATGGATTGGCTCGCAGAAAACGACAAGCTAATTATTTGTAATCAAAAGAAAGTTCAGATTCGAGCGCCAACTGGAGACGTCATATCCGTATATGGGGATCGCGACAGTTCTGCAGTAAAGATTATTTCTATGATTAAAGCACGTAAGTTCTTGAGTCATGGGTGTGAGTCGTTCTTAGCTTACGCTATTGACTCGAACTTAAAACCAAAGGAGCTGAAGGATGTGCCGGTAGTAAACCAATATCCCGATGTGTTTCCAGAAGACCTGCCAGGCATTCCTCCTGAACAAGAAATAAAGTTGGGAATCGATTTGGTGCCGGGAGCCAAACCTGTAGCCAAGAAACCATATCGATTAGCTCCATCGGAAATGAAGGAACTAATGTCACAACTGTAAGAGTTGCTTTACAAAGGTTTCATCAGACCGAGTATCTCGCCTTGGGGTGCTCCGGTTCTTTTCTTGAAGAAGAAAGACGGAAGCTTAAGAATGTGCATTGACTATAGGGAGCTGAATAAGCTGACTGTAAAGAATAGATATCCTCTTCCACGAATCGACGACTTATTCGATCAACTACAAGGGGCGAGTTGGTTTTCCAAAATTGATCTGCGGTCAGGTTATCATCAGTTGAAGGTTAAAGACGAAGATATTCCGAAGACGGCCTTTAGAACGCGATATGGTCACTATGAGTTCCTGGTAATGTTATTCGGGTTGACTAATGCACCTACAACATTCATGGACCTCATGAATAGAGTATGCCGACCCATGTTGGACCGATTCGTGATTGTGTTCATTGATGACATCTTAATTTATTCCAGAAGCGAGTCTGACCACACCATGAATTTGAAGGAAGTGTTGGAAAGCTTGAGGAGAGAAAAGTTGTATGCTAAATTTTCCAAATGTGCGTTTTGGCTAAGGGAAGTGCAATTCCTTGGTCACGTCATAAATGCAGATGGTGTACTCGTAGATCCCTCCAAGATAGAAACGGTAATGAGCTGGAAACCGCCTAAGAAACGCTCGGAGATTTGTAGCTTCTTGTGTCTAGCTGGTTATTACCGTAGATTCATTCAAGACTTCTCAAAGATCGCAACACCTCTAACCAAGTTGACCAAGAAAGATGTCAAGTTCGTTTGGGGTTCCAAACAGCAGAATGCATTTGAAGAATTGAGAACCAGATTGACTCAGGCACCGGTATTAACTTTGCCGGATGGGCCTGATGATTTGGTAGTATACTCTGATGCTTCTTATCTAGGGCTAGGTTGTGTGTTGATGCAACGAGGCAAGGTAATTGCCTATGCATCACGACAACTAAAACCTCATGAGACAAACTATCCAACTCATGATTTAGAGTTAGTTGCGGTAGTATTTGCCCTCAAGATATGGAGGCATTATTTGTATGGGGTGAAGTGCACTATCTACACTGATCATAAGAGCCTAAATTATTTCTTTGAGCAAAAAGATCTTAATATGAGGAAACGTAGATGGTTAGAGTTGATTAAAGACTATGATTGTGAGATTATGTATCACCCAGGTAAAGCCAACATAGTGGCTGATGCTTTAATTACGAAGGAGGGTCATCCTTCTTTTCCGGTTAGGTCATATAAGTTAACATTCACTCCTGATTTTCTTATCCAACTTCGAAAAGACCAGTATGAAGCCCTTAAGGATGAGAATATCAAGAAGGAGAGAATGGTCGGCCAAACAGGAAGTTTAGAAGAAAACGATTATGGTGTGAAGATCAGGTTTGGTCGAATGTGGATACCACTTACCGGTGGGATTCGCGATAAGGTATTAGATGAGGCACATAATTCACGCTACTCGATTCATCCTGGTACGACCAAGATATACCAAGACTTAAAAAGGGACTATTGGTGGCCAGGTATTAAGTTTAACATCATGCGGTACGTGGATAAGTGCTTGACATGCGCAAAGGTTAAGGCTGAGCATCAGAAGCCTTATGGGAGGCTTCAACCTTTAGAGATTCCCGAGTGGAAGTGGGAACACATCACGATGGACTTCATAACAAAGCTACCTCGTACAGCTAAAGGTTATGACACCATCTGGGTAATAGTGGATAGGCTAACCAAGAGTTCTCACTTTTTGCCTATTCAGGAGATGCATTCTTCTGAAGAGTAAGCCAGTTTGTTCATCAATGAGATCATCTCCAAACACGAAGTGTCGGGGTCTATTGTTTCTGATAGGGACATGCGGTTCACTTCACGGTTTTAGAAGAAATTCCATGAGAATATGGGGTCTAGATTGCATATTAGCACGTAGTATCATCCCCAGACGGATGGGCAGAGTGAGAGGACGATTCAGACTCTTGAAGAGATGGTGTGTGCTTGCATTATAGATTTTGGAGGAAGATTGTAACACCCCGATATTTCCGTCTAGGTAATTACGTATCTTAATATGTTTACCTATGTGCTTTATTGTAAATACGCGTTAGAAATGGTAATAAATGAATAAAACACATGTTTGTATGATACACAGGTTTATAAACGATAAGACATGAATGACTACGTCTCGTATACGTGTTTAAATCATGAATACATGCTTATGTGAATAGCATAAACCATTGATAGGAAAACACGTATAGCAATGCATGTTAATAGTTAACGGAAAAGTAAAAGGCCAAAAGCGTAATTTATGCAAAGTTATAAGCCATACGGATATTATACGTGTCTATAATTATCGAAAGTGTTTAAGACTTAAAATATTGTAAGAATATGTCCTAACATGATTCGTGGCATAAAATGATGAATATTGCAAAGTTAGAGGGGTAGAAAGTGTAAACTATGTAAAAATATGTATATATGTGTATATATATATTATTATACATAACCCGAACCCTCAAGAATTATAGAATTATGTTTAATAAGGTCATAGAACATAAATTGATAACTACATCGAAAGATACAAGGGAAATAAGCATAAAACAAAAGTTAAGGGACTAAAAGTGTAAATAATTGAAAGATATAAAATGTATGTATACGTATATCATCAAGCGTGTCCCGAGCCTTAGAAACTTTTATAAAAATATGCCCCATAATGTTTTTAAGCAGAAAATAACAGTTTGGTAGAAGTCTGGGGGCTAAAATGCAGATAATAAGTAGAGGGACTAAAACTGTCATTTTTTCAAACATGCATCACGTATCGTGAAGCCCTCTTGGGCGTCGGTCGCGTACCGCGACCCGTTTGCGGACAGAAGCATGACAGCAGCTCATTTTCTTAGCTTAGTGACGCACGTTTTGACCTGATTGACCACCATAATGTGTCGATTTCGAAGGTGAGTCACACTAGGACGTGTTAGTAGCCTGAGACGCACTCCATGAGTATAAATACAAGCTCTGATCGGACTAAACAACTCGCCATTTCATGAAAACAAACCCGAAAATCCCTATTCCGAACCAGCAACTTCGTCGGTCGATTTCTCTCAAACGGTGAGGAGTTAGGAGCTGAAATTTTGCAGTCAAGCTTCATTGGGTAAGTTCTAAAATAACCTCTTTCAGTTTTGGCTAAATCGTTTTCTAAGTATGATTTCTAAAACCATGCTAAAATTAGGGTTCTTGAGCTTGTTTTGTCAAAATCGGGTGATCGGGTGGGAATTAGGGTCTGAATTTTTGTAGATAATCCTAAAATAATGTGTTTTAAGAAATCCCTAAGTTTATATAACAATTGGAAAAGGTTTGGTTAAGGTTTTGTTAACGAGTCAAAATTAGGGTTTTCGTAACATTACTCTGTCCAAATTGACTAAACAATGTTGAATTAAGATTTGATCTTTTAAAGGATATTATAAAATGTTATAATGGATAATAACCTAAGTTGGTTTGGATTATAAATGAGTTTTGATAATAAAACGAGAAATTCATGAAATTAGGGTTTCTAAATATGATTATTTAATAGAAATAATCCGAAGGGTATGGGGTTTGATTTTTGGTATAATACTATGTTTACATATATAATAAGTATATATGAAATTAAATTGGATAAATAATCAATTATTAAAAATACCGAGTTAATCAGATATCTAGAAGTTCGTGTGGACCGGAAGGGTAAATGCCTATACACTGGGGTTTCTGGCAAAGCGGGGGTGTCGCATAAATCCCAACTAGGAACTGGCATACCTCACTGGGCGATCCCAGAGTGAGCATTTACTTATAGGAATGCACGTCTTCGTATTATCGTTAAAAAAAGATAACTGCCTAAAGGGCATTTTGGTCATTTTGACCTTTAAAAAGGAATAAACTTAATAATTGAATATTATTGAGATAATAAGATATTAAAATAAACATACGAAGTGTTTATTTTATTAAAACCTTGCGTTAACATCATATAATAAGCAATTTCAAATGGTTGCCAGATGGTGACACATCACAACAAGAAATAAATTTATTAAACTCTTCGGTTTCTTTCCATAATCTTATTAGTCAGTCTCTTGTATGGGATCGATGTACATACCACGTTTATACCTATCATCCAATTTTTGGTATGTTGGAGGATCTTGACCTGTCGTGATTTTCTCAGTCGTGAGTTCCTCTGTGGTGTTTTTCCTATCATCATCCCCAACTCTTATGTTTTCATTCTTTTCATCACCTTCTTTCCTCATTTCCTCGGCTATTTTGGTATTCAAACCTTCTCCTTCTTCTTCTTTATCAATTTCCGAGGTTTCTGTTCTTTTTATGTTGCTCGGTCCTTTCCTCTCTAGTGCTTCAAATAACAAATTTTCACACCTTATAAGCTGGTTTCTGTTGATGTAACGTATGTTATCGTCAACCTCACCAGATTTGGATTTTTGGTGTGTGTCATACACCATTTCCATCTGATTTTTTATAAAACATAAAGAAGCAACTAGTTAGTCATACAGTTTTTTTTAATATATAGTTTAGTTAATGTATGGAATAGCAATATGGTGTTTTTATTACCGCTAGGATTAACAGAGATCCATTGAATCGGATTTCAGGGTTATCAGCTCTCCACTTTGACTTTGTTTTCTTTAGGCAGTCTATTAGGTAATCACACCACCTGAGTTGACTTATATTCATACTTGGTGTTATTGCATGCAAAAATCCCTGGTTAACAGTGTTGTTATCGTCTGTTCTTTCCATTACAGTCATAACTGCCACCAAGAAATTCAACAGAAACAAGCGACCACTGTCTTGCCTTGGTTTTATCCTCTCAAAAAAACCAAGTACATATGGCCTAGATACCCACTGTTCCTTTTTTAATTGGCCTCGCCACTCAGCGACTACAGGGAACTTGATGCTTGTCCTCTTTTCAATTAATAGGTTCTTCCCAATTGGAACTCCCAACAACTTATTAACCAACTGTGGTGTTATTTTAATACTTCTTTGACCCAAACACAACATACTTGTTTCATCATTATAGTTATGTAACAGCCAATAACCTAATGCGGTTGGTATTGAATGTATCTGAATCCCTAACAATCTTCCGAACCCAATTGATTGTACTGCCTGCCGTTGTTTTTCGTTGAATGTTGCAAACCATTCGGTAAGGTTTGATGTTGATAATATTGCTTTAATCCTACAACCATCAAACAGATGGTAGATGTTGGTTCTCAAAGGCACAGACGTTGGTTCTTCACCTTTCTTAATTGTACTTGCTTTTTTTTACACAAAGTCAGAGTCATCACTTTCTTCATCACTCATACCCTTTACAACCCCTGTTTTCGCTTTACGTTTGTTTCCGATTTTGTTACGAACGAATATACCATCATCAGATTCACTGCTTGTTTGACCTCTAGCTCTTTTCCTACCTTTTGTGACAACTGGTGGTTGTTCAAAGTCTGCATTTTTCCCAACAATTTTATATCTTACAAAGCATATAATCTAACTTATTTCCCAAATCATAATAAGTTGTGTACCTGAGTCGTCACCCATATCAGGAACAATTGGTGTTTCTGGTGTGTTTGTGTATTTAAATGAAGTTTTGATTGCTATACGTGAGCTTTTTCGCCTTCCTCTTCCTATTTTTAGATAAAAAAAAATAGCCAAACAAATATTTGACAATAGATATACCAACTAAATAAACACCATGAATTATACACCATAAACGATATTATACAAATTCTGTATGTAAATGGTGATTCCATCATACACAAGCAGTTATTAACTTTCAGAAGTTGGGGAATAGTTATTCAATAACACCTCAAATCAAAATACCATGTTCAGATGCCTAACATTTATTACAGATCATTACAATTCAAACTCTTATGTTTTCATTATCTTCCATCGTCGCTTTGATGACCATGGTGTAAATGTATTATACAATTGGATTTATTAGCATCAATATAAACCCTAGCATTACACAGATCATTATTTTAAAACTGAATTAAACACCATATATCAAGTAAATATGAGTAATAAGGAACATAAACACCTTTTATTTTTCTTCTACTTTGCGTGCTGTTACTGTCTAGTTCATCATCTTCCTTTTTAAGATTCTCTGGAACACAGGTAGCCGCAGTAATATTACGCCAAAGAAGCCACGAAAAATCTATGAACATATAATCGACATTCAATCATAAAAAAAAGAAGGGAAAAACTTACTGTCGTGTTTTTTGCAGTTTATCCGCCATCGTCGCTTTGATTATCGGTTGTTTAAAACAAAAAATTTCAAAAGATTTTCGTCGAATCCTTGCGTTTTTGGGGGAGCTGATTTTTCGGTGGAGTGGTTTTTGTTCCGCCAATTTGAATTCGCTTATTTTAAAGAAATAAAACAAATTAATTGAGACGTGATTTTGGATTTGCCTATTTTACCCTCGAAGCCACACGCCCACGATTCAAGCGCGCCTAAAATGGGAAATAATTACACATTACACCCCTCCTTGATCTCGGCCGTTGATTTCCAGATCTGACGCACCTGGTGCGTCCATAGGTGATGTATTGTATTTATGTGATGTAGCCTAACTCTTCTCTATATATATAGGGTGAGGTTACTTGGAAAACCATTCTTATTTGGAAAACTGGAAAACCAAAGGAAATTTGGTGACTTATGTAAATAATTACAATTTTGCGTCACTTTTGTAATATTACAAACTGGAGGGTCATTTTCGGAACATTGAAAAAACTGATATCCAAAATATCTAAAGGAAAACCCCCAAAACTTCCCGCTCAACTCTCTTTTACTCTCTGATACGATCGGTGATCAAACACGCAAATTGAAGAAAAATCGAGTGAGACGACTGATCAACAGGCGATCAAACACACGAACCGAACTCAAAAACTCTGAAATCACCATGTAATCACTCGAAACTAACAAAATCATCTTCGATTTTACGAAATTCACGAATCTAGGGGTTTTTTCTTCCTTCGTTTTTTTATGTGTTCATTGACATAATACATGTTAGTAATACACTGAACTTTGTGTATAAAACATAAAATTCATATTTCATATATTATTTCATAAAATTTCGGTCACTGAAATTAATTTCTGAACACAGTGTGACATTCTCATTACAGTGTAGTTGTATGTTATATGAATAAAACAGCATTTATGTATATTGTTATTATTATTCATTTTTTAGATCTGTAGCATCATAAAACTTACAAAAGACTAACCTGTTGTTTCGGAAGGGATGGACAAGCAAAAAAGTAAGGATCGTATTCGATTATTAAATATCACAATTGTGTTAATTTTATAGTGCACATATATATCACAATCTATATTACATATGCGCAAGACATTTATATTGTATGTATGCAACACAGTAACACAAAACACATGTAACTTAACAAATGTGTATATATGCAACATAATTTATGTAATTATATTGCATAATATGACACATATGTCACATCATACATGCCCCACAACTTATGTTGCGTATATGAAACACAATTATATGTATGTATTCATGTATTTATGTAACACAGTAATGTGTCACATGTCACATAGTAATGGTGCATATGTGTAACACAAATTATGTTGCATGTATTCAACACTTATGCTGCATATATTAACACAGTAATGTTGCACATGTGTTACGTACTCATGTTGCATATATGCAACCAACTTTATTTTGCATCTTTGCAAAAACATTAACGTTTTACATGCGTCCCATAATAATGTTGCGTATACGCAACACATATTATGTAGTATATATGCAAAAAGATAATTGTTGTACATAGAACAATTATACATGCTGCATATATGCAATATAGGTATAAAATTGTTTATTGTAGAATTACAATTATTAATAATACAATCCCTTTAAATAATAATTTTAATACAACACTACCATGTAAATTACAGCAAGAAAAAGCACAAGAGTCACAACAGTGTTTTACAAGAAGCTTGAAAACAACAAAGATAACCCCATCATGGTAGACGAGGGTGAAAACTAAAAGAAAGCGACAAATGAGTACAAGAGGCGTTATGTTAAAAGAGAAAGGAACATCGTTGATAAAGGAAATCAGGGGGCAAACAAAAACAAGGAGGAAGGCGAAGCCAGTAAAAGCAAGGAAATGTGAAAGTAGATGTTCCTGACTCTGAAAAGGTAAACAAAGAAGACGAAGTTAGGCGTGTTCTAAACTTTGTTGGTGATGATATAAACAAAGAAGAGAGTGATAGGAATAAAGCGATGGAAATGATAAAAACTAAAAATGATGACGATGTCGGGAAGAAGCTGTTAGATAAACCAAATTAAAAAATCAAACTAACTAAATTTGGTCATGATGGTAATAAGGCGCCGGTAACAAGTAAAGACAAGGGGGTTCTAGTGAATGATGAGAGCGGACCAACAGTTGACGGGGTAGACAAATGTGTGGATGTGGATGATGTGTTGAATGCAAAACTAGGAAACATTGACAAATCTGGGCATGAATCAGCATTGGAAGAGGATGAACAGTTAGCGTTGAAGAATGTTATAAGTAACATTGTGAGTTCGGTAGAAAAAAATAACAACATAACAGTTGAGGATATGGATAATACAGTTGTGACTGGTGTGATGGGTGCAAGCATTTCAACGAACAATGCAAATGTTCCAGGTATATTCACTTGAAATTCTACACACATGTAACATAATAATATCATAAAATGTTAACATAAAACACAAAAAAATTAACAGCAACATAAAAAAGTGATGCGGATAATACAACTGTGGGCGGTAAGGAGAATGCAAGTATCGTACAGGAGGATCAACTGAGATAGGTATTGTTTTCACACTCAATTATGTTTTAAATTTTGTTTTGCACATATGCAAAATATATACATCACAAAAATAATAATAACACAAATACAAAAATTAAATGTCGACATAAAAAAGAAAAAGGCTCAAAAGGTTAGCAAATATGGTACAGGTGCCACACAACAAGGAAAGCAAAGGTATGGAAAACATTTAAAACATTTTTTATATTACCTGCATATATGAAACATTAAACATTTATAAAAGCATGACACACCGTTAATATAAACAAAAGGTAGCGATAACACAAAAAAGAAAACAAGGGGTGAGAATAGAAAAAGGAAGACGCAAAATAAGGATGATAATGAAGAAATTTTAGATGCTGATGACGTCATAGGTGTGCATATGTTTAAAACACTCTAATCGTAAATTTCAAAATATGCAAGCATACGTGTATTATAAAACATGACATGCCATTAGTGCAAACAGAGGATGGAACAAACAAAATAAATATGGGAATGGATCAAGAAAAAAGAGAATGGTACCAAAGAAGGGTGTCAATGAAGATGTCACAGGTATGAAAAATTATATGGTGCATATTTAACTTTAAGTTACATATATTCACGAATAATTTAAATGACACCGTTTAAATATCTCAGATTTAAGAAGGTCATCCAGAAAATCAGCAAAGAGTGAAAAAATCTAAGGTGAATCAAGAACATGCAAAGAAGAACATGAAAACATTACACAGGAAAAATAATAAAACCAATCAAGAAGCTGAAAACATAGGTTTGGTTGACGAATCTGATTACGAAGAAGAAGGAGATGAAGATTCATCACAACCAGCATATTCAGGTCAACACATTAATGTAAATTAAAATAAAATAAATAATAGTGTTGCATATGTGCAACACACATATGTTGCATATATGCAACATACATATGAACTTTTATTAAAGCATGATTTTATAACACATATACAGGGCGAAAAAAATCAATATCATAAAGGAAAAGGAGTGAAAAACCAAAAATTGATAAAAAGGGAGAAGACGAAAGACTTCAGAAGCTAAAACAAAGTCTTCCTGGTTTAAGGCCACGGGTTGTCCCTAATCAGTTGATTGAAGCCATAGGGTCACTCAACAAAAAACAAAAGGAGGCTGTAAAGAAGATTGGGTTCGGGAAAATTCTGACACTAAAAGTACATAAGATCCCCGCAAAGCTGAGTCATTTTGTCGTTGACAAGTTTGACGATGAAAATCTGGTCATTGACTTAGGAGAGGATAAAAAAATTGGAGTCAACAACAATGTTATTCATCAATTACTTGGGGTGCCTAATGGCGGTGCTGAGTTGAAAATAGTGAAATCAACAAAATCGTTTGTTGGGGTACAAAAGGAATGGATAGGCAGATACACAGAAGATCAGATCACACCAACAAAAATATCCGACAAAATAAAAGATAATCCAGATGATGATGGATAGATGTTCCAAATTGATTTCGTGACTTTATTTCTGAACACGGTGGTTGCCATATTAGGAAACGGAAAGTGTAAACTAAATGTTATACACAAACTCAATAAGGAGATCAACATCAAGGAGATCGATTGGTGTTCTGTAATCACAAGTTTCATGAAGGAAAGCAAAAAGGGGTGGATACCACGCGACAAGAAATTAAAATTCAACGGGGCTGTAACAATTCTAACGGTACGTAATTTTTTTAAAAATATAAATAAATTCAAGTAAATAATATTATTGCACTTTGTATAATCATCATAGGATAACATTTTTTTTTGCAGCTTTTACATGCAAACAGGATCGAATGCCCAAACTTCAATCATGATAGAAAATAAGTCCTTTGAAGTTTTGGACATCAAAAAGTTTGAGTAAGAGAGAGGATGCAGAAATACTTGGTGGTGGTTTTGGAAGTGGGGAGTTGCAAGAGTTATACATCGATTACAACAAATACAAGTTAAGCGACAATGACGATGATGATGATGAAGAAGGGTGTGATATGATGATGAGGGACGTTCCAAGAAAACATAGCAAGGTATGACGTGTGATAAAATAAAATAGTATTAATTCGAATATATTTTGATGTTGCACATGTGCAATATAAACATAAACATTAGATAGTTTGATGGTGCATATGTGCAATATAATCTGTTTGCATATTATAACAGTG
Source organism: Deinandra increscens subsp. villosa (assembly GCA_039602395.1). Lineage (NCBI taxonomy): Eukaryota > Viridiplantae > Streptophyta > Magnoliopsida > Asterales > Asteraceae > Deinandra > Deinandra increscens. Next base: position 81,245,003 of record JBCNJP010000010.1, on the reverse strand, counting down.
TATGTTTATATAAACATATAGATTAATACAGTTACAATCTTATATATTTTTTATTCAAATGTTCAGGTTGATCCAGGAGCTTCAGATATGGATTATGGACAGATGCATGGTGAAGAAAAACAATTTGTGATGCAGGTAGCAAAAAACAAGGTAATATGTGCTTGATTGTGGTTACTGTTATGATGCATATATGTTATAAATTTGTTATGTAATAATTATTATATGTTGAGTTCTGCTACTAGATTGATATTATTATTGGTAAGGATGGTGAAACCATAAGGAGCATGCAATCAAGTTCTGGAGCTCGTATTCAGGTTTATACAAAAATCAATGTCAACTTCATTTTTTTTTGTTTCTTAAAGCTTGTATCAATATATTTTTTGTTATATAATATGTCATTATAACACGTTTGAACACATAAACTGATAATAGTGTACATTTATCAGGTGTTACCTACACAAATGACTCATGATGGTTCATCAACAGAAATGACATTACAAATTAATGGATCTGATGAACAGATCAAAGCTGCTAAACAAATTATTAATGAACTAATCAGTGAGGTCAGATGCAACATGTTAGGTCTTATTGATAGTTTTTTTTATACTTTAATTAGCATGTACTCGTATGTGCATATTGATGCTTGTATAAAGTATGGTAAAAAAAATTAATTGATATATTGATTTTGTTGTTGTATAGATCGTGTTGCATATAGACGTGTAAATGAATTAAAATGAATAATGTTGCATATATGCAATAAAAAAATAGTGCATATATGCAACTTAGTTATATTGCATATATGATTAATTTGTGTATATGCATAGTAGTAAGGTTTTATACAGATTTTATGTAATTAACCATATTTTATTTAACATAATATTATGGAAAGGCTTGATGGCATGCTGGCAAGGCTGGAAAACAGTAAGAAAGATTTTGAACATGCGTTGTTGGAGGCACTAACTAAAATGCCGACAAATAAACGGATAGCCACGATTACAAGGAGATACAGCAAACTATACAGTGGTGGTATTGAAGAAAATGCATCGCTTCATGAGTGGACCCAGTTCATTGAAAATAACTTAATTGAAATTGAGGAAACAATCGACAACGCACAACAAAAGAAACACGCAGTAGAAATTAAAAAAAAAAGTGTAGCCGAAAATATACAATTCAGGATGAATGAAATATTAGATGAATTGTTTGAGGATAGTGTAGCTGATGGTGTGTTTGCAACAAAGTTGGTGATGATGACACACCATTTGATAAAGTGAATAACCCCACATCCCCAGCAAAAGACACACAACACGGTTCCAGCCCGGGATCGTTGAAGAGTAGGCGTAAGATGTTAAAAAAGGTAGAGGAAACAATTGGTCCATACCTTCCGGTTAACATAACAACAGGTTTAAACGAGGTAGAAGAAATGGTACGGAGTACTTTTTGAGTGTTGTGGACAACAAAAGGATGATCGAGCAAAAAAATCAACACAACAAGAAGCTGAGATGGCAGATGTCTAGAAGACATTTCTGTGAGTGCCTTTGTTACTATTAACATTATTAGTAGCAAAATGTTGCGTGTATGTGGCGTATAACAAGATTGCATATATGCAACATGTATACAAAAATTACAAATAACAAAACAGAAGTTAGTTTAACACATGTATAATGTTTTGCATGTAGACATAATTTCTTTTCTACAGCGTATGGATTAGAGACAAAAGCATTTATAATGCAAAGTTTATTACCAGAAACCGAAGTGTCAACAGAAGTTATTGATTGTTGGGCGGTCGTGCTAAATAAAAAAGAAACTAAAAGGAATTCGAATAAACCTCGAAGACTATTTTTGTACGCAACCACAATTGTATGTAATCAGAAATATTACACGTACATTATCATATATATGTTAAGTGTATTTTAAACTAAAAATTATATGTGTTGTATTCGCAAAACGAATAGCCCTTCTGGATGATAAAGAGGAATGTGATGAGACAAGTCTTATTAGAAAAATCCCGGTCGAATTTGATGGTAGTGGTAGAAATGCATGAGGACAAACTGACACTATAGGAATATGATGTACTGGTTGTGCCAATTGCCGAGAAAAATCACTTCTACATGGTGTCGTTTGATTTGGATGATAACTCAATATCATTGATTGACAACATGAAAAAATCATTCGTTGTAATCAAAGACGACAGCAACTTTTTGAAGAAGAGCACTCCGTGTAAAGTGGTTAGTATACTTTTATTTTATTTTTTTATTATTATTATTATTATTATTATTATTATTATTATTATTATTATTATTATTATTATTATTATTATTATTATTATTATTTTATCACAGTCTGAATTGTAGGTATGTTGCACATAATATGCAGTTAGGTAGAATGTATGCAACACAGTTATGTTGCGTATATGCAATACAATTATATTTCATGTATGTAATACAGTTGTGTTGCGTTTATGCAATACAATTAGATTGCATATATGTACATACTCACTAAAGGAAGTTATCATTTAGTAATGCTGATATTTATGGTTATTATTATTTAATTTATCAGAAACACGTGATCATAATGTATTTGGACGAGTTCAAACACCCAAAGGCAAATGCGATGAAACAAGCAAAGATTGTGATGAAGCATTTATCGTGGGCCACTGAATACAATGAAATAGATTGCGGTGTGTTCGTCATGCGTCACATGGAAATGTACATGGGGACGTCACAACCGTTGGATGGTGGGTTTGTCGATAATGAGGTTTATGTCAACACACAGATTGATAATCTCCGAATGAAATATGCAGTGGAGATAATGATGGCAGAAAGCAATGTGTATAGAGATCAATTAATGGAGGAGGTAATAAAGGCAGTGGTTGAGATGAAAGGAACCGAAAGGTATGATGATGTTATAGAAGAAATCGAGGAGCTTAAAAAAAAGTTGAAAGAAGTGGAAGAGTTTGGGTCACAACGTGTCTGGAAAGTTTGATGTAAATGTGTTGGTTAAACATGAATTTAAAAAGATGGTTAAAACTGGTAGTTTAAGTGTTAAGATGTTGAAGTTGTTTTTTTTTTTTTTTGATTAAATGTTTAATATCAACACGTTATGTTTAATTTTGGTTGTGTGGAATGTTTAATGTTTGTTGATCAACATGGTGTATTTGTATAACTTAGTATTTACAAGAATGGATATTCAGGGCACCTAAGGTATATAGACGTGTGATGATAAAGTGCAGTGATTTTTAATGATGTCATGGCCGTTATATATCATGTATGTATTGCAGTTATGTTGCACATACGCAACACATTTAGGGTGCACATACAATTCACATTCAGAAAAATTAATGTATATCACTGTTAAAAACAAGTTATGTTACAACAACGGCATTATCGTACAGGGCAACAATAACAGGCGGTGAAATAAAAAATTATATTACAGTTGATAGAGAGGATGAACGTTATTGGTTAATGTTTAAACAATAACTAATGTTTCATATGCGAAGCACAAATCAAGACGTATAACACACGCAATACATATTATTTAAATTGCATATCTGTAAAAAAATAAATAAATAAATAAATAAATAAATTATAGCATACAGATTTTTAGGTTAATTAAAACATTATAAATCATAAATATCATTAAAATTTGGAATACATATACGCAAAATAATTGTTTAGATTATATGCAACCTAAATGGGTTCGGATAAACACACTATAGAACACATCAGATAACGATGATAATCTAATTACACTTTTTTTCTTCTTTCTGTACGAACGTCTAAGACCGGTAACAGCAGGTTCAACTTCGTCATTTTCATTGTTAGGCTGGGTTGAAGGTGTAGTGTCATGACCCAAAACAGAAGGTCCGTCATCATGTGTAAAAGAAACAGGGGCACTGCTACTCACAGACCTAATTGCAGCAGCATCAGCAACAACAGCCGCTTCAGCAGCAGCAGCAACAACAACAGCAACAGCCTTCGCAGCAGCGTCCTTTTCACAACTAAGTGAGTCATGATCGTATACAAGTTTTCCACACCGGTTGCATTTTCTTGGACCCTTTTTGTATTGATTGACCGCTTTCTCACGTGCCCCAACTATTCGGCTTTCACTACGGCTGCCTTTGTGACGAGCATTTGGTGGTACAACTGTAGCATGATCAGATCCATGTTGAACTTTACCATATAGTCCACTAATAACAACATTTGTTTTGTTACAAGAAGGATCGGTTGGGACATCCTCGAACACACGCTCTTTAATAGCTAATATACCGTCACGAAGCGAAATAAGTTTGTCGGGCTGGGATCTTAGACGGTCAGCACAACTAATGACCAAATCAAATATCTCATTTCTCAACTTAGATTCACCATTATTGTCAGCCGAATATCTGTGCTCAATGCTAATGACCCACTTCGGCAACGCATCACGTCTCCAACGCTTGTTAACATATTGGTCAGGAATTTTGTCAACTTTATTAAAACCGAAAACAGTGAAGATATGTCGACACAGATATCCAAGCCGGGTGAACAGCATACAAGAACAAGAAGCAGGGGTATCAGTTGGATTGAATTGAACCTGCAAAATAATTGAGTTTACACATGATTTAGTTAAGATGTGAAAAATAATTAGAATATAAGTATTACACCGTGCATGTCTCAAACATGATCATGGAGCGTGCATGTGCATAATCTGTTAATAACATACGTACTACAACATAATAATAAATATATCAAACAACTCTAATTAAATTGCATATGTGCAACATATGTTTGTTACGTGTATGTAATTTATTTATATTGCATATTTGTAACATAAATAATTTTGGTGTTATTATGTTACATATATGCAATACAATGAATATGCATATACACAACCTAAATAATGACAGCAGTATATTATGAATATATATATATATATATATATATATATATATAAATATGTATACATACCTCGAATTCTATTACAAGTTCACATTTCAGATTGAAATGTGCAACAGTGTAGTGTTTAATACCATAAACAACCGATGAACTAGATATAAGACAACGTTGTATTCTCTCAATTTCTGCTGAACTTCCAAAAACAGAGTGCTTATGTATATTGTCGATGCGTGTAATTCGATAGACAACTCCGTCTTTAAAGAATGTGTTGACGTGTCGCTTGCAAACTCCGCTTCGCATTGGTGATATCGTTGCCAATCGATAGTCGTATCGAAACACATAAGAAATTAAACAAGTGTGTTTGACGTGCTAGTATTTTTCTTTAAACATGGCATTTGAGCTTTCACATCTCGAGGTGGTTTTCATTAATTTAGACATCGGCAGATTTCTAAAATACGCAAGCACCCATAGTCTCCTAATAGCATACATTTGTTTCAACCACGCTTGATTTTCCAACTTGTATGAAATAATGAGTGTATGCCAACGATCCTCAAATGTAGAAGGTTCAATAATCAAGTCCCACACCAATTCATGGATAGATGCATGCAAGTCATCAGTATTCTCCAACTCTTCACTTGAAATCTAAACATTATCAGAAGTCATTATTTAACACATATAAAACACTACTAATAATAATAAAAATAATAATAATAAAAAACATATACCTTTGATGGTAATTTATTCATTGTATGCCACATACATAAACGGTGCTTGGACTGAGTAAAAACACTTTCAATAGCACTTTTCATCGAAGAGTCCTGATCAGTTAAAACTAACACAGGTTGTTTGGTATGAGCCTGTCAAGAAAGTTTGAAGCAACAACTTGTATGTTTCAATCGTTTCTTCAACTATTAAGGCAGCACCGAATGTAACACATCTCTTGTGATGATCAACACCGGTAAAAGGTACAAATATCATGCCGTATCTGAATAAATAAAATAAAATAAATAAATAAATAAAGAGGCAAAGTATAATCATAATTACAGTTAAGAACATGTAAAAGGTTGGAATAAATTTATATTTCATGTATGCAAATTAATACTTACTGATTAGTTTTGTATGTTGCATCAAATGCTAACACGTCACCAAATGCCTCATAATTGCATCTCGAAACCCCATTGGCCCAGAATAAAAACCTTAATTCTCCATCAACAACCTTATGATAAAAGTAAAAATTGCCAGAGTCAATACACGAGATGACAAGTTATGTATAACTAAGTGGGCATCTCTAGCAGCAATATATACTCTGACATCTCTAGCAAAGTTCTTAAAATCGGTTGCAGTACCTTGGACATTTTGTGGACCACCCTTTAACGCACTTTGTAATTTGTGGGCTTTTGTTGCACCAATTTTGTTAAGACTAAGCATATGAACAAATTGTTGTTCATAAAATCCCATTTTCCTGCGTTTGTTTGTAAAATCAGCATTATCTTTGTCAACTAGAGGATGGTTATGTGATTCATAAAAAGCATAAATCTAGAATTTTGTTGTGTCCGGTATGGATGAAACACGGATGCATGCCATACAATTAATGCGCTTGGACTTGGTACGACGGCGTTTCTTATTGGCAGGAATGAATATAGGTTTACCAGCCCTATTATACATGATGTGTCTGTGGGATACATGTTCACCCGACTCTGACTTCTTAGAGGTGCCTATACGCGGGGTAATATAAACGATACATTTTAACAACATCAGTCCACGTATCATATATAACATTGAGGGAAGGCTTGAATTCATCGTTTACATTAGGTTTCCAAACCATCGTACCATTTGGTGAAGCATACACATGGCTTGATATATGACCTACATTTGTGTTATCAAGATCAGAAACATGAATGAACATTTAATGGTGAGCTTATGCTACAAAATTGTTTGTGTTGCACATACGAAACATGTTATGTTGCATATATGTAACATAGTAGCGTGCTAATTTAATGGTGTCACGTTATGACGAATCTACGAACCACATTATGTATAATGTATGAAATACGGCTATCTACACAATCTTTAAATATAAATACATATATGTGAATATACACTGTTTAGGAAAACAAAAATTACCACTTTTCTATAACATCAATCAGCCGGAGTTGAGGAGTGGTATGGAGGCGTGAAGAAGAAGGTTGTACATTAGGACGTGCTAATTTGTACAGATGTTGCATGTGGGACGTCTTAACATTCAAGTGATTGTGCATTATTAAAGGTTGACACGGACGGACGCGTATCAATGTCGGCCAAAGCTAATGCATTTGGATTGTTAACATCCGAATCATGGATATCACCAACAGTCGCGACATGATGTAAATCATATTGTGATTGGACATCAACAGACGGGTGGACTATATGATAATTGCCGACACATCCATGTGGCTGTGAAGTGTTCAGTTGGGTTGTGGGAGCACAAACGTCAATAATCTCATAACCTCTATAAGAATGAATTAAATGACCTTGATAAGTAGCATATAGTATGAATTTATTGTGCATACATATTTAACAGTCATATTTTATTGCACATGTGCAACATAAAGTTATAAATTACCTCCATTATCTATATCATCGAAACTCAAATCTCGTGTGTTTACATGTTGATAAGAGGAAGCATTATCACTCGAGCTTGGTACTAATTCCAAATTTGTAGATAAATTGTTACGATTTGACAAGGTTTCTTCATCGGACGGGTCGTTTGTTGCACGGACACCATACATAGCTTACTTGTTATGAGATTATTCAGACAACGCCGTTCGTTAACGTTCAACACATAAAAGACATAAAAATTAAATAAACCGAGCTAATACAGACATAAACGAGCTTTATATGATACGTATTCAATTATATTGTATTCATATAGTACCTGATGGAATCAATCGTAATACAGACGAACTGAAATCAGATACGATGGCAATCAGGATGCACATAAGATATGGAGGAAGACGGTCGCGATCTGAAACCCTAGAAAGTTTGTGAATGACGGCGAATGTATTGATGAAGCGTGATATGTTATGTTTGTGCCAAATATAAGGTGTACATGCAAAATTACGGTGTTGCCCCTCATTAAAGATGGTTTTCCAGTTTTCCATCTAAGAATTAGTTTTCCATTGAACTTTGCCATATATATATATATATATATATATATATATATATATATATATGGCAAAGTTATTGTACAAATGACGATTTTCGTGCGAAGGGATCTCAGCTGCGCGTTCGATAAATCGACGGATAGGAATAAACACACGCCATGATAATAAAAAGGATCCGTGTGTTGTTTTCTTTAAAATGGTATATTTGTATTTTAATAAAAAGGAATAACGAATAAAAATAATGCGTCATACAATTACGATGAAAATATTCCCCTATATCACGCAACAAATGATAACAAAAAATGCAACCACAAAAAATGTCACATAACTCTCTAAAGAGGTAACCAAATCACGCACACACATAAGAATTAAAGAAGACACATTACAATTCCACCTAAGGTAAAAACACAATGTCCATGATTTATATGGTTCCAAACTTTTAATTGCTTGAACCCACTTTTAAGACTCTCAAACTAATATTCACAGTTTAAGACATTCATGGATAATATGACAACATTTTTCTATAGTTCGTCTTCTCGAATCAAACTAACACAATTTCAACATAATAGGGGGATTAAAGAATTTGAGGCATTACAATATCGCCTGTCCATTTGTCAAGTAGTACGCAAACTATAACATGGGATAAGTTCTTCGAAGGTTCAATAAATAGAGTGGGCAATTAACTTAAAACAAAGTGGATCAATGACTATTTAAGAAATGTTCATTTTCCTGAAACTTTATACCTTATATTGATGTCAGTAGCTTTATATTACAGGTCTGGTCCATTTATATTGACCCATATATAACTCTAGTTACTTCTAAATCTGCTCAATTTCTAGACCTGCCCAACTGCTTATATATTTACACAGATAAAAAAAAAGCAATAATGCAGCCACAGTGTAGTGATTTCGGGAGAAATTGGAGAAGAAAGATGGTGCTTTGGCTATGAGTACAAACATCAAGGGTAGACAATCCCTACGAAGGTACGATTTCATTTTCCTTCTTTCACATTTTGAGTTCTAGGTTTTCAATTTGGGTTTTCTGTTTAGCTTTTTCCAACTGAGTCTTTATAGATGGACAGGTTTGCTGCATAGTTTTTTTTAGATGGACAGGTTTGCTTGGTACGATTGTGTTTGTTTTGGTAAGCTTTTATCATTTATTCCCTATTTGCTTTGTCTCTCTACTTAGTTTTGGGCTTGCTCATGCTGCTGATATTTATCTTTTCGTGAAGTTTTACCATTTGACCCATTTATAGATATTTGTCTTTGATATTATCGGCAGGAGCAAGCAACTCAAATTGGTTTTGGCTTTATTTCTCTACTTTGTACTCTATTTGCTTCATATCCAAGTATAAATTATTAATATCTACTTGGTTACTCGGTTCTCTATTTGCGTTTGGATATTTGTTCATTTGCTATAAACAGGTACAAGCAAATAAATTGAGACACAAAGCAAATAGAAAATAAATTATCAAGTTAGTACAAGGAGTGTATAAAACTTTGTTATTTTATATTCGAACTTGTAAATTGTTAATGAAATTGTGCGTTTTTGTGGTAGCTTGATGTTGTTGTCATGCTTTGTATGCAACCCGAACCAAGTTAATTACAGTTCCTTGTTTGTGTTCAACCCAAACCTGTCGATTGTGAAGGATCATAATTGCTCAACCCGAACCTGATATCCTAATTATTGTAACTAGATGAATATGTATATGTTTGTATTTTCATGGTTACATTTTCAAACAGAAAATACAAGAACATATGTTTCTAGATAAAAAAAAAATTATAATTTTTTTATTTGTCATATTGTTTTCCTGAACAGTTTTTATATGATAAAAATTTATGTGAGGGTTTAAGCTACATTATTTCTGTTCTTTGGCTTTTGGTGAGTCCTCAATAAAACGATGATAGTCTAAGTCCCATGACACTATCATTTTAGGTGTTTGCGAAACCTTGTGATGGAAATGGTGTTGAGTCCCATGGCATTATCAACTAGGACCTTAATCTATGGTAATTATAGAGAACATTATTTGATTCAATGGTTTCTAACAATTTCATCCTTTAATGTGCAAATTAAAAATGACATGATAACAAATATCTATAATAGCAAATATGCTATATTATAATACATTAATTGCCATTTCGTACTTTTATAAAGGACGAAATCGGTAATTTACTATGATACATTTGATAAGGATAAACTTATCATTTCTTAAAATTTGAGTTTAAGAGGGCACAATCGTTTTTTCTATTATTTTATTAGATACAAACAATAAGTAAGTGTATAAGCAATTAATAACTAAATCAATTTAGACATATAATTATGTAACAATGTTTAACTAAACCCGTCTGTTTTTTCTTCGAGGAAAAGTATAGTATTTTATTATAAGATTTTACCTAAACAAATTCAGATTTAAGTGATCTTAAAATGTCAAAACTAAAACAAAAAATCTTACCAAATATAAATCATTTGTAGGCTAAAACGAACTCTTCTAAGAAATTAGTCTAACCTTATTTTGATATGTCGGGTAGGGTACATATTCTTAACACCCACATTCTTATCATTGTCTATTGCTAAAACCTAATTGATTTCATATGCATTTGAAACTACTAAAAATCCTTAAAATATTATGATTTGCTTTACTGTCCAATCATTTCATGCTTTGTATATACGATCAATTTATACTTTGTACACCCCCTTCCATATCATGAGTCTTGTAAATTGTTATCATCGTTGAACGCGTATGTACCACATTATAAATTGTCTTCGCGCCTCATCGCGCTAACAGAAGACAAGTAACATGCTATAAATTGTCGTCCGCCGCAACGCGTGGGTACCCCACTAGTATATAATATATATATATATATATATATATATATATATATATATATATAGGTTGAGGGTAGAATATATCCTCCTTTTTTCCTACATCCTCTACGATTAATGACAGCCACCCATTTCCCTCCACATGCAAGACACATGCTCTTTCTCCCATATTGTTTAAACGTCCGTAATTTTTTTATACGTCAATATTATTTAAAAAAAATTCACCATAATTATGAGCTTTTTATTATCTTTCTAAAAAATTACACCATAATTACGTTGGAAAGACAATAAAACGCTCGTAATTATGGTGTAATTTTAAAGAATATAGGGGAAAGAGCATGTGCCTTGCATGTGGGGGAAATAGCATGTGCCTTGCATGTGGGGGAAATAGCATGTGCCTTGCATGTGGGGGGAAAATGAGTGGCTCTCATCAATCCGTAGCATGATGTAAGAAAAAAGAAGGATGTAGGATAACTTGACTCTCTCTCTCTCTCTATCTATACTACTATATGATGTATATTGATAAAAGGGCATTTTCGTAATTATGGGCGTCTTAATTTTAAGACGCATTCCACTTTGGGCTTCAATCTACTATCGATCCATGCTTCTCGATCAAAGCATACCTTCTTCTATGAACCAGCGACCTAAGCTCTCTTGAAAACACAATCACGAAATTGGAACCAGTGCTTTTGCAGAGGAGATTTAGAGGAATCTCCCTTTTGATATTGTTTTTCACTTAGCTTCTCTTTTACAAAGTCTATGCTTACCCCCCCCCCCCCCCTTTAACCTTCTTTACTTGAAGCTCTAATTAAAAGTCTGTGGGAAGCACTGAGTTGCAGACACCGTATTCAGAAAAAAGCAACAAAGGGAACAATCGCTTTCTATTGGAAGCACTGAGTTGCGCGCCTCTTTCATCTTTGTTCAAAGAAGACCTAATTCAAAATGAATCTGAAACACAGAAGTTTGCGGACCAGAATTTCGGGTAAAGAATTCAAAGAGGGTTTTGAAATTTGAATATATTTCGTGGCTGCCAGTTTACATACACATCTGCACATCTCCCGTCTCTTCTCGCGCATCTGAAGCACGCACGCACGCACCACCGTGGCCATTGAAAAAGACGACTCCGAGCAACGATAGATTGAAGCAAAAAGAAACATCATGAGTTAAAATTTGTGGTATACTACCTCATCTTCTCTCTTTGTTCATCATCCGATTCTACACTCTAGAATCCTCTACGTTTACAAGGTTTGTGTGTATTTATCAATTTAGGGTTTATTTTTTTGCTTTCTATTTTTTTGTTCCTACTGCTATTACTTGGGTTTGTGTTTTTTAGAATCTGTTGAGTAAGTTTTCGTCTAATCTTTATTCCAAACAAACAGAAATACTAAGCACTGTAAAATTCTGGTTTACCCCTTTTGCTCTTTCCTTTTTATCTGATTTAGAGGTATATTTAATCAACATTAATTTGGTTAATTAGTTCTTCATTTTGCTAATTTATAATTACACATAGTGGAACGCAGTAATGTATGGAAAGTCGAATACATTGAGTTTGATATGGTAATTTGATTTTGTTTTATCATATTAGGAGCAAATAAGAACCGATTAGCTAATGTGGTGGCGTCTTGCTTTTTTACAGGGAGAGCTTGCTAAGGATGGGAGAGAACTCTATACTACATCCACAGATTTTATACAATTCATCTGCTGGTAAAAAGTTTCAAGATCATCTAATACAATGTTTTTATATAGGGGTGTTATTAATTTGTAGCTGCTACTTTAATTTGATGGGGTTGTTGGATATCAAAGCTTCAAGTGGCCATGTTCAGAATAATTAAGTTTGCTGGAGAATTAGAGATGTATATGGCACTACATTTTAATCTCAGGTTTGATAAATTCAGTTGCGACTGAAGTTTCTTACCTTCAAACTCGAAGTGTTTGACGAGGATGATATATGTTTTTTAGTGTCTTTCTAAACAGTAATTTGTGACCATTTACCAACATTTGTTAACCCCATGGTATTTGTGACGATATTAACACTGTTAAGTCTATCTTTTCATTCTTAAAATGACTTACTTACACTCATACCTTTATTTAAAAGAAGTATTTGTAGCCTACTGTCAATGTAGGTGCAAAATGTTTTATGTAGCACCAAGTTCGAGATTCTTGATTTTTGGTTCTATCATATGTTGTACTTTTGGTGTATAGGTGTGGATTTGTTAAATGCCTCTAATCTATATTTGATTTTGGAGTCTACTATTTACTAACTTTTTGTACATAACTCACATCTAGATGTTTAGATTCTTTAGAGGTTGAAATCTGTTGCTTCGCATTACTGGTGTAAAGGTATGTTTCTACAATTCATATATATATTTAGGCATGTCATGTGTTTGATTTTTCGTGTAGGAGGGCATATATACACAGCTCACATCCAGATTTTTTGAACGTGGTGCATGTAAAGGGGTAGCTGCTTGTGAAATTTTTCTTATTTGCTATGTGGTGCACGTGCTGGGGGTGGAGGTTGTCGGTGCCATTATAGTTCTGCTTTGGAACAACTCTTTCAGAGGCGTTTTAGCTTAGGATAATCTAACAAGAATTTTTGGCATCTGAGTCGGGCGAATTGGTCAATTTGGTTAAACCTTAAAATTTGATTTAGTTATTAAATCACCAAAAAATAAACTAAAATTTTATAAACTGCTCATTTGGGTAATTGATTTTATGGGTTAATTTAAGACTTTATTATACATACGAAATGAAACTGCCATATAACCATTTTTAGATTCTAAATTCTAAAAGTCGAACCATTTACTTCCTTTGTAGGTTTGATAATAAACAAATAATGTAATCTAAACATTTGAGTTTTACTAAAAGTCAACTGCCTTGTTTTATTTTACATAGACTAAAAATCAGCTGCCTGGTTTTATTTTACATAATGTAATAATCCTAATCTTATTGATATGGTAATTTTGACCTAAGAGTTGATAATATTTGTTCATGTAGACACGGACATAAGTCACTATTCTATATATACAGTTCACCTTTAATCATACTCTCATCATGTTTAAGTATAATTTCAACACTTTAGTCTAAACAGGTAGGTGAGTCTTTTGGTAAATTAAGCCTAAAATCAACTATACATATTGATTTCCAAAATCAAATCAAAACTGAATGACCTTTTCATTCAAGTTTGATCTACAAAATTAACACTTTTGTCTAAACAGGTGTTGACTTTTTCTAAACTGGAGGCAACTGCCATGGCTTTACTAAATTCTATACAGTTTGACTAAAGCCTAAAATATTGATTCATTTATGTTCATGCCCTATGCTATTAATGTAAACTATTTGCTGCAGATCTCGAGGGTTTAGGTACGTCTATATATCTGGATTACAACCGGTTTTCTATTTGAGCTTAAGGATATTTCTATCTCAAAAAATGCTCTATTTGGTCATTAGGTACGTACATGGCTTCTCCTTCGCCACCACGCAAACAATACAACAGATCTGTACAAGGTTCAGATCGAGATCTAGGAGTCGGTAATATTGAACACCTTTTCTTCAAATTGATCTTTGTGATCTATTTGAGCTTAAGGATATTTCTATCTCAAAAAATGCTCTATTTAATGGCACCTTTTGATATATTGTCTAATGTACAGGTCGATGATCTCTTGATATGGAGCCATTTTACTTTGGTGCCGTGGGGATGCTTCCTTGGCATGGCCTGCAGTTTTGGTTCTTAACATCGGTTAAGAGAGTTTTTCACTTGATTAAAAAGCGTTGGATTGGAATGATGAAAGATTGTACAAAGTGGTCAGGCCAGCAGATTCTTCAACAAAGATTTCACCATCATACCAAAAATAAAGGTAAGATTATAAGATATAATCACACACATATATATATCAGTTTGGTTGAAAATGCCATTGCTAAAGATAATTTTTTTAATTACAAATTACAGGAGAAGAAGAATGCATTAAAAATCAGAATGAAGAACTGAACGGTAAGCGAAGCAGAAGTGATGCTATGTTAAACTGTAATAAGGAAGAACTTGCAAACCAACGTAAGCCTGAAGTTGCAGGACCGTAATGCATTGATGATGATGAACTAAAAGAGGTCGATTGAACCTGGAATCGTCTATGGTTGGTAGTGATGAACATAGGCTTGTAAATTCTGCTCTAGAATAGGAAGTTTTGATTGAAAATCCTAAGTATAAACTGAAGCATGATTAGTGTTATGGTAGCAGGTTTATCATTTGAATACTTCCAATGTCCATTAGATCTTACGTTATGAAATTTTAAATATCAGTTACGAGCAACGTTCTGTATTGACACACTATTGCTTTGGTATACCACATTTTTTGAAGTTTTTGATGGAAAGGGGTAGTATTAGAACTCTTTATGAGCAAGTCACTCTTGGTATTCTCATCTTGCTTTTGTGTGTTGCTACAACATTAGTATAAATAGCAACCATTAAGATGACCCGTATATAAATGGGAAGATTCTGGTTATATTTTAACCCGTATATAAATGGGAAGATTCTGGTTATATTTTAACTTTAACAGGTTAAATAGTAAAAATAAAAAAGAAAACAGGGTAAATACATTAATTTAGGGTATAGTATGGTGTTTTTATTTTTCTTTTAAAATGTGTTGGTTACCAATTGGAGAACCAAAACGTTTATTTTTTCTTCTGAGAAAGCATTATATTTAATTTAATTTTGAAGATGTATGGTTGGCTCCTCCACATTTGTGTTATTTGTGTTTCACCTATACTCCTCGCTAATCTTTACTACCTTTGTTGTAAAAGCATTATATTTAATTCTGAAAATATAATGATTTAACAACTTAAGACCCTCTTTTTTCTTGATAGTTAATTAATAGAAGTTTATACTAAAGTGTGGTGCATGTATCCTTTATTGATCATGTTATTTGAATTAACGATACTCGGGTAAGTTGTTACACGTTTGAAGCATGTCTTGTGAACAATAATGTGACAAATTAAAATAGATGGGCTTTTTTTTGTAGCAATTTATATATCAATTGTTTTTTATGAAAAGAACCAAGCTAACTTTGATAAATTGCGCTATGTTCATAAGTTATCATTTGTGTGTTACTCTATTACATTGGATAGTAGTTGATAAATCTAATGATGTGTCTAGTTGATAATTCTAATGATGCGTTGTTATTTATCTGAGAAGTGTAAGTCTTAAGACATTGATAAACCACACTGATGCTAACATGGTTTAATTGAGATCTCCACAATTCATGATATGGATAAAGTATACCGATACTACGAATGAGAAATTAACAGACGTATAATATATCATGAGAGGATTGATAAACTAACAAAACAAAAATACCGCTCTGGTTTATTGCAAGGCGTATGACACAAATTGACCTCCTCCCAATGGAAGTCATTGACATCCAGATTTTGACTTCAAAACTAATATCTTTATTATTAATATCTTAAAACTATGTTGATGACTTGTATATTAAAACTCTTGGGTTTTAAATTACTATGTTTGTGACCAATATATATTTCAATTCAAGTGTTCGTTGTTATTTGTTTAATTCTACAAGGGTAGATAAATTAAATCGATGATACAAATGAGAAAACTAACAGACATACAATGGAAAATATATCGTGAGAGTATTGATAAGCTAATAAAGAACAAGTACCACGTTGGTTGTTGCCATCACCGCACGCGCATGTACCTCAATATAAATTGTCGTCGTGCCGCATCACGCTAACATTAACGAATATAACATTGGAAATTGTCACGCCGCCATAATGCGCCAACAAATGACGAATAACGCGTTATAAATTGTCGCCGCCGCAACGCGCGGGCACCATACTAGTATATATATATGTATGGTAGGGTTATAATACAAAGTACTTTACCGTGAGAAGTGTGAGAAGTGGATGTTGTGTTAGATATTAATGCATTGTATTGTCTTTTTATATATTTTTTGTATATATATGACACTCTAATGATTTTCCATCCTAAAAGGCTATATATTTATCAAAATTAGAATTATAGGATAATTAACTAATATCCTAAATGTTTTTTTTTAATTCTTGTTAAATGGTGTTTTTTTATATATATTTTTTGTATATATATGACACTCTACATGGTTATTTTCCATCCTAAAAGGTTATATATTTATCAAAATTAGAATTATAGGATAATTAACTAATATCCTAACACAATGTTTTTTTTTTTAATTCTTGTTAAATGGTGTTTGGAATCCAATGAATAATGTTTTCTATTTTAGGATTGTCATATATTTGACAAAAAAAAACACACACACACAATCAAAAGATAACACCATACATTAATATCCAAACACCATGTATTTCTCACATTTCTCACGCAAAAACTACTTTGTATTTAACCCAACTCTCTCTCTCTCTCTCTCTCTCTCTCTATATCATATATATATATATATATATATACATATATACATATATATATATAGGGTTAGGATCCTGTGAAAACACCATTTTATATGAAAACTGCGAAAACACATATTAAAACCCACATAATTTTTTCATACATTAACGATTTTTCATAAAATTTGCACCAAAAGTCTTAAAATTATGTTATCTTTAATTCTGGAGCAAAATGTTTTAAAAAAAATTAACGTTCTTTTTCGTGTGATGCACATGTGCATCATTATCATTAGTACTGCACAGAAACGAATTATCATGCGAAAAAACACGCTTTATGTTAAAAATATATTAAAAACACTAAAACATTTATAGGACTAATGATAATGATACATGGTGCACATGTGCATCATATAATTAAAAAAGTTATAAAATGTTATTTTTTTCTTTAAATCTAAAGATAACACAACTATAAGATTTAGCGTGTAATTTCTTTTTAAACCTATTAATGTATACCACATGTATGAGTTTTTTTTTTTGCTGTGATGCACATGTGCATCATTCAATAAAAACGCAAAAAAATGATGGAAATATATGACATATGGTGCGACTTAGAAAATAAATATATTAACTCATACTAAAAGTTTGAGTTTTTTTGTGATGCACATGTGCACCACAAAAAAAAACGTTAATTTTTTTTTATTTTTATAGGATTAAAGATAACATAATTTTAAGACTTTTGGTGCAAATTTTTTTTAAAAACATTAACGTATGAAAAAGTTATGTAGGTTTTAAGATTTGTTTACGCAGTTCTCACAAAAAAAGGTGTTTCAGCAGGATCCTTCCCATATATATATATATATATATATATATATATATATATATATATATATATATATATATATATATATATATATATATATATATAGGAAGAAGATCAATGGAAAACCCATTATTTTTTAGAAAACCTGGAAAACCCTATCCAACCAATCACAAAATTCCATGGATTTTTATTTTTTATTTTATAATAAGGGTAAGATTGTAACTTACCATATTCTATTTTAGTAAAGATTTTTTTTTAATTTAATGATAGTAACTACTATCCTATAATCATGGAATTTTTTTTCCTGTACGTTGTTTCTTCTTCCTCTAACCCTAATCCATAACAATCGAACTCCATAATCATCCATCTGCGACCTCCATTTTTTTCATCAAGTTCAAACATAATCTTCTTTCCCCCACATAGATTTCTTCATCAATCTCGATCCATCATCCGTATTATACTCCTATTTCGATCCATAATCAATTTCGTACATTGAAATTTCGATCCCCATCATGGTTTCTTCTTCACATTAGCTGTTATGGAATCTGCGGATATTACCGGACTTCAGCATGAAGGTTTGAAATTATCAATTCCGTAATTGTTACAATGATGTAACAATTCATCATCATCAGGTCACAGTCTGTAACAACAATTACACATGTTATATGTTACATCGCTGTAACAACAATTCATCATCATCAGGTCATCAGGTCACAGTATATAAGAACAACAATTACAAGGGTGTAACAATTTGGTATACGTTGATTGTATGTCAGTGTTCTTACGTTACATTGTATGTAATCAGTAGACTATGTTACATACGTGTAACAAAGTTGTCGATTTTACTGAGTCATGGATGTAACAAAGTAGGTGTAATATATATAATATATTACACATGTGTAAAAGATATATTACACAATTGTAACAAAATTTGTATACATTGATTAGTTTACTATATTACATCTTTTGTTTCTTGTAAAGATGTTACATAGGGGTAACAAATTGGTACATGTTTCATGTTTCTCTTATCAGTTTAGTATATTATATCTTTATTTTTTGGAAAAGGTACATGAAGTTATTTGTTACAACTATGTAACAATCGTTAGGCTGGTAAAAATAGGTTTCATGTTACATGGGTGTAACAAATTGGTACATGTTTCATGTTGCTTATCACCGGTTTTTTTTTCTTTTGTAAAAATAGGTTTGTTTTTTTTTCTTCTAAATTTTGACCTGGAAATTTAAAACTAAATGAGAGAGAGAGAGAGAGAGAGAGAGAGAGAGATAAAGATTTTAGGAAATAGGAGATAGGAGAGAGAAAATTAATTTAAACATTTATTAATAAAATTTTGGTATGTCTATTATGCCCTTCATTAAATGACACATTTTACAATCTTGACCTTATTTAATCTCAACCATCAATCTTTAAATCAATGGTTAAAAGATGGTTTTCCAGGTTTTCCAAAAAGGTGGGGTTTTCCATGGATCCCTACCCTATATATATATATATATATATATATATATATATATATATATATATAAGGAGGGGATCATTTGAGAACCAATTGGGTTTGAGAACTAAAAAGAACTAATTTCAGCCACTAGTTTATATGTATGGAAAACCCCCATGAATTATAGTGGTCCCCACCTGAAATTAGTAGTTGAGATTTAGTTCTCAAAAGTTCTCAAAATAAAAAGTTCTCATTTGAACCTAACCCTATATATATATATGGGTTATTGGCTTGTATTAATCCCAACTATCACGTATTGGCCGATAACACTCCCAACTTTACTCCTTCCACCTGCCACCACGAACTATCATCATATTTTCCTCATCACTCCCCCGGTTAGATTTACTTAATGAAATTGGAACTAAAAGCCGGGTAAAATTACAAAACATGGAATTCAAATGGGGTTAAGTAATTCACGGGGGAGTGATGGAGGAAAATATGATGATAGTTCGTGGTGGCAAATGGAAGGAGTAAAGTTGGGAGTGTTATCTACGACAATTATGTATTTTTTTAACAATCTAAAAATTTCTCAGTAATTATAGGAGGGTCAGGGCATTTAGACAGTGAGTTTCCTCTGGATGGATGTGCAACACAGGGGGTCTTGATTACTCGCACGGACTGAGGTTGTAACGTGTCGCGAGTAACATCGTTTGCTATGATGAGACCCCGGGTAACCGGATTTTTCCAGTTAAAAATAAAAGAAATCTAGTCACAGAATATAAGGATTTTGTTTATTATATTGAAGTGAAATACTTAGTAAATTTGAATTTAAACTTAATTAAAGTAAAATATATATATATATATATATATATATATATATATATATATATATAATTAAATAGAATAAAATATTTTATATTACATGTAGAATATTTAATTAAAATATTACATGAATAAAGTATTAGAAGCATTACATATATATTAATATATTAAAGTATATGCAATAAAATATATTATTTTAATAAATATAATATATTTTAATAAAATATAATATATATGTAATAAAATATTAACCTTAATATTAAAATTTAGTAGAGTTAATTACGGTTTGCGTCCCTATGGTTTAACAATCTTTGCCATTTGAGTCCAAAGGTTGAGAAATTTTCGTCTGACACTCTGTGGTTTGTATTTTTGTTCGATTTGAGTCCTTTTGGCTAACAGGGTTAAATATTTCTGTTAAGTGAAGGGGTATTTCAGTCAATTTGCATATGAGGGGTTAATATGTAAACTAATAAAGTATATGGATAGTTTCAATAAAAATTAAAAAATTATAGGGACTGTTGTTGTATTCCAATCAATTCTGTAAACCCTCTCACCTCACCCTACTTTCTCTCTCTAATCCATTCAACATTTGACGTTACGGCCGATGTGAAACTGGATCCAGAAAAGAAAAGGAAACGAAAGGGTGTTCATCGGAGGAACAACGCCACCGCCACCGTCACCGTCGCCGACATTGGCTTTCATCTCCGTCACTGCAGAAGGTGAAAAGGATGGAGAAGGGATTTGGATCGGGATGTAAAACTGAGCTCCGGGAGGCAGTGTGAGGTTGCGACGACGTTGGCTGCGTAGAAAGTTGTTCTGACGGCGGAGATGAATGATAGTGACGACGGAGATGAAAGACTGCCACAGCCTCACCATCGGTCCACAAAACCCATCTAAACCATCATCATCTTCAAATCTAAAACATACAAGCAAGATCGGGAATTAAGAAAGGCTAGTTAGCCTGAAAATGGAAGAAATACTCAAGATTTAACCATGTTTTGCCGATCAGAGCTTAACATAACCGGAATCGCAGCCAAGGTATCGCAGCCAAGGTCGCCGGAGTTCTTATGTTAAATAGTGATAACCTTGACCATCGCCAACGGTTGGGTCCAGAAAAGAAAAGGACACAATTTGGTGTTCATCGGAGGAACAACGCCACCGTCACTGTCGCCGACAGTGGCTTTCATCGCCGTCGCTGCAAGGTGAAACAGATGGAGACTCACGACAGTTTCAGTTCTTGAAATGTGTTAAATCCCGCCGCAATTAAGCCACCGTCGTGACTGCCGGATTTGGTTGCCAGAGATGTTGGCTCTCCTTCTTCTCGTCGCAGACTACCTTCTTCTCATACCTAGTCGGTCGGAGTTGTTTACCGGAAAATGCAGGAGAGCTTAAAGAAGGCTGTTAATTGGGGGAAGTAGATGACGACTTTTTTTATAATTTTTTTAATTTTATTAAAACTACAAAATAGTGCATATATTTTATTAGTTTACATATTAGCCCCTCATATGCAAATTGACTAATATACCCCTTCACTTAACAGAAATATTTAACCCCGTTAGCTAAAAGGACTCAAATCGAACAAAAATGCAAACCACAGAGTGTCAGACGAAAATTTCTCAACCTTTGGACTCAGATGGCAAAGGTTGTCAAACCACAGGGACGCAAACAATAATTAACTCAATTTAGTATTTGGATAATTACTAACCTTAATATAAAAATTTGTATTTGAATAATTATTTATTGGATAATTGTTTATTAAAAGTTTAAACTAAATAACCTCTAATATGCAAATTTAGTATTTGAATAATTATTTATTAATATTTTGACTTAATCTAAAATTTTGTGGTGATGACAAGTGTCCATTTTTACTAACTAAAGTATAACAAAACTTTTTATTTATTATATAGTATAGATATAGATAGATATAGATAGATATAGATATAGATATAGATATCGATTTAATTAAAATATTATTATGAATAAAGTATTATAAGCATTACCTTAAATTATTAATTAAAGTATATGTAATAAAATATATTATTTTAATAAAATATAATATATATGAAATAAAAATATTATCTTGAATAAAATATTAACCTTAATATTAAAAATTAGTATTTGGATAATTACTAACTTTAATATAAATATTTGTATTTGAATAATTTTTTATTGGATAATTACTTATTAAAAGTTTAAACAAAATAAACCTAATATGGAAATTTAGTATTTGGATAATTATTTATTAAAATTGTAATTTAATCTAAAATTTTGTGGTGATGACAAGTGTCCCTTTTTACTATATATATATATATATATATATATATATATATATATATATATATATGGAGATGATCATTTGAGAACCAATTTGACTTGAGAACTAAAAAGAACTAATTTGAGCCACAAGTTAATTTACATGTATCCCCCCTCCTATGAATTGTAGTGGTCCCCCCTGAAATTTGTGGTTGAGATTTAGTTCTCAAAAGTTCTCATAATAAAACTTTCTCATTTGAACCTATATATATATATATATATATATATATATATATATATATATATATATATATAGGGTGAGGTTCATTGTAGACCCCTTAAAAACTATAGACCCGTAGACCCTTTTTCTAGCCGTCGGATCTTAAATCCTGAGTTTTGCGCGGAGGGGTACGATGGTAATTTTTCTTTTGATAAACTCTGTTTACCCATTTTACAATCATATACACCTAAATCTGCGATCAGTCTCCTCAAACCTCAATGACGATCAAACTCCGGCGACTAAATCAGCTATCAAACCTCCTAAATCCGCCATCAAACGTCCGATTGTCGCACCTTCGAAATCAATTCTGATTTACCTTCAAGAAATCGCACTCCAATGGATCTAGAATCACCGAATCTAGATTCAAAACTCACTGAAAAATCGGGATCTAAAACGAGCTTTACGCCGCCTAAGACTAGTAAATGGCAGATAGTTTCGCCGGTGACGAGTGGAAACCAGATGAAGAAATCTTCGACAGCCGATGACGACTCAATGATGAGAAAAGGTAATCTTTATTCGGACTTCACGTCCCTCGCTACTTATAGAACTTTTTCAGCTTAGATTGTAATTGTATCTGCTCATTGAGTTTTATACACTTAAGCTCACAAATATCATAGATTAGATGTTGATTTTGGGGAAATTTGATGTTTACTAAAATAAACATATATGTATGTAATGTTTCTCAATGGCGATAAACACATACCTAAGATTCAGAATCAAATAATGTAAAACAATTATTGTTTGCTTAAGTAATTAAACCCAAATTAAATGTAATGAAAGGCTTATTCATAAGAGGCTAGAAAGAAATTACAGATTAAGACAAAATTCATAGATTGGATTGTAATTAAATTCGTGATTATAATGTTAGTGATTAGAATTTGACTCTAAATGAGTTGAGCTTCAAGTGAGAAATTGATCAGTGTTCAAAGTTTTGGAGGAAAAGTTGAGCAATTCATTACAATATTGTTATGCAATATGCACATATGACATATTAGATGTTTATGAGTTGAGTAGATTCTATTTTAAGTGCATTCAGTGAAAATTAAGCAGATTCTATTTGACTTCTGAGTATAAACGAGTTGAGCTTCAACTTAAAAATTGATAAGGTGTTCATAGTTTTGGGGGAAA
The DNA here is from genome assembly GCA_039602395.1 of Deinandra increscens subsp. villosa. Lineage (NCBI taxonomy): Eukaryota > Viridiplantae > Streptophyta > Magnoliopsida > Asterales > Asteraceae > Deinandra > Deinandra increscens. The sequence goes on along the minus strand of JBCNJP010000010.1, from coordinate 81,221,035 downwards.
AATCTAGCAATCATTACAGTATTGTTATGTGATATGCACATACAACAAATTTAAAATTGAAAAGTAGGTATTTATGTGTGGAGCAGTAGCTTTTCTTTGGGAAAGGGAGGGAGTAGTTTGATAGATAATGTATGGATAAATTGACACATTAGTTAAAGTTAATGTCTTGTGTATTCTTTCAGGTTAAATTTGGCTAAACAAAGTCGAATGCTAGCAACGAGTTGTTACCTTGTTAACGAGCCGTCTTGGGGGACAACTATTTTGTTGAAGAGATGTCTTTAGGTAGCATTTACCTGAGAGCTTGAGATGAAGAACAATCAGGTTATGACATTTGCATTTAATTTAACTTAGAGCTATTCTTATAGTTTTTAATTGTATCTAGTTCAATGAGTTTTATTGACTTTTAATTTCAAATAGATGATTTCAGTGAGTTTTAAATCAAAATAGATGATTTTCGGTGGGTTATTTCAGTGAGGTTTTATTACAGTGAGTTATAAAATTTTCAATGAGTTTTATTGGAGGGGGATTAAAATCAAATAGATGATTTAAACTCAGTGAGTCTTATACATAATTGAGTTTAATTAAACTCACTAAAATTAACAAACAGTAAGTTATATATAATTAAGTTTAATTAAAGTCACCGAAATTATGTATAAAGACTTAGTGAGTTTTATTGCAGTGAGTTTTATTAAGTTGTGAGTTCCATTTCAGTGAGTTATGTTATGTCAGTTTTAGATTAAATTTTAGTAAGTTTTACTTTAGTGAGTTATTTCAGTGAGTTTTAATTTTAGTGAGTTTTATTTTACTTTAGTGAGTTTTATTTCAGTGAGTTTTAATCTCAGTGAGTTATTTCAATGAGTTTTATTTTAGTGAGTTGTTTCAGTGAGTTTTATTGAGTTTTTAACTAAAATGAGTTTTAAATTTCAACTGTGAGAATTAATATATTTGAATTTCAATAGTGGGAATTAAGATGAGTTTTAATTTTCAAGTTGATTAAAACTCACTGTTGAGTTTTATAATTTTTAGTGAGTCTTATTCTTCAGTTAAAACTCACTGCTGAGTTTTAAATTTTTTGCGTTTTATTTAAAACTCAGTGAGCTTTATAATTTTATTGAATTTGTAGTGAGTTTTGTAACTCACCTAAGTTTTAATAAACTTGAGAATTGTAGAATGTGATATCAGCTTGAAACTGTTTTATAACATTTGTATTGAGTTTTATAACTTGACCGGTATATTGCTTGATAGCTCTTGGTGAATCTCTGGATCATGCATCTCGCGGATGCTAAAAGTTGTAGTTATGCTATCTGATTCATATTGGTTCTTAATCAGAAACTTGGACTTTAACCTTTTTATTGCATGAAATGGGGCTGGGATGATAGAAACTTGGACTTTAACCTTTTTATTGCATGAAATGGGGCTGGGATGATAGTTTAATCGGTGTAACCTTCCTGAATTACCAGATCCGAGCATGTCTTCCCAATCATCTTTTTTGCAGTATCATTAAGAACCGTAGCCTTCATGTTTGTTGTGTTATCTTCAATTTTGATGGTGATGCAATACCTTTTTTATTTGTGGCACACGCAAGTGTATACATATTAGTATTCATTTTATGGATCAGTTAATGACTACTTTTGTTTTGTTTGTTTGTTACCTGTAGGTTGGTTCCTCTAGTTTTCCATGGTTTTGTTATGGTTTTGGCATTTATAATTTTGTTGTGGTTAGGAGAAGGGTGGCCAGCTAAAGGACCAAACTAGCAAAGTTGCTTCATCTGCCCATGACTCAATGCAGCAGGTCTTAATTTCTCAATTTAATACTTATGAGTTGTTTTTTATATTATAATTTTTAAAAACAGAAAAACAAATGTCACCAATTTTGATGAAACCCAATTTTGTTTGACTAAAAATGATAAAAATATCATGCAAATGCAGGCTGGACAACAGATGAAGGCAGGTGCACAAGGAACAACAGATGCAACCAAAGAATCAAAGATACAACTGGAGCCAACAAATAAACGAGAAGGACCGTTTAATCAACCATCATGGCTATGTATTTAATTAATTTTACCATTATTTTTGTATTTAAGCTTCAATTCACCAACAGTTATTGTAAGATTCGTTGTTTTGGAACTCAATAGCAGAATTTGAACATTCATTATCAGTTAATTTTATATGGATTTGATTGATTTTTATTAGATTTGTTGTTTTGGAACTCAATAGTAGAATTTAGTTAAAACTCACTGATTATCATTATCATTATCTCCCTTCAGTTAAAACTCAGTGATTTGTAAAACTCACTGAGTTTTATTAGTGAGTTTTATATAAGTCACCAAGTTATGTTGTGAGTTATAAAATTTAGTTAAAACTCACTAAGTTTTAAAACTCACTGATTATCATTATCATTATCTCCCTTCAGTTAAAACTCAGTGATTTATAGAACTCACTGAGTTTTATTAGTGAGTTTTATATAAGTCACCAAGTTATAAAACTCAATGTTGAGTATAAAACTCAATGTTGAGTATAAACTCAATACAAAAAATAAAACTCAGTACAAAATATAAAACTCAGTACAGAATATAAAACTCAGTACATAATATAAAACTCACTGCAACTTTTAAATGACGCTGAAAAATTACGAAAATACCCCTCCGCGTTTTTTCAGCCAAAATCTCATTTAAATCCTCAAATCTAATCTTAGCCCTTGATCTAATCTAATCCAATGGTTATTTATGGGGTCTACCGGGTCTACAAAAAACAAGGGGTCTACATTGATCTTTTACCTATATATATATATATATATATATATATATATATATATATATATATATATATATAGTTTGTGGAAAGTGGAACGTTGTGACTAAAATCTGTTTGTTGGAAGAATTTGGAATGACGGACAAACACCTATAGTGGCATGCTAACTAGACATGTTGAACATAATAGTTTTCATCAATTAATATATTAATGATCTTTATAAATTCCATATTTAGATATGTAGTTAGGAATTGGGCGACGTTTCTAAATGAACATGACCTGCTGACTGGTGATCGTTGGTGATCGTTGCATATTTTGCTACATATTGGAGGAGAAATTTTTGCAAGTGAACAAGATGATGGATGTTTAGTCTTACTAATAGTTTGTATAATTTTGGAACGATTATTGTAATCTTTTTTGGGACAACTGAAGATGATGGATGTTTAGTCTTACTAATAGTTTGTATAATTTTGGAACGATTATTGTAATCTTTTTTGGGACAACTGCTGATCTTTCCTTGAAATCTTGAACTTTTTGTTTGAATGTCATTTCTTATGATTTAGTATCCATGCCATATGTTGTTAATTATTTAATTTATGGCTACGGAAATCTCTTTGAATTCTAATTTATAGCATCATATCCAATTGAGCTTGTATATGAACACGGTGTGTTGGTGCATTTGGAGAGAAAGGAATGATGTTGTTTTTCGGGGTAAGGTTCCGGCGGTTAGTAACGTCATTTGTAATGTTAAGTCGTGGAGTATGTTTTGGTGTAACAATAGATGTAGAAAAAGCATTGACTGGGCCAAAATGTATATGTTGTAATGGGTCGGCGTTCCGGGCTAGCTCCTTGCTAGGTTCCGGGTTCGTCGGGTGTTCTTAATAAATTTGCTGTTCAAAAAAAAAATATGAACTTTATTTTACTATTTCCTATATATCGAGAAAATGTTAATATCTTAAAATTATAATAAAAAAATTATGATTCAATAGCTGATTTTCTTTATTTTTTATTTTTTTTACTAGTACATTATATAAGAAATTAAATGGTTTTAAGGGAAAGGAATAAAAACAAATTAAAAAGGTCGACACGATGCCATTTACACCTGTAAATTAACAAAAATTAAAAGATGAATTTTATCGATATCATGTAGTTTAATGGTAATTAATTTTATTTTTTTTTAATTGATTTGGTCCACCAAAATCAATCACCAATCAAAACCACCGCTAACCCACGATACCAGTCGATCTGAGCCCATCCGATCAAAATCATTCAATCACCAAACCAAACCACTGCTCGACTCTTGTTCACT